>JAESUZ010000164.1:0-1200000 GCA_017311185.1 Proteles cristata cristata | reverse complement strand
TAGATGGTATATGAGGTTTATTTTTTTTCTGAAACCTTATAAATACTGGCTTATCATTTTGCTAGTAGCTGTTAAGTGTCACTTCATTGTTGGAACTAATGGCATGTTTTTAATGTTTCGACTGTTTCTTTCCACTTGTGTGATTTTTTTTCATGACATTTTTTTTTTGAGATTTGGAAATTTATTTTAGAGATTTATATATTCTAGATACAAGTTTTTTTTAAGTAATTGTGGCAGAACATACATAACCATTAAACCATTTGAAGTGTGTAATTTAGTGGCATTAATTACATCTCAATGGTGTGCAACTGTCACCACCACTCTGCACTTCTAGAACTTTTTCATCTTCTCAGACTGAAACTGTACCATCCATCCATCCATCTATCTATCTATCTAGCTATCTTTCTTTCTATCTTTCTATCTATCGCTTATTTATATATTTTGAGAGAGAGAAAACATGAGAATGAGGGGGAGGGGCAGAGGGAAAAGGAGAGCGAGAGAATCCCAAGCTGTGTGGGCTTGATCCTCACGAACTGTGTGATCATGACCTGAGCCGAAATCCAGAGTTAGCTGCTTAACCTACCCAGCCACCCAGGAGCCCTTGGAACTCTGTACCCTTTAAACAGTAATTTCTTCCTCCCCATCTGCCTTCTAGCCCCAGCCCTTGGTAACCTCTCTTCTACTGTCTCTAGAAGTTTGCTTATTCTAGGTACCTAACAGAAGTGGAATAATTTGTCCTTTTGTCTCTGGCTTATTTCACTTGGCATGTTTTCCAGATTCATCCATGTTGCAGCCATTTGTCAGAATCTCATTCCTTTTTAAGGCTGAATAACATTCCACCATATGTGAATATCAGATTTTATTTATCCATTCAGCTGTTGATGGACCTATGGATTGTGCCCACCCTTTGGCTAGTTTGAATAATATTGAATAATGCTTTGTGAATATGGTTGTACATGTATCTGCTTGAGTCCCTGCTTTCAATTCTTTTGGCCATAAACCTAGTAGAGTCAGTGGGTTTTATGTATGATAATTCTGTGTATCTTCTTGAGCAGTCCTCAAACTATTTGATGCACCATTTTACATTTCCTCTAGCAGTGAATGAGTGTTCAGTTTTTCCATATCGTTGCCAACACTTGTTTCCTGATTTTTTTTGTAATAGCTATCTTAATATATGTACAGTACTTAGGTATAAGTTTTATCTGTTATACTTATGATTATATGCATATATGCTTTTACATTTTTCTCTCATTTTCTGTGGCTTTTGTAGAAAAGGAGATAGAAAATTAAAAAATAATTATACCTGAGCATCTTTTTTGAGAGCGAAAGAAAGTGAATAAGGGGCAGAGAGAGAACGCTCAGTGGGGTTCACTCAAAGTGGGGCTCATGTTTTACCTGAAGCAGGGTTTATATAAATTCACCCAAAGTGGGACTCGAACTCATATAACATGAGATCATGAGATCATGACCTGAGCCAAAGTCAGATGCTCAACCGACAGAGCCACCCAGGCGCCCCATGTTTTTCTGATGTCTTGAAGGGCTAGTCCTGCCCTATAACTTTTTCTCCTTGATATTCTTTAGTAGTTTGTACATTTTCAAAACAAATTTCAGACTTTGAGTTCTTAGAAGCGTGGTGGTATGTAATTGGAAATTGGATGAATCCATATATTAGCCAGGAAGGGACTGAATTTTCCCATCAGGTAACATGGTATGGCTTTGTCCATTTACAAGTTTCTCTTGTTTTTCATCTGATTTTTCTTCTTTTCCATCTAATATAGTTGTTTTTCTTTCTATAAGCCTCACCTACTGTATGTGATGCTAATTATGAAAGATTTTTCTAGTTTGGGTTGCTCTTTTTTTTAAAATAATGTTTATTTAAGTTTTGAGAGAGAGAGACAGAGTGCAAGCAGGGGAGGGGCAAAGAGAGAGGGAGACACAGAATCCAAAGCAGGCTCCAGGCTCTGAGCTGTCAGCACAGAGCCTGATGTGGGACTCGAACTCACGAACCATGAGATTATGACCTGAACTGAAGTTGGACACTTAACCAAATGAGCCACCCAGGCGCCCCTTGGTTGCTCTTATGAAGAACTGGGTGGTCCATTGCCTTGGAGATCCATTGCTTGTGTTTCATGGACACGAGATAATGACTGCTTTACTGTGCATCATATATTATGAGCGAATTTCAGTTTAAAAAGTTTCCATTGTTGGTAGTTGCCTTTGCCATGCCTGGGTGTGGGGGCTTTGTATAACAAGAGCCCGCACTACTCTACACACACCTGAAGATCTTGGAACACAGTGAGCTGGCAGCATGTCTGGGATTAAGAACAAGAATTTACAAATCCTGATATTTTTTTGGCTAACTGTAACTAGAGTATGTCTCAGCCCTGAATTTGTTCTAATTCATAAAGTTAGAATGTTTAACCAACATCACAGAGGGAACCTTGTGAAATACTCCTCGTTGCAGAAACCAGAGGCCATTCAACTGCCATTTTACCTACTTACCCCATTTACCCTATTGTCTTGGTACAGGAAAGCCGTCAAAGCAATCTTCATTTCTCCTCCCGTGTCTCCGCCACTCATTCTTTCGTCATGGTGTTCTGGATTTGAAAATTGGTTTTGCTGTTTGCTAACTGCATGGCACTGGCTGGGTGGAACCTCTGTGAGCTTCAGTTTTGTCTTAAATAAAATGGAAATAGTATCTTCCTCACAGAGCTATTGGGCAGATAAATGAGCTAATGAAAATAAATTTACTAAAGGCACTATAGGATCCTGGATTGGCTGTTGCAATAGAAAAAGGACATTAGTGGAGAAGCTGGAGAATCCAAATAAAATCTTAAGTTTAATTAATAGTAATGTACTGATGTTCATTTTTTAGCTTTGACAAATGTGCTATGCTTATATAAGATAGTTTGCCCTTGACTCAGTTTTCCCTAATACTGCTATCTTTGTACTATCTTTCCAACTTTTGTCTTTTGACAACTTACATATTCTTTTTTCAAATGTATTTTTTAATTTACATCCAAGTTAGTCAGCATATAGTACAACAATGATTTCAGTAGATTCCAGTGATTCATTCCCTATATGTAATGTGCTCATCCCAACAATTGTCTACCTTAATTCCCCTGACCCATTTAGCCCATCCCCCCTCCCACAACCCCTCCAGCAACCCTCTGTTTGTTCTCCATATTTGAGAGTCTCTTATGTTTTGTCCCCCTGCCTGTTTTTGTATTATTTTTGCTTCCCTTCTCTTTGCAACTTTTCTAGAAGTCTAAAATTATTCCAAAATAAAAATGAAAAGAAACGAAACTGCTTTGCAGTTATTAGTGTTATATAAATATCGGGTGGTTTTATTTGAGATTTCTTTCCCTAGATTATTAGATTTATTCCAGGAAGTATTTAGTGAATAAATATTTGTCAAACGCCATTTTGCTAAGCACCATGGATGGTATAAAGAATTATAAAATAAGGCCTCTAGCCTATAATGTCTTTGTATTTTATTTATTTTAATTTTTTTAATGTTTTATTTATTTCTGAGAGAGAGACAGCATGAGCAGGGGAGGGTCAGAGAGAGAGAAAGATACAGAATCTGAAACAGGCTCCAGGCTCTGAGCTAGCTGTCAGCACAGAGCCCGATGTGGGGCTCGAACCCACGAAACTGGAGATCATAACCTGAGCCGAAGTTGGACGCTTAACCGACTGAGCCACCCAGGCACTCCTATAATCTCTTTTTAAAAAGGAGCTAAAGACACTGTGCTAAGTGCCAGCACAGCAGATGTCACAGGGCCCTGTGGCTGAGTAGCTGGGCCCACAGGTTCTGTGGAATCTGTAAAGGGGATCTCTCTGGCCTAAGTAGTGGAGAGGGTCTCCAGGAAGGGGGGCTGAAATGAGTTCCTAGTGGGAACTCCCCTCCTCCCCCTTTTTTTGTTTTTTTGAAATGGATTTCCTTATTTTTTAAAATATTTATTTATTTTGAGAGGAAGAGAGAAGCCAAGAGAGAGGGCAAGAAAAAATCCCAAGCAGGCTTTGCACTGTCAGCACAGTCCAACGGTGATCCGATGAACCGTGAGATCATGAGCCAGTGCTTAACCGCTTAACTCATTGAGCCACCCAGGCCCCCTGGTGGGAACCTTCCTAACTATATTAGAGGGTCTTTTCCACTGTTATGGAAAATGGGCCTCTCCTTTTGTTCTTTTCCTGGTCAACAGTTTCATAATAATTATTTTTAACAGGTAGTACATGTACATTCTGAGAATTTTAAAAGTATAGCAGCTAAAACACTGTAAAGTGCCCTTCCTGTTCCAGTCTCTTAGCCTCCAGTTTCCTCCCCAGAGGCAGTCACTGTTGTGTTCCTAAGGAGTCTTTGAAAGCTATTTCTTGACTGTACAAGCATACGCACGTATATTTTTTGAAAACACACACACACACACACACACACACACACACGTTGTCACAATATATATGCTGTTCCACACCTTCACATTTAATAATTATCTTAGAAATGTTTGCATAAAAAAAAAGAAAGAAATGTTTGCATAGAATCTGAAGCAAACTTGAAGAGCTTCACCTCTCTCCTCCCCTGCTAACACTAATCAGAGATGGGGACAATTTTAGGATCAAAAAAAAGGAAGAATCACAGTGGATTGAAATATTTTAAATATCTTTAAATCCAAGAGTTCATAATGAATTATTTTTACACAAAACAGAATTTCACTGTTCATTTCTGAAGAAGGTGAGGAAATCAATTCATTATTCTGAAAACCAGTGAGTAAAAGGAAAGACTCAATTTCTTCTGCCTTTTCTTTACAAACTGAACCTCAAGGTAGCCAAAGAGTTCATGGGGGGGTGGAGTTTCTCTTACAGACAATGATAGAATTAGAATATGACTGTTTTTCAGCTTGCACCCAATTTCTGGATGTCAGTAATAATCACCTAATGGCTGCTAACATTGCCAAAGGGTGACAACCAGGTGTTCTGTGCCTCCTGATGGAGGTATGAAAGTCCATTTGTGTCACAAACGTTGAGTTTATAAAAGTAAAAATAATATAATGAACTTAACACCCATCTTAAAATATTATTGGCTCATGGCTATTATTTTTTTTTTATGTTTTTTTATTTATTTCTGAGAGAGAGACTTGAGCAGGGGAGGGTCAGAGAGAGAGGGAGACACAATCTGAAACAGGCTCCAGGCTCTGAGCTAGCTGTCAGCACAGAGCCCGACACAGAGCTTGAACCCACGAACCATGAGATCGTGACTTGAGCCAAAGTCAGACGCTTAACCAACTGAGCCACCCAGGTGCCCTGGCTCATGGCTATTTTAATTTCATCTACAGGCCTCCCCCACTTCTGTCCTCCACACCCATCCCCACTTCCCTCCCCCCACCTCTCTATGAATGCATTTAATCTCAGTATTGCTGGGGCACCTGGGTGGCTCAGTTGGTTAAGCGTCCGACTTTGGCTCAGGTCATGATCTCACCATTCCCCAGTTTGAGCCCCGTGTCGGGCTCTGTGCTCACAACTCAGGGCCTGGAGCCGGCTTCAGATTCTGTCTTCCCCTCTCTCTCAAAATTAAATAATAAAGAAATTAAATTCTTTCAATATTGCCAACTGTTCTCCAGAGATGTTCTATAATTTCTCCTCCTACCAGTGATAGGTGGAAATGCTAATTCTTATACCCTTTTGAGTGTGTGATTAACTGTTTTTGCTCTTACCAATCTGATAGATTAAATAGTATGTCATCATAGTCTGTAATTACATTTGTTGTCTCATAATTGAGATTATGTTTAGGGCTAATTTGTATTTCTTTTACTCTCAAGTGTCTGTGCATGTTTTTGGTCTTTTTCTCATTGATTTGTAGAGGTTCTTTTCATATAAAAGAAATTAGCCATTAGTCTATAATATAGGTTGGTAATGATTTTCCGTAATTTGTTTTTCTTTTGATTTTGCTTGTGATTTTTTTTTGCCATTTAAATTAAAAAAACCTTTCATGTAGTTGAATTCATTCATCTTTTACATCTTCTTGATTTTGTGTGATACTTCAACAAGTCTTTTACACTTTGAGATAAAATAACCTCCTCTGTTTTCTTTAGTTCCTCTTTATTTTCATTTCTTATGTCAAAATTTTGAATTCATCTGGAACTTATTTTCATGTAATGAGTAAGGTAGGGATAAAACTCATTTTCCCCCATTATATTACCCAGTCATCACAGCAATGTTTACTGAATAATCTCTTTACTGTAGTCATTTAAAATGCCACGTTTGTCATATACTACATTCCTATCTGTACTTCATTCTGTTTCTGAACTTCCTTATTAATTTCATCACCATCTGCTTATTCGTGTGTCAGCACCATGTTGTTTTAATCGTTGTGGCCTGATGTTCTGTTAATACTTCAGAGAACTACCCGCTCCTCCACAACACTCTTCCTTAGAATTTTCATGGCTGTTCTCTGCATTTAGTTTTTCATATAAATTTTATTTATTTTTTTTTTAATTTTTTTTTTATTTTATTATTTCTAGGAGAGAGAGAGAGAGAGACAGCGTGAGCAGGGGAGGGTTAGAGAGAGAGGGAGTCACAGACCGAACAGGCTCCAGGCTCTGAGCTGGCAGTCAGCACAGAGCCCGACACGGGGCTCGAACCCACGAACCGTGAGATCATGACCTAAGCGAAAGTCAGACGCTTAACCGACTAAGCCACCCAGGCGCCCCTTCATATAACTTTTAGAGTGAATTTATTTAGTTCTCAAAAAATGTGATTTTTTTTGGTATTGGAATTGAGTAAAATTTATAGATTTGCATAAAGAGAATTGTTATCTGTTGTGTTTTACTAATTTGGCTAAGATAGAATAGGACTAGAAGTACGAAGTCTTGCATTTGTTTTGGGGAAACACCAGTTGCATGAGATGGAGTTGTTTATTAAACAACTAATTTAGTTGATATGCTGGGCAGTATTTCATACACTGGGGAGAAAGCAGATGAATTGATCACAAGTAGTCCCTAGGCTCTTAACATCAAGCGGCGTCACATCATGTGAAGAAATTTTACCAGTCTCAGGTTAGCCAAGAGGATTATATGCTTGCTTCAGACTTGTTCCAGTGTGCCCAGAGGGAGAAGTGGAGCATGGTAAATGAGTAGTTCAGGCTCTGGAGGCAGGTGGTAGGGGTGTGAATTAGGCACACCTCAACCTCAGCAGGTTATTTAACCTCTTTTGAGCCTTAATTTTCACAACTGTAAAATGGGATATTAATTGTACCTAATGTGTAGGGCTATGTGTGAGGCTGACATAAGAGAATCCAAAACGCTTTGCACTTTCCCTGGCACACACTGGTGTTCTGTACAAGTTAACCAATACCACTTGTATTGGAAAGCTGACTCCATTGCTCTGATGGTAGCTGATTTATTATGTTCAGTTCCTGCTGTCATTATTGAGGAGAGACAGTTGAAGAAGATACCTAGGAGAAAGCAGCCAGGTGATAAGAAGGGAAGGGCCTAGAAACATGAAAGAAGGAGCAGGCCTTCTAACCAGAGAAGGTGGATGAGAAACGGGGTGGCCGGGTAGGGTGCTTAGTCTGCATTGCGTTGGAATGAGGACTAAGACCAGCTAAGGGTATAGGCTTAACATAAGAAAAACCTGCCTCAGGTCTCAACAATGGAATGGCTCTGTAGCAAGCTCCTGTCAGAAGATGTGTGTAAGAAGAATATAGACAGTATGTTTGTTGCATTTGAAACTGCAAGGAGAATTTTTGAATTAGGCAGATGAGCCGAAATCACAACTAAGAAGTTTTCCTATGAAATTCTAGTATAAATGTGCATATGCACAATCACATACAGAAATTTCGCTGCTTATGCCTTATTCATTTTCACAGAATTCTTCAGAAACTTTGATCCTTTTTTGAGTGAGAGGATATTGCATTGTCTTGGGGTCCTTGTGAATATGAGTGATCATAAAAGAAATAAAGAAATGGAGAAATAAGGAGACTCAGAACAGGCTTATTTGACTTCTGTCTCTTTATCTATTGTTACCTTGAAGACAAGTCACTTATCTTTGGAGCCCATCTTTTTCATCTGTAGTATTCATCTTTGTTCCCTACTTTGAGCATGAGTCTTTGAAAGAACAAACACATTGTTGGAAGTTTTTGGCTTCTGTGAGTATAGAGAGTTTTTTGAAGGAAGTTACTATTTGTGCCCAGCAGTTAAATGACAAGTTTAAAGAAAGTATATGACCCTATAAATGTGGCATTGGCCTTGCTTCATTTAGCACCAACACACCTCCCTGTTACCCTCCTGCTTCCTGTTACTATTTTATTGCAGTATGTGATCATAATATGTTAGAAAAATTCAATAAAGTATAAAAAAGAGATAACATTTAATATATTTATTTCAGATCCATCTCCCAATATTTTTTTGGCGGGGGTGGGAGAGAGTGGGGACAGATCATTACTGACTTGCTCTAATTTCCAAAGTTACGTTTTGCAAAACTTTTTGCTGTCACCAGATACATGCGTGGTAAAATGATAAGGTACCATGTTATCACTTTAAGTGAAAAATCTAGTAAATGTGAACACAAGTCTGAGTTGATCTCTCGAGTATGATTTCTTCCAGTGAACGATGAACCCACTGCAGCCACCAATCCCGAAGAGCCCTCTGTTGGTGTGACGCCCTCGCCGGCTGCCGTGTCGAGTGTGACCCCGAACCCCACTGCAGTGACTCTCCCTGCTCCAGCCACACCGGCGGAAGGCGAGGAGCCCAGCACCTCAGGCACACAGCAGCTCCCGGCGGCTGCTCAGGCCCTCGATGCTCTGCCGGCCGGGTGAGTAGCCTTCCAGCCACGACAGCACTTCCCCCACTCAAATGTGAGACTCCTTCACCGGGACAGAAACAACGTGGTTATTTATTACCTAGTGGCTCTTGTTCTCTGGGGAGGCTGCCATGCATAGGCGCGAGGGAGGTGTGGAAGACCTGCTTGGTTTCCATAAATCTTAAAAAGAATCTAAATCATCTGGGGCAGAATCAATGCTACCTTATACCATGACTTGGAAAAAAGAGTGTGGCTTTTATGGAACAAGGAGCTCATTTTGCCTTCCTTAGTCTTTGGAGGGTGTTTGCCTAGATCCTGCTTAGAAAACAGCTTTTCTCTCTTTATCTTAATAGTCTATAAAGGGCTTTAGGCTCTGAATATTACTCTGTGTTACTCCTAGAGTCGAGGCTGATGTTAACATGGACTGCTAGTTTTCTTGCCATCCTTTAGTTTAGGTGGTAAAGACCCTGGCCCCACTAAGCCAAAGGGAAGTTCTAGTTTGACTAGGTAGCAAATAGGGATTAAGGCATGGACCTGAGAATCAAATCGATGTGGCTTCACATCCCACCGGACCATATGTGACCTTGCTCACATGGCTCACTGTCTCTGTAAGGGAGGGTTAGTAATCATTCCTATCTCTCTGGGAAGTTAAGGGCATGTGTGAAGCACTCACCCAATGGAGGATGTTCCACCTGGTGAATGTTTTTGAATTGGCTGTGAAGGAGCCGTAAAGGAAGGGAATCAATCTGAACTGGGAAATGAAGTCGTATCTCAGCAACTACCAGTCACAGTCAGGGCCAGTTCTGGTGTGGCCCCAGTGTCCATTCTGGTTTTCCGTTTGGTACTGAGGAAACCAGCATTTGTATCACCATAGTCACTGTGGTCTGGCCGGCGGTGGTGGTGGTGGTGATGGTGGCCGTGGTGGCGGCGGCGGCGGCCATGGTGGTGGCCGTGGTATGTAGGTGGGGCCTCTGAACCCTTGTAATTAATTCATAAAGGAAAGGGGAAGAATGCAAGGTCTCTAACTTGATGTATAATATGCCGTGTGTTCTTAAACCTCTTTAGAAAACCTAATTACTAGAAACAAAAATCGTAAATCTAAAGGCAGATGTAATTTTCATGACGTACGTATCATATCCTTAGCATTTGGCACACTACCTAACATAGTTCTTAATAAATTATGATGCATAAATGAAAAGTATTACAAATAGTTCCTAATATCTCAAACCTGGAGAGAATTGGGGTATTGAGAGATGCCTCTGAAAAGTTTTTGTGAAGTTTTTGATTTTGCGAGAAGATTAATAACCAATTGCTTGTGTCCAACTCCTCCCTACAGAGATTTATTTTCTCTTTTGTATGTGGTAAAGGATACTAGAAAGACCTTTGTTTGGTTTGTAATTTCAAATCTGTATGCTGTAATTTGGGGGGAACAGAGCAGAATCATTTTGGCCAGAAAGGAGGGAAAATGGCTACCCATGTCCCCTGTAAGCTGTTTGTTTTCTTTCCGCTGAGCAAATGCCTGGAAGGCCGGCTTCACTCCTGTGTCAGTCACAGGCAATTAGGGCTAATGGCTCAACATGTCTTTATGTAGGGTGTGTGTGAGGGTTACTGTTCTCTGGGATTGGGCTCTTCCTGTTTCCAGGCAGCTGGAAAACTCCAGGCTCTGAAAACACTCTTTATTCTGAGTTTGGCAGATGGAGCAGCGCAGGGAAGCCGATTCCCCACCCCCACCCTTCTCAGAGGCCGAAACACTTTTCTGAGGTAGAGTTGAACACTATCTTTTCCTTCGGGCATTTAGAAGGAATGTGAGGAGATCCGTGTGTGGGTCCCATGTGCGGGAAGCATATGACGGTCCAGAGAAGGGTATTGAGACCCAGTTTTCCGTCCTGAGGCGCCCGTCCCTAGGACCAGGGGAGCGCAGAACTCTGCAGGCTGCCTCAGGCCCTGGGGATTGGAGATTGCCACCAGGACTGCTGAGTGTGTGGCGCGAGGACGGTGTGTTTCTGGTTCACTGCCCCGCGATGGCAAGTCAGAGAGGACGTGTCTCTGGCAGTGACCTTCCGTGTCACAGACCTCCCATCAGCACCTCAGCTTCTTTACAACTTCAGGAGCTCCTGACAAGAGCGGTTGTTCCTTTACTCCTGGTATCTTGGCTTTAGGAGTCAGGAGACCAATTTTAACCTTTTTCAATTAAACTCTGAGCAATACATTTCACACTGAGAATGCTACCCCAGCTGCCTACTGTCTCTGGGGATAAATTCTCAAATCCTTAATCAGGCCTCAAAAGCCCCACACCATATGACGCCCCCTACCCTTCAGACCTTCCCTGGAAGCCTCTCTCTGCCTTGCTCTCTAAGCTCCAGCCTTAATAACTCAGGTTAGTTTGACAGATGTAGCTCCTTTTCTCTGGACTTAGGACCCTTCACCATGCAGGTCGCTCTTTCCTAAAACTTACTCACCGTTTTTTTCCATTAATCAGTCAGCACTTCCCCTGGGAATCCTTCCTTGATCCCTGGTAGACAAGGTTGAACTGCCCTGTCTACCGTAACTCTTTTCACAAAGTGTACTTGCTTGTTTCACATCTCTCTGCCCTTCCGGGCTGTAAATGTAAGGATGACAGGAGCCTGACACGAAGTAGGCCCCCCAGACGTATTTGTAATGACTAAATTTAAATGCCATCTTTTCTCCCCCCTCCACCTGCTTGAATGCATTCTGCTTCTTTGATGCCTCAAATAGCAACTGTGACAGCGATATTGCATTTTCTTCCCAGAGGCAACAGTGGAAGGCTGTCACCCACTGAGTTTGTCTGGCTTTGGGTTGAACTATGTGTCTCACAGGGTGGGGTCTGCTCTTCCCTGCTCACTAGGTGTCCTAGTGCCCTGGGAGCTATGGCGGGCCGTGTATCCTCTTTGCTAAGGCATTTCTGAGCCACGCAGCCCTGCTTTATCAAGGCATCCGGCCAACTGTCTCTTCCCAACTTCATCTTCTCAACCGCCATTGAGCAAGGTTCACTTGGGGATCCTAAGGGCCTTTCTTCCTGGTTGCTGCCGCGTCTTTGTGAAGTTTGCAGTAGTTGCCACTCTGGTCTTAAAGAGGCTCCACATGTCTGCATGTTTGAAGGACTGAAGGCTACTGAAGGCTGGGCTGCAGAAGCCCACGAACAGAGCACCCCTTGTCCGTTTTCTCTTTCCCTGCGCCCAAACCCTGCAGCCCTCTGTACTTTTAAATTTAATTAGCATGAAAGAAGCCAACTGAAAGGGTGTGGCGTTTTCAGGTTGCAAATGTGTATTAAAGAAGGGGGTGCCAGGAATGCTCAGGAGACATGGTGAGATAGTGGTCCAGGCAGTGGGCAGTGGGGAGTGAGGCCACTTTGATCAACTGGCCCTGCATCTGTTTTTTATCAGCACTGAGCCCACTTTGGGAACCAAATGCTCATTAACAGACCGTGTGTACATGGCTTAGATAAACTCCAAGTGTGTCCTGGGCTCTGCAGCTCGCTCAGTGCCTCGCACACAGAGGCACATTATTTTACTCTGGCAGCCTGCGCTCTGCTGTGGTTTCTTACATAAGGGAGGCCGTTGTGTTTGGACTGCCGACTGACCTCAGCACTGCCATTTCACACCATCCTTTTTCTCCCGCAGCCATTGGCTGGCCTGTCTGTTTCCTGCCTCAAAGTAGAATTAATTGAGGAGGGGTGTTTTCTAGATCTTTTGGGGTTTACCATCTCCCCTGCCCCACACCCACTTACAGAGACCCAAAGGTCCTTTTCTCCTGGTGCTCCTTCAGACACTATCAAGGATGACAATCTGCTAAGAGTTCTCGGATGTTTTGTTTGTAGAGAACTTTAAGAGACGTTGGAATTTGGAGCTTCTCTGCTAAGTTATAAACCAGCCGCTGCCATTACATTTCATTCCAAACTCATTTTTGGCACTAGCTAAACCCAAGGAGTTTTAAAACGGTACTTCTTACACTGTCTGTGAAGGACCAGTTTTTGCCCCGCCGGTTTTTGTTTTATTTTCTCATTTTCAATCTGTTAAGAATTCTTATACTTTTGTTCTCTACTTATCCACTGATCACATAAATTTAGATGGTGTGGCAATGCCACATTGGTACAAAAGTTTCTAAATGCTTGGAAACTTCTCTACATTTTTTTTTGCTAAACATTAACAGTTTGGGCCACGGACTGTGCTTTGAGTAGCACCAGATTAAAGGATTATACTGAGACTCGATGCCTTTTTGCTGAATAGGATTTAGTTTTTAGCTGTGCAACGATTATTACATGCTTAGGTCATGCTAAGTAGCGCACGCTTCTGGCTTCCTTCTGGCTTCCTCCTCATCATCTCAGAAGGAAAACCTTATTTCCAAAGACTTCTTCTGTTGTCCGAGACTGGCCCGTGAGACATTCCCACGCTATTCTTTGTATCTCTTCATGTGTAATTACGAATATCTGTTTTTACTACACTTTCTGGAGAGTTCCTCAAGAGCAGGGTTTCTTCTGTCCATCTTTGTATCCCCAGCTCCCAGCACAGGACCTGGCTTCTAGGGAGACAGAGTAAGAAGTGTTTGTTAATGATGAGGTAAATGATTGCACATTCTCAGTAGCATTTAAAACTAAAAAAGATTCTTTCTAAGTAGAAAAAGAAAATGTAAAAGAAAGGACCACAATCACAAACTCCCAGATTTAACCATTGGTGCTTTGCGGGCTATGTATTTTTTTCTCTGACCGTTAGTAATAGCTAACATGTGTTCGGTGTTTATAGTGTGTAGGGGACTGCTAAGTTTTGCCCATGGATTATTTGGTGCAGTCTTCACAACGCTCTGTGTGGTAGCTGCTTTTATCCTCACTTGCAAAATGGGAGACCTTTTAAGCAACGTGCCCAGGACCACATATACAGACACATACACATAAAAACATGTCTACCAAAATCTGGTCATCTTGCAGTTCGTGCTTTTAAAATTTATTTTTTTATCATAAAATATTTTAAGCATGCAGAGAAGAATGGAGCGTAATGTAAGAAATACCTATGGACTCACCACCCGGTTGTATCACATTTTAGCATCATTCTATATGTATGCAGACTATCCTTTTCCTTAACCTCTTGATAAAGACATTACAAATACAGAGGAGAATCTCTGTGAACCTCTTCATAATTCCATTCCCTGTCTACAGAGATAAAGTAGAACTTGGTACATTTATTGAAAGTGCTACAAAGTATTCTGTTGCATGAATCGATAACATTTTATGTATAATTCACATTTATTTATACTTTCTTTATATCTGATACATAAAGGTAACATATAAAATGTATGTAGATATATAAACATCTGTATTATTTTAATGTATTTAACAGTATATTATTTTATACATAATTTATATCTTCCATTTGTAAATTTAATAATATAACATTAATAAATAAATATTATTTTTTATATTGTTATCTCTTCACAATTATAAGCAATGCTACAATGGAGTTTTTCTGTGCATGTCTTTTTGTCTGCATGTCTGTTCTTTTAAAGCATGTGCTGGACCTGGAATGTCATTGTAGGGGTTGGAGATCTTCAGTTTTAGTAGATACTACCAAATTGTTCACCAATTCTCACATCCCCATGAGCACACATAAGAAGCATTCCTGCTAAAACTTGATATTGTGAGATTTTTTGGTCTTTTTTTTTTCGTCTTGGCCAGCTTAATGTGTGTGAATGGTATCTCTGTGGTTTGAATGCCCTTGATTACCACTGAGATTGAACCTCTTTTCACATATTTTTATTTGGTTCTTTGGTTTCCTTTTTTGTGAGTTGCCTATTCGTATATTTTTGTCCGTCCTTCTATTTTGCTGTTTGTTTTTTTCCCTTTAATCTGTAGGGCTTCTTAATATAAGCTGGATACGAATTGCTTTTTAATTCTGTGCATTGCAGATATTTTCTTCCAGTTTGTCGCTTGTCTTTGCATTTTATAACGTTATCTTTGATTGTACAGGAGTTCAAAATTTAAAGTGGCAAAGTTTGTTAATTTTCGCGTGCCATTTGTATCTTGCCTAAAATTCTTCCTTATGCTGATGTTGCAAAAATGTTACACACATACACCCTCTACATTCTGTTGATTTCGATTTGCTTGTTATTTCACATTTAAACTTTAAAATCAAAATGTAATTTACAAGCTTATTTGGCAGTATTCTTTTCTTTCTTAGTGCTATGTTAAATCATATAATTGATGGTATTGTAATTTAATGAAAAATAGCATATTTATATAATTTTTAAACAAAAATTTGATTATATGATGCATGTTATTTGTTAGCTTGATTTTTCCACCCAATATATTATAAATATCTGGGCAAGTTAATATTATCCATAATGCGGATTTCTTAAAAAATTTTTTTTAATGTTTATTTATTTATTTGAAAGACAGAGAGCATGGGAGTAGGGGAGGGGCACAGAGAGGGAGAAAGAGAAAGAATCCACGCTGCCAACACAGAGCCTGATGCGGGACTCGAACCCATGAATGATCATGACCTAAGCCGAAGTCAAGAGTCAGATGCTCAACCAACTGAGCCACCCAGGCACCCCATATAATGTTATTGTCAATGAGTCCATACCTATTATAGAAATAACATACTTTATTTTACTAATCCTCCATTTGGGGGCATTGAGGTTGTTTCCAGTTTTTGTAGAACATGTAACATACTGTGACAATTCATTTATAGCTAAATGGTTGACACATAATTATTTCCTCAGCATACATTCTAAAAGCAAAGCTGCTGAGTTAAAGGATCTTCACATAGGAAAGGTTTTCAACCAAGTTGCCAAATTGCCCTTTTGAAAGAGTATACCCATTTTTGCTCCCACCAGCTATGTTTTAAAGGGTGACTATTTCTCTACCTTGCCAAATTTATCTGCAAAATTATTTATCAACAAAAATGTTAAACTTTTTTTCTTTCTTTCTTTTCTTTTCTTTCTTTTTTTTTTTTTTTACATACACACCATCTCCAGGAATTCCTTTGCTCTCAGTGAAAGCATACATTTTTACTATTGCCATCTTTCGTTGAGGAGCTTTGGAAACTTTTCCAGTGCAAAGAAATTAGGCGATTGAGTAAGAAGAAGAAAAAGAGTTAATTCAGAAGCCTTGATTGAGGGAGGCTCAACTGTGCCATTCTCTGCTTACAGGGCATAAAGTGCTGGTTGTTGATAGTTTTAAAGAAGGGGTTAGTGTGCTTAGATTGAACGGAAACTCAGTATCTCAAGAAGGTTTCTTGGGGGAAGACCGAGTTAACACATTTCCTATTCAGTTTATAAAGGATCTACTGAAGCAGTGAAAACAGTGAGTGGGAGATTTGTTCCATTGCACATAGATTTCTGCCTCATAAAAGTCTGAAAACATCCCTAACAGAGGAAATAAATCTTATGGTTCACCCAGGAAGTGGCCAAAGGTTAGGGAATAAGATGGTTCAGAGTCCTTTATTAGAAGAACATAAAATAAGAAGCTGTAAATCCCATGAGGTTTTTGCCTGTAGAGAGTTGAACTTGAACTTGAATACTGGGGCGCCTGGGTGGCTTAGTCAGTCAAGCGTCCGACTTTCGCTTAGGTCATGATCTCGCGGTTCATGGGTTCGAGCCCCACGTCGGGCTCTGTGCTGACTGCCAGCTCAGAGCCTGGAGCCTGTTTCAGTCTGTGACTCCCTCTCTCTTTGACCCTTCCCTGCTCACACTGTCTTTCTCTCTCTCTCCTAGAGATAAATAAAAATATTTTAAAAAAAAGAAAAAAAAAGGAATACTTGAATACTTTCTTGGAAAGCCTGGGTGGCCCAGTTGGTTACCCAAGCATCCGACTTCAGCTCAGGTCAAGATGTCACAGTTCGTGAGTTTGAGCCCCAAGTTGGGCTGTGTGCTGACAGCTCAGAGCCTGGAGCCTGCTTCAGATTTTGTGTCTCCCTCTCTGCCCCTTACCCACTTATGCTCTCTCTCCTTCTCTCTCTCTCTCAAAAATAAACATTAAAAAAATTAAAAAGAATACTTGAATACTTTCAGTGCCTCTTTTTCCAGTTTCGTTTTTGTCTATGTAACCAGCAGGGCATTTTTATTTTGGGGTGTGTGTAAGGGTTCTGGCTTGACTTTGTTTTCTAACATTGTGTATTTTGAATGAGACTCAACTTTACTATTGCCCAGTGACTGTATTAGTCAAAGTCAGCAAATTAATAAATAATAAAAATTAATACTACTTTTAGTAAGATCTAGTTTTTAAGCACATTGGTAGATAAATCTGTAAGGGCCTTTTATTTTTTTATATTTTAATGTTTGTTTACTTTTGAGAGAGAGAGAGAGAGAGAGAGAGAGAGAGAACGAGCAGGGCAAGGGCAGACAGAAGGAGACACAGAATCTGAAGCGGGCTCTAGGCTCTGAGCTGTCAGCACAGAGCCCAACACGGGGTCGAACTCATGGGCTGCAAGATCATGACCTGCGCTGAAGTCTGCCACTTAACCAACTGAGCCACCCAGAGCCCTATAAGGGCCTTTTAAAGAGACTGTCTCTGATGCTAACCTGAGCTCCTCATGTAGCTTTTAGCCCTTTGCATCTTAATCCTACCCTTAGTAAAAATGTGATTTTGATGAGGGTTGGTTGAATGCAGAATAATCAAGAATTTCCTGAAGATCTTTTAGGAAAAGCCTTCCACAAGGACTAGAGGAACCAGACAGTTTCTTTTAGATAATACAGGATAGAAAGGATTGGGTGTTATCGTCGTGGTGGGATTTTTCTCCTTTTAATGATGGTGATGGGGGTAGTTGGGGCATGGGCTTGGGAGATAACTGAATAAAAGGCATAGGAGCAAAGGTAGTGTAGGTTAAAAAAATTACCTAAGATTAATTGAAATTGGAGGCTACTTTTTAAGTGCCTTTAAATACAAAGACCCTGTGTAGTCCATGGTTGAACTGAATGTTACTCGTTGAAGGCCAAGGAGCAATGTGTTGGGAAGGGACCTGAATCAAGCTTGATGCTTTGAACACTGTTTCTAAGAACATCAAAGAAAGCTATTCAGTGGGAGAGGATATGGCCATGTGACCAGGATGCAGTATTGAGACCCATGGGTAGTTTGATTGAAAAGCCTTTTTATCTCAGTGTGAAGAAGATGCTTATAAGGGACAGAAGCCTCACCCCTGACAGGGATGTGCCAATGAAAGGTCGCTGCCAGTATCACTTTCTTGGTTTGGGGAGACCGAACCAAGACAGTCAGAAGGCTTAATCTATGTGGGTCAGCAGTTACTGAGGAGAGATGAGAATTGGGAGGCTCTTTTGATTGTGGATAGAATTGACCGACTGTGCTGCAGTGAATGAAGGGAAGAGATTTGTGTGAATTCTGAGGAGCCGTGCAGGTAAAGGAGGAGTTGACAGTTCTCTAAGAAAAGCAGTTAGGCCAGGTCATGGATCAGGGAGGACCCACATGGACATTTAATCTGAGCAGGAGTCCAATTTCAAAAGGAAAAATGTAGATAACAAAAAAGGCAATGCAAGAAAGGTCTTGTTCCTCTGGTAACTATTTTTCCAGGGAAGCCAGTTGAGGGGGTTCATACAAGGACATAGAAATTTGCTGGACAATAACAGCCCCTGAAAGAGAGTTTTTCATTTTTAGGATCAGGTGGGATCAAAGATGGGATGGACAGATCTTATCTGGGCTTAGAAAGAGCTGCTGTCCCTCTTGAATATAAGCGAGGAGGACTTCGCACTGATTTTCTTTCTGCCAGTGTGTGGGAATATCCCTGTGTCAATTAAAGACATTTACTTCATGGGATTCTAAGTATTATCTTGTCTTCAAATTAAAATATGAGCCAAAGTATAATATAACCAAAGATTTGTCTTTGTCTGAAATGAATTATAAAAGTAGAGACTGCTTACAAGATGAAAATTGTAACAAAATTTTTGGAATAAAGAAAAATGTGCTTTCGCACTTTTCATCTGCAACTGCTACAACAAATATTTTGTCTTTTTAAAAGGTGTGGCCTCACCCACATATTATGGGCAGGTCTCCAGATAGGGACTGCACAGTGAGCCAGACTTGTTTCGTTGGTGTTTTGTGCCAGAAATTGCCAGGGAAGGGAAGGACATAGCTAACTTCTTAGAGGATGCTGAGAGATTACCAGCTACTTGAGCCTTACTGGGAACAAATGTTATGAAAGAGTGGTTTGCTGCCATTTCCTTGAGGAGCATCCATATTTCAGTACTCGTAAGCCACTTATCTTTCTCAAGACTCCTCATTTCCAAAATCAGATGAATAAAGAGGGTAGCAGATTTGCTACTCTCTTATTACTGAGCAGACGGGAGGGGTTTGGGGATCTGGTGTTAAACCATAGTATGTTAGTCTCGCTTTTTACTGCTTTCACAAGTAAACTCCAGGTCTTTTCACGAAAAGTACACACTTATGGTAGTGTTATGTATCTCAGCCATTTAACATGTGAAAAACTGTGCTACCGTCATTATTAGCTTCCTATTTTTCGTGTGTGCCACTGACACATTTTTGAGTGGGTGTGCCACTGACACATTTTTGAGTGATATACCCCAACCCATTTTCTTTCCTGTAAACCCTGTGTTTTTATTGCATGATTTTTTTTTTTTTTTTTTTGCATAGCCTGGTGATATTTAGGAACACTTATGTAATAGCAGAGCTGACTGAATACTGAAAATAAATGTCCTAACTTCTATTACTAAAAGCCTGGTGTGCCTATTCCAATGGATGTTAGCTTTATTCAATACTGTTTCTCATTTAAACTAAAATGTCTCAGGGTGCTTGGGTGGCTTGGTCGGTTGAGCATCTGACTCTGGCTCAGGTCATGATCTCATTGTTTGTAAGTCTGAGCTCTGCGTTCCCCCTTCAGATCCTCTGTCTCCCTCTCTCTCTGCCCCTCCCCCGCTCATGCTCTCTTTCTCTCTACATAAACTTTTAAAAACTTTTAAAAATAATAAAATGCCTGATCAGCAGACTGCACTGATCAACACCTCAGACACTAGGTCAGATATAGGTCTGTAGATGGAACAACAGCCTCTTGAGCTAGTAATATTTGTTATTCTTTTGTCTTAAACTCAGAAGGGCATCTAGAGAGAGAAGATCTTTAACTTTAGCCAGTGTGCATTTTCATCTGGTCACTTTTGGCAGAATTGTCCGACCTTTTAATAAAAGAAGGAAATGTAAGGATCTTCTTTTTGTGGCGGGAGGAATCAGAGCACCTGGACCAAGTGACCCATATCCATTTTCACAGAATGTTGAGCAAGAGTACCCAGGAGAGGAGATGTTCTCGAGCACATGTTAATGGTTGTTGGTAGCACTCTGGTCCTCAAGCCAGTGGTTGATCCCTTTTGAGAGGTGGGACTCTGGAACCACTGGACCTCACTGCTCCCAGGGCTAACCCTCCCCGTGGTGCAAAATGGGCAGCCTCTTCTGGTTGATCATGTCTAAGCAGAAGCTTCTGATTAAAATGGAGCCTAGAGACAAACCTTTGTTCATCTCTGTTCATCAGCCTAGGTGGACCCTTTGTAATTACTCCCCAGTTGTCTTGATTCTACAGGGCCCCCTACCTGGACTCCAGTGTTGGGGAAAGCTGTTCACTTTGAGATGGGGACTGAGAAGGCACCTGGCACCTTGCTTTCTGGGTAGTAGTTTCCCTATAAATTCTGGTCGACCTTCCTTTTCCTCATTTCTTCCTTTCATCATGATGTGGTAAAACTCAATGGCTAGGAAGGAAGTCAGAGCTGAGATGGAATGACACATAAATGTTACTTAGCTTCTCTGATCCTCCATTTCGTCCATGGTAATGGCACTTCCCACCTTAAAGTATGGAGGCAAGGACTTCCTGAGGTAAAACATGAGCTCATAGCTCATCATAGATGCTCAGTGGGTAATGATGACCCGCTTCCTTTCCTTGCCTTAAAAACCTCATGTACATCTATATCTGACCTAGTGTGTGAGGTGTTGATCAGTGCAGTCTGCTGATCAGGCGTTTATTGTTTTTAAAAGTTTTTTAAAGTTTATTTATTTTGAGAGAAAGAGAGCATGAGTGGGGGAGGGGCAGAGAGAGAGGGAGACAGAGGATCTGAAGCAGGCTCTGTGCTTACAGCAGAGAGCCCAAGGCAGGGCTCAGATTCACAAACAATGAGATCATGACCTGAACCGAAGTCAGATGCTCAACCGACCAAGCCACCCAGGCACCCCCAGACATTTTAGTTTAAATGAGAAACAGTACTGATTAAAGCACGTCCGTTGGAATAGACACACCAGGCTTTTAGTAATAGAAGCTAGGACATTTATTTTCAGTATTCAGTCAGCTCTGCTATTACATATGTGTTCCTAAAAATCACCACGCTATGCATAAAAAATCAGGCAATAAAACAGGGTTTACAGGAAAAAAATGGGTTAGGGGCATAACACTCTAAAATGTGTCAGTGGCACACATGAAAAACAGGAAGCTAATAATGACGGTAGCACAGTTTTTCACATGTTAAATGGTTGAGATACATAACACTACAATAAGTGTGTGTTTCCATGAAGAGACCGCGAGTTTACTTGTGGAAACAGGTGTCAGAAGTGAGTGTTGTGAGCATCAGTGTTGTCGTAAAGTGGTTGCGAGGAGGGTTATCTGAAATCAGACGGAGTTGTAATTTCAGCTATGGATGGGTATGGCGTATAACATGTAGGAAACTGAGGCAGCTGGTAGATGCATACATGACTGAGTTCCTACGTGACTGGGTTCAGCTGGGGGAAGTTATCTGTGTGCATTTAGTCTTTCTAAAAGGAAAAGCCATGCGTAAGCAATCACAAAATTCACATGCTCACGTTGTTCCCTCATGTATCAATCACACTGGGATAGATTTATGTTTTCAAAACAAGCATTTCAGCAGAACGGACTGTAGTAGCTTCCTGGAAAAGGTCACCTTCTCCTAGGCAGTACCCACAAGTAGAAGCAGATGAAATCAGTATAAAACATAAAGGCTCATGAGACCATTAACATCCTTTATAAAGTGGTGACCATTTTATAAATAAAAAATTTTGTATTCTTCATATATGGATTGCCATATTCTTGGTAAAGTGAAGTGATTGTCAGATTGCACCAAGTATGGGAATAGCAAGAGTTGGGGGGTAGGTGGCCCTCGGCTGTGTTCTGTAGTGGTTTTGCTTGTAGACTGTCCCTTTGGATCGTCTGCTACCTTGCCATTCTTCCATTAGCACAGAATGGCCACTTTTGGCACCCCCTATCTCATATTAACTTACACAGACTCATGAGAAGTTAGTAAATGACAAGAGGAGAGCAATCAATAAATAATAGTGTGCTGTGTTTCTTGATTCACCAGGATCTCGGTTAAAGGTCCCCTGTAAATGAATCTTGTATTTTAAAAAGATATGTGGTCATGAATATCTTTGATACTAGGACGATGGGGACAGTCATATAATTTGTGACTTTAAAAGGCAGTGTAGACTATGGATGTGGGGGGGAGGAGGGGTGGGCATGGAGGAGGGCACTTGTGGGGATGAGCACTGGGTGTTATGTGGAAACTAATTTGACAATAACTATTTGTAAAAAAAAAAAAAAAAAAAAGGCAGTGTAGACTAAAAAGGCTGGAGGGTCCCTAGGTAAACTTTAGGTGCAGTCTGTGAAGCCCAGAAATTACATGCAAATTTTTGTTGGTAAGTACACTTTGGAAGGAAAGTGTCCTTGGTTTTTATCATAGTTCTGAATGGGTCTTTGATCCCAAAACGGCCAAGAAACACTGATTTAGAAAAGTCCATAGAGGTAGACTCATATGGGTCACTTAGGAAAAGCTAGAGTGATCTGTGGCCTCTCCTAGTCCATTGACTTCATAAAGGGGAGGTATTGTACTCAAGAAGTGCTCCTGGCTGCCACCGTCAGTGATAGTATGGAGCAGGTTTGACCAAGGGGTGGATCTCGCATGTCATCTTTGTCCTCTCAAGGTAACCACATCAATAATGAAGGACTCCTTTTCAAACAAGGGCTTATGCCTTTTAAGTGTATATCTCCCTTGACTTTGTTTTGCAGATGGGAACAACGAGAGCTGCCTAATGGGCGTGTCTATTATGTTGACCATAATACCAAGACCACCACCTGGGAGCGGCCCCTTCCTCCAGGGTAAGGCATGGGCTGGCAAGCCCTGAGACTCTAGAACTGGCACCAGGAGTACCCGACTGGCTTCAGCATTCACTGCCATCGCCGTCTCTTTGGTTTCCTCTACCCTCTGCTCCTTGCCGTATCTTTTTTTCCCTCCCGTTGTCCTCTCCTACATTATTTCTCTTTATTTTCCCCTCTCTCCACATTCATTGCATTGTCCAGTGGCTGATGGCCATGGGCTTTATTAAGTGCTATGGCTGTTGGGCCCTGGAGGGAGGAGGGCTAGGAATCCTGCTCCTTGGGCCAGTGATGCCTTGATGCCCTCAGTTATTTCACCTACCGAGGTATCCCATCAGGCCATGTTCTCAGTCATTTTCTACAGAGGTAGCAAAGTACAGGGATATTTATCCTGGTCACTTGATTGCTTTTCCTATTCACTTAATTCTCCTCTCATTTCTTAGGACACCTTAAGATTTTTAGAGCATTTCTGAGGGAAAAAGGCACGAGGAAGCCAAAATAGAAAGGGTGTTGATGCATTTCACAGCACTCTGCCTGAATGGCCCCTGAAGGATGCTTCTCGTTGAGCTGGGCTTTGTGAGAACACAGCTAAGTTTTCTAAAACCAGAGGATGAGTGAGGCTTCCAAGTGAGGGAAGACTGTCCAGGTTCAAGGAGAAAGGGTTTGGTTCCCTGCTTGCCAGGGACAGAAAGTTCTTCTCCACATGTGCCTTTTGGTCCTGAGAGCTTTCAAAAGAGAATGTATTCTGCTCAGGGGAGAGAATCACCTCCCAGTAAAGCAGTCATGAAGGGCTCCAGCATAAAATATGAACACCTCCCATCAAGCTTGTAGAGGAGGAGGATGTCAGAGGTGGAGAGTAGTAGGAAAAACCCTTGTACTCTGGCTCAGCGCTCAGACACATGCCAGGCAAATACCACTTCACTTTCTGGTCCTGCAAATTTCCATGGATGGGCTGTTTTTAGTTTCAGTTTTCCAGTAGAATGCTTGTGTTTTACTTCTATCCATTACTCTTCTGGAAATGAAGCTATAATCCTTCATCATTAGTCCTCATTCTGTGTTCTACTTTAAGTTTAGAGTATTTACTTACATATTTAAACAAAGTTAAATTTTGATGTCTTGAAGAAAAAAATCACTCTTTTTACTTTGGAAATTATGGAAATTTTCATTTTATTCTGGATAGTCTCCAACATGCACTGAGTAGAGACAATCCTCACATACTTAACACTTGACTTCAGTAATTATCAAGTCATGGTCAGTCTTCTTTCATCCACGCCAGGAGCTGGCAAACTGGGCCTGCGTTTGAAATCCAGCCTCCATCTGTTTTTGTAAATAAAGTTTTATTGGAACACAGACATACCGATTTACTTCTTGTCTGTGGCTGTTTTCATGCTCAGTGGCAGAGTTGCACAATTGCAACATAGACTGTATAGCCCTCCAAGCATGAAATGTTTACTTTGTAGCCCTTTATAGAAAATATTTGCCAACTCCTGCTCTGTAATCCTCACTCTTCCCTCTTTCCCTTCCTTAGATCATTTTGAAGCAGGTCATATATAATCATCATATAATTTTATTCATATTTTGGTATATATTTCTAAAAAATGTTCTTGTTATAAACAAAACCATCCTATTGTTAACAGTGTTTTCATGCTGTCATCAAATACTGAGTGTAGTCAAATTTCTCCAGCTGTCTTGCAAAACAATCACTGATTTTGACAGGATGTGTTTTACACTTGTACTTCGTGTGTTGACAGCACGTATACTTAAAAGCAGTGTTAACTCTAGCACCGTGCTGGTTACTGCCTCTTACCTCTTTCGTCTCTAAGTTATGTAGGCCTTGAACTGGTGAACTTTTGGATAGAATCTAGATGAATATTTTATTTTTTTTATTTTTTTTATTTTTTTTTTAATGTTTTATTTATTTCTAGGAGAGAGGAAGACAGCGTGAACAGGAGAGGGTCAGAGAGAGAGGGAGTCACAGACTGAAACAGGCTCCAGGCTCCAAGCTGGCAGTCAGCACAGAGCCCGACGCGGGGCTCGAACCCACGAACCGCGAGATCATGACCTAAGCGAAAGTCGGACGCTTAACCGACTAAGCCACCCAGGCGCCCCTCTAGATGAATATTTTAAGGTGTCTTCTAAGGATGGCCAAGGATTGGTTCTTCTTTAAGTTTTGAGCTGGGACACCAAATCCAGATTTCTTTCTTTCTTTCTTTTTCTTCCTTCCTTCCTTCCTTTCTTCCTTCCTTCCTACAAATATTTATTGAGCACCTGCTATATGCCAGGCACTATTTTGGGCACGGGGAGTACAGCAGTACACCAAAAGGGAAAACCCCTTACCGAGATTGTGATTCTCGGTAAGATTTCACCCAAAATAGAGGCACCTGGGTGGCTCAGTTGGTTAAGCGTCTGACTTCAGCTCAAGTCATGATCTCACAGTCTATGGGTTCGAGCCCCACCTCGGGCCCTGTGCTGACAACTCAGAGCCTGGAGCCTGCTTCAGCTTTTGTGTCTCCCTCATTCTCTGCCCCTCCCCTGCTCGCTCTCTGTCTCTGTCTCTCAAAATAAAAACATAAAAACAAAAAAACACCCCACAATTAAGGGTGAGGTTTTGCTGTTTAGAAATTTGAAATTGACCAATGCAGAGGACTTTTAGTTAAACATGTGGATTAAACATGTATTTATTTCCATTCCTTCCTGAAAACCCCCTAAAATGGGAATAAAAGTATAAAAAAGTATAATGATAAAGGAATGGAAGAGGAGAAGCAGCATTTGGGAGATGGTAATAAAACTTTGGTTGCTGATAGATAAATGGTGGAGCTGAGCAAGCTGAAGCCCCAACTTACAGTGTGGGTACCCACCAGGAAGCCAGTCTGGTCGCACCACGGGGCCCTGGAAAGCTCAGCAATCAGACGTGGTGGGGGGAGGTGCTGTGGAATGCAACTAAAAACTGAAGTTAGGTGAAAAAGTTGTGAAGGGAGCAGTTAGTCTCAGGTGGTCACCCATGACATCCGGCCCCCTGCCACATGCCTGCATGCACACATGTGTTCATCTCCCACATGCTTGTACACATGCAGCCAGCCTTGAGGACAGAACCAGAGCTGAAGGCAAGGATGAGCTCAAGAAAAAGGGATTAAGTGAGGACACTGTCCCCAAGTTAAAGATTGTAAAGTTTTTTGCTGGATAAAGGGACCAGTGGAAGGGAAGAAAACTACAGATCATCTAGAAGGGGGGATCATCTAGTGAAACAGCTGGAGTGAAGTCACTGGTCAGCTTTTCCCCCACCTGGATACCCAGAACGTCCATTCAGTATTTTAGTGACTCACTCTTAAATGTGAAAGAACAGCCTGCAGCCAGCAGACAGAAAGGGAACTGGGTGAAAACAATGTGGAAGGTAAAACCAAATTGTAATTCAACAGAAATTTGGAAGGAAATATGGCATCTGTGCAAGAAGAACCAGAGACCATAAAATGAACCACACAGAAAACAAGAAGAACACTTATTTGTTTATTTGTTTGTTTATAGATGTTTTATTTATTTTGAGAGGGAGCATGTGTGCGTGCATACATGGGCACACACGTGCAAGTGGGGGAGGAGCAGACAGAATCCCAAGTAGGCTCTATTCTGACAGTGTGAAATCATGACTTGAGCTGAAATCAAGAGTCAGACATGTAACTGACTGAGCCATGTAGGCTCCCCAAGGAGACCTTTTAGAAATTAATATATAATTGACCGTGGAACAACACGGAACAGAAGTTAGGTTTCAACCCCCTCTATAGTTGAAAATGTGCATATAAATGACTCCACCAAAGCTTAACTACTAATAGCCTACGGTTGACCGGAAGCCTTGCTGATAACGTAAACAATTGATTAAAACATACTTTGTACGTTATATGTATTATATACTATGTTCTTTCAATAAAGTAAGCTAAAGAAAAGAAAGGGTTATTAAGAAAATCTTAGGGAAGAGAAAATACATTTACAATACTGGGCTGTGTTTATTGAAAAAAAAATCCATTTATAAATGGAGCTCCGCAGTTTAAACCCTTGCTATTCAAGGGTCAACTGTATATAATAGCAGAAATAGGGACACCTGTATGATTTAGTCGATTAAGCGTCTGACTCAGTTTCGACTCAGGTCATGATCCCACACTTGGTGGGATCAAGCCTCGTGATGGGCTCTGCACTGACAGCATGGAGCCTGCTTGGATTTCTCTCTCACCCTCTCTCTCTCTGCCTCTCCCCTGCTCTTGCATGAGCTTTCTCTCTCAAAATAAATCTTAAAAATTTTTAAAAATGTTCATATATTTTTGAGAGAGAGACAGAATGTGAGTCGGGGGGGAGGGGGAGAGAGGCAGAGAGAGAAGACACAGACTCCGAAGCAGGCTCCAGGTCCTGAGCTGTCAGCACGGAGCCCGGTGTGTTGCTGGAACTCACGAACTGCAAGATCATGACCTGAGCTGAAGTCAGACCCCTAACTGACTGAGCCACCCAGGTGACCCCCCATCTCTCTCAAAAGAACTTAAAAAAAAAAAAAAAGAACTCTTACAAAAAAATTACAAGGAGTGAAAGATAATGTTGGTGAGAAGAAAATTAGAAGATGAGCCCAGGAGACTCAACATCTGAATAGTAGGTCTAGCAAGAAAGAGCAGAAATAGAGGATAAGAAATTATCAAAGAAAAAAATGGAAGCATATTGCTAGAATTGAGTGGTGAAATCTTCAAATTCAAAGGGCCTACCAAATGCCCAACCCAGAGAATGAGAAAAGAATGACCCCAAAGCACATCCTAATGGAATTTGGGGATGGCGAGAGAATGTTTCAGAAGCCTCCAGAGGGTAAAAATAGGCTACATTATGAGAATTAGGAATCAAGAATGCCATTTTTCTTCTCAACAGCAACTATGGAGCTGAGCCCTTAAAGTTCTGACAGAAAATTATTTCCTGTCTAGAAATCAACTTTTAGTCATCTTAACACTCAACTGTAAAAGTTGAATAAAGGCATCTTCAGTGTTTCAAACAATTAACTTTGGTGCATCCCGTTCTCAGAAGCTACTAGATGATTTGTTCCACCAAATGAGAGGAAACCAAGAAAGAAGTCATGGAATGCAGGACACAGGGAACTCCATTCAGAGGCCACAGACAATCCCAAGAGGAAGCTGAGGGAAGATGACTCAGGACAGGAACTTAGAGCATACCTGGAGGATAGGTGTCCACATAGGGCAACTGGTGCCTGGAGCTGTGTGGCAAAGGCACATATGACTGGCACTGAGAGGCCACCTGTGCCATCAGAATCTGGGGGTGCATTAGTGACAAGTTCTTGAAAACCAAGCAGAATGAAACACACTCCAGTTCTTTCCCTCCAGAAAAAAAGAAGCGGTTGTACAAGTAAGGTAATGTATATGTAATATTCTATGAAGTCATAATACAAACTCTGAATATGGATTTAATGATGATATTCTAAATTGGGAGGATGGGGGAGGAGGGGCCCATGTGTGTTGTGGAGTGGGATATAATAACTAAACGCTTAGCTTTCATAGCAGAAGGTTCACGAGTAGCGTCTAATATGACAGAAATCACGAAACAGTAGAAGGAGCATACTATTTAGAAATGTAGTTGTAAATAGAAGGAGCAGTTGAGAATTGAAAGTTGGTTGCTTCTGAGGAGCAGCAATCAGTGATGGGGAGAGGTTGGGAAGGAGATGCTGTTTTTTATTGTATCTCCTATAGTACCATTTGCATTTTTTAATGTTTATTTTTGAGAGAAAGAGAAACAGAGTGCAAATGGGGAAGGGACAGAGAGAGAGAGAGAGAGAGAGAGAAAGAGAGAGAGAGAGAGAAAGAGAATCTGAAGCAGGCTCCAGGCTCTAAACTGTCAGGACAGAGTCAGATGCGGGGTTCAAACCCACCAGAATCAAAGTCGGGTGCTTAATTGAGCCACTCAGGTGCCTCCTATTTGCATTTTTTTTTTTTTTTACAAATAGTTTATTGTCAAATTAGTTTCCACATCCTATTTGCATTTTTAAACTATAGATGCATGATTCCTTTGGTTAAAAAAATAAGAATAAACAAAAATCACTAGTGGAGAGGATTTATAAAAAAGTTGGGAAGGTTCCAGGTTGTTGTGAGCCTCAAGTTCTCATTTGAGGTTTTGAGTTAAGAGTAGTGAGAGGGCGCCTAGGTGGCTCAGTCCGTTAAGCGGCCAACTCTGACTTAGGTCATGATCTCACAGTTTGTGAGTTCAAGCCCTGCATCAGACTCTGTGCTGATAGCTCAGAGCCTGGATCCTGCTTCTGATTCTGTGTCTCCCTCTCTCTGCTCCACCTCTGCTTGTACTCTGTCTCTCAAAAATGAATAAACATTAAAAAAAAAAAGGTAGTGGGGAGTCTGCTGAAGTTTTTGAGCAGAAGCATAACATACAAGGCAGGAGGTCTGGTGTGATTGTCCTGATGACAGTTGATAGGCTAGATCAGAGTGGGAGATTAGTTCAGGGATAGTTAGACACAGAAATGGAAAGTCAAGGACAAGGTGATGACAATCAAAAGAAGCCCTTGGGCTGCATGATTTGCTGACATCAGCAGGGAGTCAGTCAGGAATGGTAGGGGCTTCACCCCTTGGGGGAGGATAGTTAGCCCTGCCTGTCAGGTGGGCGGAGTCTGGCCATCAGGACTGGGGAAGCCTTACTTACTTATTTATTTAATTTTGAGAGGGGGTGGGTAGGGGCAAAGAGAGAGGAAGAGAGAGAGAATCCCAACCCCGATATAAGGCTCGAACTCAGGAACCATGAGATCATGACCTGAGCTGGAGTCATATTAAATAGAATGAGCCACTCAGGTGCTCCTTATGTGTTTATTTATTT
Organism: Proteles cristata cristata; assembly: GCA_017311185.1. Lineage (NCBI taxonomy): Eukaryota > Metazoa > Chordata > Mammalia > Carnivora > Hyaenidae > Proteles > Proteles cristata. The sequence goes on along the minus strand of JAESUZ010000164.1, from coordinate 1,170,238 downwards.
AAGTTTATTTATTTATTGTGAGAGAGACAGAGTGTATGCACACTCTGCAGGGGAGGGGCAGAGAGAGAGGAAGACAGAGGATCTGAAGCAGGTTCTGTGCTGAATGCAGAGCCCGATGTGGGACTCAAACTCATGAACCATGAGATCATGACCAGAGCTGAAGTCAGAGTATTAGCCAACTAGGCCATCCAAGTGTCCCAAGAAGCCATTTTTAGAGAGGCTTTGAGTTAAAAGAATCATTGAAAAGGTGGCCTAAAAAAGCCTGTTAGGAATCTAACCCTGAAAATTGAGAAAGGTACCAGACTGAAGCGTGATAGTCATGTGAGTAAGATAAGGAAACAGAGAAGATGAAATGAGAAGGTAGCTAGGGAACAAAGCCTTTCCAACACATACAGTATAATCCATATTGGGTTCCCTTTGCATTGAGTTAATGCTGTTTTCTTCAATGGTATCTCTTTCTTATCTTTTTAAAGCCCCTTTTATCCCTCTTCTCCCTTCAAACTTACAATGCAAAAATCAGGCATATACCCAATTTGAGAGAATAGTACAATGAATCCCTGGTAACCATCACCTGGTCATAACAACTGATAACATTTTGTTTCATCTGACCTCCTACTTTTCAGGGGAGGGGACTGATGAATTTTGGAACAAATCCCAGATGTCATATCCTTTGAACCATAAATACATCATATACATCTCTAACAGATAAGGGTTAAAAAAAAAAAAAAAGCTACGGGTACCTGTAGGCTCAGTCCGTAGAGCATGTGATTCTTGATCTCAGTGTTGTGAGTTTAAGCCCCACGTTGGTCATAGAGATTACTTAAAAAAACAAACTACCATTTCCCATTATCCCACCCAACAAAGTTAACGATATTTCCTTACTTCAGGTCACCCAGTCCATGTTTCATTTTCCTCAGTTGTCTTAAAAATGTTTATACAGTTGCTTTGTTTGAGTTAGATTCAAACTGAAGATTATCACATTAGTTTTGGCTGATATATCTCATAGATCTCTTTTAATCTGTGAGTTTCCCCTCCTTTCCTTTCCTTTCCTTTTTCCTTTCCTTTTTCCTTTCTCCTTTCCCCTTCCCCTCCCCTCCTCTCCCCTCCCCTCCCCTCTCCTCTCCTCCATTTATTTGTTGAAGATCCTGGGCATTTTGTTCTGTAGAATTTCTCATATTCTGGATGTGACCTTGAAATGTTGGGTGATATGCTCCTCTATCCAGTCTGTCCTATAAACTTGTAGTTAGATATGGAGGCTTGATTAGATTCAAATTCACTTTTTAAATTTTTTTTTTTTTAATGTTTTATTTATTTCTAGGAGAGACAAAGAGAGACAGCGTGAGCAGGGGAGGGTCAGAGAGAGAGGGAGTCACAGACTGAAACAGGCTCCAGGCTCTGAGCTGGCAGTCAGCACAGAGCCCGACGCGGGGCTCGAACCCACGAACCGCGAGATCATGACCTAAGCGAAAGTCGGACGCTTAACCGACCAAGCCACCCAGGCGCCCCTCAAATTCACTTTTTAAATTGAAGTATAACTTACACCCAATGAGCTATACAGATCTCAGGTGCATAGTTAGCTGAGTTTTGACAAATGCATACATTTCTGTAACCTATACTCCTTCAAAATGTAAAGCATTTCCATCATTCCACAAAGTTCCCTCTCTTACTTTCTCTCTATCACTTCTTCCCTTGGTGTGTACAAATCCAGTTATACCTGCCAAGTACAGATAAAGATTTTTGCCATCTGTTTTAGCCTTGCCTTGCCCGTGGGTAATTTAGGACCCCTTTGGAAAGGTTGCTTTCTCACTAAAAATGATGTAGAGAATCCTGCTGTTGTTTGTACCACCTCTTCTTCTCATGACCATGGAGCATGTTTCACTGGCACTTTATATCAGGATGATTTTTGTTGCAAGTAGCAAAAATTAGAATCCAGGTGGATTTAAATAATGAAAATTCACTGGCTCATGTAACTGAAAATTCTAGATGTAGACTCTAGTTTCAAGTGAAGGACTAATCTAGTGACAACAACATCACCAAGGGGCTGGCTTTTTTTTCCCTATTCTCCCATCTATTGGGTCAACTTCATAATGTATTTGGGTCCAAGATGGCAGCCAGTTGTTCCCAGGACTGCATGCTTTCTTAGTCATTATCTGGCAAGGAAGAGAGATGACGTTTTTTTCCCAGAATTCCTAGCAAAAGTCATGAGATTGCCTCTGATTAGGCTCATCGTAGGTCACATGCCTACCCCTAATCCAGTCAGCTGTTCAACTCTGGACTTGGGAACTGAGTCCCCTCCTTCCCCAGAAAAACATGGATCTCCTAAATGGAAATCAGGAGCTAATGGTGGGAAGGGATTGGTTGCTGTAGAGCAATGACTACTATAATCATGAAAGCCCCAGAAGCCTCTGAGATTGGGGCTGGCCTGGCTATGCTTCCCCGGAGCAGCCGGGCTCCTGCGCCACACACCACACTTAACCCTCCCTCAGTGCCTTGCCTCCTTGTCAGCCATCTGGAGATTTCTCTAGAATTTGAGGGTAGGGGTGGGTGATCACTATATTCATTCTGACCTTAATGTTTCCAGCTGGGAAAAACGCACAGACCCCCGAGGCAGGTTCTACTATGTGGATCACAACACCCGGACCACCACCTGGCAGCGCCCCACAGCCGAGTACGTGCGGAACTACGAGCAGTGGCAGTCACAGCGGAATCAGCTTCAGGGCGCCATGCAGCACTTCAGCCAAAGATTCCTCTACCAGGTGAGAGGGCAGGGGCTTGCCAGAGGGAGGGGCGCCTCCTGGCCCTGCAGAATGTGCCGCCTCCCACAGTATCTGATGACCTGTTTGGTGAGTGGGAAGACGGTGGCTGGAAACATCAGCGCTCTGGAGATTTTACTCATCACAGTGAAATTCCTCAAATTGCATCATTTCTAATTTAGTAACTCAATGTCCAGCTTCTGTGTTTAAGGACTCAGTATATCTGAAACGGAATTCACTATCTTTCTTCCAAGGCTGGAGTTTTCTTCTTGCCCCTCCATCTAAGTCCATTTATTCTAATTTGAAACCTGAAGGTCAGCTGTGACTTCTCCCTACCTCAACTTTTCAGAACAAAACAGCCACCCACTCAGTAGCTTAAATGCCAATTTGGGCTCAGGTCATGATCTCACAGTTTGTGGGCTTGAGCCCCACATCAGGCTCTGTGCTGACACCATAAAGCCTGCTTGGATCCTGTCTCCCTTTCTCTCTGCCCCTCCCCTGCTTGCAGCTCTCTCTCTCAAAAATAAATCCACATTAAAAAACAGAAAAACAAAAAAAAAAAACCAGCCACCTAAATATTTTCTTTGCTGCTACTGTTTTTCTTTAGATCTTTCTTATTTGACACATTCTCAAGGAAGGAGGGAATTCTAAAGTTGGTCTGGATCAGGGCTTGGCAAACTATGGCGCGTGGGCCAAATGGGCCCATACCTGGTTTGTAAATAAAGTTTTATTGGCACAGAAGCACTCCCAGTAGTTTAGGTATTGACTCTGGCTAGTTTTACAGTGTAACAGCAGAGTAGTTACAACAGAAATCATATTGCCTATAAAGCCTGAAATATTTACTGTCTAGCCCTTTACAGAAAAAGTTTAGTGACCCCTGGTCTAGTTCAACTTCCTTCTATCTGATTCCTGATTTTCCTTCATCCCTCCTAACTCAACGGTTAGGGTAGCCTTTCCGTCGTTGTCTCTGTTGGCATTGCTCTCTCCTGCAATCTGTACTGCCTGTTCCCAGCAGACAGTCTTCAGATATCACTGTCACTTGATCACTTTTGCTCTACATTTATCACTGTAAATTTTTTTTTCTTTTTTTTAAAGCAGTCTCCATGCCCATCTTAGAGCCCAGTGCAGGGCTTGAACTCATGACCCTGAGATCAAGACCTGAGGTGAGATCAAGAGTTGGACGCTCAACCAACTGAGCCACCCAGCTGCCCCTGTCACTGTCATTTTAATCATGGCTTAAAGCCTTCTGTGGTCATCATCTACAGAACAGCATTTAAATTTCCTGCTCCAGAGCTCATAGTGCTGTGATCCCAAATTAAGTGTCTAATGGCCTCCTGGACTGTGTCCCTTCAGGAACCCTCCCAATCCCTCCTTCCATCCCAGTAGAGCCTCCACCAGTGGCCTGGTTCCCCATAGCCACACAGCCTCTTTAGCGGGGACAGGTGGAATTACCAAGTTGGAACTCTGCATATTCTCAGGGCACCTTGAACATGAAGCTTGGGATCTGTAGTAGAATCTTTACAGAAGGTGGTGGATTAGAGGCTGGAAACCTTTTGAGCTGGTCCACAACATTTAATTACTGAGTTTAGTCATCATTGTTTCTGGTTGAAATGAACTCTAGGCTCACACCCTTTTCTTTTCTTTTCTTTTCTTTTCTTTTCTTTTCTTTTCTTTTCTTTTCTTTTCTTTTCTTTTCTCTTTCTCCTCTCTTCTCTTTCTTTTCTTTTCTTTTTTTTAATGTTTTATTTATTTTTAAGGGAGAGAGAATGACAGCATGAGCAGGGAAGGGTCAGAGATAGAGGGAGACACAGAATCTGAAGTAGGCTCCAGGCTCTGAGCTGTCAGCACAGAACCCGACACGGGGCTCAAACCCACGAACCGTGAGATCATGACCTGAGCCGAAGTCGGGTGTCTAACCGACTGAGCCACCCAGGTGCCCCCCACAACCCATTTCTAACTTAGATACTTTCTCTAATTAGATGCTTAGAAAATCTTTAATTCCATTTAGCTCACTAGTGTTCATTGTCAACTTTGCCTTTGTTTGCAGGCTTTTCTCTGGTAACCCAGAGCAGGAGCTCCACCATTAGCCATAAGGGATGGTGCTGTCTCCCTAGGCTGGCTGGTCTTCTCTTCTGTTTGTCGGGGCTGATGCTCACTGTAGAGTGAGAAAACTAGGAACCTCAGTTTCCTTAGTATGGATGAATGGAAAGCACGGTGTTTATCATTGACTTGTCTCCAAGTTCATCTGTAATGCCTACCTGTGGTTCACGGTGCAGCCCTTGGCATTTGTTCTCTGCCAGGCCTTATGTTCCGCAGCCCCTTTCACACACGCCTGGCATCCGGCTCTGGCGTATTTCAAAACTCGATGTGATCTGATCATTCTATGCATTTTCCGAAATTGTTCCTCCAGAGCTAGGCTCCAAAGACTTTCTCTGCCATTTTCTTGGGTCGTCGTGCCTACAAAACTAGGAAGGTCTGGGCATTATCTATCCTTTATGTTAGAGACAAGGACATATTTTAGGAGTCTCACACTGGTTTTGTCTCCCTGCTTACTCAGCTTCTCTAAGTAAAAAAATAAAGCCCTAAAAAAAAACAAAAACAAAAAATGAAAACAAAAACTTTTTTTTTTTTAAAGATTTTTATTTATTTCTAGGAGAGAGAGAGAAAGACAGCGTGAGCAGGGGGAGGGTCAGAGAGAGAGGGAGCCAAAGACTGAAACAGGCTCCAGGCTCTGAGCTGGCAGTCAGCACAGAGCCCGACGCGGGGCTCGAACCCACTAACCGCGAGATCATGACCCAAGCGAAAGTCGGACGCCCAACCGACTAAGCCACCCAGGCGCCCAAAAAACAAAAACTCTTAAAGGAATCTTTTTTTCTGTATAATTCACTAAATACATTATGTCGGTTCACTGATGTGTTTGGTGGGCCAGAGGGAAGGTTCTAGAGGTCACCTCCACTTGGTCTTTTGGAACCTTCAATTCTCTTGCCCACCTCTCTCATTTTAGCAGTGCCATTCCAGGCATGCAGAGGTAGAACTTTGCTCTGGAGAGCTGCCTAGGAGGAAGAATGAAGCACTAAAAAAAATGTTTTTGAGTACTCTAAAATTATTTTCCCAGCTTTGTTGGGGATTCAGCAGGGTTCTAGATACAGGTGATGCTTCCCTTTTCTCTGTGAAACAAGATTCATATTGAAAGACATCTTAGGAATCTTTTACAGGTCAGCTTTCAATGTCTCTCTGTTGGTTTCCCTCTTCCCTGGATTTGCTTTGCCCCTCACTTGCTCTGGAATCATGTCCTGGTTACAAGTAAGAAGAGTCGCTTTCATACAGTTATTTTGGGATTTGGCCTTAGCCCAGGGTTTAACTCGGAAGACTTAAGAGCTGATACTGTACCAGTGGCCTATCCTCCTCCTCCTCCTGCTGGGCTGAAACCAAGACCTCATTCTTTTTTACTTGCTCTAGAGAGAACATGACATGTAGTTCAAGATGGAAGACCAGGGAACCCCACATCGCAGTCTCCCATAGCTCCTTCCTGCTGTCTGCCCCATCACACACATTTTTCAGTTTCTCTTCTTGTTCCCCTTATTTCTGATAAGCTTCCCTTTCCTGATGCCCCAGCGTGTCTTTGTTTCTTGTTACTATCATGCACATACTTGTGTTTTGCCCTCGCACTTTCCCTTTGCCCTTTCTTTTGTGACCCTGCTGCGTTCCAGTGGGGATGCCCACCTAGTCGCGTGTATTGTGCAATGTGACAGGACCCATCTCACAACCTGCTGCCATTTTTGTGGCATTCCCTTTACCCTCGCTTTGGCCCTCCCTTAATGACTAAAGGCTGTAGCTGGTGTCTGCAGGACTGAACCAGATCATTCTGTGGCTCCTGATGTGTGGATGCCAAACTGCATCATCCAGAAAGAGGCAATTCCTTTCTTACTCTGCAGAGAGCCCCTTGGATTAAGCTCTCAAATACCTGGTTTTGTTCTGCACCCATTGGGTGGATCCTTAAAAAAAGGAGCCTGCCTTCCATACGTAATCTTTATGCCCTTCCCAGAGCCCTCAGCTCTATTTGCGAGACATTCTTTATTTCTGAGTTTGTATCTTAAAATATTACTGGAACTTAGTGCTTAGTCCCTGAGGGACTTGAATTCACCATGAGCTGTCTGGCTCACAGCCTGCACCTCAGATGTCCCACCCCAGGGACGTTTACCAGAAAAATGATTTAACAGTGTTACCTTCTGCTCTTACTAGTAAAGGAAATTGTCTTGTCTCTTAGAGTCACCTGCCGATCCCAGGATCTTTCTTCTCACTGTAGTCCCTCCAGGCCCCTTTCTCTGTGCTTTTCTACCTGTGCCCTGTGCTCCAAGTGACACTTGGGGTCTCTCCTTTTGGGGGAACTGGGAGAAGAGAAGGGACAGTCGGTTGACTTACTGGAGATGTGGAGTTTTGGGGTTTTGGTTTTCAAGCTATGATGTGGCTCTTATTTTTTGTTTCTCTTTGGCTTCTTTCTGTCCACTTTCTTTTCTTGTTTTTCAAGTTGTACTGTGCACATTGGGGGAGAAATGTCCAGAATAGTTAAGTGCTTTTCTTTAACTGAAAGAGATAGAAGTGTTTTGAGTGGACTCCATCTCATATGTTGTTCATGTTTATCTATCTCTGGCCTCTCTCCCTTCCCTCTTGCTTCCTTCTCTGTCCCTTTTCCATAGGTTTTGGGGAGTATGGATCTGATAAGATGAGAATAGAATGATGGCAAGGAAATTCAAACAAACCAAAAAAAACCCCGCAATAACAAAAGAGAGCCAACATTGTATGAAGTTTGAAAAAAGGCAAGAATTAAGAAAAGGGTGATCATTTTTTTCTTTAATCTCCTCCCTGTGCTTTGTATACTAGTCACAGTTGATTTTGATGAGTAGTAGAAATCTACTAGGTTCAACTGAAGCAGAAAAGGAATTTCGCAAATGGGAATGGGGTAGCTGATAGAATTAGCAGAATGAGGAGGAACCAAGCTCTGGCAGAAATCAGGGGCAGGCAAGGCAAAAGAATAGTTCATGTAGGACGTTGTTCTCTTGTGCTGCTGATAAGCTCTCGTTGCTTCCGTGGCTTGTGGACTCTGCCACAGCCCTGCTTTCCAGCAGACCCTGTGCTTTACTGCCGTTCCCCTGAAGTTCCGAGTGGGAGCATCGAATTAGCTGGTTTTTACGTCGTGTGCCTGCACTGGAGGTGCTGTGGTGTTGGGAAGGGAAATATTTGGTAGCTGATAAATGTTTTTGGTTTCTAATTCAGTGCAGGTCCCAAAGGCTGTCAGTAAAAGTTGTTTGGTCTGTTGAGCTGCAGAGTTGTGCAAAAGACGACTGTCAGCCCACTGACGCCCACTGGGTACCAGTTGGGAGCTAATTTCCCATTGGCGCGCCCAAGTGCCATGTGGATTATCCACTCATTCCAAAAAAAGACTTGAAGCAGCAGACAGTTTTGCTCTGAATGCTTCTTTTACTTTTTTAAAACAACCTTTCCTGCCTCTCTTCCCTTTTGCTACAGCTCATTCCTCACTGAGTTCTTTTTGCCTTCATTTTCAAAATGCATGCGTATTTCACAAGTTAATTCCTTTCCTTTTGTGACCGAATGCTTTTATAGCCCCTGCTCTTCCATGTTAACTGGAAAACAAAGCCGGAGGAACTTGGGCTTCATGAGATGCTGCACCCCGCCTCCCAGCCTGCTCCCACCAAAATAACCTCAGGGAGATGGCACGTTTGGGAGATCTTTTTGAGGAACCATCAGCCAAATCTGAATTGTGATGGAAGTGTAAGCACATCCTCTGGGTTGATGGTAACAGGCCCGAAATGGAGCACAGCCCAGCTTCCCACACCTCCGTGCAATTTCACTCTGCCGGTTAGGAGGCCCTTTGTTGAAAGGCAGCTCTGTCCCACCAAGGAACCAATGGTTTCAAGACTTAAACGTCTTTGTTGGAACTTGCTTCGGAAGAGTTGCCTGTGCTGCCACCTTGGAAAGAAAGTTTCTCTGTCCTTTCAGCCGGGGGCGGAGGGCTGGCTGTGAAGGGTAGGGGGGGTCCACTGGCAGTTGAGTTCCACCAATGTTTTCTCAAGCCGAGACTGAGCTCCATTCATCCTCCTGCCCGTGTGTGGCTCCATCACCCCCAGACAGAGCCAGCCGGCAGCCCAGAGTCTGCACTGAGAACTTGATCCCCTCATGCGACGATTAAGTTTTAGTAAGTGAAATAAAAATGCTTCAGCAAAAAAGAAAAGAAAAGGAAAGAAAAGGGGGAAAAAAAAGCAAGCAAGCAAGCGCATGCAGAACGACGGAACAATACTTGTTTTATTTAACTATGAAGAGTTTTTGACAGCGCCCCGCTTCCCTGCAGGATATGAGAACTCTTGGTCCACCGCAGCCCTGCCCCAGGGATCTCACAGCAGAATTAGGCTGGGGGTGGGGGGCTCGAATGTAAACAGTGACCTTCAAGGCCTGGAGTCCGCTCCCCCTTCTTTCTCCTGTCTCTCCTGCTCGCTTGCCACCTCGCCCCCAGCCCCACCTCCCCAGACAGGCACACACAGAACACTGAGCAACTTCAGGTTCAGGCCGGAGGAGAATAAAGGTGCTTTGTGAAGGGAAGCAAAACATTCCTGGGGGAGGTGAGGGGCCTGGGGCATGAATGTGCCCTCAGTCTGGGCTGGTTTTGCACACCACGGCTGCTCCCTCTCCCTCTCCCGGCGCACCCAGGAGGGAGCTGGAGGGAGGAGGGCCCAGCCCCCAGCCAGGAAGCTCTGGGCGTGGGCAGGGCTTGTGGGAATGATTTCATTGGAAAGGCCTGCGATATTTTTTCCCCTCCTGTGTGTGGTTCTTGGAGAAAGTTGGAGGTGGTGGTGATTTCAGTCACCCTGGCCGCCACGAGCAGGAGCCGCGGGAAGGCACTGGCCGGGCCTGCCGGGCGGTCCGCTCCGGTTCCTCCCGCCACGCCTGGGGCCGGCTCTCTGCCTCCACAGCCCCGGCCCACCTTCTTCTGCACCCATCTTCCTCTCCCTTGCTCCACCATCTCCAAAGCCCGTTGGGGCCCTCCGTGTGTGGGGTTCTTTTTGGGTTTCTCTCTTTTGAAGAAAACTTTTGAGAGGAGCAGATGTCACCTAAGGCCCCACGGTATCCCGTACAAAGTGCTCAAATGTGGAACCAAGTCCTTGGCATTTTTATTTTTATCAATCGATTTATTTTTAACCGGCGGCTTTTTTTTTTTTTTTAACCTCTGTGTTCTGCTGTGTTTCTTGTGTTTAGTCTTCAAGTGCTTCGACTGACCATGACCCATTGGGCCCCCTCCCTCCTGGCTGGGGTAAGTACTGAGTTCTACCTCTGTGTCCTCTGCCGTCCGTCAGCTGATGCTCTGTCCTCTTTCCGTGTGAGTCTTCTTCACTCCCATCCCTCAGCTTCCCATTTCGCTTCTCTCCAGCACATTCTGTAGGGATACCCCAGTGGGAGGTTACAGGCAATGGAGCTGGAAAGCTGGGAAAGTAATAGATGTTCCCCTGTAGCATTCACCCGCCATGGCTGAAGGGTTGTGACCCTGTGGACGAAGTCCCTTAGCAGCCATGGGACTGTTGGGTTTCGGTCCTGACTTTGAACAGTCTACCCATCCATCCATCCTGTCATTGATTAAGACGTTTTGACGCCAACTTAACCACAGGTGCAATGGTTTCAGGTCTGTGGCTGTGTGATTGGAAGGAGCCACCTTACCAAACCTTTCTTTGCAGCCAGGATGTTGGAGGACTTCAACCTAATTTTGACTAAAGAAAGCCACCTTTTTATTTGCAACCCTGTTGTGTGTGAAAGAGGCCAGAGAGAGAGTTGAGCGCCGGGTGGCAACTCTGTGGAGGCGCGTCATTGCTGGTTAATAACGCCATGCTGGATTCTCCTCGTCATTGGATAGTTTGAGGTCCTGGGCGTGATTTGCCAATAATGAGTTAGAGGGATGGCCGTCCTTGACTTGGGAAAAATTATGGGCTTTATGGCTATTCTGGGAAGAAGAAGCCATGCAAAAAGGGATCATGAGAGATGGTGAGATTCCATGCATTCTGCCGCTCTGAACTGGGTCAGGGTTTTGTTCAGTACAGTAAGAGTCCCAGGGGGCAGTTTTTGCAGGAATCAGCATGTGCCAGCTTTAATGTATTGGTTAGGCCAGTAGCAGACAGTAGATACTGGTTTGATGGCGGTCACAGATGGTATTGAATTGGGCAGGGGCATGTGCACCAGTAAAGATGGAGGTGAGAATGATAGGATGAACATGACCTGGGAAAGTATAGCTTTTGAGTTGGATCCTTTAAGTGTAGACATACTACTCCCTTGTAGTAATTTACCAGGTTCTATCACCTTCCTGAGACCCACAGGGTGTCACTTAGGGAATTACCGCTGTATTCCAGAGCACTAGAAGGACCTTGTAGACCTTCTAGGGGGATGTGTTGGTTAGTGAGGCCTCCAGACGGTTCTTAAAAATCACAGATGAGCCACCTGGCTCTTTGAACTGATGAAAGGTCACAGGTATCTCAGAGATTAGCAGCAAGTCAAATGTGAGGAGTCAAACACAGGGTCCCTGGCCAGGCAGGGTAAACATCAGATTCAACAGGAATTTGTGATGTTGCCTGGCAGCCAGTACACCCTCTGACCAGGGACCCAAGAGTTATTCCTGGATCTGCAGAGTCAAATGATCTCTTTTCTGCTACGTGATGGTCACCATGTCAATCTGCTACATGATTTAGTTCTGCTACATGATGCTCACCAAGTAAGAGCACCTGCAGCGCCTCAAAAATAGCTCCCAGAAGCCAGGTGTGAAATACCTGAGATGGAAATAGGAGCCTTGGTCAGAGTCTGTGGTGTTTACACACGATCAGGAAAACACACAAGATTATATGGGTATGAAACCAAGAAAAAAGACCATCTGGCTGAGGGCCAGGGAACCTTCCTAATCACATCCTTTGGGCTTTGTGTGGCTTTTCCAGGGCTGTGACAGGGCCACCTCCCCATGGAGAGTTTAGAGTGAACAGAAAGAGCAGCAGCACCAAGTGGGAATTGCATTTAGTGGGAACCTGCTATCAGATCTTCTGTGCTCTCCTGCTCTCAGTCTAGAAGAGACTCTAGAAGAGTCCCCATGGTTCTTCCTGCGCCCCAGAGGTCAGGGCACCTCAGGTTTAGACCCATGACCCTGACCATGTGACTAAATGCTTCCAAGTGTACTTCTTCCTAAAGGAGGCAGACTAGATGCTCCGGGTAGGACTTGCCCAGCCCCCAAACTCTGAAATTACATGCAGTGAGGCAGCTCTAGGTGGCCTCCGGACAACATGAGGGCATCGGCCCCAGGCAGGCTGGACAGATCCCCCAGCCTGATGATTAGTGCTGGCTTTGGCCCGTGGCAGAGCAGACACAAAGGATCTAGTTTAAAGCAGAGGCTTCTGGGATGGAAGTGGCCTCTCCTTTTCTGTAGCACCTTCTTGGGAAGCCCAACTTTTGTGGGACAGTCCCATAAGGTTTTCTGAGGTGATGGTGAGTTCTGTAATAATCTTGGACATCTTTGCTTTCTTTCCTTTTGTCTCTGTTTTTAGAATTTATGTCAAATAATGGATACCATGTAAGACAGAGAGAGATCTAGACACCCTGGGTTGATATGGGGGACACTGCAGCCTGAAGCTGGAGTGGAGGGGCGTGGATTCCTTATCTCTAGGCCTTTCTTAGCTTTTGGTTTCCCTGTAGCTTCTGGAACTGATTCTTTTTATTTCTTTAATTTCACCCTGTCATTGTAAAAAAAAAAAAAAAAAAGGAGGGTCATTAGCATCATTTATTTGGGGGACAGAAGCCGATTTGAAGGCTCACGAACTTCCTGGGAAAGGTGACCTCTCTTGGGTTCAGAGCCTTGCCCTTCATCTCATCTGCCATCCACTTGGAGCTGACGGAGTGCTCCTGTCCCTACCTCTCCCCTGTCACTAGCCTGGAATCGCCAGCTAGTGCTGGTTCTGCCCGGATCCCTCCCATGAGCACCCAAGCCATCATCAATGCCCCAGGAGAGGGCAAGAGAGTAAAGATTGTCCAGAGACCAGAGACCATGTGTCCAAACACCCCAGACACTGGCCTGGTTCGAAGCACACACTGAGATATAAGAACAAGGTGGGCCTTGTAAGCGCCTGCAGCCCCAGGCATTTATTGCACACGTGCTGCATGGCATTTTGCCGGCATAGAAGAGCTTTAGAACAAAGCTTTGCCCTCACACAGGAGGAAAGAGGGAAGGTGGAGAGTAAATAGGCCCTGTGGTACCGAGAGCTGATCAAGAAGTTCCAAAGGAAAATGCAGCCACCTACAGTGACCCTGCCTGGATGGAGCAGTTGCAGGACCAGAGCCCAGCCCACGAGGGACTGGGGACGGGACCAGGGTTGAGGGGAGGCTGGCTGCGCCTCCGCTTTGTGCACAGCTGGATGTAATTACGCCTCTGGTTTCAGCTGGGGCTTCTCCCCCTCCGTGTTGCCACACCACCCCCTTTCCTCCAACAAATCGACCAACCAAAGAACGTACTGGATCTTGAGTTGGAAATGTGTTTGGCCCTCCCCCTCTCCCCAGTAGGGAAAGATTCTCTTTGTCCTTTTTACCAGTGACAGATGTGAGTGAGCCAGGCTTTCATCGGTTAAACTTCTCTAACAGGTCTGGAACAGGGGCAGAAATTCAGACCGCTGGCACTCAGGACGTGGGAGCCAGAGGAGAGTGGAGCCCAAGATCTTTCAATCTGATTGATTTCTTTCTTTTTCCATGGCAGAGAAGAGACAGGACAATGGACGGGTGTATTACGTGAACCATAACACACGCACCACGCAGTGGGAGGACCCTCGGACCCAGGGGTAAGGACACGGCCAGGTCGGCCGGGTGGTAGCACCAGTGCTGGCCAAGTGCCTCGAACTGCACGGGTCTTCCATGGCCTATGTTCTGGGATCTTTAGCCAAACATGAGTGCCCCAAGACCCTTACATGTAGTGTCGGCCTAGTGAGACTTGAAAGTGGCTCCTTGAATTGACTTTCCCAATGGACAGAGGTTGGCCTGACTGGCAGGGGTTGCTGGTGGTGTCTGTGCCAGCTGTGCCTACCGTCAGTAGTGTGATTTCAAAGGGTTTGAGGGAGCCCCTCCAGAAGCTAGTCTAGGATGGGGCATGTGGTGTCTCAGGATCTCAGGTGGCCACTCAGGCCGTGACCGTCCACTCAGAGCTGGTTCTTTGGCCTTGGGACATGACCTCTCTGCACTGTAGAACTGTCCTCATGACCTGGGCAGCAGGTGCCTTTCCTCAAGGCCCATCCTCAAGGATGCAGGGCCTGGTGAAAGCAGAGAGAAAGCAGCACTCCAGGAACCCCCTCCTCCTAGGCCCAGAAGGAGACCCCACCCCTTACCTCCTCTCTTCCCCTGCTTCCAGGATGATCCAGGAACCAGCTCTGCCCCCAGGGTGGGAGATGAAGTACACCAGTGAGGGGGTGCGCTATTTTGTGGACCACAACACTCGCACCACCACCTTTAAGGATCCCCGCCCGGGGTTTGAGTCTGGGTAAGGACTTTGCACAGGCAGTGTTCGTGTCTGTTCACACTGCCCGGGTTTATCATTCTCTTGCTCCTCTTACTGCCCTCTGGTGGCCAATTTTGATGTCACATTAACGAGGCTGGGGGTGGGAGGGTGGGGCGGGGAAGGGGCTCTCCTATTTATTCGGAATAACCCAGTGGTCTTTTCTGAAAGCAAGAGGTCTGCCTTTATTTCTGGTTTTTCTTTTTACTCCTCAAATCTATCTACAGAAGACCTTAACGACAGTCACTTCTTTTCCTTCACAGCTTGCTTTTCTTGTCTTTAACATAGCATCAGCTTTTCGCAGGGCTAACAAGATACATGACTAATTTTTGAGAAATCACGTGGTTTCTAGAACATCTTTGCTCTTCCAGGACGAAGCAGGGTTCCCCTGGTGCCTACGACCGAAGTTTTCGGTGGAAATATCACCAGTTCCGTTTCCTCTGCCATGTGAGTTCTGGGACTGGACCTCCCCGAGAGGTTGGGTGATTGAGTTGATTTAGCATGATTTCCCAGCCTAGCAGAGGTGGTGAAGTGCGTGTGTCTTGGAGAGGGCGGCCGGTCACTTGTCTTACCCCAGACTATTGTCTGACATCATCCCCAGGAAACCAGCTTCCATTTCTAGGGCACCAGACTCTCCGCTACTGGTCTAGCAAGATGGGGAAGCCTGTACAGACATGAGACTTGACTGAATAGTTATGACTGACGTTCTGATTTGGGCTTTGTTTTCTTTTTTTCTTTCCCCCTTTTTTTTTTCCAGTCAAATGCCCTCCCCAGCCATGTGAAGATCAGTGTTTCCAGGCAGACGCTTTTCGAGGATTCTTTCCAACAGGTTAGAGAATGATTGTGCTGCCTAAGACCAGCAAACAGGAGGCCCCTCACACCACTCCATCTCCTGTCATGTGGCCTGTTGAACCCACATGGTAGTTTCCAAGGTGTGGGCCTTGGTGGCAAGTCTCTGCTGAAGAGCAGGCCTTAGAATTCCCTGCCCCACCCCAGCCTGCCACGGAGGCAGGAGTGGCAGTCTGGCCACGATGCTGTGTCTCTCCAGATCATGAACATGAAGCCGTACGACCTGCGCCGCCGGCTCTACATCATCATGCGCGGTGAGGAGGGCCTGGATTACGGAGGCATTGCCAGGTAAATTCATCACCCCTAGAAAGCTGTGTGGCACCCTGTTTCCCCAGAAATGCCTCCAGCCAGAAAGCTGCCTTCCCCTTGCTCAGATTGGCTCCCCAAACTCCCCTGCACCTTCAGGAGTGGGCATGGGTATGGCCGGTTCACACAGGGACAGGAGCAGGGTCCTTGGGTCCCCTTCTGGGCTGGGAACTGACCCTTTAGTTATCGGTCTGTGGGGAGGCTGGGAGCTCCTGAGGGAAGAGCTGAGGACAGTGGTTCATTATTTCTGTACTTGAACCAGTGGGGAGTGGCTAAATAGTGGTGTCGTGTAGTTTCAATTAAAATTGGCCCTGGGCTTCCCTTCCTGGGCAACTGGGGCAGGTTAAATCTGGTGTATCCCTGTGTGCCTGACATATATAAGCTCTGTCCCAGTCCAGAGGACCTTGATCGGGGCTCCACTACACATCGTGCACAGAGGGTCAATAAAATTGAGATGGTTGAGGTACCCATAAAAAGAGCCTAAAGCATTATCCTGCCCTCACCCAGTCTACCTGCAAAAGACTCTGACAAAACGTTGCCGTGGATAATGGGACGGAAGGTCCCCTGGCAGGGAGAAGGAGCGTCCTGGCCTGCGGTGACTGCTCAGCTCGCTGACCTCTCGCGGTGTATGGACATCTTCTCTCTTGGTGCTGGGTTCACTTGCTTCTGATCCTCTTGTCTGCCGGTGGTGCTGCCTTCTATGTTGGCCCCTGTGGATCAATTGCTCTTCTGTGGTGATCATGGTGACCTTCTCTCCAGGCTCTGCTTGGTGGTGTGGCTCCCACCCCGTGTGTGTCTGTCTCTCTGTGTCCTGCCAGTGGTTTTACCCTATGGTAGGTTACGTCATGCTGTTCTACCACAGGGTAGAACCACGGACAGGATACTGAGGCACCCTCTGCATCGAAGGAACTCCTCGTCTGCCTGGCCACACACAGCCAGGGACTGGCCCCCTTGGGATGTCCCCCTGCTGGTTCAGCTCAAGCCTGAAAGGACCCTGAATTCTGGCTTGTGGCTTGTACCTAGGCCACAAAGGGACGCCAAGGCATGGGTGTTGGTTCAGACAAATGCGTGGAAATGTGGAAAGGGTATGGTGATGGGGTGTGGGATGAGGGGAGGGTGAATAGCAGGGGAAGCGAGATACCTCTTGCATAGCTGCTGGGAGTGAGGTTTATAATCTAGAGGCAGCGTGGAGTACAGAGTTCTCATGCATTAGGACTTAGGAACATATTACTGTGCATTCATATCATACTGCCAACTCAGGGTGAAAACAGGCTGGTGATTTCCTACAGCACCTATGCAAGATTTAGAAAAAGATGCCCTTTCTCAAGACCCTTCCATGTTGGAACATGGTCATGGTATCCTGGTTTTATCAGGAAAAAAAACAGCTTGACTGCTTACATGCAGAAAAATTGTTGAAATAAATGTACAAATCTATGCTATTTTAACATAGTGCCCTTGTACAGTGCATAGCCTACACAACTGTGCATGGTGGCCTCCAGGTACAAAGAGCTCCTTTACCATCAGACACATTGCCCTCAGACACACACTGAAGATATCGGATGCAAAGTCCTGGAATGCATCACCCGGGAGCCCAGGACAGGCACGCAGGCTTTCCTGAGCACTGTCCACAAGTGCACTTGTCATCCTGGTTCACCCTAGCTCACTGACCAGCTGTTAATACAGGTTGTATCAGGTGTTAATCCCAGTGGGACTCGGCAACCAGGGACATGTGTCTCCACAATAACCAAGTCAGGACAGCAGAAAAGGGTCACATCTCCAGTGCAGGGGTGCAGAAAGGGATCCATTACCCTGTTGTTCTCTGTCTTCTCTCACAGGGAGTGGTTTTTCCTCCTGTCCCACGAGGTGCTCAACCCCATGTACTGTTTATTTGAATATGCCGGGAAGAACAATTACTGCCTGCAGATCAACCCTGCCTCCTCCATCAACCCCGACCACCTCACCTACTTCCGCTTTATTGGCAGATTCATCGCTATGGTAAGATGCATTGCTGCGAGATCTACAGAGAGGGCGGCCGCCGGGGAGGTCAGACACACCAACAGCTGCCTGCAGTGGGTGCCCCGTCTCTGAGCCCCATCTCCTCCTCACACAGCTCCTAACAAGAAATGCAGAAAGCTAGTGTTCTGGAGGGTGTTCAGAGCTCTCTCAGTGGCGCCCCCAGGGGCTTTGAGAGGGTTTTCATGTGTGATCTGTGTTGGACTGGTCAAGCAATCACTCACTTGACGTCCAGTGTGCACCCTGTGGGGGATGTTGGCATGACAGACACCGCCCACCTGCTGCCTGTCTCGCGGGGGGAGAGATGTGGGGAAGGTCGTACCATGGTTTGTCATGAGCCTCCGGTCAAAGCATTTGGGAGAATTGACTGAGGTGCCCATTTCTGGAAGGGGGTTTGGAATCATCACTAGCTTAGAACAGAGCCCTACTAGACTACTGGTCAGGATGTAGGAGGCATTGTCAGGGAGTGGGTGAACCCTAGGGAAAAGGGAGTCACGGTGCCCATATTTATGTAGAAACAGGAACACAGCGTGAATAGAGAAGGGAGTCATGTCACGTGTGTCCTGTCGAGTGTCTCATGAGGGCAGAGCACCAGGATTGAGAAGGGGGAGCCCACGAGAGCCATGGTCCTTCTGCCATATTTGGTAGTTTGAGATGTTTCATCACTCACTTTCCTTTGCTTCCTCCTGACTTCCTAAATGCTCTGCCCACGGGAACTCCAGAGCCCATGACTAAATATGTCCCTTCCCCTTGTCTGGAAGTTCTTGGCCAAGGTGCTGGGCTCAGGAAGTGGGCACATTCTTCCCAGGTCTAGAGACCCGCCTGGTCCAGCAGCCGACAGGATAGACCAGTAAAACCCTAGACTATTACTCACCACTGGCCCGCCAGCTCTTGCCGTTGACAGCGTCTGCATTATTTTTGGCTGCCTCTGCCACCCAGTTCTGAGCGCCAGTGAGTCAGGGCTGCCACCTGGGGCTGTGCTATGTGTGTGGGGCAGACCTCTGCTAGAACAGGGAGCTGGTGGGTGAGCATGCTGGCCAGGCCGGGGGTTCCTAAGCTCTCCTTGCCCTGTGGTTTGCAGGTGTGATGAGAGGCTGTCCCAACATCATAGCTGCTCTTGAGGAGAGAGGGCAAGTAACAGTCTTTGGGCTTTGGTCAGGAGCGTCCAAGAGCCTGCCCTGAGCAAGGTCCTGTGAAGACTGAACCCCTTTTCCATGTCTCTTCTTCCTCAGGCTTTGTATCATGGAAAGTTCATTGACACAGGCTTCACCCTCCCTTTCTATAAGCGGATGCTCAACAAGAGGCCAACCCTGAAAGACCTGGAATCTATTGACCCTGAATTCTACAACTCTATTGTCTGGATCAAGTGAGTCCCCTCACTTGCACCGTGCTGGGAGGAAAGGGCTCTCTGGATGGGGAGTAGGCACGGCTGGCCTGTATGTTCTCCGCCAGAGTGGCCCTGAGCTCTTACAGGCTGTGTAAGTGCTTGTGGAGATGCATGGCTCCCAGGTTTCCCCGGAGGGCCACTCTGGAATTCTCTCTGTGCCTCAGGGTGAGGTCCGTGTCGCTGTTCTGGATTTAGGCTACCTGTGAGTCCTTGCATCCCATGAGCACTGATGTGAGTGACGGAGCAGGATAGGGGAAAGCCTTCTAAGATAGACCTCTTGCCTCTTGGTGTCTCGTGCCCCCAGAGAGAACAACCTGGAAGAGTGTGGTCTGGAGCTGTACTTTATCCAGGACATGGAGATCCTGGGCAAGGTGACAACCCATGAGCTAAAGGAAGGTGGTGAGAGCATCCGGGTGACAGAGGAGAACAAGGAAGAGTATATCATGTAAGCCTCAAGCGCTGGGGAGTGGGGGTGGTGGGCAGAGCCCCCTCATCTCTAGGGCACCCTCCAGCCGGGCACCTAGGTATTTCACCAGGCATCACAGCCTCCCGTTTGGTAGTGGCCTGTAATGGCTGCCCAGGGCCAGTCACATGCTGACCAGAGCTGAGGAAACCAGAGCCCAGGGTCATCTGTTAGAGCTCCTATTTGCGCACTTTTCCCCACATGGTAGCCTCCAAATCTACAGGGCTTTGAAGAGGCCTGAGACTTAGACATCTCCCTCTTCCTTCTCCTCACTGGCAGGATCTCTGTGTCCCAGGTGCCTGCCCAAGTCCCTTCCCTCAAGTGCGTCTGTAGGCGAGTTCACCTGTGTGTCTTCTTCGGGTCTCTCCGTCTAGTGTCTTCACCTCCACATGCCTGAAGTTTCGTCAGCGATGGTGGGAGGTGGAGGAGGTGGTAGAACGTCACAGACTCTGGTGGCTCCTGGTTACCGTCAGCCGATCCCTTGCTGCCGTGTGACTGCAGCCTGGCTGCAGGCCCCGAGCTGTACCTCTGAGCAGTGGATCTCGGCGCCCCTGACGGCTGACCTTCCATTTTAGGCTGCTAACCGACTGGCGCTTCACCCGGGGCGTGGAAGAGCAGACCAAAGCCTTCCTGGACGGCTTCAATGAGGTGGCCCCCCTGGAGTGGCTGCGCTACTTTGATGAGAAGGAGCTGGAGGTGAGAGCTGAGGTTGCCTCCACCCTGCGCCTCTGCCTCTGGGGCCGTCCTGCCTTCTGTTGGCAAACTGCGTCCCCCGGAGAGACTCACCAGTAAAACCTCACACCCTCTCCGGCGGGAGGCCACAGGGTGGGTGGTCGTGATCTGGTTTCTCACTCCTGTTCCTCCCCGTGCCTCATTAGGAAGGGTTCCGCATTCAGGACTGTATCGCCCGCACCGTTACCACCGCCCGCAGAAACCTATGCGGGATGTTTGGGGCCGGCTGCCCTGCTGGTGGGGGGGAGGGGGGAGGGTGGGGCGCTGTGCGCGTGTGGGCGGGGCCGACGCAGCCCGCTGATCCCGCCCCCTCTGCAGCTGATGCTGTGCGGCATGCAGGAGATAGACCTGAGCGACTGGCAGAAGAACACCGTCTACCGGCACTACACCAAGAACAGCAAGCAGACGCAGTGGTTCTGGCAGGTGGGCTCCGGGCCCCATCCCCACGCCCCCCGCCGGGAAGTCTCAGCAGCCAGCAGCAGGAAGGAGACCCCACCAGATCCTAAGCTCCAGGACCCTTGTGTGGTCACCTCGCTCCTCCTGATGCCCGCCTCCCACGCGAAGAGAAACCCGACCTTGGGCCAAACAGAGCCGTTGCAGCTGGTCCGTGGCCTGTGCACCTGCCAGGGCATGGCGGTGGTCGGCCTCGGGCCAGCTGCAGACCCCAGGGTGCGGGAGTGCCAGGCGGGGGGAAGGGAAGCACCCCTAGGGCGCGTGGTTGCCCCCCAGCTGGGTGGGACAGGACAGCGCATGCTGGTCTCTAGAGAAACCGAATGAGCTCGCAGTCCTAGATAAGATGAATTGATTCTTTTGTATGTGTAGTCTTGTCGTTGTCACGAAGGGCAGCCCACCTGGAGAAGAGGGGGTATATGAAAATGTCTTCTGAAGGGGAACTTCCCATCCCATAAAATTCACCATGTTAAGGTGTACAGTTCACTGGCCCTTCACAGTGTGATATGATTGTTACCACCATCTAACTCCAAAACATTTCATCACTCCCCCCCCCTCCTCCCAAAAGAAACCCCGTAACCCTTAAGCAATCACTCCCATCCTTGGTATGTTTTTAAAAGCACAACTTGGATGGGGAAAAAAAAAACCCGCTCGAGGTGCCCCTGAGACCGGTGGGGACATCCTACAGACACAGTTTCTGGGGGAGCTAGCTTGGGGGTTTGTAAGGTTGGTGGCTGTAACCCCACCCGCCCACCCAACCTGGGCTTCGTGATCTCAGCCCCAGAGAGGGGCTCCTGGCTGACGGGTTAGGTCGAGGTTCTGGGTCAGGTGGCTTGCCTGGCTCTGCACTGATTGGCTGAGTTCTAGGTGGTGAAGGAGATGGACAACGAGAAGAGGATCCGGCTGCTGCAGTTTGTCACCGGGACTTGCCGCCTGCCTGTTGGAGGATTTGCCGAACTCATTGGTGTGTCTCCCCTTGCCCTGCTGGTGCCCTGGGGCTGGTGTGAGGGCAGCTCAAGGGTGAGCAGGATCTATAGTCTTCTTGGAAGCAAGTCAGTGCGTCTGAGCCCTGCACTGTGGGTGGGACCAGGGTCCTGCCTGTGGAGGGTGGGGGGGTCCAGTTGTGCCTGACGTGTTGGCCTTTGGATAACAGGTAGCAATGGACCACAGAAGTTTTGCATCGACAAGGTTGGCAAGGAAACCTGGCTGCCCAGAAGCCACACGTGGTGAGCATTTTGGTTTTAGTGGGAGGTGGCCGGAACCAGATGAGCCCCTGAGGGCAGCCCAGTGAGCGGCGCTGCTTTGGGACTTGACTCTGGCAACTTCTGTGTGATTCTGGGCTTGGAGAGCAGGGGCCTCTGATCTTCTGGGAGTTATGGCAGCAGTGAGGCATCCTCATGGCCTTACTAGCTGTTAAATATCCAAACCTACAGCAGACAGAGAGTGCTTCCCTGTGTGCCCTGCTGCCCCGTCCCCCATTTCCACAGCGGCCCTGCCCTGCCTCCTAACCCTTCCGTGGTCCGGGCACCAGAAGCATTAAGACCTCTCACAGCAGGGCCCTCAAGGACTCTTGTTCTGGCGTCTGGCCACTTGGCATTATGGTAGAGCCACAGTCACATGAACTGTTTGGACCCCCCCCACTCTACCGCCCCCTGCGGCCAGGCTGGGGCAGGGCCATGGGGCCCTGACTCTGTGCTGACTGTCCTGTTCCGTCTTTCAACAGTTTCAACCGTCTGGATCTCCCACCGTACAAGAGCTACGAACAGCTGAAAGAGAAGCTGCTGTACGCCATCGAGGAAACTGAGGGCTTCGGACAGGAGTAGCTGAGGCCGCCCCCTCCCCCACCCCCAGCGCACATGTAGTCCTGAGTTCTTCCTGCCCAAGAGGCTGGAGGCCACACGGCTCCTGGGAGTCCCCCCCAAGCCGTAGCTGTGCGTGGGACCTCACTGTCATCAGGCTGGCGGTGGCAGAGTCTGACCTCTGGAGGCCCTGCCTATCCCCTCCCTCTCCTACCCACTGGTGACAGTCTGGAATAAAGCCCCCATGTCACCTTGGTCCTGTCACCCATTTCAGAGTCTGGAGGCCGACCCTCTCTGAAGCTCTCCCTCTTCCCCAAAGACCAGTCTTAGGTATGCCTGAGTGCACAGGGAGGGTGCCTTCTGCTGAAACACTGTGGCGGAAGGCCCGGGTCCGCCAGGCTAGCAGGTGACAGGGAGACTGGCCACTCACTAGGGCTAGCTGTTCTGGGCCGAGAAGGCCCAGAGTCTTTGCCAGTAAAAGAGGTTCTGTTTTAAATAGAGCTTTTCCAGTGATCTGTACAAAATGGAGGTCTGAGGGAGAGGACCTCTTCCTGCGCCCAGACAGCGCTCTGAGTTGAGGCCCGCTGCCTCGTCTCCCTGCAGGCTCCCGCTGCCGAGGCTGAGTAGCAAGGCCCACCTGTGCACTCAGTGCTGGCCAGTGTGTTCTTTCCTGCAAAAGGTTGTACTGGCTGCTTGGGTGTCAGTGGGGTGGAAACCACAGACTCCCTCTGACTTTCTTCTCCCTTTTACATCCACTTGAAGCGTTTTGTGTGCAGGATTGCTTTGTGTTTCGATGTTGGTTTGCCGCTGTCACCTGTCAAGGAGCTGGTACACCAGGTGTTGCCGAGCCTTTGAGGGATCCAGTGCCACTGGTCCAAGGATTTCCCAAATGGCTGCTCCTCTTAGGAACCCACTTAGTAGTTCTGCGAGCTCAGACAGGCCTGACCCAGCGACTCTGCTTCCCAGCGGCCTAGTCCCCAAGCCTTGACAGAGAGGGGGGAGTAGGTGGTGTCCTGAGCGTCACCCAACCTTGCCACCTTTGATAGAGAACTCTCTTTGCTAGATGTAGTTGTCCAGGTGGCCCCTGGTGCTGGTGCCAGATGTCCAGGTGCTGGAGCATGTGGGCGTGGGTGACCCTGTCATTCCCCACCAGCCCCCGAGGCTACAGGCTGGTCCATTAGTCTCCTGTTGAGAGTGCAGTGTGCCCCAGCCACCCTAGAGCATGTTCATTCTGCCTAGGAGTGAGTCTTTATCCGCACACGGAAAATGATGCTCTTGGAGACCAGCAGAAGGGATTCCAGCTGCTACACATGGTCCAACTTGGTTTCTGGAGCTCCCGCCAGCCTGTGACATGCACATTCCGCCACATGTGGAGACCTGCAAGGCGTACGTGCTCCTCTGGGATGTTGGTGGCTGTCGCGAGCTCCCTGGTCCAGGCCCCTGGGGCTCCAGCACTGAGTACCAGCTGTAGACTAGCTTGAGCTTCCTGGGACCCCAGACAGATCCACTGACCAGTCATGGGGCCTCTTGGGGACAGCCTCATATCCCCGGATCCTTTTCCTTCCCCCTGACCTGTGGAGGGATGGCCCATGTCACTATGTTGCGTGTGCTGATTTGAGTGGCTCAGCTCACTGGAGCTCAACCTTTTTTCTTTCCTGGAGTCATTCACTGCTTCCCTGCAGTGTCCCGCTCTACTGGGGGGTTGGGGGTGCAAGCTGCCGTGTGGGGCTTGGAAGGCTGAGGCTCACAGGTGTTCCAAGTGTGTTCATGTGTGTGCGTGTGTGTACATACGTGTATATAACTAAGGTGTTGTGTAGAATGTCCTTCGGTAGCTTTGGGTTGGTTACCAGATTGTTTTGTAATGCCTACCCCCTTGCCTTGGTATTGCCAGTTTCTCGTGCAATAAACAATCAGCAGCTGTGGGTGGTGTTGGCGTGGATGTCTACAGAATTGCTGTCCTCCAGATGAGAGGCCTCTGGGCCCCACATACCCCCCAGGCCCAGACAGGGGTGGAAGTTCCATGACCTTGCTGGTTTTAGGCATTTGCGTGTTATCATCCAAGGCCATCACACTTCTGGGGGTGGCTGAGTCCCTGTGCTGGGGTCACTGATACCACCTTTAGGCAGGGCTACTTCCCTGCACCCTTTGGATGCCCTTAACCTCCCCCTGCCTGGCCTAGGTTCCTGTGGCAGTTGTTGTGAGGCCAGCACATGAGCAGCTGTTGCTGCAGGTTGGGTAAGTTTTGGAAACCAGTCCTTGGGGACAGTGTCTGGGAAGTCCTTCATCTGAGAAACATGTACTGAGGCCCACGGTGATAGAGGGATGTCGTGATCTTGAGCTAATGGTCACACAAGGTGTTGCTACCCTTAAGGATTCGGATGGGACAGGTCACCGTGTTGCTATGTTTCAATGCATTTGGCGTGGAAATGACGTTGATCAAGTACTTGCCCTGATGGTACCTCTTCTCAGGAGTGGCAGAGAGATGTTCAGAGTGGCCCCTCCCTGGAATTTATCAGGTGAATTCATTGCCCCACTCCAGAGCCCTTTTTCACTTTACCATAACAATGCTGTGCTTTGAGAAAATTACTGAAAAAACTCTGCACATTGTGCAGCCATCTCATGATAAATCCAAATAAAACATGATCAAATGGAAATTCTTCTCCCCTGTCTCACCTCAGAAATAACTGTTATTAAGTTTGCCATGGCCCTTCCATGTTCCCTAGTGTGCATACACAAATCATATGTACGTGTGATTTTTAAACATACCCAAAATGGCATCTTCTATATGTTGAGCAACTCACATGTCTCATTTGGTGAGATATTAGGGAAACCTTTCCATGTTCTTCAGCGTAGGTCTAAATGGTTCTTTACTGTTGATACTCCACAGTATGACTCCTGTAATATACCCACCTCCATCCTGACAGCTTGCTCATGGCTGCAAAGCTTCAGTAAGGGCCCTTGGGCAGATCTTGGGCACCGACACGGTTCTTCCAGGAGGGGCAGTCCTGCAAGTTGATGGCGTACCTTTATTTTTATTTAAAATTTGTATGTATGTATGTATGTATTTTTATTTTTTTTTAATTTTTTTTTAAATATTTTATTTATTTCTAGGAGAGAGAGAGAGAGAGACAGCGTGAGCAGGGGAGGGTCAGAGAGAGAGGGAGTCACAGACTGAAACAGGCTCCAGGCTCTGAGCTGGCAGTCAGCACAGAGCCCGACGCGGGGCTCGAACCCACGAACCGCGAGATCATGACCTAAGCGAAAGTCGGACGCTTAACCGACTAAGCCACCCAGGCACCCCAGTATGTATGTATTTTTAAAAAGTATTTATTTTGAGAGAGAATGAATGAGCAGAGGAGGGGCAGAGAAAGACAGAGAGACAGAGATAGAGACAGAGAGCTAGAGAATCCCAAGCAGGCTCCACATTTCAACCCGGGGCTCGATCCGACAAACCATGAGATCACGACCTGAGCCGATATCACGAGTCTGATGCTTAACCCTGAAAGTTTTTTTTAAAGGATTTAAAATTCAAAGATACAAAGTGAAAGCCCCACCCCCTTATTGTTTGATTCCTCAGCCATTCTGGTCACCTGCTAAAGGCTGCTCTTACCACTAGATTCTTTTGAATCCTGCCAGATAGAGCTTCAGACTCCCAACAGTTTTCCTCATGCCCCTCAGAACAGTTCTTGGTTTACTAGCCTTTGCAGTGGGCAGGGTCCCTTGCAGGGTCCCACTTTGTGGACTACGTCTGTGCCCCCACTGGCTGCCCTTTCAACTCTCCTTTCCCGTTTCCCTCCTCTAACTCTGGGCAGCTGTCCTTTTACTTTTATACAATCAAAATTTTTTTTTAACATTTACATTCTATTATTCTATTATGATTATGATTACACATCCTATTGTGTGTGTACATAATAGGATGTGTAATCATAAGGAAATCATCTGTCCTTTTTGTAAAGGTTTGTTCAGAAAGCTGAAAAGCAACAAAAAACATCTATAGTACTATGATTATATAAACAAATATTGTATGCTCCAGAACTAAATAGTATAACACAACTGTTTCTTCCTCGTACAGTCTTTTACCCTGGGGGGCTCTAATTACCTTTCTTTGCTTTTATTATATCCTCAATTTTTAAAAAGTTGTTTAGTTTTTAAAGAGAGAGAGCAGTGGAGGGGCAGAGAGAGAACAAGACAGGATCTGAAGCTGGCTCCAGTGCTGACAGCACAGAGCCCGACATGGGGCTTGAACTCAAGAACTCTGAGATCATGACTTGAGCCAAGTTGGACACTTAACCGCCTGAGCCACCCAGGTGGACCTCATTTTTTTTTTTTCTTATTCTGAAATGTTTCAAGGAGAATTAGGCAGAGAGGCCCCCCTACTCCTACACACTGTAATAAGTTCCTGATACAGTTAGCCAAAATTATAAGACTTTTTTGGAGGTGAAGAACAGATAGGACTTCCTTTGTCACCCCAGATCTCCAGTGAGTCTCCCAGGCATCACTGGGACCTCACTAGATATGGGATCTCAGTTCTTGCTACCCCACTGGCCTTCTCTTTTGGGGCTCACATCACCCTTTTAGAAAAATCCTAAAGAGCTGTATATCTCTATATGAATGCCTACAGATAGCAAGCCCTCCTGCTTCTTCAGCCAAGCTTGGCATCACCAAGGTTCCAGCCTCATCCTGTGGAAGAAAATCGAGGTAGTGCCCAAAGTTCTCACCCCAGCTTGCTTCCCTATAGTCTACCCTGTGAATCTAGTTTTCAGTATCCTTTTGTTTATCAGGTCTCTCTGAGTCTGAGGTTGGTTCAAGTACCACAATCCACTTCACTTTTCTCTAGTCCATACTTTATAAATCAAGCATCAACAGATCAGAGCACATCATTTTTTTGGTACACTTTTTTTTAATGTTTTATTTATTTTTGAGAGAGAGACTGCATGAGCAGGACAGGGTCAGAGACAAAGGGAGACAGAATCTGAAGACAGGCTCCAGGCTCTGAGCTAGCTATCAGGACAGAGCCTGATGCGGGGCTCGAACCCACAAACCGTGAGATCATGACCTGAGCTGAAGCCGGATGCTCAACCAACTGAACCACCCAGGTGCCCCTGGTACACTTTTTATTGTTTGTACCATTTGAACATCATGAATTCAGGGTCTAACTTGAATTCAAAGGGTCCCAATTTGACTCTGCTGTCACTCTCTTGGATATCTTTGATGGTATATATGATAATCTGTTCCCAACTTTAGGTCCATTGCCCCAGACACACAATCAGCTCTCCTACCAGGAGCCCTGCTTCTTTTTGGAGTAAAACTGTTAGAAACCAAAGGGAGTTCCGTCAAGAAGGCACAGTGAATTCATGACTTGGCCAACCTTTCTGTTCCAAACATATAATAAAGACATATAAAATATAAAAAGAGAAAGCCAAAAAGGCTTGTTCCAAAACAAGATAAAGATTTCCAAGGGTCAGAAATAGAACAAAATGCAAAAGGAACAAGGGTGCCAGTGTGGGTGTGCCGCGCCTGGGGCCTGGCCCTGGTGGCTCAGAGTGAGCTGCGGTGGGGGCAGGGGACAGCGCCTGGGCCCCAGCCCACCGCTCCCTTCTGTTTCATGCAAGCAGGCCAGCCAGCAAACTGCAACAAAGCCAGATTGCCCCTGCTCTGGCCCTGGCTGTGGCTTTGAAAAACACAGAGGCAGAAACTTATCAAGACCAACCATCCCCGGATCTGGCCTGGATCTATGATACTCCTAGGTCATCCCAGGCCAGGGCCAGACTGCGACTCAAAAGATAAGGTTCTAGAATGAATGTCCCAAAGGACAAGAGGAAACCACTGCACACACATTAGGAAAGAGCACAGAATGAGAAAACAACTCCTTACTTAAACTTGGTGGCTCTCCTTTCTTCAGAAGGAAACACTCTGGGGTGGTCTCTTGCCTGCTGGTCTTTGCTGTAAGAGGATTAGGTGGCAAGCGGACCTTTTCACTGGGGCCTAAATGTCACTGCTCATGTGTCTTTGGGGTGACCTTTTTCTCCAGAGATGAATCCTCTGTTCCCTGCCTGAGGGGAAGGGTGTACCTGAGCTGGGGTACCTGCCTGTGGGCTTCGTGGGGATAAGGACAAGGAAGGAGCCTAGGTTCTCAGAGTCCTGGCCACTGACTTGACCTTTTTCTCTCTCTTCCCCCCGAGCCTGGTCTCCTGCACTGCAGAGGAGCAGTAGCTAGGCTCTGTGGCTGGGGTGGGGGGGTTGGGGGGGACCTGGGTGTCCGCTCTCTTCCTGCCCTCTTGCTGCCCCAAGTACTGAGTCTTTCTGGGGAAACTTTCATTTTTCCTCGGTATCTCCCTCTGCAGTGTTTTGGGGTAAAGCTTCTGCGTGGCTAGTTTGGAGTCTCCACCTGCTTTCTACCTTTTAACACTGTTGAACATCCTTGTCTATCACTGAACTCTCTTAAGTTCTCTTTGCCCACATGGAGTAAGACTTGTATAAAGCTTTCTTCACCGTCATTGTACCTAGGCTGGAAAGGGAGAGCATGGTTAATCTGGCATCTCCATTAAATCTGCCATCTCCATTAACCGCCTTTCCTTTGATGGGCTGGTGAGCGGGGGGAGGGGGGCAGAGGAGGGGGCAGCTTGCAACTGGCAATCTGTGCATAGGGGTCCCAAAGGGGACTTGAATTTCACCTAATCTGCTCGTGTTTATCCCTGTGGTACTCACTCCTACCTCGCTCTGTCTGAGTCTTTCCTGGATCACCAGGACTCTCCTTGGCTAACCTCCTTCCACACTGATCTTACTTGGGGATCCTGCGGCTGGCCTCTCCTGCTTTCCTCCTAGAAATTTGTTGACTTCTCTTTCCTACCTCTCACATGCTCTCTCTCAAATGGGGCCAAGCAGCCAGGGAAAAGTGGGAAATCTTTTACATTTATTCACTGTCACTTTAATGGAGTCTTGGCTGGGAGCAAAGAGAAAGTCATGCCATTATTGAAGTTTTGCTGATTGGCCACGATTAAGCCCATTGTGCCTCACTTCTCTCAGAGCACTGATTTAGTTCCTCAGGGTTTGCTTTACTTTGTTTTGTTTTGCTATCTCTGAAGCCAATAGATAGTTCTGTTATAAACATGAGGAATATTTTATTTCCGCAATTTCTGTTAACATTATCTTTATTCTAAGACATTAATTAGGCACTGAAATAAAAAAAAAAAGAAGAAGAAGAAAGCCCACCAAAGCCTGTTGTGGATTCCTCTGGTGAATTCTTGTTCGTTATCAGTGGAAGGCAGACTTACTAGGTGGCCCCCTTATGACCTCCTCCTGGTCTTCACACCCTGGTGGATAATAATCCTCTCCACTTGAGGGGTGCTAGACTTGTGATTTGCTTCTTACCAGTAGCACATGGCAAAGGTGATGGATGTCCCTTCTGTGACTGGGTTCTCTGCTCCAGGATGCTCACAGGGGACAATCATGCTACCACCGGGCTGCAGTCACCTTAAGGTTCCAGGCACATGTGGTTATTGGGCAGAATTTGATTCCTCGTGGGCTGCTGGACTGAGGGTCTCAGTCTCCCACTGGCTGTTGACACGGATCCACCCTCAGTCCCTTGCCACATGGGCCTCTTCAACACAAAAGCTTACTTCGTCAAAGTGCATGAGCTGAGAGGGCAGTGGAGAACCAGCTAGCAAGGAGGAGGTCACAATCCTTTGTAATTCAGCCAGGCTGTGATGGGGCTCCTGACCTGCAGGAGCTATGATATCATAGCTGTGTTGTTCTAGCTACTAAATCTTGTGGCAGTTCGTTACACAGCAAGAGCTAACTGATATACCATTCCTCAGTCAGATTAAATGTCATTGGATTAGCATCTCTTCCATGTCCTGGGTCCTGAACATGGCCATGATTTTTAATAAATGAAAGAGCCAGAGCGTGGAGATTATCTGTAGATCAAGAACATCACACTAACCAAGAATACAGGCAGAAAGGTACCAGTACTGCTGTTCTTGTACTCAGGGAAAGCAAACACTTGGGAAGGGGAGTAATTTCAGTCCCTGCCCCCAGTCCATAGCCCGACATCATTTGCCCATCAGCATCGATGTGCTCAGAGGCCTTGGGTCTGGCCAGCCTGTGACTGTAGCACGCTGCCTAGGGATGTCATTAGTGTTTATCCGGGCCTCCAGCCAAACCCAGTTGGCAGGAGTCATGTCCAATCTCTCAAGGACAATTTTGGGTCTGTTTCCTCTGTAATTACAGGGTGAGCAGCAAGATAGGTGGTACCATGACAGCAGTGAATGAGCCTGAAGGACGGCCTCTGCAGCTCCAGGATTCCTGTTGAGATTGGCTCAAGGGGCACATCTTCCTCCTTACTGGTGGCCTTTTGCATGAGCATCTGGGCCCTGGTGGGCCATGGATGTGGAAGCATTGTTTCTTCTGAGAGGGAATTCATTTCACCCTTGAACTTTTGGATGTTATAGTCATGATTGTTTGCCAACTCCTTGGAATTGTTTCACAGTAGCTAAAATATAGGGTAGACGGGTGGGGAGCGGCAGCTCATGCATTGAACTTTGATTCTTATCCTGTCCTTGCTCTCCAACAGGACATGCACCCTGGGTATATTAGCTGTCTGCCGTGGGGTATGAGAAGCCCCTTGATAGGTATTTTTTCCGGCTTTATTGAGATATAATTGACATAGAATATTGTGTAAGTTCAAGGTGTACAAGCTGATTTGATACACATATATTGCAAAATAATTATCACAATAAGGTTAGTTAACACATCCATCACCTCACATGATTACCATTTTGTTTTTGTCATTGAGAACATTTAAGGCTGTGTTATAATGAGGCTGTGTTAAGATCTCCTCTCCTAGCAACTCTCAAGTATACAATACAGTATTGTTAACTATAGTCACCATGCTGTATCCTGGATAAATAGGATAGAGAATAGTGTGGGCGAGTGGCATAGGGGAGAAGGGATCTACTTTAGACTGGACCTTAGGGAAAGCATCTTAAAACAGGGGTTTTGGTCTGGAGGTCTGGAAGCTAGGAAGGAGCCAGTCAAGCAAAGAGCCACGTTTGAGGTTGGGCCCATCAGGTACAGTGGTCTGATTTGGGAGACTGGCATGTTCCAGAAATAGGTAGAAGGCTGGTGTGGTGAACACTGATAGAGGATAAGCAGAAATGTGAATGAGATTGACAGGTCAGGGTGGATCTCAATGTTTCCCTCCTCTATTGCCAAGAGAGGGGGAGAGAGATGCAGAAGGGGCTTTATGCTGCCTGTCTGCTGCCTATACTCACATCTCTTCATTGTCTAGGCTGACGTGTGGCTGTCTCTAGCAGCAAAAGGGATGGGAAGTATTGTTTGTGGGAGGTCAGGAACGAGGAATATGGACTAGGATTTGAGGATCACAGGGTATTATCTTTGTTACAAGCAATTAAAAACTATGAAGGGAATGTGTCTATCCTTAAAACAATGATGACAGATCTTTAAAACATTTTGAGTTTTAAAAGGGTAGGAAAGAAGGAGATCAAAAAGAAAATATCATAAATGTAAATTTATGCATGCATAAATGCATGCACCTACAAAGTTATACTGCAGATTCTTCCAGGATTCATCCATATCTAAGGACATCTACTAAACACATTTAAGCATCTATCACTTGTGTGTGTGTGGGGGGGGGGGTTAAAATTATAATGAAAATCAAGAGAAAGGTAAAAAAAAAAGTTCAAGCAAGAGGGGCTTAAAAGTGATGATGATGATGATGATGATGATGATAGTCATGAGCTGAGGAGTGAGATTCATGCAGCCCTCTCCATCTGAGGCTCATCTTCCAGCCAAGTTGACTCGTGTGAGGATAGAATATGGAAAAGGAAGGTGAGAAAGTATGAAGGAATTGCAAGTAGGCAACCCCATGAACAGAGATGAATGTCTGAACAGAAACAGGGAAATTCAGGGGCAGCTGTCACACGCAGTCCACGTGATAGGACCAGAGGGTGGCTGAATGCAGAGGCTGACCAGGACGACGAATAGGACTCCTCAGTTCCGGGTTCGTGTGTGACTAGCCAGGATATGGCATGAAGAGGAGGAACAAGTGTTGGAATTAGAAGCATCATATAAATGGAGACTTTTAAAAATATGTAAATGATGGGTTAAGTAAGATGAAGCTTTAGAGGAGACTGAGCCAAAGGGGCCCTGGGATCCCAGAGAAGCAGGACCAGCGCCAGGAGAAGCCTTCAGAGGTAGGTCAAGGGAGGTCAGGGTGGACGGGTCAACTGGATAGACAAAATGGAAGCCACTGGTGACTTTAGTGCAGGCTATTAGTGGTATGGTAGGGACAAAAGACGAACTGCATAAGATTTTTTTTAAATTTTTTTTTAAATATTTTATTTATTTCTGAGACAGAGACACACACAGTGTGATCAGGGAAGGGTCAGAGAGAGAGGGAGGCATAGAATCTGAAACAGGCTCTAGGCTCTGAGCTGGCTGTCAACACAGAGCCCGATGCGGGGCTCGAACCCATGAACTGTGAGATCATGACCTGAGCTGAAGTCAGATGCTTAACCGACTGAGCCACCCAGGTGCCCCAAACTGCATAAGATTTTTAAAAAATGCCCAGAAGATAAAGAAGGCAACAAACATAAATGGCTATTTGCTGAAATTAACTGGGATGGAGCTATGTGTGTGTATGTGTGAGATGGGAGAGAACCGAATGTTTATATGCTGAGGGGTGTGAAGTAGGGATAAAGCCAGGGTTGAAACTCTAGAAAGAAAGGATAATAGATGACGTAAGGACCCAAGTTGGTTACTTTGGTTAAAAGAGTAGCCAGACTATGTTATTTGTGATCAGACTTTAGCTGTAGTGTGTAGCTAGAGGCTGACATGGATGCTACTCTGCAAAGGGAGACACTTTGTAGAGTGTGATAGACGTGGGTAGGAGAAGAGGTCTTGAGCTGGGAAGGGGCTTCTTAAATGTGATCCACATTGTGCCAACCATAGGTAAGAAATGGGTAGATTTGTCTATATCAAAATAAAGGTTCTCTTACTTCCATGTGTATAGGAACCACTCAGAGGGCACCTTAAAAGCAGATTCCCAGAGAGCATAATGCAGAAGGTAAGTTGTATAAATTTACATTGAAACTAAATTATTCTCTATAAAGGTCATATTCAAAATACATCTTATCCCAATTACCTTAGTACATTTTACTTTCATGTCTGTTCTTGAGGTTATTTTTGTCTCTTGTATCTGTACTTAGGAAATACTCTGTAATGCTGTGCTACCTTGCATTCCTTCCCAAATAATGCTGGTGTCTTGCAATCAAGCCATGGTGAGAATATTTACACTAGGGAAATGGGCAAAAGGCCACAAATCAAACTATACCCCCCCCTGCCCCTTTTGGAGGACTTGTTTCACACTTACCAGCACAGTACTGAATATGGTCTTTAAAGAAATCAGGAGTGGTATCAGCAGCGAGGAAAATCAAAGCATGAGCTATCTGAAGGGCAGAGAGAAAACCGTGTTTATTCATTGCCCGAGGAGTACTGTGGGTGCGTAGAACAGCAAGGGTGATGTGGCAGCCTGACTCAATCTTTTTGAACCCATACACTCTCCACATTCCTTCAAAATCTTGTCTGGATGGTGGCAGCCCAGAGCAGAAGTGACAGGAAGCAAGTCTGGGGAACTGGCAAGCAAAGGGGTCTCTGGCCAAGAAACGAACCTGGTCAATGGTGCCCTCTGCTGTCAAAGAACAGATTGGCTCCAAAGGGGAAAGCTGAGAAAGATTTCTTGAGATTTAGGCCCTGGAGACATGAACTTCCCTGGTCTCCCCTTTCTTTCTTTTCCTCTACTTTCTTTCACCATTAATGTTTCCCTGCCTCCTGAGTCACTTTCTACCTATTCCTCCAACAAAAATATCCATTATTTTTTTTGAAAGATCTGAACTCTGTGTTGCTCCCAGGCAAACACTGATAATACAGAGTTGACTAGCATAAAGATATGCAAATCAGTACTTGCCTATGTTACATATAATGACTTGGAATGAATTTGTTTAGAAAAGATGTGGGTCACATAAATCAAATGTTTCTTTGCTTTTGAAGCATGAAGTCCTCCCCATTTTTGGGGATGGGGCAGATGAAGTGATTTTCTTAGTGTGTTATGGTTTAACAAACAGCCCTAATTTATTCTCAAGTCTTTTTTTTTTTTAATTTTTTTTAAAGCTTGGCTCAACATGGGGCTTAAATTCATAATCCTGAGATCAAGAGTTGCATACTTTACCAACTAAGCCAGCCAGGTCTTATTTATTTTGCAGGTATTTTTGTAGGGAAATGGTAGAAGAAATATCCTGCTCATAATTTCCTGGTGTTTCATTCTTTTATGAGGGCCTTGTGTTCTTTTGTTTGAAGTGAAAGCAGTTGTATATGGCTGTGTTCTCATAGCTGCAGGGCCCTCCAGAAATTGGAGTGCGATTCTGAGGTTGCTGTTTTCCTGCCGGAACGGTTTACTTTGCATCTAGCACGTTGGAGAAGTAACACGGTAGCTCCTCAACAGGATCCCTTCCTTCTATTTTATCCCTTTAGTGATGGTGGGTTGAGCAGAATTAAAGAACACTAAATTTGTTGGCCCAAATTTGTTCCATTCTGATAGTTTCCATCTTTACATTGAGGATAACTAACTTCTGAGGCTCCTGGGTGGCTCAGTCAGCTGAGTGACTGACTTCGGCTCAGGTCATGATCTCATGGTTTATGAGTTTGAGCCCCACATCAGGCTCTGTGCTGATAGCACAGGGGGGATTCTCTCTCTCTCTCTCTCTCTCTGCCCCTCCCCTGCCTGCGCTCTCTCTCAAAAATGAATAACCATTAAAAAAAAAAAAAAGGTAACTAACTTCTAAGTTCAGGGACATTTCAGATGTTACTTCTCACACAAAAGCAGTCAGTCAGAAGCATTGGTTCAAAGTGGAAGTGAAAGCAATGTTACAACTATGGCGCAGGATCCAGACTTTGGATAAGACTTTTTCTAGGACATAGCTTTTAGTGTTTTTAAAAATGGAAGTAGTTTAGAAATCTCATCTTGAAACGGCCAGGTTATACAAAAACAAGGCTTTATTCTAAGTGAGGGTCATGGGTTTTGTAGTCAATTCAGCTGTTATTTGTATAAGCAAGACTCCATCACTAACCTTATGAGGGTCACTCTCTTACATAGGATGCCAATTTTGCCTTAGGAAATGAGCCTACAGGACTCTAGCGGCTACAAACTGTTTTTGGTAGAAATAGAGGATCCTGTTAGAATGGTGGAACTTAATTGAGGTCACCTTGTTGGCTCAGTTGGTAGAGCATTGGACTCTTGATCTCAGGGTTGTGAGTTCAAGCCACATGTTGGGTGTAGAGATCACTTAAAAAATTTTAAAAAATGTAGAAGTCAATTCTGCCCATTTGTTGGTCAAACTATGAACTGTAACAAGGAACCAGGGCTGGGTATTCCCATGGTCTTAGATGTTCAACAAACTTTCCAATTTATGAAATGGTGACAAACTTAGAAGCCTGTGGCATTGTGTGATTACAAGACCCTGGAAAGCTTTTTGAGTAGATTATACTGCTTATCTGGACTGAATCCTGTGTCTCTAACTGCCCCATGAACCTTCCGTAAATGACACAGTCCTTGGGATGACTTTCTTCATTCCCAGCTACCCTCAGAAACATACTGGCTTGTTCCTATCCATTTGCCCAGCAAAGTTAATGCTCTAGGTTCCCTTTCTCACATCAGTTCTGTTTGAAACATGGTAACCAAATCTCAAAAGCTTCTTCTACATTCTTATGGTTTGAAATATACATCAGGCTTTGACTGTTATTTCAAATTTCTTTCCAAGATGCAATAACCCTGACTTTTGACTGCTGAAATAGACAAGCAAAAGTTGGTTCTCCATGGTTGTTCGCTGACCATCCGTTTTGTCTCCGAATCATAATGAATCTAGAAGTCAGCCCTTATGTGGGTATGCTTCTATTAAGTAGAATAAAAGCTTACCTATACATCATACTGCCAACTCCTGATTTCCACTAATTAGCTCTTTGGAACAAAAATGGAGGTTTCTGGTGACTTTGAGACATTACAACACTGGTTTCTGAGATTCAGTTGACTTAATTTTAGTGCCATTTTATTACATTCTTAAATCTTTGAACATTGATAATCCATATAGTGCGTTAGAGAACCCCTATGTTCTAAGTACTTAAGAAAGGAAATTAATATCAAAGGGACTACTGTAGGTCAAATGATTAAGTGCCTATTTGTTCTGGGCCCTGAGCACTTGTTTTGGGGAAACTCTGTTTCATCCTCAGTAACCTTCCTCACTAGATGTACCTGTACCTACTACAGTAATCATGTCTCTTATGATTCATGAAGAACTGCTCTAGGGACTTCACAGATGACAAACTTGAGGCACAAACTAGTACACAGGTCTTCTGGGCTGTTGAGATCTCTTCTCACCATCAGGATGCTTTTAAAGGAATGAGAGTCTTTCATGAAAGATTCCAAGTCTATAATAACTTAAAAAAAATTTTTTTTGATGTTTTTTCATTTTTGAGAGACAGAGCACAAGCAGGGGATGGGCAGAGAGAGAGGGAGACCCAGAATTAAAACAGGCTCTAGGCTCTGAGCTGTCAGCACAGAGCCTGACACAGGACCCAATCCCAGGAACCATGAGATCATGAACTAAGCTGAAATCGGATGCTCAACCAACTGGGCCACCCAGGTGCCCCTAAAATAACTCTTTAAGGCAACTTCAATGAAAAATGCAGTCTTGGCTGCTTCTGAAAACAACTGCCACTCCCAGAATCAAAAACGACTAGAACACAGACTTAAAAAACCAAGTCATTTAATTGTCTTTGAAGGTAAACAATGTATGGGGCTGGATCCCAAGCTCTGAGAATGCCAGAGCTAAGGGTACAGAGTTCAGAGGGTCGGGCCTCAGGGTGGTCTAAGGCAGAGCACTTCGGGAATTCATGCATTCCACCTTGCAGTTTTGCAAACTGCCAGAAACAGACCCCAAGCTTCTTGTGAGATGGGGAAAATTCAACTTCCACTTTTATAGGTCAGAGTGAAGAGTATCAATAATGTTCTGTTTACCTCCTCACTTTTCTCACGTGACGGGAAGCCTGAGCTAGCGTATCCCCCATACACAGCCGCCTAAGCTGCGGTTGAGGTGTGAGCTCAGGCTCTCTGTCCACTCCCTTCCACGCCGCAGCAGGTGACCGGGGGCAGACAGCTCTCAGCAGTATAGCTTTTAACAAGCGCTTAAAGTAAAAAGAACCCTCTAGTGGCACACTGAGTTAGTTTATACGATTTTAATTTACAAATTAAAAAGCTACAGGTTTTATTTTTTTTCCTTTTTCTCTTCTTTCTTTCCGTCACTCTTTTCCTTCTCTTTTTCTTTGTCTTTGTCATCTTTTCTATCCTTTTTGCTCTCTTCTTTTTCCTGCCCTTCTTTCTTCTCTGCATCCCGGTTTGCAATCTTGTTGTTGATGAGGTTGTGCAGGGCGACCACAGAACGGATCAGAGAGGCCAAGTATACCACTACCATCTGGTCGTTGGTCTTCAGGTAAAAGGCCTTGACAAACTCCTGGAGGCTGACATCTGGCAGCAGGTTGAAGACGTCCTGTAGCTGGTAGATGATCTGGTGGTTGATGGGCAGCTTGCCCGTGGCCACTTTCTCCAGGTAGCTCCTGATATCCAGAAGCTTGGAGTTCAGTCCCTTCAAACCATGGACCTGGTTTGTGATCCGCTGGGAAAGAGTGCCCACTGTAGTGTCTTTGATGTCCCTGTAACAAGAAGGCAGGCAAAAGCATCAGTGCATTGTACTATGATCTGGGGCCTCAGAATCCAGGCAAACACCCAGCTTGTGGGGAGGGGCACAGTTTCAGAAGAAAAATGTTACTTCATCATTCTCTCAAGACAAACTGCTTTAACTTTGTTTTTACTTGGAGGCATACGTTTTATCTTTCTCATCACAGGGCATTTTTCAAAAAACAGGAGACCTAAAAACGAAACCATTTTCTATCCACATCTGTATGATGTTGTGAGGATCCTAAGTCAGGACTAACTTTCTAAACTAGAAGGAATCTTATTTGAGAAAAACTATGCCCCTTTTGAATTAAGACAGGGTTACAGTATTTTAAGATGAAAACCTATCCTCACACATAGATTGTCGGCAGGCTATCTTTACCAAAAACCACATGCACAGCAAGAATGCACAGCTGCACATCTTCACACACCTGTTCCTGTCACGGTCAATACTGCAGTTTCCCGACAAGATGTATTATCCACAAGCATAAATCGTGGCTCAAGACACCCTAAAAACGATGCAGGCCTAGAACCCAGATCTCTCTACTCCTAACAGAGCCTCTCGGGCCGCTTATGACTGATGCTATCCTGAGGCTCACCGTAACAAGTGCTCCACTCCGACTTCCTCAGCTTCCTCTGCTCCAATTTCACTGGTCACGTGCTCAAATGTTTTTGAGGTTGGAGTTCCATCCTAGGAGAGGATGTAGTTATTTACTTACAAGCACACTGGCACGCATTCCTTCTCACACCTTGGTTCCTCTGCTTTCAGTCAAATCACGTCATGGGCGCAGCACTAGGTTTTTATGTGCCGGCAGAAATGGGGGGAGTTTGCTTTGAAAGCTTAGTCTTCTAAGCTGACATTACAGTGGCCCTGTCCAGTGTTTCTGTGGAAAATCCTGTAATACCTTAAGACCACTGTGGGGATGGACACTCAAGAAAGTCTTGATTAACTTGAGTTTTAAAGCATATAGTTCTTTCTACAATAGGCATTATATAGAATACCTGTACTGGAAACAATCTCATGTCAGATAATCTAACTTTTAATGATCTACTGTCCCTCAGATCCAATCATGTCAGAGCACCGAAACAGTGCAGTCAGAACAACCCGTTTTCTGGTGCCGCGGGTTAATTAATCAAAGGATCCGTTTCGGGATGTCGTTCACTATATCACCTAGGGACCTCCTGATGGGGCTCAGGAGCAACTTTCCACAGATCTCATGCCAGAAGAGGCTATACATGCCTCAATTTCATTTGTAAAAGGGGATTTTAGATTTGTATGGTCCTCTTCAATTTCTATATTTGGGGATTCAAAAACTCAAGGGGGAAAGAAACATCAAAGTGTTGACAGAAATCAACAACCTACTCCTTGTTAGAGAGAAAGGATTAAAACAACAAAAAATCTGAACCGTCCAATAAGCAGAAAATGTAATCTCCGAGGCTCATACCAAGATGACTTACATCATGAACTTCTTCCACTGAAATATATGCTTCTGTGGGCAGTCCCAGGTCCTTTGGCTTCACGTCAATAATGACCAGTACCTGGCAGAAAAGTGCATCTTAGCAAACCAGCTCACACCAAGCACGTAAGGAATAATTACAGCCATTCATCTGACAATGATTACTGAAGCTATTCATTCATTCAACCAGATGTGAGCTGGAATTTTCAGCAGAAATGAGTCTACATTTCACATGATCCCACCATTTTCTCTGCTCTTTACCCCAGCCATTAATAAGCTAAGAGGTAGTACAGTGCGATCATCAAGTGTAAGAAAGTCCGGATCAAGACAGGCAGCATTTTAGTCCTGGCCCCAACATGTGTGGGATCTTACTAACCACTCTGAACCTCAGTTTTCTTGTTGTAAGGAGGCTAAGAACCCCATATAGCTTTTGGGAGGATCAAGCATTTAGCATACATTTATTGCTACTTGGGTTATTGTAAGTTAAAGACATCACTACCAATTTGGGATACTTGGGTAGCTTAGTTGGTTAAGTGTCCAACTCTTGATTTTGGCTCAGGTGATGATCTCACTCTCCCATCCCACACACCCCCAGCCAAGTCAGACTCTGTACTGACAGTGTGAGGCCCGCTTGGGATTCTCTCTCTTCCCTTCCGCTCATGCTCTCTCTGTGTCTCTCTAAATAAACAAACAAACTTAAAAAAAAAAAAAGAAAGAAAAGAAAATGCTACCAATCAACACAAACAGTTTACAGAGAAAAAGCAGTGAAATGATTCGCTATCCAAATCCAAATGCTTACATAAGTTAGCAGGCAAGGAATGTCATTCAAGAGCTTTAAAGATGGAGCGAACTTACTGAGTTGGGGCAGTATCTCTTCATAAGTTCATTAATGGCGATGTCATTCTTGTGTAGTTTAGGGCCTGTGTGGTACCACCCAACAATTCTTTCTCTGGCTGGGAAGGAAAACATTAGTGGGTTTGAACTATTACATGAAGATCTATAGAGTTCCCTCCAAAAGGGTGGCAAGATCTCTAGTCCTTACACTCTCTACTTTTTTCAAAATTCCAGACACCTATTTTAAGCCTTGACATACTTGTGAAATCTAAAACTTAGGAACAGAATTTTC
Source organism: Proteles cristata cristata (assembly GCA_017311185.1). Classification (NCBI taxonomy): domain Eukaryota; kingdom Metazoa; phylum Chordata; class Mammalia; order Carnivora; family Hyaenidae; genus Proteles; species Proteles cristata. The sequence goes on along the minus strand of JAESUZ010000164.1, from coordinate 1,129,529 downwards.
AGAAAATAAGCAGTGAGAGAAATCCAGAGATACTCATATCTCAGACCATTTGAAGCCAGTCACACATGAAACTAGAAAACAATTCCGAGGCAATATGTAAACAAATGCAAGTCTCTGTCATGCAGATTGGAACCGTGAGCTGTGGGAAAAAACATTTCCAGAGCAATGTGGTTACTCTACGGAAATAAAATGAAGATGACACAGAGAGACAGATTTACCCTGGTGGTACTTAAGCTCTAGGGGCAGATGGATTTCGTTTGATAGCGCTTCACTTTTCTGTTGCAGAGGACTAGATGTCTTACCCAAAACCTACGAGGGTATAGGTCGTCTTAAATTGCTACTGAAGTTTCTCATTTATTCTACCTCATTCCTTTACTACCACTAGTCTTACTTAAGTCTGGCTAAGTGAAAGAGCCCTTGACATTAAACAAAGAAAAGGGAATACTTAGAACAGGAAAAAAAACCCAAAAAACAAAAAAACCCACACATTAGGGGCATACAGCTGGGCGTCATACACAAATACACACAGATATACAGAAGTGCCTTATTTAAACAATAAATCAATCAATCAAGACATACCATTAACCTTCTTAAACATTCCATACATGTTTTCCAAATAATCATGGTCTAAAAACCAGACAGAGTCATCTTTGTCATCTTCATCAAAAGGGACTACAGAGAAAAAAATAAATAGGACAGAGTTTAGGGTGCTCGTCAGAACTCTAGAGCATATGTTACAACTGGACACCCAAGGCCACATCTGATCGATGTAAGTATTTGGCTTGTTCAACACAGCATTAAAATTATTTTTGAGTTGCTGTCATTAAAAACTGGGAGATTTCATATAAAAATCCAGACTTCCACTTCACTTGAAACTGAAAGACCTGGCAATAACTGGCTAGAGCCAGATAGAGGTCCCCCGCCTTTAACATGGACACATACTCCTCAGGCTGCTAAAAGCCCTATCACTTCCTAGTATTTTTCATTAACAAATAACATTACTACTTGGTCCTTTCAAACACTGGAGTTCATGATCTCGAGTCTAGAGTTCATTCTAGAGCAGTTATTTTGTTAATCATAAAATATATGGATACATTCTTTTTTAATTTTAGAGACAGCATACACAAGCATGGGGGCAGGGGAGAGGGGCAGAGGGAGAGAGAATCTTTAGCAGGCTCCACGCTCGGTCCAGAGCCCACTGTGGGGCTAGATCCCATGACCTTGGGATCATGACCTGAGCTGAAATCAGAGTCAGATGCTCAATTGACCGAGCCAGCCAGAAGCCCCTGGATAGACAGATCCTTGTACAGATTCATGATACTGAGTAAAAGGTAATATTCTCTACCTCGCCCCTGCCAACCAATAACCATGGTTAACAGTTTATAGGATCACAGGGAGTACGACATCAGAGCCGCCTACTTTTATAAAGTTTTGCTAGAATACAGCAACCCCCTTTGTCAACACACTGTCTATAGTTGCTTTCCTGCCACAAGAGCAGCACTGAGCAGTTGCAATGGAGATTCTATGGCCTGCAAATTTGAAATATTTACTCTTCAGTAAAGGAGCCCCTTTAGCCTCTCTTTTCTGTACTTCAGCAATTCTGACATTGAAAGTCTGAATTGTAGTAAAAATGGAAACTTTTTTTATTTTAAAGCTGTTTGACATTTTAACCACACTCAGAAAAATGTGAAAGTTGTCTTGTACCTGCAAAACTGTTGGATACGTCGAGTACTTTCTTTTGCCATGACCCCAAAAGCACACCAACAACACGCTTCTGGTTTCCAACCTTGCCTATTCTGAAGGAGAAAGCAGAAGGTCAGTCTGACAGGCACACAGGGAGGTGGACCCAACAATTAGATACTCACTAGGAAATATTAATGGTATAGATACAAGTGAGTTTACGTGGGAACTAATCCCACTAAACAAATCTAATAGTGTCAGGTTAGTCCTTAATATTAAATTTTAATAAATATAGTGGGTAAATCATGAACTTTGTATGCTGGCATTTTTTACCCACTGTAAAGAAATCACACACTTGGAAACATTTCAAACTTAATAGAGACTTAAAATGGAGAAAATGAAAACTCCCCAGATCAAGAGTTTTAAAATGTTATTTGGTTGGTATTTGAAAAATGCATTTAAGTTATGCTACCACCTTTAACTTTTTTTTTTGCAGGTTTCTCTTTGAAACTTTTCCTATCTTCTCTATTCTCAAATAATTTCAGAGAGAAAGATGCTAAAGTAGAACCACTTTTATGATCTGGCTGGCCAACTGTTCTCTGGATTCTGTCTCCCATGTGGACAAGCCCTACTGGAAGTTAACAATACTCTGTACCATCTGGAGGCTCAGAAGTGGGTTCTGACCCTGAGTTAATGTGTGTGCCATCTGTGGTCTCTGTGAATGGCTTACTCAGGCAGAGGTCAGAAGTGAGCTGGTGACTAAATCACACTGAAAGGAGAGCTGAACAAGTGAGAAAGATTTTACTTCAGCAGAATTTCTATCTACATATCAAACCTCCTCAGTGATTTGTCTTCAGGAGCTTCAAGTGTTTCACTTACACAGTCTCATTTCACTGATCTTCATGTAAGATTCTCCTTTAACCGCTAGCAAATGTGAGACACAGACACAAAACAACTCCATGTTCAAAGGAAAGACAAAGGTCATGCCGATGTGAAACTGAAGTATAATTCCTTAACAGTCATGGTTTCACGGTATTATTTTTCTAAACATACAGCTTGTCAAATTTATAAATGATTACTAAATTTGGGATTTGGGTCAAACCAAGGTAAGGATTCTGTATCCCTGGTAGTTCTGATTTTTTGGGAAATCTCAGGCAGTAAATTTCCACACTTGCAAAGAAACTTTCACACTCATGTGCTTTTCTTTTGGTCTACAAAAATCCATGTTTTTTAAGACCCTACATCTGTTATGACACAGCAGCGAGTAGTGTCTGCACCATGTCATTTGAACAGAACTGAAATCAGCACCCCATTAGCACCTCTAGTCTCCTATGAGAGAAAAACAGTAACTACTGTACAGTGGGAATGCCTGCTTACCCTGTGAGGTTGAGGGCTCTGGAATGCAGTGGAAGTGGGGACCCTAAGCCTCAGAGAATCTTTTCTTTTTTTTTTTTTAAAGTTGAGGAATTGTACAAGGCAAGTTGCAGGAGAATAGGTGCTTCAACAACTGACTTTGTCTTTACGCTTGCCAATTTAAGTAATTATCTTGTAAAAGTTATGAACACGTGTAACAGGTCCAGCGGGACGAACAGCTCCAAAACAAGCAAAGCGAAGGCGGAAGAAACATTTGTGGGATGTTTTATTTCTATTCATTAATGCCCAACTCTCCTAATGCTCTCATTTTTAAAAGAAAAGCTTGACACCTCATCTATATTTTAAGTTCCCGTCAAAACAGATTCCTGCTTAGAAACCACAGCTCTCCCCGGGAGCCCTTCCGAGCGCTGAGACCAGAATTTTGGTGACAGCCTTCAGAGACACAGAAGCGCAAATCTGTAGCGTTTTCCTAACGGGCACCAAGGCTTTTTGGTGAAAAGGAGCGAAGTGACAGACAGGGACGAGGCCTGGGGGATCAAGGCCAAGCGAAGCTTGCCCCCATATCCTGGCAGCGTACGGAGCCGGGTAAAAGGAATGGGCAGTCCGGACCGAGGAATGCCGGCTGGGAACGGGGGACGATGCTGGGTGGTTGAGGCTTCGTGATCTGAAGGCGGTCCGGGACTCTGGGCGAGTCAGTGCCACCCCCGGCCCGTCAGCGCCCCGGCGGCCGCCGCGCTGTCCCAGCGTGCCAGTGACTCAGCAGCGGCGATCCCTACAGGCCACCCCGCGGTCCCGCTCACCGGTTGAAATGATCCACCACACTGAGCAGCACCAGGGGGTGAACTACCACCTTCTGCACCGCCAGCTCCGGCATTGCGACACACGCCGCCCGCCAGGACCCGCTCCTTGCGACCCGCAAACACCGGCAGCCACAGCGACTCCAGCGAATCCTCCAGGCCTGGCTCCTCCTCTTCCGGCTCGGCCGCCGCCACGGTCCCCCTTTTCCGCTCCCAGAGTGCCCCACGCGCCGACCCGGATTTTCGCGCCAGCTGCCATCTTGAGGACGGGAAAGACCGGGGGAAAGTGGGGCTCCCCCTTGGGTGACTCGCTAGGAGATTCCCTGGTCCTAGAAGCTAAAGGGACAGTGGAGACTGATAAAAGGTTGACATCCTGGTATTGGGCCTGCGCCGTTAGTTCCTTCCCAGTTCACATCCTTCCGCCACCCGTACGCTGTGTGAAGACTGAAAAAAAGAAAAAAAACTAGAAAAAAAAAAGTAATTCATATCTTCACTACCCAGAAAATGTTCACCTTTGTTTCGTGTTAGAATCTTCCAGAATTTCTTAAGTTTAAATCTCTAAGGGCGCCTGGTAGGCTCAGTTGGTAGAGCCTGCAACTCTTGATCTAAGAGTGGTGAGTTCAAGCCCTTCATTGTGTGTAGAGCTTAATTCAAAAAACATAAAACAAAAACGTCAGAAAGGATGAAGCTCTAACATTAGGGCTCATCCCGTAAGTGGATTTGGTTAGTTTATCTCATAATTTTTATTGTTGGGAAATTTCGCCTTAATATTTACTATGGACATTTTACAGATAATCAAGCTCTCTTTTTATTTTTCCACCTGTTTATATTACTTAGACCATTTAACTGGGGCTAGGAAAATTCACTTTGTGCCTAGAGTCAGACCATTCAGGTTGTTTTTCACCTAAAAGCTTAGGTAAGGGTTGAAATAAGGGTGAAAAGTAATACGAGGTAAATTGTTTAAATTTTGTACAAGTTTACATTTCTAATTCTAAATTGTATATGTAAACAAAAACAATACCTAAGCACTTGAATGGTTTGCTTATTGTTTGCCCTTTCTTTAAACAACTTTTACATTCCCTATAGCTCCAGAGGCTCTGACCCTCTGAAGAATAACCCAGAGACTTTTGCTCTGAATTTTTACCATTGGATTTTGTTTCCATATAGCAGACAGAACAACTTGGCCTCCTTCCAGTATAATCAGGGAGCTTTGGGTATTCTTTTCTGGGTCCTACCCGTTAATTTCATTAAATGTACTCTTAATACTTTTGGGAACATTGCTTTACATTTTCATTTGTTTTAATATTTGTGATTTGGCTAATAATGACTGTTACTACTTGAGAAAACAGAACTTTAAGAAAATTTAAGCCAGCCTCCATTGTGTGATGTGGTAAAGCATGCTTGAGGGTGTTTAATGCCTGTTTTAAAGTAGATATTTTGGGGGTTCTTGAGTGGCTTAGTGGGTTAAGTGGAGGACTCTTGATTTCTGCTGAGGTCATGATCTCCAGCTGTGTGTAGTGCTCTGTGTTCACTGCAGGGGAACTGCTTTGGATCCTATGTCTCCTCTTCCTGGCCCTCTCCTACCTGTTCTATCTCTCTCTCTCTCTCTCTTTGTCTCTTTCTGAAAAATAAATAAATGTTAAAAAAGCTTAAAGTAGACATTCTTGTTTCATCTCTTCCATAATGTTTTTCAACAAGGATAGGCATGTACCTGTATGGAAAGACTGCTTCCCCCCAATTTTGTAATTTAAAATGTAATAGCCAGGTGCATGGATGGCTCAGTCTGTTGACCATCTGACTCTTGGTTGGGCTCAGGTGGGGAGCTTGTGGTTCATGAGTTTGAGCCCTGTGTGGGGCTCTGTGCTGTCAGTTCGGACTCTGCTTGGGATTCTCTTTCCATCTCTCTCTGCCCCTAACCCCCTCTCAAAAATAAATAAAGTTAAATTAATAAATTTAATAGCTTTCAAGATTAAAGATTGATTTTGATTTTTCTCCTGTCATGTAAGGCTTAAGAATTGGAACCTCATAGGGCGTCTGGTTGGCTCAGTTAAGTGTCCGACTTTGGCTCAGGTCATGATCTCATGTGCATTCCATCCTGGGCTCTGTGGTGACAGCTCAGACCTGGGAGCCTGCTTTGGATTCTGTCTCTGCCTCTGCCCCTCCCCTGCTTGCACTCTGTCTCCCTCAAAGATAAACATTTAAAAAATAAATAAATAAAAATTCTTAAGAAGGAAAAAAGAATTGGATCTTCAAGAAAGCTTTTTTAAAAAATTAAAATATATAGAGTTTAAAGAAGATGGCTTGAAGTCATAAGGAAGCTATTTTCCATGTTGCCCCCCCCTTTTTAAAAAATGGAACTGACTTGAAATCATATTTGATATTCTAGCCACTACTGGGCACTGAATTCATTCTGCGATATGCAGAATGTTCATTGAATTCTAGACTTAACCTGATAAGGGCTTAAGGATAGTACAAGTTCTGGGGTGCCTGGGTGGCTCAGTTGGTTAAGCGTCTGACTTTGGCTCAGGTCATGATCTCACGGTTTGTGGGTTTGAGCCCCGTGTCGGGCTCTGTGCTGACGGCCAGCTCAGAGCCTGGAGACTGTTTCCGATTCTGTGTCTCCCTCTCTTTCTGACCCTTCCCTGCTCATGCACTCTCTCTATAATATATATATTATAAAATATTTAAAACATTAAAAAAATCTTAAAAAAAAGGTAGTACAAGTTCCTCTCCTTTGATCATCTTTGTTTTTCTTTTTTTAATGTTAAATTCTTCTTTTTCCAGATTTATTGAGACATAATTACCATGTAATGTTGTGTAAGCGTAAGGTGTACAACATGATAATCTGCTACACATATATATTGCAAAATGATTACCACAATAAAGTTAGTTAACACTTGTATCACCTCACGTAATTACCCTTTGTATGTAGGGGGGAGTGGGGAGAACATTTCTGATTTACTCTCTTAGCAGCCTTCAAGTATATAAGACAGTACTGTTAACTATAGCCACCATAGTGTACATTAGATTCCTATCTTACAACTGGAAGTTTGCACTTTTTTCACCAACATCTTGTTTCTCCCATCTTTTTAAAATAATTTTTAATGTTTTATTTATTCATGAGAGAGAGAGAGAGAGAGGGAGAGCATAAGCAAGGGAGGGACAGAGGGACACAGAATATGAAACAGGCTCCAGGCTCTGAGCCATCAGCATGGAGCTCAACGTGGGATTCGAACTCACAAACCATGAGATCATGACCTGAGCTGAAGTCAGACGCTCAACCAACTGAGCCACCCAGGCGCCCCTCTCCCACCTTTTCAATCTTTGGCAACCACTATTCTACTCCCTCTTCCTGTAAGTTCAACTTTTTAAGATTCCACATGTAAGTGAGATCATACAGTATTTGTCTTCTTGATATATTTCACTTAGCCTAATGCCCTCATGGTCCATCCATGTTGCAAATGGCAAGATTGTTGTTTCTATGTCTTGCTGTTGTGATTAATGCTGCAGTGAACCTAGGGGTACAGGCATCTCTTTGAGACAGTGGTTTCATTTCCTTTGTATCTATTCCCAGAAGTGGGTTGCTGATTCATGTGGTAGTTCTATTAATTATTTGAGGCATCATATTTTTTTCATAGTGGTTTTACCCATTTACATTCCCATCAGTGGTGTACAAGTGTTCCCTTTTCTCCTCATCCTTGCCAACACTTGTTATCTCGTGTCTTTTTGATAATAACCATTTATTATGGTGTGAGATGATACCTCATTGTGGTTTTTATTTGCATTTCACTGATGACTAATGATGTTGAGAACCTTTGCCTGTATCTGTTGGCCATTTGTATGTCTGAAAAAATGTGTATCTTGATCCTCTGCCCATTAAAAAAATTGTTATTATTTTTATTATTAGCTATTGAGTTGTAGGAGTTCTTCATATATTTTGGATATTAACTTTTTGTTAGATATATGGTGTGAAAATGCTTTTTCTCATTCCGTAGGTTGCTTATTTTGCTGTACAGATGTTTTTCAGTTTCATATAGTCACATTTGTTTATTTTTGCTTTTGTTGCTTATGCTTTTGGTGTCATGTACAAAATATTGTCAAGATCAATGTCAAGGATCTATTTCCCCTGTTTTCTTCTAGGAATTTTACATTTTCAGGTCTTACATGAAAATCTTTAACCCATTTCAAGTTAATTTTTGTTAATGGTGTAAGATAGGGGTCTGATTTCATTCTTCTGCATGTGAATATCTGCTTTTCTCAGCACCATTTAATAAAGAGACTATCCTTTCCCCATTGAATATTCTTAGCTCCACTGAGCTCTCATTCTGTTCTGTTGTCTGTGTGTCTGTGCCAGTACCATACTGTTTTGATTGTTACAGCTTTGTAATAAAGTTTGAAAATGGGAGATATGGTGCCTCTAGCTTTTTTCCCCACTTCAAAATTGCTTTGGCTAGTTGGGGTATTTGTGGTTCCATACAAATTGTAGGATTTTTTTCCTATTTCTGTGAGAAATGTCATTGGAATTTTGGTAGGGATTGCACAGAATCTATAGATGGCTTGAGAGTATGGACATTTTAACAGTATTGATTCTTCTGATCTATGAGCATGGGATAACTTTCCATTTATTTGTTTCATCTTTAATCTTTCATCAGTGTCATAATTTTCAGTGTACAGATCTTTTGCCCTTGGTTAAATTTATTCCTAAGTATATTACAGTTTTTGATACTATCGTAAATGAGATTTTTAAACAAATTTCTTTTCCATATATTTTGTGGTTAGTGTATATAATCCCACCTAATTTTTTTTAAATAGCATGTTTTTATTTATTTGCTTTTTGAAATAGGCTCCACCCAACATGAGGTGAGTTCAAGAGTTATATGCTCTACCAGCCAGCCAGGGGCCCCAGAATCCTAACTGATTTTGTATCCTGCAACTGTACTGATTTTTTTTATTAGTTCTAACAATTTTTTGGTGGTCTTTGGGATTTTCTATATATAAGATCACCTGCAAACAGAGACAGTTTTATTTATTCCTTTCTGAGTTGGATGCAATTTCTTTCTTTTTCTTGCCTAATTATTCTGGCCAGGACTCCCAGTATTGCGTGAATAGGATGCTGAGAGTGGCTACCTTTGTCTTGTTCCTGATCTCAGAGGGAAAGCTTTTGGCCTTTCACCATAAATATGATGTTTGCTATGGGTTTGTCATGTATGGCATTTATTATGTTGATGTTTGTTCCTTCTATACTGAATTTGTTGAGAATTTCAATCATGAAGTGGTGTTGAATCTTGTCAAATACTTTTTATGCTTTTATTGAGATGATGGTATATATATATGTATATATTTTAAGTTATTTGTCTATTTTGGGGGGGAGGGACAGTGAGAGAGAGAGAGAGAGAGGGAGAGAATCCCAAGTAGTCTTTGCACCATCAGTGCAGAGCCTGATGCAGAGTTCAGATTCACGAACTATGAGATCATGACCTGATCCAAAACCAAGAGTCATATGCTTAACTGACTGAGCCACCCACGTGCCCCTGGAATGATCATCTGGTTTTAATCTATTAATGTGGTGTATCACATTTATTGTTTTGTGTTTGTTGAAACATCTTTGTGTCTCATGTATAAATCTCACTTGATTGTGGTGTCTAATATTTTTAATGTGCCGTTGAATTCAGTTGATTGTATTTTTGCTGAGAATTTTTACATCTGTATCTATCAAGGATATTGGCCTGTAGTTTCCTTTCTTGTATTATTCTTATCTGTGTTTGATATCTGGGTAATGCTGGCCTCATAAAATTAGAAGTGTTCCTTCTTCCGTTTTTGGATGAGTGTGAGAAGCATTGGCATTAATACTTCTTTAAATGTTTGGTAGAATTTGGTGATGGTTTCAGTGAAACCACCTGGTCTTGAACTTTTCTTTGGTTGGAGGTTTTTGATTACTGCATCAATCTTCTTATTTGTTATTAGTCTATTCAGAGTTTCTGTTTCTTCATGATTTAGTCCTTTTTTTTCTTTATATATATAGTGAAACCTTGGATTGGCAAGTAACTTGTTCTGCAAGATGAGCAAACATTTCTAATAAATTTTAACTTGATAAACAAGCATTGTCTTGCAATATGAGTAGTATGTGACACTGAATGCCACGTGATCACAATTGAGCCAATGGTTCTCCTCTCTCTCTCTCTCTCTCTCGTATGTGCACATGCTGTGGAATTGTGGGTGATTGTCTCTCATGTTGGATACTTGGTCTCAGGCTGTGGTATTTGGCAGAAATCAGTGATTTTTCAGAACGTTGGAAGGTGTCCACAGCTGGCATTAGTATTTTTGTTACTTCAAAGCACCTAAGGATAGTCCTTTGCTTTTTCAAACAAGAATAAGCTTAGGAATGTTTTGCTTCATTCTAGATCAGGCTGCCTACAGATACAGACCCTTTTCTCTGCTGCCTTATTGCCAGTTACGTTAAATATGGTATATGACAAGAGTTTATTAATACTGTACTGTAGTTAACATCTGTTAGTGATAGTGAAAGTTGTCCTACGTAATACCCTCCTGTCTCTTGTCTCCCTCATACCAGCCATGAAGGTTTTCAAAGGTAAGTGCAGGGGTACCTGGGTGGCTGAGTGGGTTAAGCATCCGACTTCAGCTTGGGTCATGATCTTGTTCGAGCCCTGGGTTGAACTCTCTGCTGGCTGCTCAGAGCCTGGAGCCTGCTTCAAATTCTGTATCTCCTTGCCTCTCTACCCCTCCCCAACTTGTGCTTTGTCTCTCTCTCTCAAAAATAAAGAAACGTTAAAAAAATTTAAGATTAAACGTTTAAAATTTAAGGTTAGTTTGTTTATTTCCCTTGTATTTACTTTATTATTTTGTATTATATTACAGTATTGTAATCATTTTTATATGAATATTTTTGGGTTGTGTAATGAATCATCTGAGTTTCCATTATTTCTTATGGGGAAATTTGCTTTGATATACAAGTGCTTTGGATTACAAGCATGTTTCTGGAATGAATTATATTTGTAAACGAAAGTTTTACTCTATATTTTAAAGCTTATTTGTTTATTTTGAGAGAGAGAGAGAGAGCTAGCGCAAATAGGGGAGGGGCAGAGAGAGCAAGAGGGGTGGAGAGAGAGAATCCCAAGCAGGCTCTGTGCCCTGTCAGTATGGAACCTCACACTGGGCTTGAACTCACGAACTGTGAGATCATGACCTGAACTGAAATTAAGAGGCGGACACTTAACCAACTGAGCCACACAGGTGTGTGTGTGTGTGTATACACATACATACATATGTATGTATGTATATTTAAGCTCTGTACCCAACTTGGGGCTTGAACTCACAACTCTGACGTCAAGACTTGCATGCTCTACTGACTGAGCCATCCAGGTGCCCCCATGATTCAGTCTTGGTATCTTTTGGGAATTTATCCATTTCTTCTAGGTTATCCAATTTGTTGGTTGTAATTGTTCCTAGTAGCCTCTTATGATGTTTTGTATTTCTTTGATATCAATTGTAGCTTCTCCTCTTTCGTTTCTGATTTTATTTGAGTCTTCTCTATTTTTTCCCTTAGAGCAATGAATGGTTTGTCAAATTACTTTATCATTTACAAAATAACTCTAGTTTTAGTGATCTCTTCTATTATTTTTCTGGTCTCTATTTCTTGTTATTTCTTCTGCTAATTTTCAGCTTGGTTTGTTCTTTTTCTAATTTCTTGAGGTTTAAAGTTAGCTTGTTTATTTGAAATATTTCTTTTTTCTTAATGTAGGTATTTATTACTATAAATTTCACTCTTAGAACTACTTTTGCTACATCCCATAAGCTTTGATACAACACAAGGGGTTGTGTTTCTACTTTCATTTATTTCAATGTATATTTTGGGATTTTTTTTTTCTTTAATTTCTAAGAGAGAGAGACAGCATGAGCAGGGGAGGGTCAGAGAGAGAGGGACACACAGAATCAGAAGCAGGCTCCAGGCTCTGAGCTGGCTGTCAGCTGGCTGTTCAAGAGCCAGTTGGTTCTTGAACCCAAGAACCGTGAGATCATGACCTGAGCTGAAGTCAGCTGCCCAACCGACTGAGCCACCCAGGCATCCCTTCAATATATATTTTGATTTCTTTTGTAAAAAGTTTTTCCTTTGAGTCATTGGTTGTTCAGGAGGATGTTGTTTAATTTCAAATATTGGTGAATTTTCCAGCTTTCCTCTTTTTATTTATTTCTAGTTTTGTACTATTGTATTTGGAAGAGAATCTTGGTATGCTTTGAATGTTCTTAATTTGCTAAGGTTTGTTTTGTGACCTAGCATATGACCTAACATTCTGAAGAATATTCCGTGTGCCCTGGAGAAGAATGTGTGTTCTGCGGCTACTGGGTGGAATGTTTTGTATATGTCTGTTAGGTCCACTTCATCTAGAATATAGATCGAAGTCAGCAGGGGACTGGTGCTGGGATGGGCTGGGGACCTAAGGTCACAGGAGCTGGTCTGGCTCTGGGATTGTCCAAGACCCTGGGTTCATGGGAGTCCTTTTGGAGCCTGAGTTCTTGGGGGGAGGCCCTGGGAGCCTGGGGTCTTAGGAGCTACCTGGGGCCATGGGAGCCAGCTGAAGCCAGGATGGGTTAGGAGACTGGGTTTGTAGGATTTGGCCTGTTGGTTCAGGCCTGGTGCTGGGATCCTTGGTAAAGTTGAGTGCTCACTCTATTATTCTTCCCCCACAGGAAGGATGTCTCTTTTCCTTTAAGTTGTCCAGGCTTGGGGAAGAGGTGACAGGAGTCATGTGAACTTTCTTCTTCTCTACAGTGCATCTTTTCTTATTATTTGCTCTACCCAAGTGCTGTAATCCTTTATCTTGAGTTTTTGCCTCTTGTGAAAGTATTTTAGACCCTAGTATTTTGAAAGAGATTTTACTTTTGTTAATTCCAGAACATGGAACAATGGCCCTGCAAACATGGCAGCAATACCTTGGACTTTATATAGTCTCCATTTATCACCCTATTAGGTGTGGAAGAAAAAAAATGTATGGTAGTCTTACCACCTTCAGCCTAAGCTGTATTTATTACTGGGGTTTGGGCATCTTTGGGAATGTCTGGCAAACGTGGATAGGCCCATTGGAACTGTACTTGTATATGTCACTGAGAAACCTGCAGTGGGACTCTTATTTATTTATTTATTTTAGTGTTTATTTATTTTTGAGAGAGAGAGTGCACGAGGGGGGAAGGGCAGAAAGAGAGGGAGACAGAAGTTCTGAAGCGGGCTATGCGCTAACAGCAGTGAACCCCGTACGGGGCTTGAACTCATGAAACACGAGATCATGACCTGAGCCAAAGTAGGATGCTCAACCAAATAAGGCACCCAGGCACCCCTGCAGTGGGACTCTTCTTGAAGAGTCGGATAGACCAGTTCCACCCAAATACTAAGATTTAGTCTTTGGAGAAAGAGCAGTGATTCTTGAGATAGTATGAATCTGCCACTCATATTTGACTTTCAGTTCAGCTATTGTTGGACTTGTATCTGAGGCCAGAAAGCCGTGTTGGGTAAGTTTTATGAGAAAATTGGAAGAGTTGTTTCATAAAAGCTCTGTGAGACATCCGTGCACAAGTAGTAGCACTGCTTATAGTATTTCTCTAACAGAGTGTGACCCCAAAAGATGGAGAGAATCCTTCTTACCCACCTTGCAGATTTGGCCTCATGAGGAACTAATATTTGAGTAATGGTGTCAGCAGGAGACTAGAGTCTGTGTAAGGTGGTCGTATCAGCAGTGTCCGGTGGATGTGAAGGTATACAACAGATGGGTCAGAGCAGGAAGAAATAAAACCAAGGGTATACAGGCTCACTGTGTGCATATATAACATTCCTGGGGTCCTGAGAAATACTTGGGGGTGAGAGAAACATAGTAAAGTCCTGGGTTCCTGCAATAAGAAGTAGAATACAATGGCCAGTGAGCAGTAATTATATGTGTCTTTAGGATGGTATTACATATTCAACAAATACTGCCTAAAAATACCTCTCTGTTTATTTCAAATTAGATAATAGCTCAAAGCCTCTGTTGGTTGTTTGGAAAAAAGTTGTTATATTTTCCTAAGAGGAGGCCTTTAGATTTTTCTGTCATCTCATAATAAAAGAAAGTAAATAATTTAAAAATTCTAATACTTTATCAATCAAAGTTGATGACACACAAGAAAACAGGGAGTGAAAAAATAAGATTTTTATAAAATAGTATATACAAAGGCAGAAAGCATTGGATGGGCGTGTATGTGTGTCTATGTGCATTGGACTGTGATTATGTTATAATGAACTTGTCTGTTCTAATGGAGGCCATTGTGTGTGTGCAATGGAGGTAGTCTTTGGAAAATTATTAATGTCCTTTTTGTCTTTGCCTTTTCCGTAACAGAACATTTGCTTTAGATTTTAGGAAACTTCCATCTGTGGGGAGGGGGTGGGTCAAAGAGAAGTAAGTCACAGAAGAAGAGGTCATACTTAGCTTCTGACACTTACACATTGGATTATTCAATAAGTTAATTGTTCTGTAAGCCAGAGCATTGTCTTGGTAGATAATTTTCTAAATTTTTTCTGTTTTTGTTTCCAGCCTCGGTTAGTGATCTCAGGTCACTGAACTATAGGGTCCTCTGGTGGTATAAGGAAATGCTCTGTTTACCATTAAGTCATATCCAGAGGCAGGAAGAATGAAGGTACGATGTAAAGGAGGTAAAAGAAAACCCCACTCCTTTTCCTGCCAAGGGAAGTGGAGGAAGAACACGGACAAGGTGGTCGGTCAGATGTGTTTCAGTTTCCTCTTCTTTGGGCTTTGTCTCCTTGTCTTTGAGAGGGGGAGGTGTGTAGAATGGGTGGGGGTACAAGAGGGCAAGGAAGGTTTCCTGTCATGTGTCTTTTTGGGACTCAGGGAGATTATAGGTTGCCCTGCATCTAGCTGTGTGCAACCACATTGATTTGATAGCAAAGTGAAGGCAGTGAAATGAAGGCTTTCAGGTTTGGCTGCCTGTGCCACTCTTGGTTCTGGTGAAGCATGGCCACAGGACCCACAGGTAGCAAGAGAAGATGTCTATAATGGGAGATTTCTGCTGTGCACTAAATTCCACAGCACAGAATACCTGAGCCAGCTCTAAATAGTGACAGAAATACCTCAGAGGCACTGAGGTGAGGCCAGTTGGCTTGGAAGCACTCCCAGGGCAGCCCAGCCGTAAGAAAGTGTCCCAAATATATCTGCCATGGAATGGACTGTGGCCCTCGGTGACACAGCTATAAGAGACATTGTATCAGAAACCAGCAGACACTGGCGAGCATACATCCAAGGACAGCATAAGGACTAGGCCCCTTTCCTCCATTGCCACAAAGTCACATGTACTCCGCACCTCCATTCATATGCCAACAAGCCATTTTAGGGGGAGAAGGGAGGCTAAGGAGAACATTGGCTAAGTGATGGAGGCTATTCCAAAGGGATTGTTTAACTTAAACCAGTTTAGACATTTAATTTTTAAAAAGTTATTTTTTTCCATGTTAACCAGCATGTGGAGGCTTGTGAAGGGAGGCTCATTAAGGACAAAACTAAGAGTTTGGGTTTCCTGAACATTTGAGCATCGAGTTAAATGTGAGTTAAGTTTGTGACCCCATATTAGTAGCAACTGTAATCCCCAAACCCTACACTTCTTTTCTTTTCCTTATTGAAGACAGTATGTAGAAACTGGATGTAGTGTATCTTGGGTACTAGGGAAAAGGTCTAATTTCTGTGAAAACTTAATGCGTGGCACCCTGTTGCTAAGACTTTTGTATGGGTTTCTTATAGTCTTGCATAATCTGGTTGATGATGATAGGCAGTTTATCAAAATACCATAAGCTTGGGGCACCAGGGTGGCTCAATCCGTTAATCATCCGACTTTGGCTCAGGTCATGATCTGACTCATGGTTTGTGAGTTCGAGCCCCATGCTGGGCTCTGTGCTGACAGTTCAGAGCCTGGAGCCTTCTTCAGATTCTGTGTCTCCCTCTCACTTTCTGCCCCTCCCCTGATCACACTGTCTCTCTCTGTCTCTCAAAAATAAATAAATGTTAAAAAAGTTTTAAAAACATACCTTAAGCTTAAAACTCTTTGCTGAATTCCAAATCAGGACAGCTTCTGTCTATGGGATCTCTCCATCCAGGTGTTCTATGTCTCATAGCATCTCAAGTTAATCAGAATGGAATTGAACTTGACATTTTTCTTCCCAGATTTTCTTCTTTTATAGGAGCTTAGCAGATACTCCCATCATACCAGTGGTCTAGTCATAAACCTGAGTGTCATTCCAGATCATCGATTCTTTTTTCAAAGAAACCTTATTGGTTGGTCAGTTTTGCAAATGACTTAAGAGGCTTGTTACTTTCTGGTCACCTTTCTAGCTTCTTTACATACCATCTAATCACTAGCCAGAGTGGTGAGTCCTCTGCTGTGCCATGCTCACTCATGCCTTGCTTCCTTTGCACATGTTTTCTCTCTGCTTACAGTGTCCTTCCCTCTCGTCTGCATCATCCTTTGGGTCTCCGTGCAGGAGCCTTTGTGAGGACATTGGCCCTCAGGACAGTTAGACTCAAGTGTTTGACACATGGTCTGTTTCTGTACTTATCATTTAGTCTCTGTTTATTGTCAGGCCCCCAGAGTCAAAGGAGGGTTCCTAGAGGGCAGAGATTTTGTACTGTTCCTCTTTGGATTCCAAGGCAGGTGAGTGCCAGAATAGCACTCAATGATGAACACTTATTGAATGAGTAAAATTCGCAAAGCCATGATTTGGAAACTTCTAATAATTTTGTGTTTTACTTTTGGTTCTTTCAAGCAATGCAGGTAACTTAAGATTTGTATTGCTGAGAGATCTTATGCAAACTGTGCTGACCTTTTAGTTGTTTCTGAATGTTTTTAAAGTTTCTGTGTTTTTCAGTAAGCCTAGATGTGTAAATATAGGCTGGTTTGCATATGAGGCCCTCAATTTGTTTGTTACCCTCTGCTTACAATTTAACCTTTTCAGGGGTGGGTTTTGTTTTGCCATATATTGAACAGTGATGTGAGGTTTTTAAAAAATAAGAAATACCAAATACTTGTTTGTACTCCCAAGTACTTAAGTGTTAGTATGAAATATTACTAGATAATGCTTCAGAAAAAAGCTTGGAAAGAAATATGTCAAATTATTAACAGTGGTTATCCCTGAGAAATGACAATTAATAGCATATTGCATTCTTATTGTTATGTTTTTCAGTTTTTCCATAGTCACATATTATTATTGTTATTATTGTTGTTGTTATTATATTTGTAGAAACCACTGGAAATACGTTGTCATATTAGCAAGGCAGAAGAGCATAGTGGTTTAATAGTGCAGCCTGTATAATCAGACAGACCTGTTTACTTTTACATCTTCTGTTTCCTCATCTGCAAAAGTGAACAATGATATGCTTGCTGATGTACCCGTATTAGCCAGACAGTTCCTTGATTCCCTTCTCGATATCTTTTGTGGTTATCACGAGGCTTATGTAAAATATCTTATAATAGTCTATTTTAGGGTGATAACCACAACTTCATTCGCATTAAACCACCCTTTTACTCCCCCCTCCAACAGTTTATGTTGTTGATGTAACACTACATCTTTTTATATCGTGTATCCATTAATAAGTTACTGTAGCTATAATTATTTTTAATACTTCTGTCCTTTAATTTTTATGCCTGAGTTAACTGATTAATACAACAGTGTTAGAGTATTCTGAATTTGACTATATCCTCATCTTCACTGGTGTGTTTTCTGTTTTATCATGTTTTCATGTTACTAGTTGGTGTCCTTTCATTTCAGCTTCAGGTCTCTCAGCACCACCCACCTACCCTGTCCCACCTGCTGCCTTGTGCCCACATTCTCTCTCCCTACCTCTCCAGTGAATTAAAGCCTCCTACCCTGCAAAAAAAAACAAAAACAAAAACAAAACCAAAAAAAACCTCCTCTCAGCATGCATTTTCTGTAAGGCAGGTCTACTAGTGTTACAGCCCCTCAACTTTTGTTTATTTGGGAATGTCTTTACCTATCATTCATTTCTGAAGGACATCTTTATTGGGTAAAGTATTCTTGGCTAACAGCTTTTGTCTTTCAGAACATTGAATGTATCATTCTGTTCTTTCATGGCTTGCAAAGTTTCTGAAGAGCAATCCATTGATAGCCTTATGGGGGAGATCCCTTTTATGTGAAGAATTTTTTTTTTGTTTTTTGCTGCTTTAAAATTCACTGTCTTTTAGACAGTTATGATAATGTGTCTTAGAAAAGACCTCTTTAGGTTGAATTTGTTTGGGGACCTATGGTCTTCATGAATTTGGATACCCAGATCTCTCTCTAGATTTGGGAAGTTCTCAGCCATTTTATTTCTTTAAACAAGATTTTTGCCTCTTTCTCTCTTTCTTCTTCTTATGGGACTCCCATAATACATGGATCGTTTCTATTGTTAATTTTTTGAGGAATCTCCACACTGTTTTCCAGAGGGGCTGCACCAGTTTACATTCTCCACATCCTCACCAGCATCTAGTGTCTCCTGATTTGTTCATTCTAGCCGCTCTGACTGGCATGAGGTGGGATCTCAGTGTAGTTTTGATTTGTATCTCCCTGATGGTGAGGGATATTAAGCATCATTTCATGTGTCTGTTGGCCATCTGGATGTCCTCTTTGGAGGTGTCTGTTCATGTCTTCTGTCCATTTCTTCACTGGATTATTTGGTTTTTGGGTGTGGAGTTGGTGAATTCCTTATAGATTCCCATTATCTGATATGTCATTTGCAATGATCTTTTCCCATTCCGTCAGTTGCCTATTAGTTTTCTTGATTGTTTCCGGATTGTTTCTTTTAATGGTATCCTGTAAATCCCTTAGGCTTTCTTCATTCCTTGTCATTCTTTTTCCTTTTTGCTCCTTTGATTGGATAATTTCAAATGATCTATCTTCAAGTTCACTGATTACTTTTTATGTTCGATTGTGTCTGCTGATGAAAGCTATCAAATTCTTTATTCATTGTATTCTTTTCTTTTTACAAATAGTTTGTTGTCAAATTAGTTTCCACATAACACTCAGTGCTCATCCCCACAAGTGTCCTCCTCCATGCCCATCCCCCCTCCCCCCCACATCTATCAGTCCTCAGTTTTTGTCAGCATTCAAGAGTCTCTCATGGTTTGCCTCTCTCCCTTTCCCCCACCATTTCCGCCTTTCTTCTCCCCCTTGGTCCTCTGTTAAGTTCCTCCTAATCCCCCTATACGTGCACACATATATTCTTTGTATTCTTGAGCTCTAAAATTTGTATTTTTAAAAATGTTTTCTATCTTTGTGTTGAATCTCTTATTTTGTTCTTGTATTATGTTCCTGACTTTGTTAAATTATTTATCTGTATTCTCTTATAGCTCTCTGAGCATCTTAGAACAATTATTTTGAATTATTTGTCAGACAGTTAGTGTATATCCATTTTTGGGGGGTTAGGTGCTAGAAATTTACTGTTTCATTTATTGGTGTCATGTTTCCCTGATTCTTTATGATTCCTGTAGCCTGGCATAGGTGTCTTCACATTTGGAGAAGCAGCCATGTCTTCTAGACTTTATGGACTTTAAGGAAAGACCTTTACCTGTAGGTGAAAGCCCTGGGTCTAGTGGTGTGGGGTACTCAGTTTTTTTTTAACATTTATTTATTCTTGAGAGAGACAGAATGTGAGTGGGGGAGGGGCAGAGAGAGGGAGACATAGAATCTGAAGCAGGCTTAGAGCCTGGTGTGGAACTTGAACTCAGGAGCCATGAGATCATGACCTGAGCTGAAGCTGGATGCTTAACCAACTGAGCCACCCAGGTGTCCCAAGAGTATTTTTATTTTATTTTATTTTTTTAATTAATCAGGTCATTCTTTTTTTTTTTTTAGTATATTTTTTAATGTTTATTTTATTTTTGAGAGAGTGAGCAAGCAGGAGAGGAGCAGAGAGAGACACACACAGAATCCAAAGCAGGCCCCAGGCTGTGAGCTGTCAGCACAGAGCCTGATGTGGGGCTCGAACTCACAAAGAGTGAGATCATGACCCAAGCTGAAGTCAGATGTCCAATTGACTGACCCACCCAGGCGCCCCTAATCAGATCATTCTTGATTGCTAGTGGTGTTACCCTATTCTGACCAGCTGAAGGTCAAAGGGAAATTTATTATTTATGTACGAGGCAAGTCCAGAGGCCCTCCTAGCCAGGGGCTCAAATAATGTTTCTTTCCCTTCATATCTTTCAGCATCTTTCACTGCTTTTAGCCCCATTTTCAGGCCAGTTTCATACCAGTAACAAGGAAACATGGATGGCTACAGACAGTCACAGGTTTAAATCTTTAAAGGAAGGGAGACCTTGGACTCCATACCTTTAATTATGAAATTTGATTAACCTTTCCAGGATTAAGGGCTTTCCCTGAACTAACGAGGAATAGAGTTCTTTACATGTCCACTTTGGGATCATTTTGAGCATGGGGCCACTGTGATGGATCAGCTTACCAGGCCCAGATGGAATGGAGAAGGGTAAGGGAATGTTGTAACCAGAAGAGAATGATTGCTGGGCAGGCAAAACAGTAAGGCTGTTCTGTGACTTCATGAGCTTAGCACAGTCTGGGCAGCATAGGTAGAACTCAGAGATGTCGGACCTCATTCTTGTTGGAGCATAGAGTCATCATCATCATATTTTATGACAGATTAAAAGAATTTTTTATTTGATTACTTAATGTTTATGTTTTAAGTAATCCAACACAGCAAGAGTTACAATTCATCTTTTATAGTTACTGGATATTTCTTTATCCTTATCTTTTACCTCAGGTATTTTCAGTTTATGAAAATGTGTTTTTTAAAATTCCTATTTCGTAATGTATTGTTGATCATTTTAATTTTTCAGATGGCTAATCGTTAAAGTCTTGATTAGTTTAGGACTTTAGTAAAGAGGTTTTCCTTGTCTTATGTTTTATACAAGGGATGGTCCTGTGTGTTGGCCCTGGATGGTGGTTATTCTTATTGTCCTCTTTCATTTAACTACAAATTAAGAAAAGAACCAAAAAAATTACAGCAATTTCTAGTTTATATCCAGGAAACAGAACTCTCCACAGGACCCCTTGCATGGTACAAATATGTTAGAAAACTATTTTCCATTGTGCTTTGAAAGCCTGTAAGAAGGCCACAATGGCACACAGTTCACCAATCTTGGATGAAGCCCAGAGAGACTGCGGTGCATAGACTGTAGGAAATCTCCCATCTGAAGAGTTAATTTTCTTTCAGGATCAGTGTGAGGAGCTGCTGTGATTACAACAAGACACTTTAAGATTGGTACAGGAACACTTATAACAGTTGAGTATAAAAGAAAACCCAGGAGGCCAGATTCAGCCCTGTGAGCTGCTTTGGTTTGAGCCTCAAAGACCTTTATTTTGAATTTACCTCTTCCTTCCATTACACACGCTGTCAGCTTTAATAAAAAGAATTCATTACATTAACATAAATAAGCAAACAACTAGTTTAATTTCTTTAATGTTTTAAAATGTTTCAAAGCCCACTTTGGTCTTGTGTTTCCATTCTGATTCTTTTCAGAGCACTCTTCATGGCTGTGTAAAATTAAACTTTTCTTCTTGGTTTTACCTGGATCTTAGATGCAGATTTGTGATTTTAGTATCAAAACAGTTACAAGGTTTGAAGACAGATGAAGCTTTTCATCTTTTTAAGGAGGGAGATTTTATTTCTTAGTTTCTTCAAGTTAGTAAATCAAAGAAGCATTTATTTTTAATTTGAAAAGCTGGGGCATCAATATTAAATAACTGCAGTGGAAGAAAAAAATCAACCACAATCCTAATTTCAAATGTAGCAACTAGTTTTGGTTTTTATGTACCTTCCGGTTTTGGACACATGCACACATAGTTTATTAAGTTGAAGCTGAAGTTTTAATGCACCTAGAGAAACTATGGAGATGGACTTTAAAACAAGTTTATCAATTGGACGTTGGTATACTATATATGTAAAGTACAGAACAAGGTTTGTCAATACTAAACTGTAATTTTTTGCTTTCTGTAAGAAAAGGAAAGGGAAAAAGTCTTTAAAAAATGAGTGCATCGCTCATGTAATATATTTGAAAATTTTTTTCAAAATTTTCTCTCTTTGACACAGAAAATTTTTTCTCTTTGACACAGAAGTCAGAAGAGAAGTCAGAAGAGAAGTAGGAGTTAACCTGGGTTTGTGGTAGTTCTTCATTATTGCTGGCACCCTTCCAGGCCTTCCAGACTTCTGCAGTTCGTTCCTTTTCTCACTAGTCATGTGCTGTGGTTTATTTGGGGTCTCATAAAGATGGCTGGAGACACCTTTTACCTGTGTCTAACCAGGACCTTTAAGCCATCTTCTACATTGCTGGTATCCCTCCCTCCTGCAACCCCCAGTCCCCCAAAGTGCTGATGTCATTTCTTTAGAATCCTTCCAAACCTTTCCAATGCCTATGGAAAAAATCTGAACTTCAGGAGGGATCCAAGACTCTTCCCAACCCCTCACTGCTCTTGCCTTCTGCCAAACCAGCCTGGAACTCCAGCCATTTTAGCTATTTCCAGCCACTTGCTTTTCTCTGCTTTATCCAGTTCCCACTCTCTGAACTGCCCTTGACCCCTTGTATACCAGGAGAATTTCTAGGTCTTTCTCAAGGATCCCACTCATAAAGATCATCTCTTCTGTTGCAGTTTCCTTGCTTCCCCAGATAGCCTTAGTTCCTCTGTCCTCTGTGTCCCCACAACACTTTGTCCATATTTCTTTTTTTTTTTTTTTAAATGTTTTATTTATTTCTGAGAGAGAGAGGCAGCGTGAGCAGGGAAGGGTCAGAGAGAGAGGGAGACACAACATCTGAAGCAGGCTCCAGGCTCTGAGCTAGCTGTCAGCACAGAGCCCGATGCGGGGCTCGAACCCACGAATCGCGGATCATGACCTGAGCCGAAGTCAGACGCCCAACCGACTGAGCCACTCAGGCGCCCCACTTTGTCCATATTTCTACTCATGGTGCTGCTCAGTAATGGTCCATTCGACATGTCTCTTTTGTCCTAAGGTA
Source organism: Proteles cristata cristata (assembly GCA_017311185.1). Classification (NCBI taxonomy): domain Eukaryota; kingdom Metazoa; phylum Chordata; class Mammalia; order Carnivora; family Hyaenidae; genus Proteles; species Proteles cristata. The sequence goes on along the minus strand of JAESUZ010000164.1, from coordinate 1,106,619 downwards.
TGTGTAAAGGCCAGCTTAGTCATTTTTTTTAGCATCTGCATTTAGCAAGAGTCAGACATGTATTAAGTGTATTGTGAGACCTGGTTGGTATGTTATACAGTGCATCCATAACATGTTGATCAATGATCTTTCAGCCTGCAAAAATGATACTCTCTGTAGTTTCCTCTTTAGTCTCCCTACACACAAAAACAAAGCAACACAAAACCAAACCAAATGCAGAATGAGCAAAAGCCTTTGATTATAAATTTATTAATGCATGTAATTTTACATATGTCTGTTGTGTAGAATATAAATGGAATGTATTGAAATGTGAGTGAAAAATATATGGACTATTATTGAAGAAATTCCAAACCAAAATGTTATATTCTGGGTAGCAGTGATTTTTGAAAGGTGCTATATACAATTTTAGGTTAGTGTCAGATAACCTCTTCACCTTCATTCTCTCTTAACACCTTTTATCATAATTTCTGAGCTCCCCTTTGTAGTTTGAGTTAAAAGTCCTGAGGCAAGCTCTTCAGAACTCTTAACACCTGCTTTTGGCTGAACTGGCAGGGGGAGAAATTGAAAAGCAGTGAAGAGTCTTTTCAATAAAGTACTTAGCATTTTAAATAGTAGATGTTTGGGGGAGAATAATGGTAATAATAGTATTGGAAACTCTCCTACCACTTCATGCAGGGAGAGGAATATGAAGCTGTTTAGTGGATTCATACTCTCAGTTCTCAAAAAATCATCATTTGCAAAGATAGTTCAAATTTGATTTTGATCAAATTAAATTACTAAGAATGTAGACTTTTCCTTGAGCACAGATTTATATTTTCTCTTTTAAAATTCAAACCCTTTCAAAGAGAAAGGATTCAAGGCCTTTAGAATATTACTCTAGGATACCAAAAAACCCTAGCGTAATAGTTAAAAAATTAGGAAGAATATTCCTATTCAAAATAATGAAATTTTGGTCCTCATCTGCTATTGTATTATTGAATATAAGTTCCCATAGTCCAGATTAATGACAAGTTTTAAAAAGGTACATGTGTTTTTTTTTTTTTAACCTTTAATGATTTTATATTATTCCCAAGAATTTCTGGAGCCTTTTAACAATCAGAGGCCTGTGGTGAACTTTTTGAGGTTATATCTTTTAATTTTTTTATCTTTTTGTTTTGGAACTAAAGAAAATTGTTTAATTTGTTTTTCCAGCAGAGGGAGACATCTGACCATGAACGTGGTATTGCTACTTGCCAGGAGTATTCTGTAGCCCATTTTATCAATATACATAAAAAACTCAATGTTCAAATTAACTAGTTCAATAAGTAATTTAGTTCATTGATTTTTGGGCATATCCTAAGTGCCATTACAAGCTACGGATATTTTAAATGCCATTACCTAATAGAAGGAATGTTTTAAGCACCTTTTATTGATTTTATTACTGCTTTATTTTGCTGTCTTGGTTTAAAATCATTTTAACCACTCCGTAATCAAGAAGAAATATATCGTTGGTGAAATACAGTCAATTTCCTAAAAACCTTTGACATCGTTAAATAAGGAATTACAGTTGTTAAATCATGTCAGGCAATAACTGAGGGACAGAAGAGATAAAATTTGGAGCAGTGGGCCAGCATACCAGTAAGCCATGCTGACCTCTTATATTCAGATTCTGCATGTGACAGCCACACTTTAGGTGTACCAATGATTTTTATATCAGCAAGAAAGATTTAAAATCTCAAGTAGGAAGGAGGGTGGAAGAATGATAGCAAAGTGTGATCCAGGGACAATTCTAGTGCTTTTTAATTACTTCATGTGATTTTTGCTTAAAACAATTCTCTAAGCAATTTTTGATTTCATTTGCTTTTCTTGCTAAATAGTATATTGATATTCTGCATGTGAGAGCACCACAGTGTTCATAGAGGCTTTTACTACTTCTTTCTTTTGCTCATTTGATTTTATATTAGCAGTATTACTAAGCTGATCAGCTGGTAGACAGACAAGGAATGTAGTCTGTATACTGCTTAATCAAAGAGGTGCAGAAGTGGGTAGTGAGCACTGAAGCTCGATGTAAGCCTGCTAATGAGTTGATTGCATTGACATTTGATGTAATTTAACTGTAGAGTGGCAAATATCAATACCTGTATATGATTTGGCAGATGGTTGTTGAACTGTGATTAGAAGTTTAGAATGATTCCCGGTAAAAGACCACCTGGCAGTAACCCAAGAGTAGAGAACGGAGTTTTCCCCATTAAATGGAATAGGTCCAGAAAGTCAAGTGTTTTGATCATTAATAGAATCTTTCCTTTTATTTTAGCAAATGTTAGCTTCAAGAGGAAATTGATAATTATGCATAGGTCTATTAAACGATCTTTGGGATAGCTCTTTTCATTCCTTCAAATGAGCTCATATCTATAGTAGTGGCAGTTACTCACCAGCAAGGAAAGAAAACTAGTTAAAATGCTGATGGGTGTCATTTCAGTATATCAGGGATTTTGGAAGCATCTTTGTAGATTTAATTTGTTTGAGGCAAAAAATCAGATTTGGTTGTAACATTATTGATTATTCTGTATTATTTTATAAATTACATAAATATGTTTTGACATAATTTAAGCTACACTGAGTATATATCATATGCAAGACATTCTTGTAGATGTTTGAAATATAAAGAACAAGATGATGCTTTCCTTTCCTTCAGTGGGCATGCAGTGCACATCCCGTGCAAGAGTTGGAATAAAGGTCAGGAACAGTGGCAGCATAGAGAGGATTAATGGGCTCCTCTGTGGGAAGAGGAAGTGTCAGGGAAGGCCTTCTGGATATGTCACTTAAAATAGATTTTGAACAGTTGGAAATGAGCATTCAGGAGAGACCAGCAATACAAATTTTTTTTTTAAAATGTAGGTTTTATTTTTTAGAGCATTTTTGAGTTCATAGCAGGTTTGAGAAGGAAGTAAGATGAGTTCCCATATGCCCTCTGACCCCACACGTGCAGAACTTCCTCCACTATCAACATCCTGCATCAGAGTGGCACATTTGTTACAATTGATGAACCTACATTGACACGTGTTGTTATCACTCGAAGTCCATGGTTTACATTAGTGTTCACTCTTGGTGTTGTAGTTCTGTGGGTTTGACAAATGCATAAGGACATATATCCACCTTTACAGTATCATGTGGAATAGCTTCAGTGCCCTAAAAACCCTATCTGTTCCACATATTTATCCATCCCTCCTTCTTTCCCATCCCGTCAACTGCTGATATGTTTACTGTCTCCATGCATATAAAAGCTTTTGAAAATTTTGAAATGTTTACTATACACATTTTATAAATGTGTGTGTGATGTATAAAGAACAATAAGATAAATAAAATGTGTTTACCTTCCAGATGAGATATTAAAATATTACCAATATTTTTGAAGCCCTGATGTGTTCTTCCCCAGCTGCACCCTCCTACCCTGCCAATACTTCAAATTTTAAAATATTTTTATACCTAGTTCCAAAGCATACAAAAACTTGGATCTCTCAAGTCCCACCGCCCCCTTATTCTTTGGTTAGATCCATACAAGATGAAGTGAAGGAATAGGTGGATATTTGTCTAGGGAATTCAGTTGGTGTGGCAGCTAGGAGGTGGGAGTTCTAGATAACTTAAATGACTATCAATATCTTTTGAAATAGAAAATAGTCTGATATATTCAAATAACAGCTCTCCTTCACTTTGAGGTTTATAGGTGTTTCTTATTTTGCTCAGTATATTCACACTGAATGACTAAACTAATCCCAGTGCAATATGATAGAGACACACGTTTGATTAGAATGAGACTGAGTCAGAGTGTCATGCATATGGACCTCCATGGCAGCATGGATGCTTATCTTTAAATCTAGAAAAAAGGAGTTTCAGAAGTAAGTTTTAGGAGTGCCTGAGTGGCTCAGTCATTTATGTATCTGACTCTTGATTTCAGCTCAGGTCAGGATCTCATGGTTTGTGAAACTGAGCCCCCCTGCCCCCCATCTGCCTTTTTGCTGACAGGGAAGCTGGTAGGGATTTTTTTTCTGCCTCCCCTCCCTCCCTCCCCTGCATCCCATGCATTCTCTCTCTCTCTCTCTCTCAAAATAAATAGTTAAATTAAAAAAAATTTTTTTTACTTATTTCTGAGAGAGAGAGGCAGCCTGAGCAGGGGAGGGTCAGAGAGAGAGGGAGACACAGAATCTGAAGCAGCCTCCGGGTTCTGAGCTAGCTGTCAGCACAGAGCCTGAAGTAGGGCTCGAACCCACGATCTGTGAGATCATGACCTGAGCCGAAGTCAGACGTTTAACTGACTGAGCCACCCATGAAACTATTTTCATTTTGTCATTTCATAGGACTTATAGGTGAACATACATTTAAAACAATTTTTAATGTTTATTTATTTATTTTTTAAAATTGTAAAGCCCTTTTTATTTACTAGCATTTCTATTTCCCAACAGCAATCGTAATTCTCGTTTATGAAATGCTTTCTTTCTTTTTTTTTTTTTTGCTGATGATTATTTTTTTTACTTTTATTTATTTAATTTTTTACAAATAGTTTATTGTCAAATTAGTTTCCACATAACACTCAGTGCTCATCCCCATAAGTGTCCTCCTCTATGCCCCTCCTCCCCTCCCCCCCACATCCATCAGTCCTCAGTTTTTGTCAGCATTCAAGAGTCTCTCATGGTTTGCCTCTCTCCCTTTCCCCCACCATTTCCGCCCTTCTTCTCCTCCTTGTTCCTCTGTCAAGTTCCTCCTAATCCTCTTATACGTGCAAACATATGATATTTGTCCTTCTCTGCCTGACTTATTTCGCTCAGCATAACACCCTCAAGGTCCATCCATGTTGCTACACATGGCCAGATTTCATTGTTTCTCGTTGCCATGTAGTATTCCATGGTATAGATAAACCACATCTTCTTGATCCATTCATCTGTTGATGGACACTTAGGCTCTTTCCATGTTTTAGCTATTGTGGAGAGTGCTGCTATGAACATTGGGGTACATGTGCTCCTATGCATCAGCATTTCTGTATCCCTTGGGTAAATTCCTAGCAGTGCTATTGCTGGGTCATAGGGGAGTTCTATTGTTAGTTTCCTGAGGAACCTCCACACTGTTTTCCAGAGGGGCTGTACCAGTTTACATTCCCACCAACAGTGTAGGAGGGTGCCCGTGTCTCCACATCCTCGCCAGCATCTAGAGTTCTCTGATTTGCTCATTTTAGCCACTCTGACTGGCGTGAGGTGGTATCTCAGTGTGGTTTTGATTTGTATTTCCCTGATGAGGAGGGATGCTGAGCATCGTTTCATGTGTCTGTTGGCCATCTGGATGTCCTCTTTGGAGAAGTGTCTGTTCATATCTTCTGCCCATTTCTTCACTGGGTTGTTTGTGTTTCGGGCGTGTAGTTTGGTGAGTTCCTTATATATTCTGGATATTAACCCTTTATCTGATATGTCATTTGCAACTATCTTTTCCCATTCCGTTGGTTGCCTATTAATTTTCTGGGTTGTTTCCTTGGCTGTGCAGAAGCTTATTTATTTATTTTGAGAGAGCAAGAGAGAGAGATGGAGAGGGTGGGGGAGGAACAGAGAGGCAGAGAGGGAGACACAGAATCTAAAGCAGGCTCCAGGCTCTGAGCTGTCAGCACAGAGCCTGAGGTGGGGCTTAAACTCACGAGCTGTGAGATCATGACCTGAGCCAAAGTCAGATGCTTAACTGACTGAGCCACCTGGGTGCCCCTATAGGTGAACATGTTTTATGTTAAAAGCAATGGTATATTGGAAAGTAGAACTAAAGGATACAAACTGTGTTCTTTCCCCCATCCTTAAAACCCAACTTGTGCCAGTTCTTTGCCTGCATCTGTATGAAATCTCGGACACATCTTCTTGCTTTTCCAGCCACTCTGAGATTTAAGAAAATATCCCCTGGTTACTTCTAGTCATAAGAACAGTCTAATTTCAGTAGTAAACATGACTAGTTCAATGTGACATTCTGACCTTTATTGAAAGTTCAAGCCCCTCTTCTAGCCCAGCATGGTCTTGTTGTAAGGTAAGAAGCACACAGTAGGAGTGGGGATAGGTTGACTTCTCTGTTTCTTTGCTGGAGGAGCTTCTCCCCCGAATGTCCCCTGGATGGGGGCTGGGAGGGCTGAAGAGGAGTAGAAGGGATAGGGAAAGTCTTGGCACCCCTGCTTCCAAGAACCCACTTTCTGGTAGTGTTCTTGCTTGGTAGGTGCTCAGGGCTGACTCTCAAGATGACTGTAAAGGTTCCCCCCTTTGGGAATGGCAAACCACAGGGACATATCTCTCCTCTGACTGCATTCCAGGGTCCATTTCCTGTCTCTTTCTCCTGAGGTACACGGACTTTTTTGGATTGGGATCTATTTTAAAATGATCTCTTGATGGCCTCTCTTTTATATAAGGGTCACTCATATAATTGTGTGGGGATCAAATGAAGTAACATATAAAGCTCTTTTCCTGGCAAACAGATAACAAATAAATAATGAGTGATTTACTGGGTGCCTTCTCTGTTGAGCACATTCCAAGTGCTTGGTAAACTTTTTCTTATACTGGTCATATGAAATATATTTAAAGGGACTCTCAGACACATTAGGTTATTTGCAAGGTCATACAACTAGAAAGTGGCTGGGCTTGGATTTGCACCTAGCTCTATCCAATGCTGAGGCCTCTCATCTTTTGGACTATAGTTCACTTCTTTCTGAAACAGCTTGGCATGGACTTAATGTTCTAAACCCTGGGATACCTAGTTAATGCCATGGATGTTAGTGCCCATTCTGTCTCACCAGTTTCTTAAATGTCAAGTGTGCTATAAATTGATAGGGATGCTCTCATAGATACCTTGACTTGACTGCGTGTCATATAAATGACATTGGGACAATCTGGCTTCTTCAGCATGAGTCCTTTATCTCCAGGGGCTTAGGCCACATTTCTACTGGTGAATTCAAGCAGAGAGTGAAGGAAATTCATCATAATAATGCAGACAGAACCTGATTCCAGAGAAACACCTCAGTATTTCATAGAAGTTCATAGCATACGTGGAGTTCTGGGCTTCATGGAATGATCTCTGAAAGCAGACAGAGAATACAGTGTGGTAGATGTACCATGGAGAGGTAATGATGCCTCCTTTGTGTGTGTGTGTGTGTGTGTCTCCAGTGATTCAAGGACTGATGACCAGGTCTGATCTGTTAAAGATCTGTTGTGTCAGCTGCCCCAAACAACTCCCTGCAGATTGGAAATCTCAAAAGAGAGGCCTTGAAGAACATGGATTCTTGTGCATTCCTGTTCACTTGGGGTATGGGTTAAGAAAACTTACTTTGGAATAAATTGGCCAGAGAGAGACTAGGATCAAGCAAACCAGAGAATAGAAACGAAATCTTAGGAACATTCATTCTGTTTTGTTTCAGTAAAATGTTACTTACCACATCCTAACGATACAGCGAGATCCTGGATATACAGTGTTATGAAATATGTACTTAATCAGAATACTCTAAAAAACCTACATTAAAATTAGCTTGCTCCCTTTAACTTTATGCCTACCAAGCTGCAAACTGCCTCAGCTAGATAATTTGAAAGTCTGATTTTTATTTGTTGCTTGGGTCAAAGTGAAGTTGAACCCCAGATTGTAAACTGGCCAGTTTCTGGTTTACAGATAGTTATTCAGCCAATTTATATGGATTGCTAACCTTCTTTGCTCTGGAAATATTGTCAGAGGAAAATGCATTCAAAATTCTTATTTTGTGCACTGTAAAATAAGTGAGGTCTTATGAGAAGAACACCAGCTCTAACTAGTCCTTTTTAGCTCTGTAGAGAACTTAGCAATAATCAGGAAAATGCATTTCTTGCTTTTTGTGCCTCAGCTTCCTTTGTAAGAAAACACAACTAATAAAACCTGCCCTTTAGGACTTTGTAAGGCTGTTGTGGCCAAATATTTTGAGCTCCTTGGAGAAAAAGGCTACTCAGTGAGGTAGCTTTGTTATTCCTCTTAGCGTCAATTATATTCTGAAATATGATTTCAGAATTTCAGGATCCCAGGACCTATGATTGAACTGGCAGCTGATCGATTCAGTGGAATTTAGAGTTCTCTTTCTTGACACTGAACTGAAATTTGCTTTGGCAAAAAGAGGTAAAGCATACAATTATGGTCAGAAATGTAATAATAAATCTACTGTAACAGCCTTCTTTCCACCACATACCTTTTCTGGTATTTATCTGAATATCCAGTATATAAAAACTAGAAGCAATTGTAATTTCAGTAGCAACTTACCAGCAACTCTGTGAGTATATGAAGCCATTTAATCTATGATCTGCTTTTATTTTTCCAATGTGCATGTCTGAAAGGTTTTCTTTCTTTTGGTTTTGAAAATTAAAAAAAAAAAAAAAGGAGACAAACAGTTAAAAGTACAGAAGTTCTCCCTGTGCTGCTTTTTCTACACCTTGAGGACTAGCAAAATCTTTAATATGAGACTTTATTTGTACAAAGCAAAACTTCAAAACCACTCAAAAGCTTTTCTTATTAACTGCTGTCAGTCCTGTGATTTACAGAGGCAATAAAGAACTAGAGGGGGCACATTTATCATGGAGTTCAGCACACCAGGAGCCATTTTCTCCAGCGGTAAAGGCAAGTGATAAAACGAATTCTTTTGTTCTATAACCAAGACACACTCTCTGTTCCTGTTCTCTAAACTTGGGCATGCCAGGCTTCTCTCGTGGTAACTTGGCATCGCCTCATGTACACTCAGTGATAAATTCTTAACATGAAAACATTGATGATGCACCTGGAGCACCTGGCTGAGAACCGTGGTACATGGTTACTTTCAACACGCGGTAGTTAGCTGCCAACATATTTGTAGGATTAATTCCCAGCTTACTCTGAACAGTATTTTGTGCATGTGTGCTTTCTCTCATTTCAGAAGGGAGAAGGTGGGAATGTTAGAGTGTGGGGTTTGCTTATTTTGTAAAGAGCATAAAGATTGGGATTTTGGATCTCACTTGTCTTTTGTGTCAAAGAGTGGTTCATCTGAATTTTGATGCTGAGAAGCAGAACAGTTCCAGTACACGTATTTTCAATTTACTTTGTATTTGATTTTGATTTTTGTGTTTTGTGTTCTAGGCAAGCAGGTGTGATACATAGAGACACTTTTAAGCTGTCTCTTGGCATTGATTACACATTTTTGAGTGTTTGAAATGAATTCATCAGACTTTGAGCTGAGCTGGACATAAAGACGACAGCAGTTTTGCTGTTTGGGAGCCTTACAAAAAGGAGCATTTTTGAATATTTTGTAATTGAGTACATCCATCATCCAATAGTATTTATTAAGCACTCACCTGTGCATGACAATGTGTTGGGCACAAAGATTACTGGGGAAAAGATCAGTGATTTAGAACCAGAGACAGTGGTAGTGTTTATACTTAGGGGAAAATGAACACAAATGTTAAATCATGAATGTTATTCCTAATGGAGCAAGTTATGCAGTTAATTTAGTTTCTGAAAAAGGCAAGGACACTCAAGTACAATCTCCTGGCATTTCCCAATTATACAATCACTAACTATGCTCCTTATTTATGTATCAGTGAAAAATAATATTTTCAAAAGGCAGTAAGGTGGAGGCCATGAAAAATCCAGGAAGAAAAAAAAAATCACGTCAGGTGGTTTTGTAACTTATTGGCCGTCCTTATAAATCTTTAACTGGGAAGAAATTTAGAATGGAATCATGTGGGTGTTCTATTTATCCACCCATTCTTTGCAATGTGTAATGTAGTAGTTGAAGTTACTCTCTGGCTTCTGTCACTATCAGTTTCTTTTCATAGGAAGGGGAAAATAAGTCCTTCTGTCAGTAATTTGGCAAAAGTGCTGAAAAGCCCATTATTCCTGTTGGAAAGAAAGCAAACCACCTCTGGTATGTGAAGACCTGGCAGGCTTCGTAGAGGGAGAGGAGCCCAACAAGAAGTGTCCAGTGAGAGATGGTGTTTTATTCTCTCAGAGATACTGACCATTAGACATTCTTCTTGAATGCATCTAACTTTTCTTAGAACAAAGTTTTCTGACTGTCACCCCCAAAACAAATTAATCAGTCTAAAAGATATGAGATAGAGCAGGGAAAAAGAAGGAATCATGTGAATAAAGAAGTCCTATCTTTTATGTACTTTATGTTGTATTTTGTGCACTTGGGAAGAGACCACATCTGTATGGAGGATAGTGGGAAATTGAACGCTACAATTCATGGTGTGCTTCTTGTATAGTATTTCTTAACCGAAAGGGAGCAGCTGTTGGGTAGCAGAGAAAGCATTGTTACCAACCTGAGCATGTGGAAGCCTGAAGCTTTGGCTAATTTGGATGTCTGGGTACCATTGTAGAAAGACCATCATAATTATTTGCTGTGAATTTAGGTGCACACTTCACTGTTGGAAGGAAAAACTTTTTACAGAGGCTTACTCTTTTATATGGCTTTGAAGGGAATTGCATTTTATTTCTGACACTTATTGTATTGTAAAATCTCTACTCTCTGATATTTAAAGGTGGAAACTTTTAACTTTCTCTCTTAAAAAAAAAACAACTCTAGGGACTTTTTAGTACTATAGCCTCTCAAATAATCCTAAAGCTTTGAAAAATGAAATACTTTATTTTATGAAGCAGTTTTGGGGTCAGTTTTTTTTTCTAAAATGTATGCTTTTATGTTGGGTAGTTTAAAGACCAGCTGTTAACTGAAACCAACCGTCAACGAAGTTGCATAAAGTTGTGTTTCCTATTAGTCCTGTATCTTTCCTATTAGTCATTTATGAAAGGATACAGGAACATCTAAGAGAACTCCAAACAAAATGGAAAAAACAGATGTTGAAACCATAATGGCTTGATGGTTTGCTATTTTTTTAAGTAAAAAAGGAGCTTAGTAATTATTAATGGATTATGAAATAAGGCTTGTGTTGCTAACATCACAAAATTATTTGTACTAGTTGGCAGTTGAAAATTGGTGTTTTAGTAGAATCTCAGAGAATGAGAAAAAATGAGTGAAAGTTTCTGCCTGGGAGCACCAGGAAGGAGGAACGATGACATTTTCAATAGGTGGGCACATATGAGCCTCTAAAGGTGTGTTTATATGTTGTCATGGTGAGCAGTGAATTAAAAAAATAACAAGACTGTTCCTTGGGTAGTTGTGACTTATTGGTGGTTATCTTTACAAGAGTTCCATGCTGACTTAAGTAAAGATCTTCAGGGAAAAAAAACACAAACTTTATTTTTCAAATAAATTCAGTTAAGAGCCTACAGGCTTCCATGACACTGCACTGAATTATTATTAATGTGCACTGCTGTGAGGCTAATGCTTACTGCTGTTTAACAATAACCCCGTCCTCTGGAATTTCAGGAAAGTGGTAGGAAAATGAGAGGCAGATTTAAGTGCTGCTGCTGAATTAAATGTGCTAGTTGATGGGCACAACATTTTTATCATTACTTGTGCAAGGGAGTGGCGAAAGAGACCGTTATTCAGGGTCAGGTCCCACATGGGACTGGCGACATTGTTTGAGTGGCATAGTTGGCAAGCAAGGACATGGCTTCTGGCCCAGAAGAGGTTTGTTGGACCTATTGCCTTTACCTGGATAGCCAATTTTCATTCTGCAGAGAGTTATATGTGTGGTATTTCTTGAAGGCAGGGATATGTTTTAAGGGTCTTCCTCATTGACTTTAAGAGTCTGTTATTAAAATCAGATATTGGGCACATCGTGGCTCATTAACACTGTTTAATTTGAATGTTTAGTACACTTGCTTTGCCATTCATTATTATCATGATAGATGCTTTTTTCATTTGGAATTATCATTAAGTCAAGATCTCCCAGGTACATTTCAAATGTATAGTCTGCTATTCCCATTAGTCTTTTCTCCTCCATCTCTCTTTTCCCTACACCCCCATCCTTTAGCCCATGCCAGACTATTTGCTATTCTCCAAATATTCCACCTAATGTCTTGCCTCTTGAGTGTCTAATATCTCAGGTGCATTTGCTCATGCTTTCCCGGTGGAGTACTCTTGTACCAACTCCTGTGCATTCTAGAAGGTCTGGATCACAGAAAATATGCAGGAAACGTTTCCTGGATTCTTACATATACTTTTGTGGAATAAACTTTTCCCTCTCCTCTTCTCCTTCTCTACTCTATTTGCCACAGATAATTATTTTTTTTTAATTTTATTTTTTTAATGTTTATTTGTTTTTAAGAGAAAGAGACCAAGAGAGTGAGCACTAGTGGGGGAGGGGCAGAGAGAGAGGGAGACACAGAATCTGAAGCAGGCTCCAGGCTTTGAGCTGTCAGCACAGAGCCTGGTGTGGGGCTTGAACTTATGAACTGTGAGATCATGACCTGAGCTGAGGTCCCATGCTCAACTGACTGAGCCACCCAGGTGTCCTGCCACAGAATATTTTTTATTAGGTTATTTGTGACTGTGTTTCCCTCCTTCCCTGGATGGTGGGCCCTGGAAATTAGGGGCAGTATGGTTCTTAGCTTTGTATCCTGCGTCTGTCATGTAGACCACCTCATGCTGTTGTTCAGGGAAAGTAATAGACAAATCTTCTGCGATTAAAATTCATTTGTAGTTGAAGGCAGATTCCACATAACACGGTACATTTATGGAGTCCAGGGTGTTTCTCTCTGTGTCTTGTGCCTTTGCACATGCCTTCTAAGTGCAACTTCTTGAAAGGGTGGAGAAAATTCAGCAGACAATCTGGAAGTTGGTATTCTGAAGAACATTTAAAATATTTATCTAAGTTGCATTTGGTACATTTTCCAACTAATGCTGAATTGTCCACAAATTCATAGATCTTAGAGATCACCTACAGCCCTGCCTTACCTGGGCAGAAATCTCTCCCTAGACCTTCCTCATTGTGTCTGCTTCAACACACTAGTGATATGGAGATTTCCACTGTGACCATTAAAGGAGGGCTGGGGAGGATGTAAAAAGTTTGTTCCCATGATAGTTTGTCCATTCTTTAAGTCAGTTTTTCTTTTACATTTTCTCTTTTCTATGCAGAATATTTCTGATTTCCTCCACCCTGTGAATCTAGCTTCCCATCCAGTGTAGCTAATGGAGATGGACACCTCATCAAGATCAGCCATCCCACTGGCTGGCCAGTGACCAATCCACTTTTCTCTCCTTCTGACCTGACTCAGAGACAAAAATCATAGCCAGTTAGCTGTAGGGCGCTGGGCTAACAGGTCATGTGGGGCAGAGGAGTGAGTCAGCACCAGGGCAAGCCAAAGTCCGATGAAAGCTAAAGTTGTGTTGGAACTGAAACCACAAGTAAGAGGAAGCTGGGTGTAAAAGGGATGGAGCAGAGCCGCATAGAATCAATGACAAAATTTATGTAATCCCAGAAAGAGATGAAGAGAGAGGCTGTGTCAGTTCCCCAGAGGTGGGCCTCATGGGGACTGGACCGGGGATATCTTCCAGTGGCATCTGTAACATTGGTATGTGGTACAGGAGAGGGAGTGCTCACAGTTACCCAAGAAATAGGTTAGGGCTCATCTCTTGAGACAGCAGTCAAGGAGGCTTCAAGGTAAAGCCTGGAGATGTCTGATAGGCAGTAGAAAATGTGGTTTTGGAGTTCAGAAAGAGGCCTAGAATATTTATATTTGATTAGGTATAGTAAAAGTCATAGGAATAGACAAGATTACCTTGGGAGAAAGTCTAGAATGAAAAGAGAAAAGTCTTGGGACGGATCCCTGGAAGGGGCTTTTGGTGATGGGGGAAATTTTGGTGTCAAGTAGAGGTTGACAGAGGAACATGAGCAAGCAGATAATCCTCAGTGTAGTCAGACAGTGATACCTACAGTGAATATGAGTGAAAACGTAGTGTCAGACATTGTGCCAAGCCCTTTTATTCATTCATTTAATCTTCTCAACTCTTAAGTAGGTATTATTATATTTTTACTTTATAGATGGCAAAATTGAGATACAGAGAAATTAAGTAATTTGCCTAATACTGCAAAGCTAGCAAATGATAAAGCCAGAAGGATTTGAACCTAGATAATCTGATTCTAGATCCTATAATCTCAGTGACTCTATGAAATATTCTCCAAGGGCAAGTAGAAGGAAAATGAGAATAAATAAAGACAAAGGAATTGTCTCTGTCTCTTTAGGTTGTTGATGTTTTTGTTTTTGGTTTATTTCTTTTAACTGTTTCAGACCAGCAGCACAGGATGTTATTTAGTAGTAGCAGGATGTTATTTAGTAGTAGTACCTCACAGCATATTTAGAAGCTAAATGGCTGTGAATTAGGAAATGAAAGTGTATTGGTCAGTTTTGCCGTAATAATAATGCATAACAAGCAACCCCAAGATATCAGTGGTTTACAGCCATAAACACTGTTTCTTTCTCATGGATCTCTGGTTTGGCTCTGGTTCAGTCTACAAGATGAGTTAGGTCTGTTCCATGTATGTATTAATTTGTTACGGCTATCTTAACTAAATAGCAGAGACTGTGTGGCCTAAACAACAGAAATCAATTTTCCCACAGTTCTGGAAGCTAGAAATTCAAGATTAAGGTATCAGCAAGTTTAGTTTCTTCTGAAGCCCTTCTCCTTGGTCTGCCGATGGCCTGTTTCACAGTGTCCTCACTGTGTTCTTTCCTGTGTATGCAAACAGTGCTTGTATCTCTTCGTGTGTCCAAATTTCCTTTTCTTACAAGGACACCAGTCATATTGGATCAGGAACCACTTTAATGGCCTCATTTTAACTTATTCACTTATTTAAAAACCTCAATTCCAAATATAATCTAATTCTGAGATTCTGGGGGTTCATATGATTTTTTTGGAAGATACAGTTCAGCCTGTATCAATATGTCTCCTCATTCTGGGACCTATGGCTAAGTGGGGCTAAAATATAGAAACTGGCACAGTGTCCTTTCTGTTTACAATTCCATTGTTTGGAACATATCACGTGACCAAGCCTAACATACATGAGATAGGGAATTCTACTCCATCCACAAGAGAACAATGGGAGGGAAGGTAACATGAAGGACAAACAACACAATAAACTGAAGTCTCTTTCAAGGAGTTTTGTTAAGCAAAGTAGGAAGATGGGATAGTAGGTAGATGGGGACACCTGTTCCTACAAACACGTAAATGGTGTAAAACTGACAGATTTCACTGACAGTCTCTCAGGACAGACCTGCTGATGGCATGGAATGGAATAGGAGTGCCCTTCTCCAGCCATACTTGGCTCCTGATGATCCCCAAATGTCCCCTCTTTTTTCACACCCTTGACTCTGCTGAATGCCTTTCTCCTTTTTTCTTATGGAGAACTGCTATTCATCCTTCAGGACTTAGTTCAAAAGTCATTTCTCCATGATGCTTCTGTTTCCCTGAGGCAAAGCAGGTGCTTCCTTTTCTGTTCTCTCATTGCACCTCTGCTTTAGCTTTTATTACTTTTTAAATTACAACTTTTTGTAACTCAAATATCAACTTTTCTCCTGCCCTTTGGGTCCCGCATCATCGTGATCAGTGTATGCCATGGGCCCATGAGGTTACAAGGTTAAGAACTGCTTTGAGCTCACAAACTGAAGGCCTTCACCACAACAGATCCCCAAGTGACAACTGCCACCATCATCTACTATATGGAAACAAAAACCAATAGTAAAAATTCAAGTTCACTTTATAAACATCTTAAGAGAAAAGTTGATTTTGGAGGGGAAGTGGGAAAAGGGCTTGTCATACTCCAAGGCAAATAACTACAAAAACCCCTTCTAGACATTTCTGCTCTTGGCTCAAATTTCTTCTTGGCCCTTGGGGATTCTTATACTGCCCAGCATTGCCCTGTCCCTCTGGCTTTTGCAAGGCTGTTGGCTTGTACAATGCCATTCACATAGAATATAATATTGTGGTTCTCCCTGCGGTTATGAGTCATGGCTCTGGGCCAGTTCTGTCCTCCCCCTTGCACATCTGTCTGCACCCTTGTGACCCTCAGTTGCTGTTCTGTGTTATGCAAAACAAATTTAGCTTGTTGTTTATTTATTCATCTTACTATTTAGTCCTTCAACTACATATTGAGGCTCAGCCTAGAAGAGGGAAAACAGGACCTGCTGACTTTAAAAGGAAGTTTAGTGATCATTTTTGGTTATCTTAGGTTATCTTTTGGTGGATCCGTACTCTCAGAGGATTGTTTTCCAAACCAAAGTGAGGCACTCTTTAAGAAACTCTTCTTATAGCTCGTAGGATACTGTAGTTTCCCCCATGTTATTACACCTGTGTACTTGACTGTTTCCTAGCTAGAGTATATGATTATTCTTTAAGGCAGGAGTTTTGCTGTATCTATTTTTGTATTCCAACATCCACAACAATCCCTGAAACATAGTAAGGACTTCAAAAATGTTACCTGAATACCTAAATGAGTACAATCCAGTGTTCTTTATTTTAAATTATTCTCAGGAAGCCAATGGAATGTGAATCAGAAACTAGTAAATATGTTTCCACATTCCCAGAACTGCACTAGAACTGTTATTTTATTGAACCTGAACCTGAACTAAATTGAAACAAAGCTTCTTGATATTTTCATTGTAAATCAGTTAGAATTGCTTACTGGCTTGAACCAGAGTAAAACTGCTTCACTGCTGAACTCAAAGTGGAATTAATCTGAAAAAGGTACTGGTTTATTCTTAGTTACTTAGTAAGGTACGTGGATATTCTATGAATATGAAATTGCCATTTCATTGACAGTGGCTCTAAATGTATTAACTCATAGGTGAGTTCTTTTCCTCTTCTAATGAGATCAGAGGATGCTTATAAGATCCTCTGACCTAAGTGGAATTATTCTAGGGCTTGCCAAAATATTTTGGATAGTTTTATCTCTCTCTCCATTCATTCATTCATTCATTCATTCATTCATTCATTTCATGATTCCTTGCCTTGTTGTCAAAAGCCCATTTTACAGTAAGATGAAAGTTAATTAGGGGTATCTGGCTGGCTCAGTTGGTAGAGCATGCAATTTTTTTAAAAAAATATTTGTTTATTTTTGAGAGACAGAGACAGAGCACGAGTGAGGGAATGGCAGAGAGAAAGGAAGACACAGAATCTGAAGCAGGCTCCAGGCTCTGAGCTGTCAGCACAGAGCCCAACATGGGGCTCGAACCCACAGTGAGATCATGACCTAAGCTGAAGCCGGATACTTAACATACTGAGCCACCCTGGTACCCCTAGAGCATGCACTTCTTGATCTTGGGGTTATGAGTTAGAGCTGTATGTTGTAGAGATTACTTAAAATTTAAAAAAAATTTTTTTTAAAGATGAAAGTTAATTAGGACATCAGGAGATGGGAGTAAGGGATATATGGGGGGAAGGGTAGGAAAACAAGTAAAAATAGGAAAAATAAAATGATGTTAGGAAAAAAATTTGCTAAATGATATAAACTTTAGTAAAATTAAAATAGAGTGTTTGGAAGCATTGACAATAATATACAGTTAAATTGGATCTGATAGAAGAAAGCTGGATAATTATGAAGGGAAAATCTTTGCATTTAAATTTTACCAGTTTTCTTTTTCCTTCCTGATTTGTGCAGAATTTACATTGATTTACCATTCAAAAATACCGTTTACCCTCCCCCCTCTTTAGTTATTTGAATCTGCTTGCAAGGCAAACTAAAATTTGTTGGATAATTTCAGAGTTTTTGTGCTTTAATTTGGCTATATGGATCAGTCTTTAGGAAATATTTCTTAAAAGTGTTTTCCTTCTAGTAAAAATAATATGTATGGCTCCAGATATTCTTACTTTATGATGAAATGCCACACCATCTCACCTTTTCTCACAATCTGATGATAGCCCCTTTAATTTTCCCATGATTTTATTAGAATTTAGAAAAGGTTAATTAGTTTTCCACTGATCTTAGTGGAAGAAGATTTAAAAAAATATAATATTACAAAACGTCCTAGTAGGGTATGAAGGTAACACCACAAGGGGGTACTATAATTTTATCAAATTTGTCCTGATAACTTGGCTCAGAAGGTGAAATGATTAGAGCCCGCAGAGTTAATTTTAATATGCTAATACATCACAGCAAGTTGGGAACTTAAATAAAATTATGCAATTAATATACTTTTATGGGATGTAGAAAGACTTAGTAAGGTCATTTGTAGATTATATTAGAGCTACATTTAGACTTGCTGGGTTTAAAATTCAGCATTCTTAAAAGAAAGCAGCAGATGTCTGATGTATGCATTTTAGTGACCTTTGAATGAAGAAGTGAATGTTGAATTGTGTGGATCTAGATCTGGGTTCTTAAAATAAATTAACTCCCTGGTCTCCCTTCTAAATACAGCTAGGATCAAGCGTTTAGATATTAATTTCCTTAGTGTTGCAACACAGAAAATGTTGCAGTATGTTAATCCTAGAAGGGATTTTTTTGGAAGAGTATTTAATCATAGAAGACTTTAGCTTCTTAATACGCCTCTGAAAGAGATTCTGCAGTTTTGCTTGGTAATAAATTTGAGCGCCTTGTAGTCCATCTTGGTTGGATAATTCTTCTCTTTTATTTAAACTGAAAACTTTGAAGGTGGTTATGTGGCCAAAGGAATTTTTGTTTTTAGTGTAACATCCGGTACTCTGTGTGTTTATACACTAATTTTAGCAGGTGTTGTTCATTTGCTGAGCGAGGTGGATCGGGGTATTTGGAATAAGCTAGTGATTAATCTTTGTGGAAGAATAATTACGTGTTTATAGACTACAAATAGAACTGCTGGGTATTCTATCTTTTGTCACATACTTACCCAGTGGCCCATTGGACCAATATTTAGTATCATGCTAAGATTAAATGAGATAACGTGTATAAATTGCGTAGCATAGTAGCTGGGGCAATGAGGAGGCAACCCATAGCTTCAGGGCTGCCAGAGGCCTCGGCTCTGCCGGGCAGCATTCAATCTCCCTGCAAAATGCAAGATTAGAAAACCTCCTCTGTCTCCAATTCTCAAATAGGCACACATGTTAGAATTTGGTGGCTACAAAACACAGTCATTTTTGTTGACCTTCTTCTTTTCAATAATATAAGCAATCTAAATTTTAAGAATTGTGTGTGCCATACTCCCCCACAGGACTAAATACAGCTATTGTTATTTTGTACTTTTTTTTTTTAAAGGTAGCCCATGAGCCTTTTGAGTTCTCTTAAATTATCCTAACCTATTAAAGGTTTCTTTTTTTTTTTTAATGTTTTATTTATTTCTAGGAGAGAGAGAGAGACAGCGTGAGCAGGGGAGGGTCAGAGAGAGAGGGAGACACAGACTCCGAAACAGGCTTCAGGCTCCGAGCTGGCAGCCAGCACAGAGCCCGATGCGGGGCTCGAACCCACAAACCGCGAGATCATGACCTAAGCAAAAGTCGGATGCTTAACCGACTAAGCCACCCAGGCGCCCCTAAAGGTTTCTAATCACTGTCCAAGGACATAATTTGGTAAAGGATTTTTTTCTTTTTTTCTCCTCTTGTTTCCAGCAAGGCACTGCTATTTACCTGAAGACCCTGACTTGCCTCCACCCTTAGAATGATTCTGGTCTTGAGTGGCAGTGGCTGTTTCTTAAGATGTTTTTATAGGTATCACATTCTCTTCTTGGTGGTTCAGTCCTCATGCTTGTTTCTCAATTCCTTTGTGTAAATTTGGTCTCTTGTAGTTCATACTGTCTCACTGGTTTCTCTCTGTTCTCTGCTCTTCGTGTTGGATGTCCTGATGCCAATATGTGGCATTTCAGAATCTGAACTCTACTTGTCTGTCTTTCCCTTTGTTCTGTCTGGTATTGGCCATAGTTGACTTGACTGAAAGTGTTCCTACACTTTGGGCAACTGAGAATCAGTCTCTCCCTTTTTTTTCTGAACTCTGATGTCTTGGGCTTAATATAAATCTATCTTTATGGCAAATAAGAAATAGATAACAAAACAACATGTACAAGATCAACCCATTTCTGCAAAAAAATAATGCCTTTTACTGTCATCAGTACTGGTAGTAAAGAGTGAATCTGAGGAGGAAATTAGGTATTGAGAAATAAATTCCTACTTCTGATGGGAGAAGGAATAGAAGATAGGGTGCCCTTTGGGGAGCAACCTTTTACTTATGATGGCAGAATTATATGCAGTGATGTCAGACTAAACCATAAGTACCATCATGACAGGAATTGGCTGTATTTTGCTTACAATTCTTTCCCCAGAGCCTAGCATAACACCTGTCACATGATAAACCCAGAAAAAATACTTGCTGACTGAATGAAATGAAGAAATGAGCCCTGAGCACACAGTAGGAATATTGCATGATACATCCAGCCTGTTCAGATGACTCAGCACTTTGGCTTTACTGGAATAAGCACCTTTGACAATGACCTGCAACATCATGTAGTAGCCCCAGAGGATCACTAACATTCTGTCTGCTATAAGCAATATCTTTTACCAGATAGACTATTCATACAGGCATTCAGCATTTGTCTTTCTAATCAAAAAGTCTTCTTTTCTGGAAGGGCCTGATGTTATTTAATCAGTCCTGAAGATAGATTGAGGGTCTTGGGGTAAATGATTTCACTTTGCCTTACCTCCTCCAGATTACTCAGGGACTTACTGGCATAGATTTAAAATATCTTTGCTTCCTCTGCAGTGACTCCCCATTGCCATCTTGACATAATCCCAATTAGCCTGGAATCCTAGATTTTTTGTGATTTGGACTATACCTACTTCTTTTTCCTTTAAATTATAGATTTTTATTCTTTTATTTTTATTTTTTTAAATATTTTTTTATTTATTTCTAGGAGAGAGAGAGAGAGAGAGAGAGAGAGATCGTGAGCAGGGGAGGGTCAGAGAGAGAGGAGTCACAGACTGAAACAGGCTCCAGGCTCTGAGCTGGCAGTCAGCACAGAGCCTGACGCGGGGCTCGAACCCACGAACCCCGAGATCATGACCTAAGCGAAAATCAGACGCTTAACCGACTAAGCCACCCAGGCGTCCCAAAATTATAGATTTTTAAATAAATGATGGCTTAATACTTTTTTATTGAGGTACAGTTGACAAAATGTTCTATTACATTCAGGTATACAACATGGCTAATTGACATGGACTCTACCTACTTGTTTAGCTTCACTTACTATAGCTTCACTACTATAGCTTCTCCTCTTGTACCCTAGACCCCAGTCACATACCCTAGAATGTATCAGCTCTTTTATCCCTATACTTTTACTTGGGCTTTTCCTTGAACTTGAAATATCCTTTCCCTCAGTTCCATGCCTGAATACTTGGTTGTGGTAAAAAGGTCCTGATGGTGGAGCCATCTTTCCCTCGTGCCTGCCATACATTATATTTATGGCCTCTGTTGGTCAGGGGCAGTCTGGCTGCCTCTTTCTGTTTCGAAGACAATGCCTTGTTATGGGATATTCATAATGTTTCTTGTTTTTTGTTCTACTTTAAAAAAATCACCGATTTTCAAAATTCACTTAAGAAGTGATATTCCCAAATAATACTGTAATTATATAATATCAAAAGTATTAATCATACAGTAAAAATGACAGAGATGATTTCTACCAAATTAGAGGCTGTTCTTTCATGTTCATTGTCAAGGGAGAGCCTATTTTATTTTAGAGTATTCCTAAGGGTAAAGTGATGAGACTAATGTGGGTTTTTATATTTGATGGAGAAAATGGAAAGAAGAGGGCATGGTTGAAAGAGAGGTGATTATTTAAAAACAAAGCAATATACTCACTGGATAAGTTTTTTCTTCTATTAAAACTTTTTCTTTGCACCTCCTCTGGGAGTAGGTATACAAATATCTGTGTTTGAATTCCTGTGGAGTCTTGATAAGTATCACGGGGTTATTCTTAATTATCTGTGTGAAGTTTTTAACTAGAAGAATATAGTAATGCATTTTTGAAACAGAAAAGACATAGGAATAAAAAAAGTACTTCAAATAATTCTCAGTTTCTATTTAGCAGGATCTGATATGAGCAGGAATAATTAGAGTGATAAAGTCTAACTGGCACTAGTAAATTTGACTAAAAGCCAAGAGCAGCACAGCCAGGACATTTATGTTCATGTTTAAATTACTCAAGTGCTTAATTGTTTAATTTCTGTTTCAATTACCAAATGCCCTTTTAAAATTAGTCCTTTGAGTATTAGCTGCATGATGTTGTTATTAAAGTTGAAAATCTGCTATTATGGTTTAGAGGATTATTATAAAGTTGTTGGCATATGTCTTGTTTAATAAATAAGTTTAATTGTGCATGTAATCTGGTAATGTAATAATGATGAATTACATTTTATAGAAATGTCGAATGACTGTTTTCTTCTTAGGGTAAAACAAAATTACTTTTTAGGATTTATTTTCCAGAGGAAATATTTTACTATAAAAATACCTAAGATACCTCTTGCACCATATAATTTCCCATAAAGGGTGAGTGAGACTTAATGGAGATTTAATACTAAAGATCCCCCCTCCCATATAAAAGAGGTTAAAAGTAGGGAAATGGGGTCCAACTAACAGGGAAATGATGTTTATACCTTTAATGAATTCTCAGTTCATCTTACCCCTAGAATGTTGAGAATATGACCAAGTGGCCTCTATAATAGATTAGTGTATTTTTATTCCATGAGGCACCTTCCCTTTAGATATGAACTTGCAGCTGCTATTAATGTTAATGAGTTCCACTAGTCAAGAAAATCCCTTGAGCTCATCCTGAATTACAGTACCTTGGGCAAAACCATCTGGCATTATATTGTTCATGTTTCCATCAGTTCTAGTTGTCTCTGTTGAATTCTAGGGAGGAAAAACAAATTGTTTTAGACTTGTATCTCAGAATAAGAAATTTTAAATTTTAGAATTCAAGCATATCTTTTTCCTAGATGATATTGGGCTCTCAGTTGATTGTTTTTATTTTTAATTTTTTAAATGTTTTATTTATGAGAGAGAGAGAGAGAGAGAGCGCACGACAGCGGGGGGTGGGGGGGATGGGAGGTCAGGGAGACAGGGAGACGCAGAATCTGAAAAAGGCTCCAGGCTCTGAGCTAGCTGTCCACATAGAGTCAGACGCGGGGCTCGAACTCACAAACCATGAAATCATGACCTGAGCCCAAGTCAGACATTTAACCAACTGAGCCACCCAGGTGCCCCTTCTCACTTGATTCTTAGATGAAGTCTTTGCATCAAGAAGGGTTGCTTAGGGGCACCTGGGTGGCTCAGTCAGTTAAGTGTTTGACTTGGGCTCAGGTCATGATGTCACATTTTGTGAGTTCCAGCTCTGCCTGAGGCTTTGTGCTGATAGCTCAGAGCATGGACCCTGCTTCGGATTCTGTCTCCCTCCTTCTCTGCCCCTCCTCCACTTGCTCCCTCCCCCCACTCCCCACCCGCCTCGCTCTCACTCAAAAATAAATAAACTTAAAAAAAAGAGAGAAGAGTTGCTTAATTGACATTTGCCTTCCTTGTGATGGGTGAAGAAATGGAGGGATAAAATGTTTCTTCACCTTTTGTGTAAGATCACATAAATAATGGCAGAGAAATGGACTAAAATCCAGCTCCAATAATTAAAAATTCAATAGATGGGGCGCCTGGGTGGCTCAGTCGGTTAAGCATCCGACTTCGGCTCAAGTCATGATCTCACAGTTCTGTCAGGCTCTGCGTTGACAGCTCAGAGCCTGGAGCCTGTTTCAGATTCTGTGTCTCCCTCTCTTTCTGCCCGTCTCCCACTCGTGCTCTGTCTCTGTCTCAAAAATAAATAAACTATAAAAAATTTTAAAAATTCAATAGATAGATTACCTAATTTGTTTCCACATATTGAGAGATTGAATGTTTTCAGAAAATAAGTTTATGATGGGTGTGTAGAATATTAAACAACTAAAAAATAAGATGATTATTATCTCTAGATAAACAAGTTGTACTAGAAAAGAAATTACACCATGAGATTCAGTTGTAAACAGTATTTACGTGATCATGTTACTTTAAACACTGATTATTGATTTAACAAAAAACAATACAACTGTTGGGAAGATGAGGTAAGTGGAGATGTGTGGAGAGTGGGAGGGTGGGGGCAGCAGTCTGTAGTCTGTTCCGTCATCAAGGAGTCTGATTTAGGTGGTAATTTTTTTTTCTGTTTTTATTTATTTCTAGGAGAGAGAGAGAGAGAGAGAGAGAGAGAGAGAGAGAGAGAGAGAGAGAGCAGGTGAGAGTCAGAGAGAGAAGGAGTCACAGACTCTGAAACAGGCTCCAGGCTCCGAGCCGGCAGTCAGCACAGAGCCCGACGCGGGGCTCGAACCCACAAACCGCGAGATCATGACCTAAGCGAAAGTCGGACGCTTAACCGACTAAGCCACCCAGGCGCCCCATAGGTGGGCCAATGTTTGTAAACAGTTAGGTCTGTAATGAACAGTGGAGAAACAGATTCCATACTGGATGAGGAAGCTCAAGGAAAACTACTCATCACCAGCTATGGTATAGCACTGTTGACACCCTCACCCATATTCTATCAACCCATCTGGATTTGCTGCAGCTGCAGTTAGTCCTGCACACGTGGAACTTCTCACCTTAACATCTGCCATTCAAAGCCTTGCTCTGGTTTTGCTGGTGTTGGGCTGGACACAGGTGCAGGTTGTAAGAGTGGCATTGGTTCTGTGCTGGCTCATCAGCCAATGAGGGATGGGTATTAGTAGATAAATACCCCACTTCCTGGTGCTGGGCTATGTGGGTTTTGAGGTGTGTGTTCCTGAGCAGTTTAGACGGTTCCGTCAGGACGGTTCTCCGGGAGTTCATCAGGTAACTTGGTCATTAATGCATCCTTACATGGCTTCTTTTCTTTTCCTTAGTTCCTCACTGGTGCTTTCTGGGACACCTTCTCATATAAACTACCTGCAGCTTAATGTCAGGATCTGCTTTTGGGGGAACCCTAACATGCTATCACATGGATACAATTTATTTTTAACTCTATGTATAATGGAATCCACTTCTTGGGTTTAAAAAATTTTTTTTTAATGTTTTATTTTTGGGAGAGAGAGAGACAGCATGAGCAGGGGAGGGTCAGAAAGAGAGGGGAGACACAGAGTCTGAAACAGTCTCCAGGCTCTGAGCTGGCAGTCAGCACAGAGCTCAATGCGGGCTCGAACCCACAAACCGTGAAGTCATGCCCCAGGCCGAAGTCAGACGCTTAACTGACTGAGCCATCCAGGCTCCCCTGGGTTTTTAAACCTAACAGTACCCCATGTGAGTTTTCCTTGTTTAGAGTTTGTTTATTTATTTTTGAGAGAGAGAGAGAGAGAGAGAGAGCGCAAACGAGTATAGCAAGCATGAGCAGGGGAGGAGCAGAGGGAGACAGAGAATCCCAAGCAGTCTCTGCTATCATTACAGACCCCATTGCGGTGCTGGAACCCATGATATTGAGATCATGATTTAGGCTGAAACCAAGAGTCCAATGCTTAACCACCTGAGGCACTTTGGTGCCCCAGAGTTTTCCTTGTTTAAATACCGAAACAATTTCTCTTTGAATTTAGCTTTAAAGAGAAAAAAATTAACTTTTTGATAACATTTTTTGATTGATTTGTTTGTGCTCCTTTCTCATTAAAAAAAAATTTGGTGGGGGACAGCTGGCTGGCTCAGTTGGAAAAGCATGCAACTCTTGAGGTCTAGAGTTCGAGCATCACACTGGGTGTAGAGATTACTTAAATAAAACTTAAAAAAACCTGGAGGAAAAGTGCTGGTAAATCTACCCGCTGTTTTGTCAGTTTCCTCATAATTCATTTTTTGTCTTCAAAAATGTTTTAGAAGTATCTAAAACTTTCTATTGACCCAGAAAGTAATAAAGAAATTTCCCAAGATGCGGAGTGGTAACAAAAGGTGATAATACAGTGATTTTTGCCTTAAAAGGTGAGAAAATGAGTAAGAACAGAGTTAATTCAAATCTCTGTGAAATAGGAAAGAGGTTACCTTATTGGTAAGAATTCAATCTATGTTTTTCTTGTTTTATGCATATTTTGTATGCATATTTTGAAACGCAGAACTGTTAAGATTTGCATATTTTGTGGCCTGTTGTGTGTGTGTGTGTGTATGTGTGTGTCTGCCCAACCATTGCAAATTCAAAGTTAGCTTTCTTTAAGCTTTCAGGTTTTGAGAGTTGAAATTGAGACTGA
This sequence comes from Proteles cristata cristata, assembly GCA_017311185.1. NCBI lineage: Eukaryota > Metazoa > Chordata > Mammalia > Carnivora > Hyaenidae > Proteles > Proteles cristata. The sequence goes on along the minus strand of JAESUZ010000164.1, from coordinate 1,080,521 downwards.
GTACATATGCAAATAGTTGAGGTTTTGTAAGACAATCAATGGTGAGTTGAGATTTCCTTGTTGATACTGGAAGTTTTGAGCTGGATGGAGGGGCAGAATGGCCAAGTGGGAGATTATGACCTTTGAACTCAAGTCTCCATTCCATCCTGTTGCTAACCATGAACACCTGAGCAAGTGTTATTGTCTGATCTGGAAAACCTACTTCGTAAGGTAGTTAGATGGATGAAACAATACATAGGAGGTACTAAGTAGAATGACCTATCCCAGAGCTGTATGAATGCTAACTGTGAGGCAGAGATCTTAAAATAATGTGAGCAGGATGGTTATCTCCCATTTCTGGTTATGTATAAGCAACTTTAATTTATGAATAAATGAGGTTTTGAGTTTATAACTTGGCATGGAAGCTTTTAAAACTTGTTCATTTAGTGCGTTAATAATGTTGTGTAGTTGAGGAGTAGATGTATCAAGAGGAGAAATGAAGTATGGATTTCCACCTCAAATTCTAATGTCAACTGTGAACATGATTTCCAGAAATACTTTGGTTATATCAGTTTGGTATTCGAAGTACTGTGACAGCCTTGTGTTTGATCTACCCCATTCTTTTGAAAAAGTCATTATTGGCCCAACTCCAGGATCAGTATTTTATTTTTTTAATGTTTTATTTATTTCTAAGAGAGAGAGGCAGCATGAGCAGGGGAGGGTCAGAGAGAGAGGGAGACACAGAATCTGAAACAGGCTCCAGGCTCTGAGCTAGCTGTCAGCTAGCTGATGCAGGGCTCGAACACATGAACTGTGAGATCATGACCTGAGCTGAAGTCGGACACCTAACTGACTGAGCCACCCAGATGCCCCCAGGATCAGTATTTTATTTTGGGGTTCTCCTGGGTATTCGCCTGGAGCTCCCAAATTCTTTTTTTTTTTTTTTTAATGTTATTTCTAGGAGAGAGAGAGAGAGAGACAGCGTGAGCAGGGGAGGGTCAGAGAGAGGAAGTCACAGACTCTGAAACAGGCTCCAGGCTCTGAGCTGGCAGTCAGCACAGAGCCCGACGCGGGGCTCGAACCCACGAACCGCGAGATCATGACCTAAGTGAAAGTCGGACGCTTAACTGACTAAGCCACCCAGGTGCCCCGGGAGATCCCAAATTCTTGAAAGGGACTCCCAAATCATAACTTAGACCCCCAAAATAGCACTTCAGTGTGACAAATGGTTCACTTTTGGGGTAGTGGCATATCTGTGTAAACAGTTTAGTTACTAACAATAATTAAGGTATTAAAAATTGATCCCAATGGAACTAATCATTCCATAAAGCATATTGATTAATGGTCACCACCTAATAGTGCTTACAGCTGTAAGCTTCATTCTTAGGCCCTTAGGCTCTCCTTGTTTGAGTTACATACTCCCTGTAAGTTAACTCTGGTGTCAAGTCTACCTATGCCAATTATATTTGATATTATAACTACATAATGTTGTTAAATACATGGTAAATTTATGAACTATGAGTATATAAAGAGTTTTCTTCAAAATTCTAATTTTAAAGGCATCCTGCTTAAATCCAAAAGTGTCTGATAAGATGTTTAACATTGGAAAACAAAAACTTGGGAAGTGTCTTGTACTTAGACTGATGGGCAACTGTCTTTACATTCTTGGTGTACTTCAAACTGGAAATCCTAGTCCGTGTATTTTAGGTGCAACTCCAGTTGGCAGACTTATATTGAAAAAAAAGTCTTAGTAGAATTCTGCAGCAAATAGATGGCTTGGATGGTAGGGAACAATCAGGATGTCCCAACATTGGGCTGTAGCAGGAAGAAAATAACAGTTGTGGAACTGTTTCAGAATCTGGACTGGATCACCCAGCAGAAGAACCAAGTTGCCCTTAGAGATCTTAAAAGGCAGGAGGTTTATTTTACACCAGTAGGCTCAGAGATAACTCTCCAGAGGTCTGATCCCAATCATAAGCAGTAAGCAGAGGGAATAAGTTATAGTCTGTTACTTCTGCATTCCTCATGAGTAGTACTTTGGGTGCATGCACAGCAAGCAGGGTGGGAAGAAGAACCCAAAAATGGGAGTGTTCTGTCAGGGACAGGAATTTTCCCTATCAGTCCTTTCAGCCATCTTAAAACAGATTTTTACTCTATCAGAACCTGTTGATAAATAATCTATAGGTAAGTGAATCACTTATGAAATATTTAGTGAATGAGGGGCACCTGGGTGGCTCCTAGGTTGAGCTTCTGAGTCTTGATTTCAGCCCAGGTCGGGATCCCAAGGTCATAGATTGAGCCTGTGTCAGCACCCCTTTACCAGCTGCAGTGAGCATGGAGCCTGCTTGGGAGGGGGAGTCCCCGCCCCCCTGCTGCCCTTTTATTTCACACACACACACACACACACACACACACACACACACACACACACACACACACACACACACACACACACACACGTGAGTGGGGGAGGGACAGTGACAGCAGTGGCCAGCACTTGGAGCTTAAAAATTACCACTTAAGGGTCACCTGGGTGGCTTAGTCGGTTGGGCGTCTGACTTTTGCTTGGGTCATGGTCTCGCGGTTTGTGGGTTCGAGCCCTGAGTCGGGCTCTGTGCTGACTGCCAGCTCGGAGCCTGGAGCCTATTTCAGAGTCTGGGTCTCCCTCTCTCTCTGACCCTCTCGTGCTCACGCTGTCTGTCTGTCTCTCTCTCTCCTAGAAATAAAAATACTAAAAAAAGAATTACCACTTGAGGTAAATTAGTAATCCTAGACCATTTAAAAGTATGAATTGTTTGTCTTAACTGGCTGACTACAATTCACAAAATAAGTTGTGGATTAACTGGAAAGAATCTGTTTTTATGAAGTTGTTTGTATCCTAAAGAAAACTGTCCGGAAAATTTTTCTAGCTATCACTTCTTTACATACCAATTTTTAGCATATATAGTCACATCATTAATGTAGTAAATGATGGGTTGAGTATTTCTGAAATGTGTACAGAATAATGCAAGTGAAAAATTTGACTTTTATTTTGGAAACAATTGAAGATAAAAATGAAACTATGGCAAATAGTCAACATCTATGATATTTCATTAATAGTTGGCTTAGATTATATTTTGGAGAAAACTGGACTGAGTTTGACAACTCCTGCAGAAATTGCAAGTGTAAGTAATTCTGCAAGTGATGTAGAATTCCTACATGCCAAAACAAAACATGGAGTTGAGTATGAAGGAAAAGATAAAAATGAAGCCAGCGGCAAAAACTGTTCATGTTGTGGCCGGAAAAATGCCCCTTTGGAGCATACTGGATCATGACCTCAATTGTCAACAGTTAATAAGTATGTAAAGATGGAGGAACTACACTGAAAAATACTATTAAATTATTAAATTTCATTAGATGAATATTTACATTTTAAGGTGAAATAAAATGTTACATGGACTTAAAAATTGTGCATTGACCATAGAATTTTTTAGAAAAAGTGTGGGGGGAGGTGGGGGAGAGGGGCAGAGGGAGGGAGGAGGGGGAACGGAAGGAAGAGAGGGGGAGAGGGAGTGAGAATGAAAATCTTAAGCGGGCTTTATGGTCCACACAGAGCCTTATGTGGGGTTCCATCCCACAAACAGTGAGATCATGACCTGAGTCAAAACCAAGTCAGATACTGAACTGACGGAGCCACCCAGGTACCCCCATAGAATTTTTTTGAAGTTAACCTGTCAGTCACCAACTCTGAATTAAATAGGATTTGTACTGTGTTCTTAAATATCTCCTCTGAGTTTAAATTACCACTTCTAGCTATATTCTTAAATTGTATAGAGTCATCTGGATTGAAGCTAGAATAGACGATCAAGTATAATCTTTTCAGTGTTGAGGCGAGAGTTGAGAGGTATCCAGAGTCAGGACCACCTCTACCCCACCCCATGCCCACATCTTCCAAATGACACTGGAAGTCCTTCATAGCCCAAAAGCAAGATGATGGTTTAGTTGTGTAGAAAGGGGAACTGAATGCTTCTAGGATCAGTTAGAGTTTGCCACATTGGAAAAATCTGACTTTTGCGTTTGTACCTCATGTCCCGTGAGTGCATTTGAATCTTCTTGATCGACAGCTTTTCTGTGTTACCAACAGGTGAAATCAGAAATCGTGGCAATTTTGTGGGCTAATAAAAATTATTACAGGATTATAAAACTCCATCTACATGAGAGACTTTTATGTGCTGTTTTACTTTTTTTTTTCTTTTTCCCTCCCATCACCCTTTGGTTATTAAAGAGTTGAGGAGGGAATCCCTTGTGGATTTTGTGAGCTTCAGAGATACAAAGCAAACAAAGACAAAAGACTTGGTTCACTGTTCTTACCATCTACTTGAACACCCACCCACTGTTTCCTTTTCACAGAAAACAGGCCCTAATACGCATTACATTACAAACTACAGAGCTTCAATTAAGTGATTCAATCACTCTGTTTTGGTCATTATGCAGAATTGATGGAAAGTTTTCCTCCTGCTCCCAGAAATTGCTGATATTCCTTTGGGAGAGCTAAATAAAGACACTGTATTAAGAGGAACGTTAAGAAACCTGACAAATGAGAACATCAGACAGCAAAAGTCAGCACATGTTGAAAGGAAAGTGACTACAACCTCTGTGACTGCATTTTCACAAAATCTTCTTGGATGATTAATAAAATGCTCACGTATTTTCTAATGTGTTTTTCTCATGACATGATGTACTTTATTAGGGATGCTTGTGGGTGTAGTGGGCCTTCTTTTATAAAATACCTGAATCGTAAGATGGAATATCGAAGGGTTTTTTTTTCCCATGGTGAAATAACAGTAGCAAGACTCTATACTAACTAACCCCTTCATGCATACAGTTGACAATATGGCTGCATCCGTTTGAGGTTCAAGGAACTGAATACGAAAACCCAAACCTCTCATTTTCCTGTATTCTTGAACATCTTTCACATCAAAATCCCTTGCTAATGTCACATCACTCTTCCTGTTCTCCTTTGTTAGGATCTTCCATTTCATCCCATTGGAGCCCCAGACTATGATGATAACCTCTGGCTTTTGTTTTTCTAAGCAATTTCTCCACCAGCTGAGGATGTCGGTTGGTAGACTCTTGGCAAATGTTGAGTGTATACATGGGCTCTCATTCTCCTTTCTAATCACTTCTCACTGCTCATCTTGCCTACCAATGTTGCTTTTTTGTTGCTCATTATTAGCATCTCCAAGCTTAGTCTCCTGCTTTCATTTAATCTACTTGGTAGAATTCTCATGATCTATCTTGAGGTCCCTTCTCCAGCACTTTGGTATGTTATAGGTGCTTCACCATTTGTAGGTTTTCAGGCTTTCATTTCTCTGGTACCTCACCGATTATCCCTATTTCCCCCTCCCACACACTTTACCTTCTAACTCCATAACATGTAGTCAACAGTAGTATACACCAAGCCCTGCCCTCTATCTATTCAGTTAATTCTCATTGTAAATAGCTTACTGTTTCTATTAGAGTGGAAGTTGATTTTCAAATGAGATTAGACTACCCAGTAGGAATACATTCACTATATGTGACAAATATATCATAGACCTTACTACTTCTTTCATACTTCTCTAGTAGTCCCCAAAGATGGTTCTTTCTGTAAAGCTTGTCCCTGTGTTTTGGGATCCTAGCCCATCCTCAGTTATAGTCACAGACTTTTAAAAAATCTTGGGTTCTTTTAGTTGAATTTATTTTGCCTTTGGTTTAACATTTAATATTTCTTTTCCAGTTTGGTTTTCTTTCTTAAATTAATTGGGTATACATTTTTTTAAAGATTATTTTGAGAGAGAGAATCTCAAGCAGGCTCTACAGTGTCCATGCAGAGCCTGACATGGTGCTCCATCCCATGGACTGTGAGATCATGACCTGAGCAGTGATCAAGAGGTCAATTCTTAACTGACTGAACTACCCAGATTCTCTTAGTTGGGTATACATTTTTAAGGGGACACTTTGCCTTGTATGTTCAGAGATCCTACCTCCCCCGCCCCGCCCCAATCTTTTGGGTTCAAATAAGAAAGGTGGATAGTGCCTGGCAGATTCAGTTGGTGTAGCATTTAACTCTTGATCTTGAGGTTATGAGTTCAAGCTACGTGTTTGGTATAGAGATAACTTAAAAATAAAATCTTAAAGTGTTTGACTCATTTGCTATATATCTTTTAAATAAGATAACTCTTATTCTCTAAAGGTGGCTAAATTAAAAAAAAAATATTTTTTAAAGTATTTGAGAGTGGGAGAGTGCACACACAAGGAGAGGAGGGGCAATGAGAGGAGGTCAGAGGACCAGAAGCGGCCTCTATGCTGACAGCAGAGAGCCTAATGCAGGGCTCGAACTTATGAACCATGAGGTCATAACCCAAGCAGAATTTGGGTACTTGTCTGACTGAACCACTGAGGTCTCTCTCTGAAAAATTGTTTTGTCACAAATGTATTGATTAGAACAGCCCTGATAGGTTTTAATCTTTACTTAAGCTCAGGTTTTCCCAGTTTTGACCAGTGGGAGGCTCTATGTTGCCTGCTCAGCCTTTTTGGCAGGGCATCACCCTAGTAGTCTTGATAAGCTTTCCTCCTATGTGGAATAACGAAACATGCAGGTTCATTTTACTCATTTCCTGCCAAAAACTTGGAGTCAGTACTTTACCCAAAAAGCCTTATTTTCTTTTTGGTAGGAAATGCTGTTTCATCACCATAATCTGTACTTAACAGATTGATTACTATATTTCATTGTATCATTTCTGCAAATTGCCTGCTGGAATTTTCATTGGGATTACATGGACTCTATAAATCACTTTGGGGATAATTGACCTCTTAACGACTCTTCTAGTTTATCACTTTACTAATTTAGGCCTTTAATTTTTCTCATCATGTTCTCTTCTATAAGAAACACTGTATCCACCTTCTAAACCTAAAAGTGTCACTTTTTGATGTTACTGTGATTGGTATTGTTGGGTTAATTTCATTTTCCAGTATTTTCCTTTGTTAACAATATAAATACAATTTCCTTTTGTATATTCAACTTCTATGCTTATTCTGTAAACCTATTAAACATAATTATTCTAGTTGGTTTTTCCTTGAATAGAATCTGTAGGGTTTCTTGCAAAAGTGGCAATGTTGTATTTGGGTACAGTTTTACTTAGACTTTGCAATTTGGTTGCCTTTTATTTCTTTGCCTTTATTCACTGGCTAAAACCCAAAACTATGCTGTTGAATAGAAGTGATGAAGTTGGATATCTTTATTTTGGTCGTGGTCTTTGGGGGAAAGCGTTTACCAGTATTGTACTATTAACTGTGTTGTCAAATAAAAGTTATATGGATGTCTTTTATCAGTCTGGGAAAATTCTGTTCATAGTTTGCTGAGAGGTTTTCATCAAGAATGGAGGTTGAGCTTTGACAAATGCTTTTATCCATCTCTTCAGATAATCCTAGGTCTTTTTAATTTTGTTACATGGTGAATTATATTAGTTGATAGGTGAATATTAACCAAAGGTTGCATTCCTCAGTGAATGCTATATTACTCACTTTATGTAACTTTGGATTTGATGATTTATAATCTTAAAAGGATACCTATATATCTATCTATCTATATATAATATCTATCTATCTATTGGTGCTCAGGAGGGATGTTGGTTTGCACTTCATTTCTTATAATGACTTTGTTGTTTTGGTACCAGGGTAGTGTTAGCCTCATAAAATATTGGGAAAGATCCCTCTTAAGTTTGCTGGAAAATGTTTTATAGAATTTATAGTAACTGTTTTTTTTTAAGTGTTTGGTATAATTCAGCAGTGAAACCATCTAAACCTGGAATGTTCTTTGTGGGAAAGATTTTAACTACATAATCATTTTCTTTACTACATACAGGGTTATTAGAGGTTTTTTTTGGGGTAAACTGTTAGGTCTTTCAAGGAATCTGTCCATGTAGGTGGTTAAATTTACTGCCATAAAGTTTATATTTTTTTCTTTTCCTATCTGTTGGACCTCTAGTGATGTCACCTCTCATTCCTGATATTGATAATTTGTATTTTCTTTTTCTGCTAGTCATTCTGGTTGGTAGTTTCCTGAAGGAAAAGTTACCAAGGATAAATAACTATTACATAAATTAAAAAAATTGACCGCTTTGTCATCAAGAGGATAGAACAATCCTAAATGTTTACATACCTAGTAACCTTTAAGGTACATTAAGCAAAAAACTGAGAACACTAGAGAAATAGACACATAGAGATTTTGTCACATTTTTAAATTGTTGATAGAACAAAGAAATGAGGAAGGATGAAGACGTGAGTAACCTCGACCAACTTTACCTAATTGACATTTATAAAGAATTCCACTCAGCAACATAAATGTACTTTTTTATCAAGTGAATATGAAGTATTTGCCAACATAGGCCATTTTTGGTGTAAAAAATGAGTCTAAATTTAAAAGGATTTAAAGAGGGGTGCCTGGGTGTCTTAGTTGGTTGAGCGTCTGATTCTTGATTTGGTTCATGTTACAATCCCGGAGTTGTGGAATCAAGCCCTGTGTCAAGCTCTGTGCTGAGCATGGAGCCTGCTTAGGATTCTATCTCTGTCTACGTACCGCCGCCTCCCCAAAGCTTGGGCTCAAGTTCTCTCTCTTTGTGTCTGTCTCTCTCTCAAAAAAAAAAGATTCAAATTGTACAAAATGTTCTAACTTCATTGGAATTAATTTAAAAGTCAATAACCATAATATGAAAAACCCTCCAATATTCAGAAACTGAATGCAAATCAAAGCATAAGATAATCTGCAGTGAAGTAGTGCTAGAGGAAATTTATGGCACTAAATAAATGCCTATAATAGAAAAGAAAAATTTCCATTCAAAGATCTCTTAAGAAACTTCTACTTTCTAACTTTGAAACTTGGAAAAGAGGGAAAGTTAAAACTAAGCCAAAGAAAGGAAATAGTGGAAGTCAGTGAATACTGTTTTTCTGTTTTCTAAAGACAAACAATAAACAAAAACTGGCTTACTGAGAACTTCCCTTCTTTCTCTAAAAGAGAATGGAAGACAGCAAAGGTCCTTGCTCATATGGAGTTAATGTTCCAGTGGGTAAGATTAAGAAAAAAAAATAGAAAAAAAATTTAGGAAGAAAATAAAATATGTATGGTTGCATGTTTTAGAATTCGTGGTGTCAAAGGCCTGTCTGGGTGGGGATAGTGTCACATTTTATCCATGTCTTGGATAATCAGAAGGTTGGATCAAGATCTGGGGGAGAATGAAGACAGAACTAAAAGACTGATGCAACAGTCCTGTGGCAGGTTGAAGGATAGGAGGGAGACCTACACTTTTATCTTATTAAGTCACTTGGAAAATCTTTTTTTTTTTTTTTTTTTTTTTTTGTCATTTGTTCCCAAAGTACCCATGGACAATTTTTTTAGATAAGTCGTATTTTTAACCTAGTTTTTTTTAACCTGGTTTGAAATTTTTTTTTGTTTCTTAAAGAAGGCACTTAACTTATTTATAAGTATAGTTATAAACAGATTTAGTCCTGTGCCTGCTATCTTAACTCCCTCCCTCCCCTGAATTTATTATGATTCCTTGCTTCACTTCTACTTTTTCCCTGGGAGAGTTTAAAATTTTTTTCTTTTATTTTTCTGTTTGCTTTTTTATGATGTAGGAATTATAGTTAAACTGTACAGTGTGTTTTGTTTTGTTTTAAGTAGGCTCTACACTCACTGTGGGACTCAAACTCAAAACCCTGAGATCAAGATCACACTACTCCACTGACTGAGCCAGCCAGGCATCCCAATTCTGTAGTGTTTTTTAGTAATAGTGTTTCAATTTGTTTTTTTTTAGTACCTAAAATGATCATTTATTATATATAAAACAAGAATCATAGCCTATTTTTTTTGAAGTAGCATATTTCTCAATTTGACCCATTCTGTCATTTTATATGTTCAGATTATCTTACAGTTCTCAATTGTTATGTATCCTGCAATCAGTTATTTATACTTTCCACCTGGTCTTTTGTGTTCCTACTTTTATTCCTGTATAAACACTTTACATGTTTACCTGATCTCTTATTGGATGATGATGGCTAAAGACTCAGCCTCTGTAGTAGGTAGGTTGTAAATGTTCACCGAATTATTGGAAGCCATGTGCTTTGATCTATTTCCCTGTGTTTTTACCTCATTTTTCTGTGTCTAGCTCCTTATGTGGTACCAGACCACAAGACTGTTAGCACTGTGTGGGGTGTACCTTGGGGACATCAGAATTAGCAGGAAACAGATGGAGCTCAGTGCTCAATGAAATCTTTTGAGAGGTGGCTTGTTGGTTTTGCCATTTGACCCTTGGTCAATTGCTGAAATTTATTTCCCTAAACACTTATACATGTATAGTGATGATTTTTTATGTAGTTGAAATGGTAGAGGGATAGGAACACTAATGGAAGGGCAGCTGTGCATGGAGAGTTTACAAGTCTGATGTGACAAGAGAAGAAATGTGCATCTCAGGTTTTAGATGTGGGCGGAATCTTCCCATAGTGTGTGTATTTATCGGGTATGATTATGAGACTCAAGGCAGGATAATTCCATAAAATGATGAACTGATTTGTACTGTCATGTTTTTGTTGTCCTTAAGAAGGAAAAAAAGCTCTTACTGCAAGGGGAGAACAGTCTACAAAACCCTAGATGTGTTGGCAAGTTTACCCTAGGCCTACATTTTACTTTGATTAAATTTCTTTGTATTCATCTCTTGGGACACTGCACTAAACATTCTTCCTCTTTGGTTTACACCTTTAAGGTATTTATTGGCTGTTATGATTTCCTAGTAATCTCAGTTGTTGTTTGCCCAGACAACTCATTATTTTCACTTTTGTACTCTTTTAAAAAATTACTATTACTATTATTTTTTAACATTTATTCATTTTTGAGAGACTGAGAGAACACAAGCAGGGAAAGGGCAGAGAGAGGGAGACATAGAACCTGAAGCAGGCTTCAGGTTCTGAGTTGTCAGCACAGAGCCTGATGCAGGGCTCAAACCCATGACTGTGAGATCATGACCTGAGCTGAAGTTGAATAGTTAACAAATTGAGCCACCTAGGTGCCCCTAATAATTTCTTTAACATTTATATTTGAGAGTGAGAGAGTGCGAGTGGAGAAAGGGCAGAGAGAGGGAGACACAGAATCTAAAGCAGGCTCTGGGCTCTGTGCTGACAACTCAGAGCTGGAGGTGGGGTTCAAACGGCCTGACTAACTGCGAGATCATGACCTGAGCTGAGGTTGGATGCTTAGCTTAACCGACTGAGCCACCCAGGCCCCTCATTGTCATACTCTTTAGCTCTTCAGTTCTGTCTGTTATTTCTACTCTCCACCCTCCCACCTCCCACTCCAGTTTATGTCTACTTAACTTGAGGCTTGGTTCCACAAGGCTTAAGACTTCTTTGAGCAGCCCTTTTGTTTTTCTTTTCTGTAAGGTAGAAAGTACCACCAGGGACCAAGAGCAAATTGTCACAGGGGAAGGTGATTTAGGACACTCATCTAGAACATTGGACCTTAGGGATGGGGTAACATAAAGTGAATCCAATTAGTGCTAGGATCGTCCTGCCTAAGTTGACTTTCTACCCACTCATAATGCCCCCAAGCCCCTTTAGCACCAACAAAGGACACAAAGGCATCTGCAGCCTCAAGGAATAACTGTCTGATCCACTTACCTTCACCAATAAGAAGAGACCAAGGAAAAAGAAATGCAAGTTGAGACTTTGGGAAAGTGCCTATAAGAATACCAGTGTGTGCCTATAAGAAAAACATTTGTCAGGGCACCTGGGTGGCTCAGTCACTTGAGTCTTCATTTTACAGTTTGATGGGCTGAAGCCAGCTTCTGGCTCTGTGCTGACAGACAGCATGGATCTGGTTGGGGTTCTCCCTCTCTGTCCCTCCCCACCTCTCACTGTCTTTCTCAAATAAACAAACTTGTAAAAAAAAAAAAAAAAAGCCTTTGTCACAGTTGCAAATCAAACTTGAAATTAATAGCCTGATAATTGATGGAATTTTTGCCTTTCTCTATGGAATGTCCAGTGTCTGAACTACATGAAATACTCAAGCATTTGAAATCCATACTCACATGAGATTTCACTCAGAATGGGCCTTTATGAATATTCATGTTGAAGTATTTAGCCTCAGGGTGTGAAATATTAATCTCTTACCTGAGTTTTACATCTAATTCTTTTTCAATGACACAGAAAAATGTTACGTGCCACCAGGGGCATCATTAGGATGAGCTCTTTAGGTTAAAGTCTAAAAAACTCAGTCTCAAATAATTTTTTGGTGTTTCTCATGTGACAAGTAAAATTTATGAAATTATCATTGTTTTTGTTCATATTGAGCTATCCAGATTTAACAAGCAAATATTAAGTCCATTTCCATTTAGTAAATATGAGCAATTCAAGTTACTTGTTTTTGTATTCAGATTTGTCATGAAAAATGTAGGTCTTATGATTATGATGTTTATCAGTGGAAACTATAAAGATAGACTTTGGTGAATGAACAATGAAAACACTCTAAATTGAGGAGGAGAAATGACAAAATAGCATTGAATTACCTTTCTGTTGTGTTAGGTGTTTGTATTTGCATTTTGTTTTTGTTTTTGGTGGTGTGAGCCTTCAGGTGGATTTATCTAAGGGGTACAGAGAAAAAGGCAACTAAAGGGTAGTTTTTGTATTTTCCTTGTTACCATTAAAATAATTATTCATTAAAGAATATTAAAAATAAAGGATAAATAAAATTAAAAATACTTAATGAATCTATTACCAGGGAAAGCCACCATTATAATTTTAGTTTCTTAGAGTTTATTCAGTATTTTTAAATGAGTACATTTATACAAAAGCAGAGTCATACTGTACTGTTGGGTACATATTGTACTGTGCTCCATGGTGTTATTTAGATATAATAGGTTTTTATTTTTTTTAAATGTTCAGTTTGAGAGACAGAGCGAGTTGCGGAGGGGTAGAGCGAGCAAGAGATTATCAGTACTTTTGATACTTACATAGTTTCCAATTTTGTTATTATAAGTGGCATTACAGTGAACATCCTGAAAGCTAAATTTTTGCATGTATTTGTTTTATTTTAGGATGATTTCCTAGATAAGCAATTAAATGGTCCTCCAGAAAGTATGTACTGGTTCATACTTGCACAACTTTCCTAAAGCCAGTAATGAATTTTAAAATATATATATTTGCTGATTTGGTAGGGAAAAATAAAAGCTGACTTTTTATTTTTAACTGATCTGAAATTCTACCTTTATTTCCTATGAAGTGTATTTTTTACGGGTAATTTCTTTATGAAGAATAAAAGATGAAAGGAAAATGTTCTTTTCTACTGGGAGGAGACAGAATACTTGAAAGAGGAAGGATTATTTCATGTGAAGGGTTAGTAATAATTTCATAGTTGTGGAAGTCACGACATTCATAAGGCATCCATCCTTCTCTTGAGATACAGGTCTTTTTCCCACACCTTTTAATTGCAGTTCAGCTCATTATGATATGATTTTATCTGTGTGGAATTCAGCAAATTCACATTTGAAAAACGAACCCTGACTTTGTAGATTGATGCCATGCTATGAGTCTAATGACTTCAGGAGTCTGATTTGGGGTTATAATTAAGAATCAAATGAGTAGGGGCACCTGGGTGGCTCAGTGGGTTAAGCGTCTGACTTTAGCTCATGTCATGGACTCACGTTTTGTGAGTTCGAGCCTCACATTGGGCTCTTTGCTGATGGCTCAGAGCCTAGAGCCTGCTTTGGATTCTGTGACTTCCTCTTTCTCTGTCCTTCCCCAACTTGTGCTCGGTCTCTGTCTCTCAAAAAATAAATGTAAAAAAAAAAAAAAACAAACGGGTGGTAGCCTTGGATATAGGCCTATCAGTAATAAGTAGATCACTTAAAATAGTTTGGGTTCCATGCTAGGTGGAGAGAAGAATGATAAACAGCATGAAAGGATAGTACTGTAACCACTGTACAGTATTTATATTCTAGAAAAACTGATACTATAATAAAGAAAATGTCAGTTTGAGCTGAGATACTAACGAAAGTTCACTAACATGTTTATGGGTTGACCTCACGAGCTCAATTTTTGAACTCTACTACAAGGTTATATCCATTTATTTTGACAGCTTTGTTGGAAGATTAGCCTGGGTATTGGGAATTCCAATGAAAAACTGTAGCCTGGAGGCATCCTGCTCCTGTCTACTTATTTAAATGCTCCTGGAATTCTTCCTGTCATCACTCATATTTGCTAGATTATGGGAGGTATTTGGTAGAAACATCATATTAGATTACCCAGTTTATTTATTTTTTCACTGTTGTTCTAAGACTCTGATAGTGATTACTTTAGATGGTTTTTCTGTTACCCCTTACCTATTGGAATCATTTTTTGTTTCTCCTGTCCCAAGTACATTATTGCCAGATTAAATGTGCTAAAGAACATGAATTTCCTGAGTTATGGACAGGTCCTATCCCATCATAGCAAAATTCCACTTGAAATCTTGAGTGGCTGTCCTTGCCTGTGGAATTAGGTAGGAATCATTTATCTGCCAATCAAAGTACATTGCAGTAAAGGTCATTGCCTGCTTTTCCAGTTTCATCTCTGATGATTCATCTACAGTGTTTTGAACCCTGAATAGAAGTCTTGATTTCCTACTTTCTTTTTAAAGAAACTTTTTTCCCTCTCAACCCTGGAGTAGGTTTTCCTTCATTTGCACAGAGGATCTTGGGCTATAGGAATGTTTTATCTTCAATATTCATGCTCTCTGAGTTTCTCATTCTGAAACACATATTCCTGTTTGATTTCTAGTTGAACTGGTGTATTTTCTCTGATTTTTCTATGTATTTCATTCAAACTCCCTTTAAGACATTTATGATCTGCCTTATTTTATGGTTTATATACCTATTCCTGTTACAGATTAAAGATTGATTGGGATCAGGGATCTTATTTTTGAATTCTTGTAGTACTGGGGTGCCTGAGTGGCTCAGTTGGTTGAGCATCTGACTTGGGTTCAGGTCATGATTTTGGGGTTCATGGGTTCAAGTCCCACTTTGGGCTCCACACTGACAACTTGGAGACTGGAGCCTGCTTGGAATTCTGCGTCTCCTTCTCTCTCTGCCCCTCCCCTGCTTGCACTCTCTCTCTCTATCAAAAATAAAACTATAAAAAAAATTGAATTCCTTGTAGTACCTATTACAGTGCTGGTCATTGATGAAATTGTCAATGAATGCTTAAGATGTATTGGGAAGTTACTGGCATGATTGTGATTTTTGTGGATATATAAATAATTATGATACATGGTAAAATTTGAGGACATCCAAAACTTTAAATTCTGGGGCATAGAAACAATGACTGTAAGGACTTTTTTTTTTTTTTTTTTAAGCTTATTGAAAAACCTAAAAAAAAAAAGTAAAACTTGATTTAAAAAAAAGTTTGAGAGAAAATTGACACTCTTAGATAGCATTGAATGCTTACCTGAAAGATGGCAGTGAACATAAAATACATATATTTTCTCTCTGCCTGATTTCTTGTTGTTGTCGATGCCATGTTCCAGCATCCCCTTAGGATTTGAACCTCAGGCATTTTTTTGGTTTGTTCTTAGAGTCATCCAGTCACTGTACTTAATCTTTTTAGACAGCAGCTTGTGGATTCATTGCCTCCCCTCTAGCTCAGCCTGAATCACGTTAACAGCAGCCTGGCTGTGTCCCTTCTTAAAGCATCCCTAATCTAAGGGCACTGGAAATCCTCACTTCAGTCATCTGCAGAAATGTCATCAATAATCCCAACCCTTATATCATTGGTGGCTTTCCATCGATGAAATCCAGACTCAAAGACTTGTAGTCCAGGCTTTGGCTAATCTGGTTCCATTGTACCTGTGCAAGCAATCTTGCCTTCTTCACCAACAGGTACTTTTTACTTAGTGAACCATGACTTGGAGGTTTTTCAAATCCAACCTGCCTAATCTTTTTGTAAGCCATTCTTAGTTTGTGCTGCACGGAACAGGTTTCTCTCTTCCTCTTCTCTCCTTAAACTTTATTTCTCTACTTAGGTCTTATTTATTACTCAGGAATTCCCTGATGCTCAGCTTCCCTTCTCTGGCCCATTTATTGCTACTGCTGGTTGCCCAGCTGCTGCATACACATCATTTCCCCAGTAGGCTGAGCCCTTGCACATGGTTGGTACTTAGGAAATTGTGTAGTGTTGGAAGGTGGGAGTCAAGGTTGGTGTTTCTTTTATGTTGCCTTGGCACTTAGCACTGGGTTAGGGAAGGCTCTGTGAATATCTGAGGGTCTGTAACTTGGGGAAAAAGTTCTATCCGTTATAGGTTGTGTTCTCTTTTCAGAAATTTTGACACATTTCCACAATTTTATCTATTAAAAGGAAATTTTTTCCTTTCCCCAACTTAAAAAAAAAACTTAGAACTTTGGATTTTAATAAAACCCCTTTCATATGATGACACAACATATACAATGAAATTTAGCCTCTTCTTGTTCATGGCCAGAGGATTATGCTTAAACCACCATGTTAACTTGGCTATTGGTTAGAGCAGGATGGGCATTAAATGTTGGGCTGACAACCTCCAGCTCTTGTCTCTTTACGTCAGTTGAAACCAAGCTAGACAACTAAAAAAATTTAAATGTTTTTTTTTGATAGAGTGTGAGCAGGAGAGGGTCAGAGAGAGAGGGAGACACAGGATCTGAAACAGGCTCCAGGCTCTGAGCTGTCAGCACAGAGCCCAACCTGGGACTCGAACTAAGCAACGGTGCGATCATGACCTACGCTGAAGTCGGACGCTTAATGGATTGAGCCACCAGATGCCCCTAGACAAAATTTTTTTTAAAATAACCTAAGCAACTTGAGAGTTCTGATTTCATAGGAGTTGCTGATGGGATTTAGTATGTTCTCTGTCCCAGGTCTGTCTTGCACAGATGAATGTGTAGTGGCAGTCCTCACAGAGAGATGATGGTCCATTCTTCAAGTTAAAAAATTCAGTTGAGCTCAATCTTTTTCTTTTTTTCTTTTAATTTTAATTTACATTAAACAAATTTTAATGTTTATTTTTGAGAGACAGAGCACAAGTAGGGGTGGGGCAGAGAGAGAGAGGGAGACACAGAATCTGAAGCAGGCTCTAGGCTCTCAACTATCGGCACAGAGTCTGTCCTGGGGCTCAAACTCACAAACCGTGAGATCATGACCTGAACTGAAGTCAGATGCTTAACCAACTGAGCCATCTAGGCACCCCAGTGCTAAAGCTTTCTGATGGCCACTTTGAAAACTGCTCTTTCTCTGCTGTATAAAACATTTATTTATATATGTAAGTATTAAAAACTATTATAGTTTTTTACTTTGTCCCAAATTACATGGTTTCTTGTGGTCTCCTTTTTTAATTCAGATTTTATATTTTATTTTGGTATAATATTTCACTGCTGGTAAAGCGCTGTGAACATCAGGGCATCCAACCATGCCAGTAAATAACATCTACCACGGAAAAAGCCATCTACTAGTTTTAAAAAAGCCATTATATTCATATTGATAGAGAGCTCCCTATTTTCTCCACAAGGGGGCAGGAAAGTCTGGGCTGTAAATTTAATTTTTCATGAATGCCTTTATAGGAAGAAGTGCTTTACTGGACCTTCCATATATACTTTTTAAAATAGAAAATTTGTTCTAGTTTAAAAAAGTTCTGTGAAAATGGATGATTTTTAGTGTTTCTTCTATCTTCCAGGTGGTTACTTGTCTGCTTTCCTTATCCATTTTTACCTTCTCTAGATTGTAATCCTAGGTTTTAATTGCTGGACTAAGTGTTGTGAGGTGACGATTACCAGTGACCAAGGCAGCTCGTTTTCATTGACTTCTTTGGACCCTTAATACATGCACTGGAGACAGGCCTAGACCCACAGTTCGTAGGCTGTCTGTGCCACTGAAAAACTAACACCTGTATCAAAGGAAAACAGTCACAAGATAGGTCTGAAACCCGTCTTCATCATCCATACACATTCATACATTTCTCTTGATCGTATTAAGTATTATTCTTCACTCCTTCCCCTGCCTCCCACCCCTGCACTGCTTTTGTATTTTTTGATATGTGAACCTAAATTTTTTTTAGTGTTTGTTTATTTTTGAGAGAGACACACAGAGTATGAGTAGAGAAAGTGCAGAGAGAGAGAGGGAGACAGAGAATCGGAGGCAGGGTCCACGCTATAAACTGTCAGCATGGAGCCCAGATGTGAGGCTGGAACTCATCAACTGTGAGATCATGACCTGAGCTGAAGTTGGATGCCTAACCAACTGAGCCACCCAGGTGCCCCTTTGGGAACTTGAAATTACAAGCCATGCTACAAAACTCTGCTAAATCTGTGATATCAATAACTGAATGCTTCTCTTTTGGGATCACAACAGGGTTGACTTAACACAGTAGGCCTCACTGCACTGAGATGAGAAGAGGCTATACTGTGAAGGGGACCTTTGACAAATTGTTTGCTTTCATAAAAATAGGGCGGGGAAATACTTGAAAGATTCAATTTGGGGCTTGCCCCTACTTTTCCTCCCCTGCTGTTTGAAAGATATATTGTGCAAAACAGTAAAGCATTAAACATTCAGTTTTTGTTTAAGGCCGATAGCAACTCTCCCCCATGGGGCATGAAATGAAAATGTGTGCACAGAACCAAATGATTGCTTCAGTGCCACTTTTTCGTGGTCATTGTCCTCTCAAAGCAGTTAGCGCTGCTAAAAGGAAGCAAAGTGGAACAATACAGGTGGCAAAAGATTGATTCAAAGAGGATGTTGATAAAGAAAAAACTATTGACAGCAGCAGACCTAATTGGTTGGCATAGCTCAGTGATAGGCATGGTAAAAAGGTGTGAGAAAGATAGCATAGAAGTAACATGGGAGCTTGATTAACTTGTGAGATGCAGTTATACCTAATGTCACTACTTGCATGCCACAAGTGTAGGCAACCTGGTCACCCACACACACAATTCTTTTATATGGCTGCTCAGAAAAACACAAGTCATTTGGCACCCCTTCCAAATGTACCAGGTAGTTGGCAACGTTAGGAAGGTTTGCTTGAAAAATCTCTGGTTTCATTCCTAGTTGCAGATACAGATGACCCCATGGGTTTGAGGGAAAAAAACTAAACTGTAGAATATTTAGCACTCTATATTAAAAAACAGAAACAAAAACATTTATTTATTTTGAGAGAGTGAGCGCAAGCAAGGGAAGGTCAGAGGGCTGGAGAGAGAGAATACCAAGCAGACTCCGTGCTGTCCATGCAGAGCTTGATTGATCCCATGAACCATGAGATCATGACCTAAACCAAAATCAAGAAGTGAATGCTTAATGGACTAAGTCACCCAGTTGACTCTTACTGATCCTAAAAGTTCATTTCAATCCCATTTAATGCGTTGCCTGTTTTCATAGCTTGTCGACTATTCAAAACACAAAGAGCAGCAGTGAGCTATTTTTATTAAGAAGTGGTATAATGGATAGTGTGAGTACACACATGCATATATATATATATATGTAATTTTTACTTATTGTTTTCCCTCATTTTTCTTTTATAACTAATTGTTGCCTGAACTTAACATGGTTAATCGTGATTGAGGAATGATATCATGACAGTTCGGGCTTCCTTCCAGCAGGGAGTCTTTTGCAACAATTCCATAGCACAGTGTGAAGAAGAATGTGCTAAACAGACTACCCAAAGGAAACATGAGGAAAACATCTTATATTAAGCTATATATTTAATACGTTTTTCATATTTGGAAAGAGAAGTTAATGTCTGGGAATGTCCTTTGATTCACAGGCCAGAGGATATTTTGTTACTCTATGTACCAGTCCCCAATTCTTTAGATTAGAAATGATTTATTTACAGAGAAAAGAATGAAACTTTGATATGCTATACTAATGTTAAACATTTATGGGGTTTAAAAATATTTATGAATAAAAGTTATTAAAGCAAATGTGCCCTAGGTTACCTTGTGATCAGGTATAGTGTGTAGATAAAAACAGGAATTTTTGTAAAAGAAAAAGATGAAAACATGTAAGAGTAAATTTGTAAAGTTTAATAATCTTAGGGTATGTGCATGGGTCTATTTTGTGTATAATTTGCTTAAGCTTGTATAATATAGATTTAATATATATTTGTTGAATCCTGATAAACTAGTGTTGAAGCTCCAGGAAAATTTCCTTAAAACCCTTTTTCCTACTCACTCAAAAATATACTAACAAATTTTTTTTAAATAAGAACTTTCACAGTTTGCTCTTTATAAAAAAGACATTGTACTGCTTTATTTTGGGTATTATTTTTAGAAGAAGACACTTTTATTTACTCTGTTAGATTATTTAGGTCAGAAGTTTGTTGATGAGAAAAAGGTTGAATAAATTTAAATGAAAGTACACGTACAAATAGGATCTAGAGAGAGAGGCCATGGAATATTTCAAGTTAACCTATAAGTAAACCTTTATGGGCTCCTGGGTGGCTTGGTCAGTTGAGCATCTGACTCTTGGTTTTGGCTCAGGTCATGATCACACAGTTGTGGTATCCAGCCCTGCTTTGGGTTCCGCACTGACAGCATGGGGCCTGCTTGCGATTTTCTCTCTCCCTCTTTCTCTGCCCCTCCCCATTTGTGTTCTCTCTCTCACAAAAGAAATAGACATTTAAAACAAGCAAACAAAAAAGCAAAAGTTTATATTGTCATTTACTCCATTTTTTTCTAGAGTCATTTATAGCCCTTTAAAGGATAAATGCCCTTCAGCCACATTAATGGTACACCCAACACAAGCAAGGTCCTTTTGTTTATTTTTATTTTTGTTTTTCAAATAAATCCAAGACTAAAATTTATTACAAAATAACAAGATTTTATTTTAATCTTCAATTTCTCTTTGCATGTGAGATTTGCAGGAAATGACATACAAAAAAATAGATCCTGGTCTTTGTATGGTCATCAGAAGGAGTAGAGACGAGCTGCTTTCCCAGGGCCCCTTTTGTGGCTTCATAGCCCACCAGGGCCCAAACAAATTGAGCCATATAGACCCTTTCACTGTGGGAAAGTTGGAGATGGTTCCAGTGCAGGCAAACTTTATTATTTATATCCATCTAATTTTACCACTTTAAATTCTTTCTACCCGTGTTAATTGTTGAACCCTGGAGAATTTTCATACACATTTACAACTGTCATGGTTACTTAATTTGTGCAGAAAATGAATATATTCATGTTGATCCCATTATTGGGCTAGAACATGAGCCAGAGTGGTGCCTGTTGTAAACTGTACCATTTCTATTTTTTGGCAATTTTTAAAAAATGTTTATATTTGAAGGAGAGAGAGACAAAATGTGAGTGGGTGATGACCAGATAGAGAGAGAGAGAGAGGCAGACACAGAATCCTAAACTGGCTCCGAGCTCTGAGTTGTCAGTACAGAGCATGACATGGGGCTGGAACCCATGAGCTGTGAGATCATGACCTGAGCTGAAGTGGGATCCTTAACCGAAAGAGCCACCCTCACAACCCCCATTTCCATTTTTTTAATGTAATCTGTACACCCAACATGGGGCTTGAACTCATGACCACAGGATCAAGAGTCACATGCTCGACTGACTAAACCAGCTAGGCAGCCCAAAGACTATACAATTTTTTGTGTTTTGCTTGGGTGTAATAGCTATGGCTTATAACCATTTAAAGAACTGCCATATCATCTAGTTAATCAAAGAGTTGTGAAAATCATTATATATAAAATTACCCATTTCTTAACCTTACAAAATGTTTTTTTAATCTTAAGTAGGCTCCACACCCAGCGTGCATCCCAAACTGACAACTCTGAGACCCAGAGTTGCATGCTTCATAACCTTAGCCAGCTAGGTGCCTCTAAGATAACCATTTTTAATTGCAGTTGAAGGCTATCAGAATCTTCAGGATTTTATACTCAGTGTTAACTGATTTTTTTCTACCTAGCAAAGTAGGAGATCAAGGTTGTGAGCAGTTAAATTGTTGAAATGGAAACTGTAAGAGTTATCCTTATGAAAATACTAAGGATGTGCATTTCATTAGTGGAAACCAACATGGCATAGCTTGTCTCCTTCCTTGTAGCACGGATGTCAGATTAGAACACTCAGTTCAATGCTCAGCTTTGAGCTTCAAATTAGGTTTGTTTTTGTTTTTGAAGTTGGATTGAAGCTGTCAGTCTTGGCAGGCTTTGTCAAGAGAGAAAAGGGATTCCCCTCCGACCCCCAAAACTCCTTTTGGATTATCAAGAGATAAGAAGCAAGGGCTGAGAGATGAGACCAACTGTACAAAGATAAGAAAACCCCATTGGGTCCCAGCAGTGCCGGGACAGATGACGAGCCCTACCAGCTGAAGACTTGAGCAAGGGTCACTTGAGAGTGGCCAGGAAGGAAAGAGGTATCCATGTGGCAGCTACAGGGAAGTGAGAACCCTCAAGGCAGGTCAAAGTCTGGGCCATGAGCCACAAATGTTGTAAAAATAGTATATGGGAGCCTGGGTGACTCAGTTAAGTGTGCACCCTCAGCTCCGGTCACGATTTCATGGTTCATGGGTTTGAGCCCTGCATCTGGCTTTCTGCTGTCAGTGCTAAGCCTGCTTCAGATACTTTGTCTCCCTCTTTCTTTGCCCCTCCTGTGCATGTGCACGCTCTCTCTTGAAAATAAACATTAAAAAAATAGTACAAAGAATTCCCCTATACTTTTACTTAGACCACTTAATACTTTAGTATTTTTGTCTCTCTATATAATTTTTGTTACATAATTACTATTAGATAATTTTTCAAACCACTTGATAGTAGGTTTCATAAGCCATGCTTCTTTATTTCTCAGTCTTTCTGTGTGTATTTTTAAAGAACAAGGTACTCTGACATCATCCTATAAAATTTGGAAAAATTTAACACTGATACACTATTTCCATACCATCTATGGTGTATATTTCAATTTCATCATTTATTTCTCCCAGTGGTATCCTTTTGAACATTTTTTCCCCCTACTCTAGGATTTCACCCAAGATCACCTTTTGAATTAAGTGGTCCTGTGAGATGGAGTTATCTTTAATTGACAGTTTCCAGTCCAATTTCTCTGTAAACCCAACCTCCAACTGTCAGAATAGGAGCTTTACATCAAGCTTTATTTTTTTATTTTTTTTCATATTTATGTGTAGTATCTGTTGATTGTGCTACATATATCTTTTGTGCATACATTAGTGTTTCTGAACACTGATTCACATGAACCCTGTATGTAGAGTTGAGAAAGTTCATTCTTAACCTGCTTACTCAAATAGACTTCAACCCTGGTAACAAAGGGAATGATCCCACTTTTATAGCCTGGGAAGTACCCTAATGAAATTAGGCGAAAGTCAGGGTTATATATTTTGAAAAATTAATTGCTACATTTTATCATATGTACTAGGCATGTGATATATGCACTCTTATTTAATCCTCAAAACATGACATGGGGTGCCTAAGTGGCTCAGTTGGTTAAGCTTTAGACTTTGGCTCAAGTCATGATCTCATGGTTCACAAGTTCGAGCCCCACGTAGGGCTCTGTGCTGACAGCTCAGAACCTGGAGCCTGCTTCAGATTCTGTGTCTCACTCCCTCTCTCTGCCCCTCCTCAGCTTGTGCTCTGTCTCTTTCTCTACCAAAAATAAATAAATACTAAAAAGTTTTTTTTAAAACAAGGAAAAATAATCTTCAAAACTAATCCATGATACAGGTTTAAATCCTTCACGATGCTTAAATGTTACTTAGCTCTTGCCCATCTTCCCACTATTTGCTCATGATTGTCCACCCACCCAGATCTTTACCTTTCTCAAAGGGCCATGATGTTTTCCATCTCAGAGCCTACCATATACTCTATGCCTGGAACATTCTTTTCATAATTTTTTGAAGAAGCTTAGATGTGAAGGGAAGATTAGAGTTAAAAGGGTCAAGGGAGAGTTTCGTATGTGGTTCTAGTTGCTGTTGTTGTAATTGTATTTGAACAATAGCCACAGGAGCACCTGGGTGGCTCAGTTGGTTAGGTGTCTGACTCTTGGTATCTGCTCAGGGTATGATCTCACAGTTAGTGAGTTTGAACCCTGCATTGGGCTCTGCACTGACAGTGCACAGCCTGTTTGGGATCCTTTCTCTCCTCTATCTCTGTCCCTCCCCTGTTCTCAAACACACACACACACACACACACACACACACACACACACTCCCTCCCTCCCTCCCTCCCTCCCTCTCTCTCTCTCAAAATAAACTATGTGGCTGTTCTTTTTTTTTTTTTTTTTTTTTTAGTTTATAAGCTTAGAGGAAAGAATCAAAGCAGACAGGATGGAGATTTTTGAAGTGAATGGAGAGGAGATTTGGATACAAGTGAGGATTTAACATTGTACAGCTGTGAAAATGTTAGACATGCCAGAAGTTGAAAAAGGTTGACTCTGCTAAGGCTCTATTTTTCACTGTGAAATAGGAAGCTTGTTCATCTGCTTGGATGCTCATTGTGAGGAGGCTAGAGGCGGAAGGGAGGTTAGAGGGTGAGACTGAATGGACCAAATCATAAGTGGCAGGAACTTGGGTATTGATGGTTCCTGTGCCCTTGTTCTAATACTGGAGCCCTAAAAAGCAATATGATTCTAAGAGTTTCTTTCATGTGGTTTAGTGTAGGTGCCTGAGAGAACCTTACAGAATCCTGGCCTAAATGGAAACAGTAGAATTTTTCTGTGTGGGTAGAGAAGCATAGTTACAATACCCAGGGCTTACAGAAATGAAGAGGAAGCAGTGTCCAGATGAGAATGAGCACATTTTAGAGGATGGCATGTTGGTGGATAAAATCGATGACCTGGTTGTTTTTCTCCATGTCCCAGTCCAAAGACCCTTAATGGAAGATGGTAAAAATCAAGCCAATGCTGATGGATTTTCTTCTGAACCCACATGCCCTTTTAAGAAAATGTAATTGGTTTATGAATAACAAAGTATCATACAAGGCAAACCCTAATTCCGCTATCTTGTAAATGGGAGACTCTTCTAAATGTTAGTGTTACAAGGACTGAATTCATTGAGGAATTTCCACTGAGAATTGGAACTGAAAGAGATGTGTGATGATAGAAATGGAAATCTTTCTCTTATTAGACTGTAGAATATAGGCCTTTATACTTTCCAATAATTTTCTGCCTGAAGCAATGACATGTCTAATTAATAATAATATTCTATTAAACAGTATGATTAATCTGAGAGATGATTATGCACAAATAGATTAAAAAACCAACCTAAATCCCCTTGGTCTGATTTAAGATAAAATAAACCTGAATTTTGTATCCAGAGAGTTTTTTTTTTTTTTCTCCTTGTGATATAACTTGAGGGTACATTCTATTTCTATGATTCTTGTGGTGTCTGTTCTTTAGTATCTGATTAACTTGAAGGAGACTTTTGAATAAATAACACCTATTCACTTGTCCCTAATTTAATTACAATTTTTATATAAGCTATTTGCATGTGAATACTATTTTTGCAGAATATATCAGTTCTATATTTTTCTGTTGTTAGCTTCATATGAGGGCAAAGCTGTTAATATGTTACTAATAGAAACACAGATTTGAGAGAACGAGGCAGAGAAGGACCTCATAGGATATTTCAGAGCAAATGTCCTGTCTTAAAATTTTGGCCCAATTTCTGAACTCGGGAAGTGGCAGTAGTACTGTTTTACTTTTTAATTTTTTACATGTTAATTTTTGAGAAAGTGCACAAGTCGGGGAGGGGCAGAGTGGGGGGGGGTGAGACAGAGGATATGACAGCAGTGAGCCTGATGTGGGGCTTGAACTTGTTAACCGCGAGATCATGTCCTGAGCTTAATTTTTCATTAATTGATGGGAAGATTTTGATACATTTCCCCACTGCCGGGCTCTGGAGCATAGCCATTAAAATAGAGGTTTGGGGACTTGTTGGCTGTAGATTTCAGCTTTGCCATTTACCAGCTATGAGATCTTGAAAAAGTTTGTTAGTGCCTTAATTCTCAGTGTCCTCATCTATAAAATGGGGAAATAACCAATTTGCTCCACAGAGGCTCTCGGATTTGTGTGCCTCTCAGACAGTTGATCCTCTTGGCTTCCAACAGTGGGACAGTTGGTGGGAAAGTGGAGAAGATAAAGCTATTTTTGAGAACAGAAGGTATTTATACGATGAACATAATCTGTGCCTGGGACCTACCTCAACATTGTTAAAGCCAGCATCTGTTATTAGTGCATTTGAAAATTGATCAAGGTTTTAGATCCAATCGATTTCTGAAGGTTAGCTTTACTTTTATTTATTTCTTTCACCAGGAATTTTAACATTACCAAGATTTATCCATCAAATGAAACTTGGAGTCATACAGTAGCCACCTAAATTTCATAATAGTACTTGGACATATATGTAATATTTTACAATTTACAAAACATTTCTCCCATCATTTCAGTATATGGTCAGTACTAATAATGAGCAATTTTAACATTTGATTGTGCCTGAACTGATTATTTCTGGACATCTTGGTCATCAATTGAATTTTGAAAGTTTGTGAAAATGCTATTCACATGTAAATACACACACCCCACCTATAGATTTTTTCAGTAAAACACAGACTGCTTACATATGATGTTTATGAATATTGATGTGTAATCATTTGTACTGTTGTATAAAAGGCAAAAGATTTATTCGATCTGAAGAGAAAACCAAGTATGTACTGTGGTATAAGAAAAGCCACTGATTGGCACTGGGGATAGTTCTTAGAATTCCCTCCAGTAACTTTAACAGGGGTAAAAACTTAGTAAACAAACAAAAAATGTCCCATAGTGTAGTGTGACTTTTTTTTAAGACTTTTTTTTTATTATTCCAGTATAGTTAACATACAATGTTACATTAGTTTCAGGTGTACAATAATAGTGATTCAACATTTTTTCCTTTATTTTAATCATTTTAATTTTCTTTGTAATAAGTGTACTCTTGAATTCCCATCCCTTATTTCCCTGATTACCACCCTCTACCCCACCCCCCAATCTCCCCTCTGGTAACCATCAGTTTGTTCTCTATGATTAAGAGTCTGTTTCTTGGTTTGTCTCTCTCTTTTTTCTTTGCTCATTTGTTATTTAAATTCCATATATCATTGAGCTCATATGGCATTTTTCTTCTCTGACTTACCTCACTCAGCACTGAACTGTCTAGCTTTATCCATGGTGTTGCAAGCAGCAAGATTTCACTCCTTTTTATGGCTGAATAATATTCCATTGTGTATATATACCACATCTTCTTCATCTCTTGATGGACACTTGGGCTACTTCCATAGGTTGGCCATTATAAATAATGCTGCTATAAACATTGGGTGCATGTATCCCTTCAAATTAGTATTTTTGTATTCTTTGGCTAAATAGTAGTGCAGTCGAGCTAGATCTTAGGATAGTTCCATTTTTTAACTTTTTGAGGAGCTTCTATACTGTTTTCGATAGTGGCTGCACCAGTTTGCATTCCCTCCAACAGTACAAGAGGGTTCCCCTTTGTCCATATCCTTGCCAACACCTGTTGTTTCCTATATTGTTAATTTTAGCCATTGTGACAGTGTGAGGTGATAACTCAGTTTGATTTGTGTTACCCTGATGATGAGTGATTTTTGGGTATCTTTTCCATGTCTGTTGGTCATCTGTATGTCATCATTGGAGGAATGTCTAATCATGTCTTCCTGTTTACAAAAATTTTTTTTTAATGTTTACTTTTGAGAGAGTGAGAGAGCCAGTGTGTGCGATTGAGAGTGAGTTGGGGAAGCACAGATAGAGAGGAGGAGACACAGAACTCAAATGAGACTCCAGGCTCCATGCCATCAGCATAGAGCTTGATACAGAGCTCAAACCCATGGACATAAGATCATGACCTAAGTTGAAGTTAGATGCTTAACTGAACCATCGAGGCACTCCTAAAAAATTTTTTTTAATGTTTGTTTATTTATGTATTTATCGAGAATGAGCTGGGGAAAGGCAGAGAGAGGGAGAGAGAAATCCCAGGCAGGCTCCACACTGTCAGAGCAGAGTCCAACATGGAGCTTGAACTCACAAACTGTTGAGATCATGACCTAAGCTGAAACCAGGAGTCAGACACTTAATGACTGAGCCACCCAAGCACCCTCATGTCTTTTCATTTTTTAACTGGATTGTTTTTTGGTGTTATATAAGTTCTTCATATATTTTGGGTACTAACCCTTTGTTGAATATGTCATTTGCCAATACCTTCTCCCATTCTGTAGTTTCCCTTTTTGTTGATTGTTTGATTTGCTGTGAAGACACTTTTTATTTTGACGTAGACCCAATAGTTTATTTTTCTTTTTGTTTCCCTTAAGGAGACCTATCTAGAAAGATAACTCCTGCAGCCAATTTCAGAGAGACTACTGCCTGTGCTTTCTTCAAGGATGTTTATTGTTTCAGGTCTCACATTTAGGTCTTTAATACATTTTGAATTTATTTTTGTTAGGGTGAAAGAAAGTGGTCCTTTTTCATGCCTTTGTATGTGGCAGTCCAATTTTCCCAACACTGTTTGTTGAAGAGACTTTTTTCCTCATTGTATATTCATTTGCCCTTTGTTGAAGATTAATTGACCATATAATTGTGGGTTTATTTCTGGGCTTTCTGTTCTATTCCACTGATGAATGTGTCTATTTTTATGCCAGTACCCTACTGTTTGAATTACTACTGCTTGGCAATGTAACTTGAAAACTGGAATTATGAGATCTCTAGTTGTGTTTTTCTTTTTCAAGGTTGTTTTGGTTATTTGAGGTCTTCTCTGGTTCCATATACATTTTAGGATTATTCTAGTTCTGTGAAAAATGCTGTTGGTATTTTTATAGATATTGCATTAAATCCTGTGTATTGCTTTGGGTAGTATAGACACCTTGACAATATTTGTTCTTCCAACCTATTGCACAGAAGATCTTTCCATTTCTTTGCATCCCATTGTGCATTTCTTTCACTAGTGTTTTATAGTTTTCAGAGTAAGGGTCTTTTATCTCTTTGGTTAAGTTTATTCCTAGATATTTTATTGTTTTTAGTGCAACTGTAAATGGTATTTTATTAATTTCACTTTCTTCTGCTTCATTATTAGTGTATGGGAATGCAACAGGCTTCTGTACATCAATTTTATATCCTGTGACTTTACTGAATTTATTTGTCAGTTCTCGCAGTTTTTTGATGGAGTCTTGTAGGTTATTTATATATAGTATGTCCTATGCAAATAGTGCAAGTTTAACTTTCCTTACCTGTTTGGATACCTTTTATTTATTTATTTATTTATTTTGTTTTCTCACAAAGTCAATGGTTAAGACTTTAGTACTGTTTTGAATGAAAGTGGTGAGAATAGATATCCTTAGGAGAAAAGCTCTCAGTTTTTCATCATCGAATATGATGTTGGCTATGGGTTTCTCATGTAAGGCCTTTATTATGTTGAGGTAAGTTCCCTCTAGACCTATTTTGTTGAGGACTTTTATCATGAATGGGTATAGTACTTTGTCAATTCTATACCTGTTCAGTTGTATACATGAATCTGTGGTTGTCACATGTACTCTTTAATTCCCATCACCTGTTTCACCCATCCTTCCAGCCACCTCCCCTCTGGTATCCATCAGTTTGTTCTCTGTAGTTAAAAGTCTGTTTCTTGGTTTGTCTCTTTTTTTTCTCCTTTGTTCATTTGTTTTGTTTCTTATATTCTACATAGGATTGAAATCCTAGGGTATTTGTCTTTTTCTGATTGACTTACTTTGCGTTATACTCTCTAGTTTTATCCTTGTTGCAAATGGCAAGATTTTATTCTTAGGGCTGAATGATAGTCCTTTGTGTGTATATACCACATCTTTAACCATTCAGCTATCAGTGGACACTTGGGCTGCTTCCATATCTTGGCTTTTGTAAACATTGGTGCAATAAACATAGGGTGCATATATCCTTTGAAATTAGTGCTTCTATATTTTTTTTGGTAAATACCCAGTACTGTGATTACTGGATTATAGGGTAGTCTTATTTTTATTTTTTTGAGGAGCCTCCCTATTGTTTTCCATAGTGCCTGTACCAGTTTGCATTCCCACCAGTAGAGTGTGAGGGTTCCTTTTTCTCCACATCCTCCCCAACACTTGATGTTTCTTATGTAATGTAAGTGAATTTTGAAGATACCATTTGGAAAATGAAAAAAAAAATTGGAGGCTAAGGATTTAAAGATACAAATTTCAAATGAATATATACTTGAAACTAAATACCATATATTGTCAAGTGGAAGTTATTTAGAAGACAATAGGATGAAGTAGAAACTTAGGAAATAGACACTCTTAAAATGTGTTGTGATTGATAGTAACATTTTCCTTGTAAATGCTTATCTATCCTTAGAGAGTGCATACATCTTATGGAAGTGCTCTTCATATGAATGTGCATGAGCACACAGAGATGATCTTGGTCTTGAGAGTAATCAGCTTTAATAGAAACCCTTCCCATTATAGATTAAGATAGAGAGCCCAGAGGAGAGAAGTGATTGGCTCTAGGTCACACAGTATATTCATGATACAGTTACAGCTAGAGCTCAAGGAACTCTAATGCATTTCTACTTACCACTCCTCCTTTGTCGGTGAGGTCAGGAGCCCTTGAGAAAGTCAGATGCCTTCTCATCTAGCTAATTGATTGCAAGAAGGAGACATTTGACTTTCTCAAGAATCAGAGATTCATACCTTTCATTTTCTCACTGCTGAGTGTAGTCCAAGTAGCTCAACTGTTAAGCCAGGTGGACTTGGGTTTAAAATCTGGCGGTGACACTCAGAGCTGCCATCCTGCACAACTCCAGGGGGTACCATCACAAGGTAGTTTATGTGACTGGGACTGAGATTAACAAGAGGCACAGGATGGCTTAGTCTTGCACATACTTCAATTCTTTAGGCATGGTATCAGATGCTGCTTTTTGATTTCGATGGTTGGCAAGAATAGACTATTTCCATAGTAAGTTATAGATTCTTCCATGTGTGAAGAGCTGTTCTAGACAGGAACATAACCTGTGCCTGTCTCACATATGCCTCATAAATAAGCTTAATAGAAATTATGTTAATTCAGATTCTTTTATTTGGGAGCTCTGGTAATGGCCACAAGAACTAGAGCAGAGACTCCCATCTTCTATCACTCTGCTTTGGGAAGTCCTGGCCTTATAGCCCTCCTCCCATGCAAGACCCTGGTGGAAGGCCTGATCACCTCTGTGAAACGGTGATAAACTAACGAACTTTTGCAAGTTACTGAAGGGGGAAGAGATTGTAGGTTATGACTCTCTCATCACCCAGAGGGCAGGAATGAGTACAAGAGAGCTACTCCCTACACAAGAAGAGCATCCTTACTCTAGTTGTCCATTTGTTAGTGGGTTGGTGAGAACTTCGTGAAATTCTAGAACCTCAGTTTACAGAACTACTGTGATCTGAATCTGGGTCTCTGAGACTGAGAATCAGTGAGAGAGACTGAGTTTTACTAATGACTCAGGTCTATTGAGCAAATTGATACCATGATTAAATTGCTAGTTTCTTCCAAATTAAGAAAATGAATTATTTCCAAACAGTTCTAGAAGAACCATTTACATATGGACAGGATAATTGCGGTGTAACACAAGCTTGTATTTAAGCTAGGGCTGGTATTATTTAATTTAGCAGGTGTCTGTGGCAGATGATTAAAACAGCCTGCAGTGATTCACACTTGTATGCTCCACACCCACTTTGTAATGTGATACTGTTCTTCCCAACAAGAAATGGAATCTCCTTCTCTTCCTCCTTAAATCTGGGCTTGTGTTTGTGACCTGCTTTGACTGATACAATGTTATGGAAGCGATGTGTGCTAAATTAGGTCTTAGAACTTCTATATACTAGAGGGGGAGCCATCTGTTGGGTAAAGAAGTACAGGCCATCCTGCTCTAGAGAGGCCGTTTGGAGCAGGCCCCGGCCAGGCTCCAGATAGTAAGGCAGTCTTGAGTCCTGCAGTTCCAGCAGAGCTACTGCTCTGAGTCCTACCCATATTCTTGGCCTATAGATTTGTCAGTCCCTCACCAGGTGGAGGCAAAGTCATGGGGCTGAATAAGACCATGTGGCGAGTAGTGCTTTCAGTAGATAAGAGATCCCTGGGACTTTTCCACAATAAAATGGTGGTGGTTATAGGCCATTAAGCTTTGAAGTGATTTGTATGCAGCAATAGACAATTAATCACTATCTAGCTGTTAATTACCATCATTATAGCTTTCATAAAAACAGATTGTTGGGTTCCTTCTCTAGGAAGTCTACTGGGAAGGGAGTCATTCCAAGCCTCTGTAATTCTACCCATGCAACTGTTGTTGGGAAACACGTCAAATCCAGGGAGAAGTTGAAAGAACAGCACAGCAAACACCCAACCAAACTTTTCTTACATTTATTGATAATTTTACCACGTTTGTTTGATAGGTCTGTCCATCTCTTTTTTCTAAAATCACTTGAAACTAGGTTAGAGATGTCATGTTTCTTTTTTTTTTTTTTTAAATACTTGAGTATTAATTGCCTCAGAAAGGAACTTTTCTTAGAGAATATTATCATTTTCACATGTAAGACAATTGTTTCAACGATGCCATTTAATATCTAATCTGTGTTTGAATTTCATAATAAGAAATGACCTTTACAGATTTTTAAAAAATTAAATGCCTACTATCAAAGGAACCCCACTTGTTAGGTTCTGGATCACATCTTTTGCCTGAAGGCTTCTCTTCTTTGTATCCTCAGTTTCTGCCTGTTGACAGAATTGTTACTATTAGCACATAAACTCATGCTCTGGCATTACCCTTCCCTTAACTTCACATGCTCCTACTTCCCAACTCAGCTATGGCTCCATCTCTAGGGTACCTTTTACAACAAGATGTAAATTCTGAAAGTTGCTGACAATGATTGTTACTACTTGGGTACATCTTCTCTTCTCACAACAGTCCTAGGTCTTCTGCCTTTTCAACTCCACAGAAAGTCTTTTTTTTTTTTTTTTAAGTCTACTTATTTTGAGAGATACCAAAAGAACACTAGTGGAGGAGGGACAGAGAGTGGGGAGAGAGGGAGAGTCCCAAACAGGCTCTGCGAGGTGACTGCACAGAGCCCAACTTGGGCCTGGAACTCAGAAAACGGAGATCATGACCTGAGTGGAAATAAAAAGTTGGACCCTTAACTGAATGAGTCACCCAGGCTCCCCAAAACTCTGTTTTTTTGTGGTCACGGGCAATCTTTTTTTTTCCAGTCCATGAGTCACTTCTGTGTCCTCATATGCCTTGGATTTTCAGATAACTTACCCATACTTGACCGCAGCCTCTTCAAAATATTGTTTGTCCCCTTGGCTTTTGTGTCCATATGCTCCCCTGGTTTCCCTTCTATATCTGTGGCTGGGGCTTTTTGTTCTTTTCTGACTGACATCTAAGTGTGGGGGAGTCTCTGGGATCTTTTTTCTATTGATCTAACTCTGCCTCCCCACCCCTATGAGACCTCCTTCAGCTGCTTGATGTTGCATTTACATATTGAGAGTCTCCCAAATTCATACCCAGCCCTGAGCTCTCCGATGAGTTCCAGTCTCCTATCACCAACCGCTTACTTGAGAAATCCACTGAAATGTCTAAGAGGTGTCTCAAATCTAACATGCCCTAGTTTTTGATTCCCCTCCTTCATATGGGTTGTTCCCCATCTCAGTTGCTTTGATCACCCAGTCCTTAAAGCCAAAGGCCAGGAATCAAAGTTGGTCACCCTGCAGAGCCACCCCATTAACCAGACCTGTCAGTTTCACTTGTAAAAGGACCCTGAGAGTACCCGGCTTTTATTACCTGCCTTGCTGTCTTTCTGGTCCAAATCAATATCATCTCCAATCTAGATTACCTCAAGAGTTTTTGAGCTGGCCTCTGTGATTGCTTTTTACTGCATAATCTATTTCCCTGATGCCTTTTGTCATCCCTCTGCTTAAAAGATGAAATTTTTCCCATTACACTTAAATTCCAAAATGCTTCACCAGCCTAATCCTATGTGATCTGGCCCTACATGGTCATCTCTGAGATGACATCTTTTTTTCCTCTCAAGTTTTTATTTAAATTCCAATTACTTAACGTACAGTGTAATACTAGTTTTAGTTGTACAATTTAGTGATTTAAGACTTCCATACAACTCCCAGTACTGAACTCCCAGTACTTGAGACAAGTATACTCCTTAATCCCCAGGAGATGGCATTTTGGTCACCATGCCATAGCTCTCTTGGCCTTGTCTTTATTTCTGGAACCTGTCCTATTTTATTTTGTTCGTGGCACTTAAATATCCTAATAGTGCTTGGTCATTTGTTGACTAGTTTTCCACTTACCATCTTCATTAATACTGAATTGTATTCTTTTATGATTTCTTTATTATTCTCTCCAGTATGTACCTGGCACCTATTTGGTAGTAAGTGACTGTTGAAATAATGAATTGGTGAATAATGGGAACAATAGGAATCTAGGATTCGTCCTACACTCCTTTTATGCTCTTGGTTTCTAATCAGTAGCCAAGTGCTGAAGATTTTGTACTCTTGACTTCTGAAATCTGTCCCCTGTCACCATCATTGCCTTGGTTTATGTCATCAGCAGCCAAATGGTTTCTAAACCTCTGCTCAAAGACTGAGTCCTGCATATAGAACTTTTTCTTCTCTTAAAGTAGGAACTAGTTCTTCAACTAGAGGACCTCT
Source organism: Proteles cristata cristata (assembly GCA_017311185.1). Classification (NCBI taxonomy): domain Eukaryota; kingdom Metazoa; phylum Chordata; class Mammalia; order Carnivora; family Hyaenidae; genus Proteles; species Proteles cristata. The sequence goes on along the minus strand of JAESUZ010000164.1, from coordinate 1,045,818 downwards.
AAGACCTTATCACACTTAGCTTTACTGTGTTCATCTCTTCTTACTGTATTGTAATTCCTTCAGAGGCAGGGACTACATCTTTTTTTTTTTTTCTTTTTTTCCCTCCCACAACTAGCACAGGCATGTAGTAGATAATCAATAAATGTTTAATTTTTTTTAATGTTTATTTTTGAGGAAAGGAGAGCATGAGCAGGGAGGGGCAGAGAGAGAGGGAGACACAGAATCTGAAGCACTCTCCAGGCTCTGAGTGATCTGCACAGAGCACAAGGTGGGGCTCAAAGTCACGAATGGTGAGATCATGACCAGAGCCAAGGTCGGACGCTTAACTGACTAAACCCCCCAAGTACCCCAGATGTTGAATAAATGTTAGAAAGTAGAGTGACTAAATATAAATGTATGAGTCTGGCTAAATGGGGCCAGATAAAAACAACTACAGCAAAACACAGGTCTAAGACTTAAGATGTTGAGCTTTTGAATTTAAAATTTTAAAATAAAGTCTACCTATTATAATTAAATAATGAATGATGAACTTGCTTTTGTGATTATTCTATCCCACTCTCTTCAGTTCTGGTTCTTAATGTTTTTTTTTCTGTGATAATTTTATACATAAACATAAATCTGTTATCCCTACATTTTTTCTTACAGAGAATAACTTAGGCCAAAGAACCCCATGATATATATAAGTTTTAGAAAATCTTTTTTTTTTTTTTTTTCCCTTTGTATTTTTGGTGTCTTTTAAATATGCTTCATACATCTAGAACAATTTAGGAACACGATGAATAAAACTATTCACATATCCTGGGACCCTAATATAACCTTAGGTGGTTTGAATTTCATTCTTATTTTTGCTACAATACTCACTCCATGTGTATCTTTTGTGTTTCTAAATATTGAAATCAGAATATATATGTCCATACTGGTTAGGGAAATACGGGAATCTGTAACTTCATAGTATCTCCAGACAATGAATATACAGTATATTTTGCATGTAATTTTTACCTCCTTCCATCAAGTGTAACAATATGTTGAATTTGCCATGGGCCTTTAAAGCTTGGATGTTGTGAAGAGCTCTGCATGAAATTTTAAAGAGACTGGACCTTTCATCTTCACGGCAGCAGGGGCACCTCACTATAGGGACAAGAAAGGGAGAGAGAGAGACAGAACATTTCTGAAGCAATAGCAAAAAATAACAGCAGAAGCAATTATTTCATCAAAGGTTGATTTTTTTTTTTATCCCCCCCCCTTTTTTTTTTCATATTTCTTAGCTGGAGATTGTCTGCTGTTTGCCTTCATCTCCTGGAGTATATTTAATTTGTAGGTTTTACGTGGTCAAAATGGGGAAAATTTCATAGATGAAAAGATATTTATTTTAGAAGGTGATGTTATTTGATAATAGCATTTAAATGCATTTGCAAGGGATCTACATGTGAGGAGTGATGCAAAGAACTAAATTTGGCATTCCCTAGAGTTCTTCTCTTTATCTCCTTGGGGATGTGAATGATACAGATGTATTTTCTTTCCTACTTTGCTTTCTCCTTTTTCTCCCATAAACATTAGCACAAACTTTGACTGCTCTGGGAGTGTAAGAGAATTTTCTCTCTTCATCTCTGTGGCTAGTATCAATAATGGTTTTTTATTGCTGGGGTGGGTCTGGACACTCCTGGCTGTGGTATCAATGGGCCAGAACTTGTGGCATGGAACATCATTCTGCTGTCAGTGAGGATAACCAAATGTGGGCTACCATCTTCTTCACTGTGGTCTTGAGAACTCATAACAGTGAAATGCCAGGGCTTTCCGAGGGGCAGTATCCAAACCTGTCACTCAAATGAAACCCCAGAAAGCTGCATTTGGAGTTGGGAGGCTCATGTCTCCTTCCAAGTGTTAAACTTGGAATTGTCTCTGTTCTCCTAATATGATTTAGTATCGCATGACCTGCTCAAACTTCTCTTTCTCCACTTTGTTTCTCTTCTCTAGGATGTTGAGAGGAGTGATTATTTGCTTGGGTTTTGAGGTCATTGGAGGAAACCCCTTTCTCTCATATTAGTTTGCTGTTACTGCTTTAACAAATAACTACTAACTTACTGGCTTAAAAAACCCCCCAAATTTATGTTCTTAGAGTTCTGGAGATCAGAAATCTGAAAGAAGTCTGAGAGGGCTAATGGTGTTGTTAGGGCTGCATTCCTTCCTGAGGTTTATGAGAAGGATGTCTTTCTTTGTGTTTTCCAACTTGTAACTATATTCCTCGGCTTCTGGCAATTTCCTCCATCTTCAAAGCACATTGCTCTAACTCTGATTCCATCATCTTACTTCATTCTGGAGATTTTTAAACTTAATCAGATCTCTAAAGTCCCTGTTACAATGTAAGGTAATCTATTCACAGGTTCTGGGGATTGAGACATGGACATCTTCAGGAGGGGAATTACTCAGCCCATTCCTTTCCAACACGATACTACATAAAAGTTTTGTAATCCCCAACTGGCTGCTTTCCATTTATGGATGCACACTTCATTCCATCCACAATGGTAACAACTGTGAACTTGTTGACTGTACAAGAGAGAGGAGTTAAGTTCTCACCTTTGCCAGAGTTCCTGTTAAGCATCAGAACAGGGATTAGCTTCAGGGAAGAAAATTTCTTTCAGAGGTGGTTCCCTGGGTAATTGGACATGTCTTGTCCTTTTTTTTAAGAAGATGGTAGAGTCTAGGGAAACAGATTTTTAGGACCCATTGCTTTAGGTTCAGCCTGAAGCATGGAGTACAAGTAGGTTAGAATCCCCATTGTTTTAGACTTTTTGAGTGGTTGGAAATAATGCTTCAATTTATTAAATATCTCTGGTCTTTTTTGGGCCATCCCTTCTCCGACCAACTGTTGATAGTTTTAGGAAGATCTCTCCCTTCTTTGTCAAACATAGTCTATCCTGTGTTCCTGAAGAATTTTGTGCATCTTTCCATTATAACCCCATTCTTAGGATTGTAATTATTTGTCTTTGTTTAACAAATGGACTTGTTTAAGGAAAAGAATCCTGCCCTATCTACCTTTGTATTTCTTCTACTACAGTGGTGCTGGCGACAGAATAAGCTCCTAGCATATATTTTTCTGCATGAGTGGATTACTGAATAACCCTGTGGAGTGAGGCCCAACCTGAAAGAAAATCACAAAATCTTCTCTAGTCCCCCATCTACCCTGTTCACATTCCTTATTTCCTGCTTGCTTCATGCCTTTCCTCTTATGTACTGCTTCCTATTGTACAAACCACTTCCCATCTCATCTTCAAATCTTTGTTGCCACTGTGATAATATATAGACTGACATTTGAGGAGACTTAATCTGTGCTAGCCTTCATACACAGCACTTTACAGACCTTTAATCCTCACAGTATTTCTATGTGATTGTCATTTTACCTAATGAATCAAGATGCTTAGAGAGGATATGAAATGACTGAGACCATAGCTCATAAGGAGTAGATCTGGGATTTGAACTCACTAGCTCAGCTCTGGATCCCATATTGAAACTACCATGGCCTCTTGATAGGGGCTTCCACTAGAAAGGAGTTGTTTAGTATTTCCAGAAAACTCTGCATTCACTTTGTGACCATTATAATGGCTAAAAAATACATCGTAGCCAAACTTCAGTCTTAGTTATGAGGGCTCTTCTACAATTTTAAGTCATACCTTTCAGCAAATACTGGAGAGAGCCATTCTGGAGAACTCTTGAGAATCCATTGCCAGCCACATATCTCAATCAACCATACCCACAAATGCCTGCAAACTGATTTCCACAGAAACAATAGTCCTTAATTAAATAAAAGGCATCAATCATCTCTTCATCCCGTATCACTGGTGGTCAAACATTTTGTATAAAGCAGTGGAACTCATTCTTTAAAGAAAATATGTAGGCTCCCCAATATATAAAACTAATAGAAACGTCCATGAGTTTTCTGTGTGCTGTGCCAGAATTGTTGCATGAATCCATGACACCGTACACTTGGCTGCAACTTCTCTTACTTCACTTGCCCCATTTCTTTATTATTTCTGGGTCTGTGGAGAGAATCCAATTGACCTACGCTTGAAATAGATTTATGATACGTATTCTTCAACAACACCTTATGTAAATGCACAACAGGCCTAAAATAGCACCGCAAAAACTGGTGGAAATATACCAAAGAGGTTTCAAATAGTGAGGAAAAGCTTACCTAGAACCCATGGAGGAATAACTGTTCATTTTTTAAGAGTTCTCCTGAGGTGATGTTGCCTTGCTATAGTCTAGGCCTTGACCTTTATGTTGACAGGTGGAAAAAATTGTTATAATGTACAAATTTTGTGGCCTAGTTGGCCTGCTACTTGAACCAAATGGATCCTTGGATCAGAGTCAGTATTGCTCATGAAGGATTTGAATATGCACCATTATCCCCTATGGTAGTTTGAAGCCCTTTTTTCTGTGCTCCCAGGGCTCAGCAATGCTGCTTTTAAATGGTACCTTTTATCCTTGGCTACATTGATACATACAGCAGGGATGTAGTCCAGTATTGCTGACCTGCCCCTGTTATGGAAGAGAGCATTTGGTAGTTAAAGACATAGGTGTTGAATTAAACCAGGGGGGTTCACATCTCTGGCAGTGCCTCATATAAGCTATGTGACCCTTGGTCATTTTCTTAATCTGTCCAAGTTTATTTTCCTTTCAGTAAATTAAAAACAACTAAAGGTTGTGAAGATTAACTTAGATACACTGAGTGAAAGTCCTTGGTGCTTGGCATAGAATCGCTTGGTGATTAGTAACTGCTAACTTTATTGGAAGTATTTCCGGACTCTTTTTTTTTTTTTTTTTTTAAAAATTTTTTTTTTAATGTTTTATTTATTTTTTAGGAGAGAGAGAGAGACAGCGTGAGCAGGGGAGGGTCAGAGAGAGAGGGAGTCACAGACTAAACAGGCTCCAGAGAGTCGCTTGGTGATTAGTAACCGCTAACCGACTAAGCCACCCAGGCGCCCCCAGGCGGACTCTTATCTCTCCTCTGCTCCAGTTTGTATTGATGTTCATGTTTAACATTCAGAGGCTCATTTTGTCTCCCTTCATTCCAGCTTCCCGGAGATTGCCCTGTGGGGTTCCTCAAGGCCAAGCATAGGGTCCCCAGTGCAGCTAACTGCTCAACAGTCTCCTTTGCCACTGAAGAAGTCATGCTACAAGGTCACCCAGCGCTAGTCCCTGCTCCCACCTGTGGGCCATGCCAGCCTCTCTGCCACTTTGAACCAGGGTGAAAGTGGAGGGTTCCTCCAGGAAGGACAGCTCTGCTTGGCTTCTTATGTGAGGATCCACGTCCGTTCTGCCCCCTTCAGCTGCTGAGGTATGTGTAGTGTAAATGAATTATACACCACTCACATAAATCAGTGCTTTTGGGAAATTCAAATATGTAAATGAGTGAATTCTCTTCCACTCTTCCAACCACACTAATTGTAGCTATTAACAGTTTTTGAGAGAGAGAGACAGAGCATGGGTGTGTTTATGTGAGTTGGGGAGGGGCTAAGAGAGAGGGAGAGAATCCCAAGCAGGCGCCACTGTGAGTGTGGAGCCTGATGCAGGGCTTGATGTCACAAACTGTGAGATCATGACCTGAGTCAAAATCAAGAGTCAGAGCCTTAAGTGACTGAGCTACCTAGGTGCCCTGTATTGTGGCTTTTTAAGTGTATCTCATTCTGGCCTTGTTTCTGTGCATTTATGTACTTATTTTAAAAAAAAATAATATTCCATTATTCTTTGGCAACCTGCCTTTTAAACCTAAAATTTCTTTTTTGAATTATATTTTTTAAGTTTGTTTACTTTGGAAGAGTGAGGGAGAGAGCAATTAGGCTAGGGGCTGACAGAGAGACCAACACACACACACACACAAACACACACAGAGAGAGAGAGAGGGAGAGAGAGAGAGAGAGAGAGCGCGCGTGCGCAACCGACGGAGAGAATCCAAGCAGGCTCCATGCTGTCAGTGCAAAGCCTAAGGCGGGCCTCAAACTCTCAAACTGAGATCATTACCTGTGCCAAAACCAAGATTCAGATGCTTAACTGATTGAGCCACCCAGCCACCCCTAAACTTAAAATTTCTTAATCTTTTCATGTGGGTGCATAGAACTGTGTCAGATTCTCCTAAATTTTTGTGTAGTTTCCATACATGGATGAATCCATATTTATGTGGAGAGTATTGATGATGTAGCTTTCCAGTTTAATACTAAACAGGTTTCAGTGAATATTTTGGGTTCAAAAGGCATGTACCCCATAAATATTTTGATAGATGCTGCCTGACTATACTTCTAAAAGCTATGCTGGATTATACTCCTATCAAGAAGGTGCAAGACACCCTATTTCCTTATATAGTTATCAATCCTGAATCTTATTTAATCCTGTGAATTTTTGATTTGATGGATAAGCATCTTCTTATATTAATTTACATTTTCTGATTATCTGTAAGATTAGGTATATTTTGACAGGTTTGTTTACCTTTGTACTTCAGAATCCATCAATCTCTATTGTTTTCTCAATTTTATTTTCAGTTCTTGGTTTTTCTCTGTTGCTTTATGGGAGCTCTTTGTATATCAGGGATTTTAGCTCTTAAATACATCATAATTATCTTCTCTTAATGGTCTTATGTTTTGCTACATGTAGAAGTGTTAAATTTTATCTAGTTTCTGTGTTCTTACTATGAAATTGTAAAATAACATGAAGGGTAAAAAGAATTTCTGTTGTGGTGAAATAGTCTAATATTATTGATCTGTTACAGATAAGGTAAGTATAGCTTATGAAATTTAAAGATCTGGTAAAATTCAGCTATTTTCAGATCAAACCAACAAGTATTTAATACTACTGTGTGTTTCAGGTATTGGAAAACTAAAAATACAAAACATTGTTTCTCCCTTTTAGGACATTTGTATGTAAATCACAAATACATATACCTTAGAAAATCATTTTGGGCATTATTTAGTTACGATAAAGGCTGATAAAGGCTATAAACATGGTGGGAAACTTGAAAAGAAGTTTAGAGTCTGGGGAAGATGTAGTTATGAGGTTATAGAACCTGTATGCGTTACTTATTTCTACATAACAAACAATCCCAAAGCTTAGTGGCCTAAAAAATAGCTATTTGATGAAGCTCATAATATTGCAAGTTGACTATGTTGGTTGAGTTAAACTGGGCAGTTGTTGGAGTGCATGGCAAGCTTGTCTCATCTTGGCTGGGCTTCCTTAGGCATTTATAGTGAGCTAATAGATTGCCTGGGCTTATTGGTTCACGATGACCACATCTGGGACAGCCAGGATGACTGGGGCTGTTTTGTACATGGGCTCCCAGTCTCTAACAGGCTAGCCTGGGTCTTCCCCTAGTGGGCCCAGATTTGCAGGAGTTTGAGATTGGAAGCTGCAAGGCCTTTTGAGGCTTAGGCTCGGAATCGGTATATTGCCATTTTCCTGCATTCTGTTGGTCAAAGCTACAAGGCCATTCTAGATTCAAGGGGTAGAAAAATAAACTGTACCTCATGATGGGAGGTGCTAAAGGATTGTGGCCATTTTTGTAGTCTACACAGAACTCCAATTGAGACTCATGTTTGATGATTTTAATTCTTGTAATTATGTACGGTGTTCATGCTCAAGGCCATGAAATTTGTAGAAATACAAATAGCAATAGGGTAGAAGTCTGAACATGAATGACTTTTTTTTCTTTTTTTCTTTCTTTTTTTTTTTTTCCCCCCAAATTTGTATTGGCTTTTTGAGGAAACTTTATTTCTTCTTGTTTTAAGGAAGATGATGGGGAATGATGATCTGGATTTCTAGACTGGCCAGAATGATCTATGGTATATGATAATCTTGCTCCCTGATCTCCTTTTTTAAAAAACATCCTGACATCCTGGTGGGATGAAGGAGATGTCGTATTTAGTTCTGGCAATGAATGCCATGATCATGAATACAAAGCCTTAACTACAAAAGCTACACATAACATTTCTCCAATTTAAAAGAGCCAGCTTCCACTCTTGAGTTCTGGTACTCATCTCTGTTTTCAAATTAGCTGACTTTGCAATTTCTATTTTAAAAATACTGGTATAATTGCTCTTACTTTAGTCCTGTAGAAACAGTTGTAGAAATTCGATAAATTTTTGTGTATAGATTTGGAGGTAAGGGGGAAGTGGCCAGTAAGTCCTTTATCTAAGATTCTTTCCCTTGTAGGGATCATGTTAGCTACTTGGTTCAGGCATAGCCAAATTCAACTGCTGGTTCACGTCTTAGTTTATAAAATACTGGTTCCTTGGCCAAGCTTTAACTCGGAATGAAGCATGATTGATAGCAAAGTATAATCTAAAATACTGTGTATAAAGATGGTATTTTAAAAACAATCAAGGTTATTCTGCATTGTTGTTATTTCTTGCTTTCTTCAGGAGCGGAGAGCCCTTGATTTCTCTATACTTACACATAAAAGCCCAATTTTCCTCTGATTTTTATGCATGTACAAAATCATGCTGGTTGAAATAAATATACTGTTCAGTAAAGGCATGGTGTATCATGGTGGAGTTGTCCATGAATGCTATAGCCAGAGTCTTGTTTGAATTAGGATATCTGCTAAATTAAGGCATCCTATAGAGATATGTGAGGCTAGAGCTTTCACCAGTCCATACTATCTTTATTGAGACATATATTTATATCTTCCAGACTAGTAATTAATCACTCAGTAGGGTTTTTCTTTGGGGGCAATGTTGTGCTTTCATAGAGAATCTTTTTGTGCTTGCAGGAACCACAAAGCACGGGCACAATTAAAATGCTGATTTAATTTATTATATTGAGGCATGGAAGGAGAATGTTTAAATGATGTTGACAGGGCCAGGATTTCAGAACCACCTTTTTAAAAATAGAAAACACATGCCTACCCCTTAAATTAAATTATATTAATAACATGTTTCTGTAAGTTGCTTGGAAGCAAAATAAAGCTCTTGACATTAATTAAAATTTGAAGATGTATCATTTATTGTTAATGTGCAGTCTTTGTTAGGGGAAATACATTTCTACGGGATCTATTTATGAAAATTAAATGGGGGAAAATTGCCTATTGAGCAAATGTCGCTTAATATGGTTGCTTTTCTTAGAAATGTGAATTCTTAAGTAACTAAAATGTTTTAATATGCCAATAATGGTTTCTATTTTTGATCCTCTCAAATTGTCTTTGTTACTCGAATTTAGATATTTCCACATGGAATTCTATTGTCATTGGGCTTGTAAACTCTAAAAACTTAGGATGGCTTTCATGTATTTTGGGGTGTTGGGTAACATGTATTTACAAAGAAAATTTCATCTGAAATTGATTTGGTTGGGTATTTGGAACTCCTCCAAATACCTCAGCAGGACCAGAAGCCAAAGGGTCCCATTAGCAGTGTCCAACTAGCTCTCTAATGACTGCTGTGTTATGTGTCTTAAAAGGACCCTGTCCAGGTTTCACACAAACTAGAAAGTGCCATGAGATAATAGGGTAGTTGTTTGCCCTGCTGTACCCCAGCAAGGGGGAGCTAATAGAGTTGCTTCTGTGGAGACCTCACATGCAGATAGTATTCTGAAAAGTTACACACTTCCACTGTCTTGGGGAAATGTGGTTTGTTATCTTAGTATAGATTTTATTTTCTTCTGCCACTGGGGCAGAAGCATTTGACTTGGTCTTTCAAAATTGATAGCAAATGAAACTCTTAGATAATGTTAAAATGATGTATTCTTCAGTGAGTGCAATGAACCATGAATGGTGCATGTTGTCCCTTACCATGTTACTGCCATTTTTGTGGACCTAGAGAGTGCATTAGAGAGAAGGATTTAACCAAACCCTGTTGTTCTTGATAATTTTGGTGATAATAGCACAAATGGGAAGAAGTGAAGTAGTTAGTCTAAGTGTGTTTTCCACTGGTTAAAATTCACACAGTCACAAGGAAGTCAATATTTATTTTATGAACACTTACATGGTATGAGTTTTCTTCTGGGAAATGTTCCTACTTTTGTGAGGGGAAAAAAAAGCTTAACTTAGGTACTAAATAACAGACCATTGTTGACATTTTTTTTCTCCTCCCTTTACTTACCCTCCACATCTATTTAATTACTAATTCCTGTGGCTTCTACCTTTTAATATCTAAATGTTAGCCCAACAGACTCCCTAACTGCCATCAGTGGAAATACTGATTTGTTTATCTGTCTGCCCCACTAGGCTGTAAACTATTTGAGGACATGAATCACATTTTATTTGACTTGTCCACAGTGTCTGGCACATACTAAGTAATCGGTATATATTTGATATATAAATGAAGGCTTTTATGTAAATAATTCGGTCATTCTCAACTGGGGAGGGGTGACCTTGAGCCAGCCACCCCCCAAAAAAAGGACACTGGGCAATTTCTAGAGACAATTTCTAGTTGATTGATATCAACTGTGGTGTGATTCATAGAAGCAGTTTCTAGTTGATTGTTAAAACTGTGGTGTGTGTGTGTATGCGTGCACCCTCCTGGCTGTCTGGTGGGTAGAGACCAGGCTGAATGTGTGTTGCTGAATATTCTGCAATGCATAGAATTGCAACAAAGAATTATCAGGCCCATAATGTCAGTGCCAAGGTTGAGAAAGGCTGCTGTAAGTTAATTTTCAAAATCTTTCTCAAGTAGATGGACACATAGTACAAGTTTATCTAGATAGGAGAAAACACACTTGGTGAGACTAAATTACTATTCCAGATCCACCCAGTTTAAGATGAAGATAGAATCAGGAAGTGAACCTCAGGCCCAGGATCCCATATCTAGATAATAACTGTATTATTTCAATTATTTAGATGATTATTATGATTTTTAACTGTAATTACCTGAACAATTACCTTAGGTTTTAGCCTTTGGAAATATGCTCATACTCCACTTGACAGTAAGAATCAGTATTAAGGCACAAACTATTTGTGTATTCATTTGGAAGTTATCTCTCATGGAGTTTCCTTTAGATCTTGTGTAAAAAAGAATACTTGAATTTCCTAGGTTTATAACTTCCAAAAGAAAGTAGGTTTCTTTAGCAAAGGGACTCAATTCACACATGGATCTTAATGTAGTTCTGAAAGACTAATATTAAGTATTTTTACATCACTAAAATTAAGACCTGGAATATCTTAATTGGCCATTAGGTGTTTTGAGCTTGTTCCTGATGAATTTCTGATAAATGTAGTACATGTATACATTATAATTACACTGAACAGAACTGCTTCAATTGCCTGGATTTATGTAGTACCCAAGTTAGAAATTTGAAATAAGACTTAGGTGTGCCTGTTCCTAGACACATTTCCTCTCTAGAAATAGCAGAGAAGGAATATGAAAGATGCAGGTAGAGCAACTAAATGTTCAAAGGGAAAAAATAGATGATTTAAACAAAGGAGGTAAGTTCTGGTGTGCAAGGATGTTTCCAGTTTAGAAGACTTTGAGAGATAAAGGAAGGTATTTAAGACCCATTCCTTTTCCTTAGCAGTATTGATTAGTAGATGAGATTGTGTGTGTATCAAAACTAGTAAGACAATATAGCAAGAGAGTCAAAGAAATGGAAAAGGCAGGTAATACATAAAACAAAGTATTTCATATTGGTTAAATCTGGGAAGGAATTAACCAATAAAAAATAGCTATCACTTGGAATCTTTTCAGGTGAGGAAATTTAAGCTTTGGGGATTGGGTAAAAGAATATTTCATAGTAAATTATTCTCAATAGTGTTTGCTTTTTTATATTGACAAAATAAAACTTCTCTGAAATCTCCACATCTTGATATCTAGATGTTATTCAAAAAGCAAATATCTTTATGGAAAGATTTTACTTACCATTTAAATTTTTTTGCTTCTACCTATTCCTGATATTTGCAAGGAGCAGATTTTTTTCCCCCTGGGGTCCTTAGGGCTCTGTGCCACATGGCAAGAGGATTATAAGCATTTTCTATATAAAATTGGTTAAAGCCACTTGAAGTAGAATTTAAAGAATATTTAGAAGAAAATAAAACACTTATATTTATATCCTGCCTTTGAATGTCATCCTTGACTTTATATGTAGTCCCTCAAAATTGGGATGGATGGCTGTTCAAGAACTGAGTCAAAATGATGAAAAGTTAGTCTTAAAGGCAGATTCAGGTATACATTTTCAAAATGGCAAAGGAATATCCACAGTACAAAATTCTACTTTAGATTGTAGTAGAGAGGAAAGTGTTGGAGAGGCATTCCAGTGAGATGAAGAAGGAAAATTGTTACTTGATAGTACTTGTACTTTATCTCAAATAATCCAAATTAAATTAGTATTAGATTGAACCATTTTGGCCAATAATTAGCAATTTCATGATTTAACCTAGCAATGGCTAAAGAGGCTGGAAATTGAGAACACTCTAATTTTGAAATGAGCAATTGAAGAAACTTTATGAATATATTAACACATTATGAATACATTAACAAGAACATCAAATTCATGGGGAAAAAATGGGTGCCATCCAAGAATATCAACAGAAAGTACCAGGTAGTTAAAGTTTTTATCTAGTTCATGGTAGAGTATGATGGTATTTCATGTAAAAATGGTAAATTTGAGAAATAAGTGGAATGTAGAAAAAAACAGGTAACTTGGTGATTTTTATCTCCAAATCTTTAAAAAAAAAATCAATCCAGCTTATTTGAAGTTCTGCATTTAGCAGGAATGTTTGAACATACTATTGAAAACAAAATTAAACAGACTTTGAGGTGATGTTATTTTACATTGAGATACTATACAAATAATTTTTTAGCTTATGAAACATGGCAGCTGAAAGGATTAACTATAAATTTCAAGCATGTCTAAATTGTAAAGAGTAGAAACTGTGGTTTCCAGATCATTTGAAATCATTTATTTGGCTGAAGAGAGGAACACATTATCTCCTGTTAAATAGAATTGGTGTTAGGCATAACTGTGAAGTATCCAAAAGTTTTCCAATTCATTACAGACTTTTTATGTTGTACAATGTCCACTTATGCCAAAACCTATTTTCAAAAACTCTTAACTCCTTCATAGCAGAGTAAAATGTCCAAGGTTTAGTTTGTAACCACTTGCTGAAAAAGATGGTGAGGAAACAAGAAGGTATATGTTACAAAAACTTCACAGAAGTTAAAGGTACCATGGTTGCCTGGTAGAAGTAAAGGAGGGAAGAGAAGGGGTAGGCATGGATATGAAAGTTAAAAGGCTGCTGTGAGGTCATGTACATCAAATGTAGCACAAAACATGGTACCTAATACAACGTAAGAAGCACAGGTAATGCGAGCTATAATTACAGTAATGGGGGAGAAGGATTCTGTGTATGACTCCCAAAATAAGAAGAGTAGATACGTGGTAGATCTCAAAGAAGGAGGTAATAGTTTGTAAGGAAAAAACAAAAAAAAACAACCAAAAAAACAACAAAAACTGAATCAGGCTCTCCAAAAATGGAATGCGCCAACCCAGAAGAAACTTACTAATCATAGCAGTGGTTGTATATAATTCAGATCTGTCCCTCCAAATTTGGTCACACAGGAGAAAACCTGGGGGCGAGGCTTGTTGAAAGTACTCCAGTGGTTCTGATTTTAGTAGGTCTGGCTGGGGCTTGGAATCTGTATTTTTACTGGCACCTGAGGTACTTCCGATGCACCTGACCCATGGACATTTGGATAGGACTGATCTTTGGGACCACTTGATGCCATTGTGCAGGAATTTAGGCATTGGGTAGAATACTTGGGGGAAATACAGTTTCATTTCATTAAACCTATTTTCAGGGTGCTTTTGTTCGTTTGTTTTTCTTAAATTTCTTTTAACATTTTATTTATTTCTGGGAGAGACAGACCGCCTGAGCGGGGGAGGGTTAGAGAGAGAGGGAGACACAGAATCTGAAACAAGCTCCAGGCTCTGAGCTAGCTGTCAGCACAGAGCCCGACACGGGACTCGAACCCCCGAACCATGAGATTATGACCTGAGCCGAAGTTGGCCACCCAACCGACTAAGCCTCCCAGGAACCCCTCAGGGTGTTTTTAGAATGTGTGATTCCTGCCCTCCATGAAATGTTAGGTTAAGAACATTCTCAAAAGTACAATAAAGTTGAAAGAATCTTAAGTGAACACCCATATACCCACTACTTAGTTGCTCTTACTAACATCTTGCTATACTCGTTCTTACCTTGTTTCTTTTGACAAAAAGCATATATACAACGAAATGCACAAGCTTAAATTTACCATTCTATGACAGTCACATGCACTTAGGTATCCAAAACCCCTTTAAAAATGTAGTCCATTATCATTTCAGGCAGGTCCCAGGCAGTCTCCAACTCCGATCATCTCCCTCTCCCAACCAGGGAGCCACAGTTGTTGTTGTGGTTGTTTCCCACTAGAAATTTATTGCTGAGAACTAAATCTTTTTTGTTTGTGGTGAGGCAGGCAAAGTGTTGATGCTGGGTTCACAGTGGTGCACAAAAGCAACCTTGATCCCTACTCTGGTGCCCACAATGTAGACGTGAAGACCCTTAAGATTCTTTCCAAACCTTTAGATGTGTGCTATTAGAGACCGTTTACATGCAGGTATTTCATGAACCTTTTAGCAAGCTTTTATTCAAGTAGTTCAGGGTAGCTAGACTTGAGTGTTTTAGTTTTCCTGATTTCCTGTTCCTTCTCAATTACAGAGGGAGTTAAATTAAACAGTTAAAAATCTACTGGTTCACCAGTAAATAATCCTAGTTTGGTGTATAGCTATTTTTATGGACAGTTTCTATATATCCAAAGAAAGGCAAAAGCCTAAGACTTAATTCTTCTCTATGAAGAACAAAGGATATGCAGTATTTGATCAGGTTTCACTTAGTAAAGTGAAGTAGAGTTGGGGTAATTATTGAGTTTCCTTGATTAAAAAAAATTGTAAATGATTTAACTGAGAATTAAATGATCCAAATAATGATCCTTTACCTTAGAAACTCATCCTTGAAGCTTTCTTGTTGGAAGGTTATAGATTCTGGATATAAGCAGATCAAAGAAGAAAGTGATAATAGGCTGTGAATATAAGTTTTATATGGATGTTGATACAGAAATTGTGAACCATGGGGAAGTACTGTCCATGATAGTGTTTATGTGTGAGGCACAATATGCCTTCCCCAGTTTCATCCATGTGAACATATTGCTAGGACAAGAATCCTGGAGTCTTGATGAGGAAGGATGAAAATAAGGATGAAACAAATGGGTGAGGTTGACGAAGGTAAGAAAATTAAGAAGTGAGATGAGGCTCAAAGTATATATCAAGTTGGGCCACTAAAGAGAACGTTTGAGATGGAGATGCAACTGATCTTCATTCACAAATATGGAATCTGCAAATAATTTGTCCACTTGGTAAAGCTTGTTTACAACCCCCAAATCAGCACTTAGAGCACTTGTGCAGCTATTTGTGGACGTGCTTGGAATCATGAAAAATTCGAGTTACCTTACAAGCGAGTTCCCAGCTAATGTAGAATAAGCTAATGGCCTATCTTTGTCTTTTCAATGCTGTGTGTGTGTGTGTGTGTGTGTGTGTGTGTGTGTATGTATGTATGTGTGTGTGTACACACATGGACTTTGCAGGGCCACATTTCTTACATTCTTGTCCTTTTTGTTGGTGACTGTTCTTTAAAATGCTTCCCATCCCCAGTGTAGTGCTGATGCGCTGTCTCATGTAAGCCTAAGTAAGCACTAGAAAGCTGTGATGTGCTTTATGGGAAAAAAAGTTAGATAAGCTCCATTCAGGAATGAGTTACAGTGCTGTTGGCTGTGAGTTTAATGACTCAACAATATATATTAAATAAGGTGTCCTTAAACAGAAAGACAGAAAACAAGCTTGTACATTGTTGATGAAACTGTCGTGACCAGAAGTTCTCAACTCTATATATCCCTTATGAACAATGGTTTGGTAATTCAGTATATCCAATAACTTTATAGAATATAAGTACCATGAATAATGAGAATCAACTATAGTACTTTGGGTCAGTCATAGAAATAAATTAGATGTTTTAGTGTTTTTCATCTTTTAACCTCAGACCCTTGGGTTTTCTCAGAAGCACTTATTTTTTTTTTTAATTTTTTTTTTTATTTATTTCTAGGAGAGAGAGAGAGACAGCGTGAACAGGGGAGGGTCAGAGAGAGAGGGAGGCACAGACTCTGAAACAGGCTCCAGGCTCTGAGCTGGCAGCCAGCACAGAGCCCGACGCGGGGCTCGAACCCACGAACCGCGAGATCATGACCCAAGCGAAAGTCTGACGCTTAACCGACTAAGCCACCCAGGCGCCCCTCTCAGAAGCACTTATTTTTAAGAGCACCCTGGCAAATCCTATTCTTTAGAGTGGTACTAGTTTTCATGAAATAATTACTCTATTTGTATGGGAAATCAGGCTGCATATTCTATTTATTTAAACATTCTGCTAAAGTAGTAAGCTTGGAATTATGTTCTTTGATTTCATAGACCTGTATTATGTGAAAATTTGCTCTATCTCCCTTAAATTATAATTCTAGTAAAAGAATTATTTATAAACCTGGTAATAACACCTTAGTACTTTGGCTTTATGTAGAAATTTGTTTATATTTAGACCTGTTAAGATTACTCCTTGTCTAGGCGCGCTTGGATGGCTCAGTCAGTTAAGTGTCCGACTTGAGCTCAGGTTTTGATCTCCTGTCTCATGGGTTTGATCCCCACGTCGGGCTCTGTGCTGACAGTTAGTTTAGAGCCTGGAGCCTGTCGTCATATTCTGTGTCTCCCTCTCTCTCTGATCCTCCTCTGCTCATGCTGTCTCTCTCTCTCTCTCTCTCAAAAATAAATAAAATGTTAAAAAAAAATTATTCCTTGTCTAAATCCTACTCCTGGGTCTGGAATTAGAACCTGTTATGCAGTTTGCAAGGAAGGTTCTAGAAAGCCTGTCTGAACAATATACGGTAGTAGAGCTTGGAAGAGAATAGGTTGTAGCCTGGAAGAAGGCTTTTCTCAATATTCTTGTCACACTCTGCTTGCTTGAGCCATAGAAGAAACCTCTCCGTATGATGAGGGAGCATGGGGCAAGCTGAGGGCAAGGTATAGGTTAACAGCAACCACCCCCTCCCTGCCTCCCCCCCGGCTCCCCCCACCATGGGACATGTATGATATTCCTTGGACATTCTTGGCTACCCCAAAATGGTAAAGGACAAAAAACAAATGGCCAAACTGATAAGAGTCTCCACCAGTTTCCATAAAAAGGCAATCCCATCAATAGGCCAACGTCTAGGAACTCCCTACTGTCTTAATGCTTTGCTCAGGGGAAAACAACTTCAGCTTACCAATAGCTAAGCTTCCAGTAAGTCTTTAGTAAGTCTCTTTGGAAACTCATTTTGACTGTATCTCTGCTGGTCATGCCTCCATAAACAGCTTACCCCTCACACTAATTGTGCAGCTCTTTCTGCCCACAGTTCTGTCACTGTACTTTAATAAAATCACCTTTTTGCACCAAAGACCTCTTCAAGAATTCTTTCTTGGTCATCGGTTCTGGACCTCATGAACCCCACTAATACCCCGAAACTTAATCATCTGTGTTTTTGCCTTTCTCAATGAAAGGCTGCTGTTGCTTGTTATTTGATGTTGGGCTTCTGGTTGGGGCAGGAGGTTTTTGATTGTGTTGGTCCAGCCTCTGTCTTAGGCATCCCCTGTGTGTCAGAGGCTTGGGGTAGTTTTCTCAGCATTCCTTCATTCTTTCCGGTGACAACTAAACTCTGTCTTGTGTCTCTGGTTGGCCTTAAGTAGGAGAGAGTTTGTCTTGCTTCTCACAACAGCTGATCTTTACCTGGTAACAGTTTCAAATCGTAGACCCAACAGAAATATTGCCTGCCTCACTTCAGAGACCAGGTTTCTGCTTTTGCACCTTTATCATAAGCGATGGATCTTTGCCTGGACTCAGTATGACAGGTTTTCTTGTTGCTTCTGTAGATCCTGAAGGCTATTGCTTCATAAAAGAGTCCATTGGGTTTTCCACCTGGAGCAGCAGCATATGTGCCCCTGTAGGAGGCTGTCCCTGCACCCACTTTTTCTCATGAGTATGAGTACCCAGCAGAGGCTCATAGAACAGGAATTTTGAGTGGAATCTTGCTTGTGTCTGGGCCTTCTACGCTATTCCAGATTTGTAGGCCAGCCTATACTTGATTACAAATTTGGCTAGTTACGTCTTACCTGCTTGGATGACCATTTGTTTCTGCCTTGCTCAGTGAAAGGCTAAATAGTTTATAAGTCCAGTCTCTCTTTGGAAATACTTGTCTGTCTTTGCAGTTCAGGTTACTTCACTGTATTAGGATTTTAGCTCTCCAGTGGGCTCAAGCACAGTGAGAATTCTGTAGATGATTTGGCTTTTGTTGTTGTTAGAGTGGGAGCACTGTTCTTTTATGGTATTCAACATCTAGTAGAAAAGAGACTTTTACTTTTTTACTTAATCTGTGGGCATATGTATTACCATGCTAATTAAAACAAAATCTTGTGATCAACTAGAAAGTACTAAAAACACTTGAGAAACATAAGCATCCTTTTTATGTTTGCATCTGTAAGGTAATTGAGATACTTGAAACAAGATGAATAGTATTAACCTTGAACTTCCCTGAAGCTGTTTCAGAATCCCGAGTCCTAATATCTGTGAATTCTAATCAGCTACTGTCCCTGCTCCTTTCTCTTTTTTCCAGAGGAATCAAATACGACTGAAGCTGAATGCCTCTTGTTAGAAATGGGGCAAAGTTTCTAGAAGCTGGATAAGGAATGTAGGGGTGGGGGGGAGCTATAGCAGCAATAAAATGGCAGTTGTGTGTGTGGGAAGGGGTAATAGTGAAGTAAGGAACAAAACAGGAGAAAAGGAGAATTTGTTTTTGTACAGTGACTGTTGTGGATAAAAATCAAGTCAGCTCTCTATTAAAATCTTGTTTTTCTTTTCTAAAGTTTTTTTTTTTTTGGTTCTTGTTAATTGCAGTAACTTTTTACTTTTATAATCAGCATTGGAAAAAATAGATTTCTGAACCTATATAGGCGATGAAATCTTGCATGTTATTTGTGAGTTACCTTCCATGTCTTTATTTGTTTTTAAAGTGTTTTTAAAATTTTTTAAATTTAATTTGAGAAAGAGAAAGAATGAGCAGGAGAGGGCCAGAGAAAGAGGGAGACAGAGAATCCCAAGCAGGCTCTGCATTATCAGTGTAGAACCCCACATGGGGCTAAATCTCAGGAACCATGAGTTCATGAACTAAACGAAAATCACAAATTGGATGCTTAACAGACAGAATCACCCAGGTGCCCCTTTGTTCCATTTTAAAAAGCACTTATTGCACCTTTGAAATTCCTTAGAAGCATGTATTCTGTTCTGTTTCAGAACTAGGATTTTGTTTCTATTTGGATATATGAAAAAGATTTTACTATATTTCCTGGAAACTAAGAAGTAGATTTTTTTCACAATTTAACATGTCTAAAATTGTGAAGTTTTACAGTTGATAGACAATCATAACTTAATTGGATGGTATTTTTTCTTAGTAAACAAAATATGTCTAACAATTGATGACACTTTAGGCTTGAGGAAATATATTACATAGGCAATTTCACAGGTTAAAAACTAATGACCTTTTGATTTTTGTTTTTGTTTTTGTTTTGTTTTTGTTTTTGGTAGAAGTAGCTGGAACTTTCTTGACCTTTCATGGATTGATCCACTCAGAGGGTGATACATCCGTGTGTTAAAGAAGTTTAGAAACCTTATATTTGAATTTCAAAAAAAGAACTAAATTACACTAACATTGAACTGTGGTATAAAATGTAATATCTCTCTTCCTATAGTTTTATACTGTTTTTATCTTCCCCTCTGTTTTCATTTTAATCATGATCTCTTCAGAAAGTCCTTCATTCATACACTTTCTTTTCATTCTCCCTATTTTCACAGCAACTAGCTGCTTGTATTTATGTTAAGAAAAGAATCCTTCATAGAGAGCTGGTGCTCAAGGGAACATTTGGTACTGCACTTCTCCCTTTGCTTTAAATGGGACGCAATCTAGAGGATACCATGTAAATGGTGACAGAAATTATTTATTTTTAATGTTTTCTGAGAGAAAGAGAGAGAGAGATAGGAGAGAGTGTGAGCAGGGGAGGGTCAGAGAGAGAGGGAGATACAGAATCTGAAATAGGCTCCAGGCTCTGAGCTGGCTGTCAGCACAGAGCCTGACATGGAGCTCGAACCCACAAACTGTGAGAACAGGACCTGAGCCAAAGTCGGATGCTTAACCAACTGAGCCATACAGGTGCCCCAGAAATTATTTTTTTAAACTTAGTTTTTAAAATGTTTATTAGAGTGAAAGAGAGAGTGCACACATGCGAGCACAAGGGCAGGGGAGGGGCAGGGAGAGAGAGGGGGAGACCCAGAACTCAAAACAGGCTCCAGGCTCTGAGCTGCCATCACAGACCCCAACATAGGGCTTGAACTGAGAAACTGTGAGATCATGACCTGAGCCAAAGTTGGATGCTCAACTGACTGAGCCACCCAGGCGGCCCCAAAATTTATACCAGGAAAAATTCATAAATTACTTTATGAATTCAAGCTTTGTTTATTCTTATGGTGGTGTAGGTTATAATTTGTTGTCTTTTTTTTTTTTGCCTCACAGGAATCCAGTCATCCTGATTATAGTGTCTGTGTATGAAGGATGATTGTGTCTTACTCCTCTTTTTGAAATGAATCCTTGTGAGATCATTTTTAAAAAAACCCTAAGTTATTCATAGCCACTAATAGCTTCCATTAATTAGAGGCAGAAAATCTTACATTAAATAATATGGATGACCTTGACATCAAAAAGTACACTCAGGGGCGCCTGGATGGCTCAGTCGGTTGAGGCTGTGTCTTCAGCTCAGGTCATGATCTCATGGTTTGTGGGTTTGAGCCCCGCTTCGGGTTCTGTGCTGACAGCTCCAAGCCTGGAGTCTGTTTCGAATTCTGTGTCTCCCTCTCTTTCTGCCCTTCCCTGCTTGTGCTCTATCTCTCTCTGTCTCAAAAATAAATAAAACAAAAAATAAAAAATAAAGTACACTGAGATCTTTAATGGATTTGTTCATTTTCTTTGGAGTTGGCCCCTACGTGTGTATAGCTGGTAGGTCAGATAATTAGGAAAAAATATTTACTTTCCCAATCAACATACCTCCCAGAATTGTCTGAAGGCCCGTCACCTTTACATAGGAAAATATGGCAATTTAAAGAAAACTATTTCCTTCCCTACATTGACTTAAAACATATCATTTGTTTTGGTAGCTTTTCTTAGACATAGTCTTAGTCGTTCACCCTGATATATTCACTCTTTTCTTCAGTAATGCCCAAGTTTTTGACACAAAGAAAATAAATGAAGAAAAGCAATAGGATATAATCTTAGAAAGCAGAATAAGTATGATCAAACTAGAGTTCTGACATGTGTATTCAAATAATTATAAGGAGCCATAACTGGCCCTGGCCCTCTTCCAATATCACTTGGGCTCATACTGGGGTCATCCTTATTTGAACATACTTTTTTAAAAAATTATTTTTACTTTTTAAATGAATCCAGAAACTCCTTCTAGTGCTTGAAGGGAGTATATCTTCTGCTCCACATACTGCACAAAACCCAAAACAACTTAATACTATGTTATTTTACCACACTGGAATGCAAAGAAAGTTGAAGATACACTCTGCCATGCAAATATAAGTAAAAGTTGAATGAGCAACATGACTGGCTGGACTTAGGAAGAGATACATGTCTGGTAAGATTTGGACTTGGGTCTTGGGGGATGTAGTTTGATTCTTGGCATTAGTGGAGTGAAAAGAGATTAGGAGACCTACCTCATGAGAAAATTTAAGGATATCAGTGATTCAGGTGAGCTTTGAGTTGGTTGGAAGGGTAGGATTATAAGGAAATGGTATGTTAAGCTCTTGTGTTCGATTTTAGAGATAAGTAGAAAATCTACCTCAAAAATTCATAGAAATAAACTTTGTCGCAGAAAAGCTGCCTTTCCCTCTGACATTTAATAATGTGAATTTATTTAATAACTGAATTAAAAATATAATTCATACTGAATGCTTATATATCCTCAATTTTTTTAAGCAATGTTTTCTTATTTTGAAGTAGATTTATTTTGAGGGAGAGGGAGAGCACACATGTGAGAGAGCAGGGGAAGGGTGGAGTGAGAGAATCCTAAGCAGGCCCTGTGCTGTCAGCATAGAGTCCTACATGGAGTCTCATCCCATGAAATGTGAACACATGACCCAAGCTGAGCTCAAGAGTCCTACTCAGCCACCCAGGTGTCCCTTTAATTGTTTTTTATTTAAAGAAATAAGAAATGGAAACCAGGAAGAACTGAGCCATAGAGGTCTTAGATGTGTATGAAGTGGTCTTGGTGGGTAAGGTGTGTTTTTAAAGAAATTCAAAAGGATCATATGTATCAAAACATGAAACCAGAAGGGTGGAAAGTATTTAAAAGCCTAGTCACTATATATTATGCAACAATTTCAATATTTCTTAAATGTTTAAGACTACATTAAAAATACAAAGTTCTATGGCTTCAATGTGAGTTCCTTCACAGAAGGAAAAGAAAGCCCTTTGTAAAATATGGAAACCATCTTGAGTTAAACAAATGCCAGAAGAAATTATAATTGTAAAAATGAGATGTCGACTATCGTTATTACAGTGGCTGTGTTGTTTCCAATAACAATTTGGCATTTTATTTAGTCTGTAACAATCTACAATTGAAATATAAAATAAAGATTTTTCTTTTATTTCCTTCAGAAGTTCTGTGCCAAGCTAAGCAGAACTGAATGAAACATCTGTAGATGATTAAAACAAGCTTTCCTATGAGGTTTTGAATAGAAAGTAAACATGGATTTTATCCATAGTCAACAGCATTTACAAATGTAAAGGGAGGAAGCTACTGAGTTTTTGAAGAATGAGCTGTTAGAGAGGAAATAGAAGTATGGAACGGCATATGGCGATAATCAGTTCCATACGGTGAAAGGCTTCTATTAAAAAAAAAAAAAAAAGACTTACAGTGAGCTGCTCTGATTGGTGATGTTTTATTGAAGCAATTTTTGTGTCTTATTTCCTGTCTTTGGCTTTTTAGAATACTCCTATCTCATGAAACCGATTTAAATGTGACTAACATGTGTGAGGGATTTTGTTGTGAGGGTACAAGTTGTTGCTCGTGAGTGAGAAGCCCCATATTGGGGGTTATCCAGACTGGTGAAACACCCCACTAGACACCCACCCATATTTTCAATTTTTCAATTCTCCCTGCTTAACTACACTTTGGGGAAGTCCTAATTTGCTAACTTTTTGAGACTATGTTTTTTGTAGTGCTTAAGAACCCTGGCTTTGGTGTGACTATCTGGATTTGAGTTTGTTTCCCCCATTCACTAGCTTTGTCAGCCTGGGGGATGACATAACCTTTCTATGCCTGTTTTTCTTGTCTTTACATAGGGATTCCAATAATAACTGCATTGGTATATTATATGACCTAATGGTAAAATTGTTGTATGAATTCATATGAACTAATACAGGTAATACAGTGTGCCACTGTCACTTGGACTCCATGTTAGACCTATTGAGTCAGAATCCCTATACCTTTTTTTTCTCCCCTTATCATGGGCAACTTGTCAGTAAACAATTTTTATCATTTATCTCCACTATAGTCTTGTTCATATAGTTAGGAACTTATAGTGTTGTTCTAATATAGTGTACACATTTTATAGCACACACAAGTCATATTTTCTAAAAGAGTGAGATAATAAATATAAAAAGTCTGAACATCTTTTTCCTAATCCCATTGGTTTAGGATTCAGACAGAGCTCAGTGGTTCAGAATGTATTTGTTCCATTGAACACATATGAAAAAGTTGTACTGAATTCAACTCGTCAAAATCTTGAGGGCACCACAGTAGCAAACCCCCAGAGCTTTGGTAGTCAGTGTCTCTTTCTGTGTGTGTGCCAAGGCCAAATATGAAATCCTGTTCCCAGTGCCCTATGTTTCGCATTTCAACAATATTTCTGTTTACTTTTATCTCTTTGTTCTTGGTGTGCTTTCTAATATTGCCAAACAACTCACTTTAGCAATTGTGACCTTGACGGTATCGATCCTCTCTTCTTGGCCACAAATGTCTGTAGCTTTCAAAAAGATGAAGTAAGCTGTTTGTTTTTAATTGCTGATGAAGGTTTCCTCACTTCCACCTTATTTCAATTTTTTCCCTCCGTGGGCGGATGGTTGCTGCAGCTTTGTTAGTTCTGGGTCACTGGTGATTCTGCCTCAGTTAGGCTGCATCAACACACAGAGGTGTTAATCTTTTGTTCCCTCTACCAGCCTTTCTTTAGCTTTATAATTATCCAAGGTGGTAATAGCTCTTAAGAACACACTGTCACCTTGAAATCAAGTGGATTTTAGCTGAAAACTCAGGCAAGGTCTTAAAGATACTGTTTCTCTCAGCTGTGAATAATAAAGGAAAATTTGAACATGACAGTCCTTTGTTGTAATGATATTTAGATGATGGATTCCTATTACCCTGCATAATATGGGGCGTTGACATTTTATTCAAACTTGTAATCCTTGTCATTCAGTGTGAGAAGAGAAGAGACAGCTATCTGGAGTAGGGACAACACAGGATGGCACTACAGAGAAATGACATAAAGTCAAAAGTAATAGCAATAATCATTTTTTATTTCTTGTCATGTCATGTACTCTCTTCATGATTTCAAGTGCCTGCAGTGTTTCTGAGCACCATTTGGGACACATCTTATTACCTAAATACCCTAAGTACACATTAACATTGATTATATATGGTTATTGAAACAAAGTATTTGATTTATGTCCTTAGAATTATACCTTCTAATCAGAAAAACTTCTTTGTTGGATTACTCATAGGCAAGCTTGCATTTGGGTTATAATGTATACTATTTTACACTGTTAATGTGTTGAAGATAGAAATCATTCCTACTTCAATGACACCAACTTAATGGTAAATATTCAAGAACACTATGGTGGGACAAATTGCTATTAAACGAGAGAGATTGAAGAAGAGGGTTTTTGTTTAATTTGAATATCCCATATGTACTATACACTGACAATTCATAAATAATTTGAATACAATAAAATACACAAAAATATGTAAAGAACTCAATCTTTGAGGGTTCTTCTAGGAACATGGTAGCAGCTTAGAATTAAATATCCCACCTCCCTTCCTAAAAATCCTACAAAGAGATAGCAACATAAGGAAGGAGAAGGTGACACTGGAACTGAGGGATGTGGAGTCAACCATTGAAGATCTGTGTGGAGGACCGTTCCACACAGGAACAATGGTAGTTGCAAAGGCTCTGGGGTAGAAATGAGATGGTGTGCTGGAAGAACAAAAACAGTGGAGCTTGGTTAAAGTGAGGAATGGGGAGAATGGAAGGAAATGAGGGTGAAGAAGTAGTCAGGAGTCTTAACATGAAGGGCTTTGCAGGCCAAAGTTAGGAATTTAGATACTGTAATATAATAGACAATGACTGGAGCATTTTGAGCAGTAGAATGCCATGGTTTGATTTACTGTTTAAAAGTAAATCCATTTGTTGTAACAACTGCTGAAATTAGAATAAAGTATGTAAATTAGATAATAAAATTTTATCAGTGCTAATTTTCTGACTCTGATACTTGTGTTCTGTTAATGTAAGGGAAAGTTACTGTTTTCAAGAAATCTACCTGGGTAGGGGTAAAAGGGTTAGATATGTCACATGTTCCAGAAAAAGATGTGTGTGGAGAGAAAAAGGAGAATGATAAATAAATGTTATAAATGTTACTTCTTAGGAATTTGGGGGAAAGGTACACAGAGATGCTTTGTTCTGTTCCTGTTCTAGTCTTGCCACTTTTTTGTAAGACGGAAACGATTACAAAATAAAAAGGAAAAAATATCATACTGGCCTCTGTGGGGAATGATTTATATACAGGTGAGCAAATGTGGGAGCAGGGTAACCAGTAAAAGAATGGTTATAGTGGCCTAGGAGAGCCGTGATAGTAGCTGGGATTGAGACAGCAGCAATGAAAGTAGAGAAAAATGCTCAGATTAAAGATACATACTGTTGATTGGATTTGCTCATGAGTTTGTGTGGTTGGTGAAGAAAAGAAAGGAATAATATATGACCTTGGGTGTCTTGGCTACGGTGATTTTATTTCCTGAGATAGGAGGACTGAAGTTGTTTGGATAACAGAAAATGCTGTGCTGACCATTCAAGGTTTTGGGTTAATACCAGCAGCACAATTTCTAGATTGTAGAGTAAGAGTCTGGTTAGCTTTGTAAGAAATTGTCAAGTTGTTTTCCAAAGTGGCTGAGCCCTTTCACAGTTTCACCAGCAGTGTATGAAAGTTTCCATTCTGTAACCTCACCAGCATTTGGTGGTATCTGTATTCAGCATTTTGGCTATTCCAAGAGGCATATTGTGGTTAGTTCATTTATCATTTTATTTCAAGTCTCTGATGCCTTATGATATATAACGTCTTTCACATAAGAATTTGCCATCTTACGTCTATTTTGGTGAAGTGTCAAGGTCTTAGGTCCATTTTTAAACTAGGTTTCTCATTTTCTTATAGGTAAGTTTTCAAGAGTATATCCAGAAGATGTTTGGGTAACAGTCTTTCATCAGATGTGTCTTTTGCAATTTTTTCCTCCCAGTCTGTGGTTTGTCTTCTAATTTTTTTGATATTCTCTTTCACAGAGCATAAGTTTTTATTTTAATTTAATTTAGTTCAGCATATTCATAATTTTTTCAGGGATTATATTTTAGGTGTACTTTAGGTAAAAAGACATTACCACACCAAAGGTGCTCTAGGTTTTTTCCTATGTTATTTTCTCCTATGTTATAAAATTTTTAAGAATTTTATAGTTTGACATTTTACCTGAAGTTTATGATCCATATTGAATTAATTTTCATGGAGGCTTTAAGGTCTATGTCTATATATACATTTATATACATATATATATATTTATTTTATGTTGATGCCCAGGTGTTTCAGTACCACTTGTTGAAGAGACTATCTTTGTACTATATTATTGCCCTTGCTTTTTTTGTCACGGATCAATTGACTATAATTATGTGGGTTTATTTTGGAATTCCTTATTTTATTGCATGATCTATTTTTCTATTCTTCTGCCTATACCAGAATATCTTGATTACTATAGTTTTATACTAAGTCTTGAAGTCCGGTAACATTAGTCCTACAAATTTGTTCTTGCCTTGGAGTATTCAGTTGTTCATTTTGGTTTCCCCCCCGCCCCCCATATACACTTGAGAATCAGTTTATTTGTATCCATAGTTATTTCACTTAGTAATGTGCATTGGGAATGCACTGAATGTATAGACCAAGTTGGGAAGAACTGACATGTTGACAATATTGAGTCTTCCTATCCATGAACATGGAATATTTTTCCATTTATTTAGATCTTCTTTGATTCTGAATGCAAACATTTTTGTGGGATGATTCTTAGCAATGTGTTACTGGACAAAAGTATACATATTTGAAAATACACAAATCACCAAATTTCAACTACCTTATGATCCAGCAATTCCACTACTAGGTATTTACCCAAAGGATGCAACAATACAGATTTGAAGGGGTACATGCACCCTGATATTTACAGCAGCATTATCAACAATACCCAAAGTATGGAGACAGCCCAAATATCTGTCAACTGATAAATGGATAAAGAAGTGGTATGTATATACATATATATATGTATATATACACACACACACAGAAAATGAAATCTTACTCAGCTATAGAATGAAATCTTGCCATTTGCAATGATGTGGATGAATGTATTCTGTGAAGCAAAATAAGTCAGGGAAAGACAAATACCATATGATTTCACTCATATGTGGAATTTAAGAAGCAAAACAGATGAATGTATTAAAGTTGGAAGGCAGGGAGTAGAGCCTGATAAAAACCACAAGAGACTCTTAACAATAGAGAAGAAATTGAGGGTTGATGGAGGCAGGTGGGTTGGGGATGGGCTGTATACATGATGGCTATTAAGGAGGACACTTATGATGATGATGAGCTCTGGGTATTGTATGTAAGTGATGAATCACTGAATTCTTCTTCTGAAACCAAAATTGTACTCTAGGTGACCTAACTAATTAGAATTTAAATAAAAATTTGAAAAGAAAAACTTGAAAAGAAATTTCCCTCTAGAAAGATTGTACAAGTTTAAAATTCTTTGAAGCATTTAACAATTCTCTTTTATTCACACACTCACCTGTGCTGGATGTTAATAATTAAAAATTTGCCAATCTGGTAAAAAATATCATTGCATTGTTTTAATTTCTATTTCTTTCACTTTTCATTTGCTTATTGGCCATTTGTATACTTTTCCCTAAAATGTTCTGTTATTTACCTTTGAATTTTATTGATTAAGTAGTTCATCATACTGACTCTGCCCCCCTCCCCCCCCATGCCTTGAA
The DNA here is from genome assembly GCA_017311185.1 of Proteles cristata cristata. Classification (NCBI taxonomy): domain Eukaryota; kingdom Metazoa; phylum Chordata; class Mammalia; order Carnivora; family Hyaenidae; genus Proteles; species Proteles cristata. Next base: position 1,017,344 of record JAESUZ010000164.1, on the reverse strand, counting down.
ACAGTTTACATGACGAGGCTTATTAGAATTTGTCATTTGCATCCTCTGGCAGGTCCATGTCCTTACTCGGCTTTATTTTTTCACATCTGTATTAGTTTCTTATTGCTGCTATACAAAGTAGTAAAAATTTAGTGGCTTAGGCGATAATTTTTTTCCCTTATAATTTTAGAGATCAATTCTAAAATAAAGGTGTTAGCAGGGCTGGGAAGGACTCTCAGAAGGAATCTGTTTCCTTTCTTTGAAGTTCAAGGGACTGTCTGAATTCCTTGGCTTTTGCTCCCTTCATCTTCAAACTCAGTAGTGTAGCATATTCAAATCTGTCTCTTTCTCTGAATTTACTAACACTCCAGCCTCTCTCTTAAAAAACTTGTGTAACCATTTTGGGTCCACCTAGATAATCCAGGATAATCTTGCCAGTTTAAGATTTTTTATTACTTCTGCAAACTCCTTTTTGTCATATAAAGTAACATGTTCACATGTTCCGGGGGATGAGGACTGGGGCATTTGAGGGTAGGAATAAAGGCATTTGTCATTCACCTTATATGCCATCTAATATATGATATATTTTACTTAATTAATCTATTATTGTCTGTGTTCTCCACTCCCTGTCCCCGTCACCACTAGAATGTAAACTCTAAGAGGGTATGGATTTTTTTTTGTCTTGGTTTATTGTTGAATCCCTATCAGTAAGAATAGTGCCTTCTATATTAGGTGTTCAACTAATATTTTGGAATGGATAAAAGAATAATAAGTGAATAAATGAAAATTGCTTTTTTGGGGTTAGATCTAAAACTATTATTCCTCTTTATTTTGTGGTTATTCATATTTCTTGCATTAATTCAAGTCCTTTTTATTAGAAATTATATAGTTAACTTTTTGTTGATTTGAACTTTAAAATTTCTCCCATATTGTGAGTATGGCTTCTTTCTCACTGAAGTGTTTATTTGGGTTTTCTTAATTCCTTAGGTACACTTGACAGAGATTGTTCCCGTGATCCTGGAGAGTATTGCAATTGGCCCCTAGATAACTTTTAAAACAGAGGTCTTCCCTTCAGGTAGAAGCTTTTGAGATAACTGACTGGGTCTCCATGGAAAGATTGGGTGTTCCTGTCTGCTGACTCCCCGCTGCGCCCAGGGTGGGTTAGCCATGTGAATCTGCATGAGTCCTTTAATAACTGTCTCTTAATTTATTATAGAACTGTGGGTCTTGTGAATGAAAGCCCTGTTGGCTTTCAGAGCTAGATCGTGTGGGGCCTATCAGATGGAAATCTTTTTTTTTTTTTTTTTAATGTTTTATTTATTTCTAGGAGAGAGACAGCATGAGAAGGGGAGGGTCAGAGAGAGAGGGAGTCACAGACTCTGAAACAGGCTCCAGACTCTGAGCTGGCAGTCACCACAGAGCCCGACGCGGGGCTCGAACCCACGAACCGTGAGATCATGACCTAAGGGAAAGTCGGATGCTTAACCAACTAAGCCACCCAGGTGCCCCATCACCAGATGGAAATCTTAAAGGCTGAGGCACAAGATGTAGAGTCCAAACCCTTTGCTACTCAAGGAGAAGCTGGGACTTGTGCATTCCTTCCCAGTTGTGTGTCCCCGTTGTGGAGGTGAGGTTTATGGCAAGATTACATGTCAGCCTTTCTTAACCTGTTTCAACATGTATTTTCTTACTTGCCTGTTGTTTACCAGTCATTCAGTTAGTTTCTCAGAGAGAATTGCTTCATGTATAGCTATCAATTTGGTGTGTCTGTGGGAAAAACTAAGCTCAGGAACTTTCTCTGTTGCCATTTTGAAACCATACCCAGTCAAAAATTTTTGGAGTTTTTAAAACTCTGCCTCTAGTTTCATGGAGATTATCTGTTCCAGTCTATTTCACTTATTTATGTGCAGATATTTCTTTTTTCCTTCTTTCTGCTAACTCTAGGCTTAGTTTGTTCTTTTTCTAGTTTCTTGAGATGTAAAGTTAGGTCGTTAGTGGTTTTTCTTTTTTCTTTAAAGTAGGTATTTAGTGCTATAAACTTTATGCTTACAGCTACTTTGCTATATTCCATAGGTTTTGGAATATTGTATTTCCATTTGTTAAAAGAATTCCCCTTTCAATGTTTTCTTTTACCTATTGATAGTTCAAGAATATGTTGCCTAATCTCCGCATATGTGTCAATTTTCCAGCTTTTGTTACTCATTTCTGGTGTTATACCATTGTAGTGGGATAAGATAGTCGGTATAACAGTCATTAAAAAATCTTTTTTTCATGTTTGTTTTTTTTTTGAGAGAAAGAGTGTGAGTGTGGGAGAGCAGAGAGAGAAAGACACAGAATCCAAAGCAGGCTCCAGGCTTTGAGCTGTCAGCCCCGAGTCTGACTCAGCACTCAAACTCACAAATGGTGAGACCATGACCTGAGCTGCATTTGGATGCTTAACCAACTGAGCCACGCAGGCACCCTGATATGATAACAGTCTAAATTTTGCTAATGCTTGTTTTGTAACCTAACATAGGATTTATCTTGGAGAATGTTCTATGTGCACATGAGAAGAATGTGTTTTCTGTTGCTGTTTGATGTCTTCTATATATTGTTATTCCATTTGGTCTAAACTGTTCAACTTTCCTTTGTTGATTTTCTTTCTGGAAGATCTATCCATTGTTGGAAGTAGGATATTGAAGTTCTCTATTGTTACCATATTGTCTATTTGTCCTTTTAAACTTATTAGTATTTGTTAAATATTTTCAGGTAGTCTGAGCTTGGTTTCATATATATTTAAATTGTTACATATTGTTGGTGAATTGATCCTGTATCATTGGTTAATGACTTTCTTTGTATATTTTCATCATTTTGACTCAAAGCCTGTTGTCTTAGGGTGCCTGGGTGGCTAAGTTAGTTAACTGTCCAACTCTTGATTTAAGTGCTATCCATGATCTCACAGTTGGTGACTTGGAGCCCTGCATTCTGCTCTGCATTGGCAGTGAATGTCCTGATTGGAATTCTTTCTCTCTGCCCCATTCCTGCTTGGACTCCCTCTATCTCTCAAGTAAATAAATAAATGAACTAAAAAAAAAAAATCTGTTCTGTCTTAAATAAACATAGCTACTCTTTCTTTTGATTTTCCTATTCATTGAATACCTTTCCATCACTTCACTTTGAGCCAAGGATGTCCTTAAAAGCCAAAGTGAGTCTCGCAGGCAGATGATGGTTGGGTTGGGTCTTTTTGTTGTTACTTTTTTTTTTTTTTTGGTTTATTTTTCGTTTTTAATTTTTTAATGTTTTATTTATTTCTGAGAGAAAGAAAGAGAGACAGTGTGAGCGCGGGAGGGTCAGAAAGAGAGGGAGACACAGAATCTGAAGTAGGCTCCAGGCCCTGAGCTAGCTGTCAGCACAGAGCCCAATGTGGGGCTCGAACCCATGAACCATGAGATCATGACCTGAGTTGAAGTTGGGTGCTGAACCAACTGAGCCATGCAGGCACCCTTGTTTTTTTTTTTTTTTTTCAGATCCAGCCATTCTATACTTTTTGATAGAATTTAGCTCATTTACATTTAGAATAATTATTGATAGTAAGGACTTACTATCAATAGTAAGGATGCCGTTGTAATGTTTTTTGACTTTTTTATAGATTTCTTTTTCCTTTCTTCCTCTCTTGCTGCTGCCTTTTGTTAATTGATGATTGCCTGAAGTGGTGTGCTTTCATTCTCTTCTCTTTGCCCTTTGTGAATCTGCTGTAAGTTTTTGATTTGTGGTTACCATGGGACTGAAATTGTTACAGCTCTATGATGTTTTATTTATTTTGTACTGATAATGGTTAAACTTTAATCACATACAAAAACTCTACCTTTTTATTTTCCCCCATAATTTTGATGTCACAACTTCTCTCTTTTCATATTGTGTTTTTTATTAGCAAATTATTGTAGCTGTAGTTATTTAAAATACTCTTGTCCTTTAACCTTTATACTAGAGTTGAGTGGTTAATACATCAACATATTTTAGTATTAGAGTATTCTCAATTTGACTGTATACTTTTATCAGTATATTATATTCATGTCACTAATTAGTATTGTTGCATTTCAGCTAGAGGAACTTCTTGCTTTCTTGTAAGTTAGTGGTAAAAAATATTCTCAGCGTTTGTTGGAGAAGGTCTTTATTATCTTCATTTTTAGAAGATAACTCTGTCAATTAAGTATTCTTGGTTGGCAGGGTTTTTTTGTTTGTTTTTGTTCTTGTTGTCCTTTGAATGTACCCTTCTACTCTGTTGGCCTGTGAGGTTTCTGCCTCATTGGGGGTTTTCCTCTAAGTTATAAACTACAAACTTCTTTTGTCTTTTTGCTTTTAGTATTCTCTTTTTGTATTTGAGTTTTGAAAGCTTCATTTAATAAGTTTTGAAGAGGATCTCTTTAAATTGTTTGGAGACCAGTGAGCTTCAGGAAATTGAAGCTCACAGTTTCTTTGCAGATTTAGAAAATTGGCATCCATGGGGCCATGGGTGGCTTAGTCAGTTAAGCGTCCGACTTTCGCTTAGGTCATGATCTTGCGGTTCGTGGGTTGGAGCCCCTCATCGGGCTCTGTGCTGAGTGCCAGCTCAGAGCCTGGAGCCTGTTTCAGAGTCTGTGACTTCCTCTCTCTCTGACCCTCCCGTGATCACGCTGTCTCTCTCTTTCTCTCCTAGAAATAAATAAAACATTAAAAAATTTTTGTAAAAAAATTGTCATCCATTATTTCTTAAAATAAGCTTTCTTCCCCCTTCTCTCTCTTCTTTTGAACTTGAGTAATTCACACAGTGAATTATCCCACAGATCATGTAAGCTTTTATCACTCCTTAATATATTTTCTTTGTTCTTTTCTAACTAATTTCACAGTTCCTGTGCTCTTTCTCATAGATTCTTTCTTTTCCTGGACACATCCTACTGTTGATGGTCTCTATTGCATTTTTCACTTGTTTCATTATATTTATCAATTTAGAATTTCTATCTGGCTGTGTTTTGATTGCTTTGTTAAACTTCTCAGTTTAACATGTATTATTTTCCTGATCTCATTGATTATCTTTCTGTCTTATATCTCATTGAGTTTTCTTAAAACAGCTATTTTGAATTCTTGATTGGGTAAATCACAAATCTTCATAACCTTGGGATTAGTTACTAGAAGATTATTGTGATCCTTTGGTGATGTTATATTTCCCTAATTTCTCATGTTTCATCAAGTGTGTATTGCTTCTCATTTGAGGTAGCAGTCACCTCTTCTAGTTTTACCTAGAAATAAATTGCCTTCAGGAGAGAAATACCTTTCTGTCATATCTGTTATGATATGAGGGTTTCTCAGACCCTCTGTGGATATACCTGTTGTACACTTCAGGTTTACTCTTAGCAGAATACTTCTACTTCTCTTGATGATGCAAGGCACTAGACTATGTGCTGACGAGCCTTCCTTTTGTTGTCCAAAACATAGTGTTAAAGCTTTAGTTTGTGGCCTCTCCATGGCTGACAAATTTGAACTGGCTTTATGGTCACTAGCCATCTTCCAAAGCTTGCTCTCACTGGTGCAGCTGAAAGAGTGCACAGGGAGCTGGCCACAGAGTTGGGATGTGTGTGGGTGAGGTACACTGAGTACTGATAGTGCCTGCAGGCATCTTGGAGAAAATCCGCAGGTAATGCTTTCCCAGAAGATCTTGAGTAGGCTTCTTGAGGAACTCCACAATGCGGTTTACAGGATCCCCTTATTGCTTTATTAATGTCCCATCATGCTCTTGTAGCCTCGTTTTGCCTCCCAGTCACACAGCTCATAATTTAGTATTTGGGATGGGGAAAGAAAGAAGCCTCTTTGGCATTGTCCCACACAGCTGGAGAAGCTGGGTTCTTACTTATTTGCTTTTGCTTTCTATGGCAAGAGAAACCAGAGGCTGAGATCTCTCTATGCTGTGCTGTCTTGTGAGAGGGGTGGTGCAGGTAAAGTCGAACTGTTGTTACTTTCTCTAATGTATCCCAGCTAATAGTTTTTGCTTTCTAGTGGTATACTGGAACTTCTCTATTTACCAGAATGTCAACTATGCTTTCCTTGACCATGGGTGATTGTCTAGGACAGTGTTTTCCAAGGGTCTCTGATTATGGCTAAAAGGGGCTGTAGCTGGTTCACAGGCCACTGCAGGTCCATAGCCAGGACTGAGATCTATATGCCTTTTAGGTGGTACATGGGTGCGTGAGACTGCTCTTGAGTCCCTTGTTATATAGTACTGGATCCTGTAGTTCCCACAATGCACTTTTTTCTATGGATAGATGCTGAATTGCGTTGTTGGGGATGGGGTACAAAACAAGGGAAGTCTTAGGCCATGGTGATGACATCACTCCTCATCTCACATTTTGATGTGTGGTATTTTTTTAATGTTTGTTTTTGAGAGAGAGAGAGAGAGAGATAACGCGCGCGAGCAAGCACGAGTCGTGGAGGGGCTGAGAGTGAGGAGGACAGAGGATCTGAAGCGGGCTCTGTGCTTATAGCAGAGAGCCCTATGCAGGGCTTGAACACAAACCATGAGATCATGACCTGAGTCAAAAGCTGGATGCCTAACCAACTGAGCCACCCAGGTACCCTGATGTGTGGTATTGTTACTGTCATTCATTCCCTTTAACAAACATTTTATTATGAAAAACTTGAATCATTCAAGGAAGTAGAAAGACTAGAATAATGAAGCCATTAGTTTTATACCACCAATTTTAATAAATACGGCCTATCTTGTTTATCCATACCATACACCTCCACACTTCTGGGTTGTTTTAAAGAAAGCCAGAGATATTATTATAAATCCTTCTATTTGCATTTGCAACAGATTTGGACTCTTAAATAAACATCATTATCTCCAAATGGAAAAGTAACAAATTATTTATATCATTTCATAGCCAGTCTGTGTTTAAATTTTCTGCACTTCCTCTGTGAATATCTTTTTACAGTTGGTTTGTTAGAATCAGCAAACAGATATGACCCATTCATGGCATTTGGCTGATAGGTGTCTTTTGGTCTGTACCAGTCCTTTCTCCTCCTGCTCCTCCTGTTTGGTTTTTATTTTTTGGTAAAGAAATGGGCATTTTATTTATTAAAAATTTTTTAATGTTTTTTATTTATTTCTCAGAGAGAGAGAGAGAGAGACAGCGAAAGCAGGGGACGGTTAGAGAGAGAGGGAGACAGAGAATCTGAAAGAGGCTCCAGTCTCTGAGCTGTCAGCACAGAGCCCGACGGGGTGCTTGAACCCACTAACTGTGAGATCGTGACCTAAGCTGAAGTCGGATGCTTCACTGACTGAGCCACCCAGGTGCCCCAAGAAATGGGCATTAAAACATTTTTTAATGTTTTATTTATTTCTGAGAGATAGAGGGGCAGCATGAGCAGGGGAGGGTGAGAGAGAGGGGAAGACATAGAATCTGAAAGAGACTCCAGGCTCTGAGCTAGCTGTCAGCACAGAGTCCGAGGAGGGACTTGAACCCACGAACCATGAGATTATGATCTGAGCTGAAGTTGGACACTTAACTGACTGAACCACCCAGGTGCCCCAGAAATGGACATTTAAAAAAATGTTTTACTTAGTTTTGAGAGAGCACAAGTTGGGGAGAGGCAGAGAGAGAGGAGGACAAGAGAATCTGAAGCTAACTCTGCACTAACAGCCATGAGTGCGATGTGGGACTTGAACCGATGAACCATGAGATCATGACCTGAGCCGAAGTCAGATGCTCAACTGACTGAGCCACCCAGGCACCCCTTGGGCTTTTGTTCCTTAAAATGTAGCTGATGTTTATCCTCATGGTGACATTTCACATGTCCATGTATCTCTACTTCCTATAAACTGGTGGACACAACTAAAAACTTGATCAGGTTTATGTTTGGATTTAATCATTGTGGCACGAATCTCTCATAGGTGGCATTGTGTGCCCTTCTTGTTATCCTATCAAGAGACCCATAATGTCTGATTATTTGTCTTGTAATACTAAGATTAATCACTGAGCACAAGTGTTGTACTTGTTTGTTGTACCTTATGTTTCTAATATCTATCCATGATCATTCTCCAGATAAATTATTTTATTAGGAGTTACAAAGTGACTTCAATTCTATTATTTTTTTATATCAACTAAATGTTTTTGAAAGAGATTTTGTGGAGAATAATAGGATAAGTTCTTGAATCTTTCATTTAACATTTTTCAGAATGGGTTGGTGCTCTAGAAACCTCGAACAGTGACAACTTTAAAAGTATTACTACAAGTGGATAGATTTTACTATATTTGCTATGTTTTAATCCATTACTTGTTCAGTGTTCATACCGTTGCACTCATCTTTGGCCACTGGGATTTTGTAGTAATTCCTAAGGTCTTGTTCATGTGATACTTCTAATTTTTTGATATCTTTCTGTTTAGGGGACAAGATGTCCCAGGCTTACCTTGTACCAACACCTGTCTCAGATCTGGAATCTGTCATTCTTCCTGGAAGTTCACATTATTTCCAGTGGGAATCCTTGTTAATTTCTTCATCGTCTATAATTTTATTCTTAAATGTTGAGTTATTCAGAAGAGAGTTTTAAAATTACTAAGTGAATAGTTTTTGGCTCTGTTTTTATTAATTTTTTCATTTCCTGTAACCACAGGAAATGGTTTTTTTTTTAAATTTTACCATTGAATTAATTAAAAATATTAGAGTTTGAAAAAAATACCATAGAGATAATAATTTCTTAAATTGTTATTCATAAACATTACTTTCATTTACTTACCTGTAGGTTTTTGTCTTTGTTTTTAATTTATAGGAAAGAGGGAGAGAGAGAGGGCGAGCAGGGGAGGGCCAGAGAGAGAGGGAGTCATAGACTGAAACAGGCTCCAGGCTCTGAGCTGGCAGCCAGCACAGAGCCCAACGCGAGGCTCGAACCCACGAACCGCGAGATCATGACCTAAGCGAAAGTCGGATGCCTAACCGACTAAGCCACCCAGGTGCCCCACTTACCTGTAGGTTTTTAAGAGGGCTATATTGAAAAACAAGTGCTGTAATAGTGGTTTGTTAATTCTTTCATTTCTGAAAACATACTTGAGTTGTTTTGAAGCATTGTTCTTTAGTATGTTAACATTAGAGTCTAGTTAGAAAATCTAATTATTCTTATTTGTAGGATGTGTAAGTTAAAACAATATAAGATTAAATTTTTTTTAATCAAAGATGAGACTACACAGAGAGCAAACATAGATTTTTGCTTTCTTTCATAAAGTATTTGGATTTTGTTGGTAGCTCCAGGAGGAGTTGAAAATGTCATGTTGTGGAAATTGTAGTGCTAGTTAGTGTATGCAAGAATATAATAATATGGTAAAATACAAGTAGTTGAGCAAATAGAAATTGAACAGTGGTCAGTATAATTCTCATATTTAGCACACATTGCATTTTCTTTCTCGGGGGAGGGCATACTGAACCAAGGAGCTTTATTTACACAGTAAAAGTAATATGCAGATTCCTGAGACATTAGAGCATCTCTCGTTCAAGACAGTCATGGTCTGTGTGAGTGGCAGCTGAAGGGAAAGGGAGTGACATAGATCTAGCACCTTCTGCACACATATCACTCTGCCCTGGGCAGGGGCCTGGCCCAATACTAACCGCTCTGGCATCCAAACCTCCTGATGCTCTGTAACACTCACAATATTTGGTTTGGGAAAGCATGCTACAGCCTCCTCAGCAGCCTACATACTGTCAGAGGGCCCCCAGGGCATTTCTCCCATTGCACTGAAAACACAGTTTGCCAAATAACCTATGCTAGAAGGTCAGATAACCCTACCTGTGCTATAAGATCTTATAGCTGTGGTCTAGAATGGTTATTTTTTGTTGTTGTTGTTGTTTGTTTGTATTTAATCATTTTTGTTTCTTATCTCTCTCTTTTTTTTTTAGATGTTTATTTACTTTTGAGAGAGAGATAGAGACAGACAGAGAGTGAGAGCAGGGGAGTAGCAAAGGGAGAGTGAGACAAAGAATCCAAAGCAGACTCTAGGCTCTGAGCTGTTAGCACAGAGCCGGATGTGGGACTCAAACTCAGGAACCGTGAGATCATGACCTGAGCCAAAGTTGGATGTTCAACCAACTGAGCCACCAAGGTGCCCCAGCTTCTTTTGTCTTTAAGGAGGCATGGTTTTCTCTGACTGGAGAAAAGGGTTGATCTACTGTGTGGCAACACAGATCTGGCAAGATGCAGCATCATTGGCTACACAAAGGGGTATGGTGTCTGGGCAGCACCAGCCATGGCCTGGCTGGGTAGATCCCTTGCACTTGAAGGGACTTTGCTCACATCCCAGGGCCTAGGTCTGAAGTGTACTGTACATATTTTCTTTGATTACTGCTTCTTGGTAGACTGGTTTCTCAAGAACACAAAGTCGTTTGTAGAATCTGGGTACAGTAAGGACGCCTATTGGTTGTGTCTTTTCCTTTTCTGGAATGCTGTGAATTTACAAGCATCCATGTTAAGAAGACCTAGTGTAATACCTGAACACCCCATGGTAAGGCAGCCTCATTTCTGCTCAGGCAGGAAGTGTGACAGGTGATGTTCGTGTGACATTTCAACACACTAGGTTGTGGTCTAGACAAGACAGCCTGCCACCTATGCTTCTCCTTCGATTTCAACTGTTTAAAAATACAGTTTCACACATTCTTTCATTTTATTAATGAAATGCTATGCTTCAAACCAAGGTGCCTGCCTGCCAGGTGGAACTATAATTATGCCTGAGCAGTCTGCAGCTGTGCTTAGTTACAAAGTTTTAACTAAAGAAAAAATAAAATAGAACTTGAATTACTTTTATGCATCTCCTAACATTTCCCCAAGTTCGCACATTTATATGACAGTTAAATCATTTGTAAAGAAATTATTGACATGTATTTTTTTAGGGGGTGGGTGGAAGGACCTGAAAAACCTGGTGTTAAAAATGACCAAGTTTTTGGCTATCTTTCAGGAAAGCAATCTCAAAATTGCTACCCTCCACTTTTTGTTTTGCTTAGTTTTCTACTTTGGAAACCATACAGTCCATGTCTTTCTTGACTACTGTTTTTCCCCCCTCCCACTATCCCTGATCTATCTGCAAATTCACTGGCTCTGATTTTGAAATGGATTCAGGATCCAGCCACTTGTCACCCTATGACAACTATAGCCTATCTTTTTATTTATTTATTTTTAATGTTTTTATTTATTTCTAGGAGAGAGAGAGACAGCATGAGCAGGGGAGGGTCAGAGAGAGAGGGAGTCACAGACTGAAACAGGCTCCAGGCTCCGAGCTGGCAGTCAGCACAGAGCCCGATGCGGGGCTCGAACCCACGAACCGCGAGATCATGACCTAAGCGAAAGTCGGACGCTTAACCGACTAAGCCACCCAGGCGCCCCCAACTATAGCCTATCTTAAGGCTCCCTGTCTCTTGTGAGGACCGTGCAAAAGCTTTCTATGAAGGTTCCTGCTTGCCTTCCATAATGTATTCTCTTGTCAGGCAGAATGATTTTTTTTTTAATTTTTAAATGTTTTTTTATTGCTAGGAGAGATTGAGAGAGAGAGACAGACCGCGTGAGCAGGGGAGGGTCAGAGAGAGAGGGAGTGACAGACTCTGAAACAGGCTCCAGGCTCTGAGCTGGCAGTCAGCACAGAGCCCAACACGGGGCTCGAACCCACGAACCGCGAGATCATGACCTAAGTGAAAGTCGGACGCTTAACCGACTAAGCCACCCAGGCGCCCCAGGCAGAATGATTTTTTAAAAACGTAGATGGGGCTGTGCTTTTCCTCTCTTCAAAACCTATTGCTGTCTCTTCTCCTTAGGAATGAAAGTAAAGTTGTTGCCACAGCCCACTAGCCCCTCACCTTGTCTGGACATCTCTGACTCTTTGCTGTCAAGTCTTGCTTTTCTTACTGTCTCTACCGCAGCTGCCCTGGCCTCTCTGCTGGTCATAGACATAGTGAGCATGACCTGCCTCAGGGTTTTTGCACTGGTTTTTGCCACCATTTTGAGTATCTTTCTGCATATATGTGCTTGATTTACTCCCTTCATGTCTTCACACAAATTGACCTTACCAGAGAGGCCTTCCCTAAAATAGTTCCTTTTTTTCCTGGTTACTCTCTTTTTACTTAGATTGATTTATTCTTTTCTTAGCACTTAATAGCATTAAAATGTGTCTCTAGTCGTGGAAATGAAAGTTCTAAAAGAGCCTAGATTTTGTTTTGTTGATACTGTGTTTCTGTGTGAAAGGCAGTGCCAAGCTGTATTAGCAATGCCTAATTAATGTTTGTTGAGTGAATACAAAAAGGCAAATGCCTGTTGAGTCTGCTATACTTGGACTTGGCAACCTACTTCAGGGAAAGGCACAATCCAGCTCATGCTTCCTGAAAGCTGGATTTAACAATCCAGTGCCATTTCTATATGAGATTAAAAGCTTACTATGTAGGGGTGCCTACATAAAAAATATTTAAAAAACCCTAAAAGAATCTTACTAGGTAAAGAATAGCTTACTGAATAATTTCTCATATATTTTTGCACTATTCTGACCACTTGTAAGCCCTTTCCCACATATCTCCTTGAATTCTTATAATCATTGTTTTAATTAAAATTTACAACAAAATAGAAAACTGAGAGGTGACAAAATAGAGACCCAAATAATGTTGGGAGAGTTGGTATTCCAACTGATTTTATTAAGCTCTGAGGACTTTTCCTTCCCCCAACACCAATAGAAAGATGTTTGAGCACTTTTTACATGGATGTTTTTTGGGAATTTTAAGAAAGTTGGGGGGTGCCTGGGTGGCTCAGTCGGTTAAGCGTCCAACTTCGGCTCAGGTCATGATCTCACAGTTTGTGGGTTCGAGCCCTGTGTTGGACTCTGTGCTGACAGCTCAGAGTCTGGAGCCTGTCTTCGGATTCTGTGTCTCCCTCTCTCTCTCTGATCCTCCCCTGCCCATGCTGTGTCTCTCTCTCAGAAATAAATAAAACATTAAAAAAAATTAAAAAAAAAGAAAGTTGGTATATTTCTTATTAGAGAAGAGTTTCTAATTAGACATTAAAGCTATTGCTTCAGGATTTCAGGTGGCTCTTGTTACTTAGTACCATCTCTGGCAAGAAATAAGGCAGGAAAGCATATTTGAAGGATGGGTTGAACTGTGCCCAGCCAGGAGCTGTAGTTCTTTAAAGACCCTACCTATGATAATGTACAATGTCACTTATACCACATCTGGATTGATCCCATCGTCAAAGTAGATCACAGAGCCAGTCCAGAGTTTGGGAGAGGGAAATAAACTCTGCCTCCTTAGGGGAAAGTGGCAAGGTCTCACTGCAAAAGGTGTGCTGTGGCTATCTTTCAAAACACAACCTACTTCTAAAAATTACCCTCAAATCTGTTCTAATTTTATCACCAGTAGAGAATAGAGCGCTTTTAAAGATGATAATAATCACCCTTTTGAAAAACGGTAGGTTTTCTTTGGTGTGCTGGGTATTAAAGAAAAATTTCACCTCTGGCTAGTACTTTACTTATTGGATATGCCATTACATCCAAGAGATCTGTTGTTCCTCTTGGACAGTATTGATAATAATATTTTCAAAAAGAGGAATAAGAACTGTATTGTGGGGGCACCTGGGTGGCTGTATATTAAGTGTCCAACTTCAGCTGAAGTCATGATCTCACAGTTTGTGAATCGAGCCCCACATCAGGCTCTGTGCTGACAGCTCAGATCCTAGAGTGTACTTTGGATTCTGGGTCTCTGTCTCTTTCTCTCTGCCCTTCCCCCACTTAAACTTACACTCTGTGCCTCTCTCTTTCTCTCTCCCTCTCAAAAATAAACATTAAAAGAAAAAGCTGTATTGTGAATCATTCTAAGTTTTCCATATTTTATATATGTAGCTAGTATTTTTAATGAAGCTGATATTCTATTGGTTGTAACAAGGAAGCTTGGACAAGTTAATGTAGACCAATCACTGTGTGTGTGTGTGTTTTTGTTTTTTTTTTTTTTTTTTTTTTTTTTTGAGAGAGAAGGAAGAGAGAGAGAGAGAGAGAGAGAGAGAGAGAGAGAGAGAGAGAGAGAGAGAAATACACAGAATCCAAAGCAGGCTCCAGGTTCTGTCAGCACAGAGACTGATGTGGGGCTCGAACTCCTGGACAGCGAGATCATGACCTGAGCTGAAGTTGGATGCTTAACCGACTGAGCCACCCAGGTGTCCTGTAGGGGGTTTTAAATTATTCCTCCTTAATGTTTATTTAGATACCTGTACACACTAGTGTATATGGTAGGGCACTGAAAAAATATTTGCAAATGTTGGCCATTAAAAATATCTACAAAATCTGGGGCGCCTGGGTGGCTTAGTCGGTTAAGTGTCCGACTTTCACTTAGGTCATGATCTCGCGGTTCGTGGGTTCGAGCCCCGCGTCGGGCTCTGTGCTGACTGCCAGCTCAGAGCCTGGAGCCTGTTTCAGTCTGTGACTCCCTCTCTCTCTGACCCTCCCCTGCTCACTGTCTCTCTCTCTCTCTCTCTAGAAATAAATAAAACATTTAAAAAATAAATAAATAAAATAAACATTAAAAAAAATAAAATAAAAATATCTACAAAATCAACTTGTTTGGTCTTAGAAATTTCTTTTTATGGGGGAGAAATGAAATCCTGTGGTTAATTCTTACTGTAGATTCTTATCACATAATGTCCTTTATACAGACAATAGGACTGTAAAAATTACTATACAGATATAGTATATTTAGTCATTGTTATAACTTTCACTTTGTCACTATCATTTTTAATTTGTGACATTCTGGTCTCCTGTTTTAATTTCTTACCCTGTTCCATCTCCCCCGTTTCACCCTCTGGTGCTTGGCAGGACACTCTGTCTGGAATTGCTGAGTTAACAACTTCCTCTGTTGTGATCATGTAATTCTAATCTTTCCCCTCACGAGAGAGCTTTTTGTGAATTCTAAGCCCATATGCTGCATATCCCCATTTTGCCTCTGAAGTAAGTTCCAGACATGTGACAAATGTGGTCAAACTATTTACAACAAATGTCCACAGGAGCATTCATACACAGCGACTGGGAAACGGGTTGATTCACAGAAAAGTTTCTGTTTGACTTGACTGTCATAAACAATGAGATCACAAAAGTAAATATTCCACATCTGGCTGTCTGGATCCTCAGTTGTACGGATATTTCTGGAAGGAAAGAAGGAAGTCATGTGGATCAGTCAGCATCATATTGTTCACATAATTAAAATATTTTCTAAGAAAAAAATGTGTTTGGGTTGATGCTTTGCTTAGTTATAAGAGTGAAAGTTATTCAGCCATTGTGCTTCAGTCAGCAATGTGTAGGCAGATTAAAGCATTTGAGTGTTTCAGTATGACAAGGGAGTGCTTATGGTACAAGTAAACTTATAACCAAGTTCACAGGTTACATTCTTGGGTTTCTGCAGGAAAATGGTTAGCTGCCTCTGAATTTATAGATAACTTGTTTTTTCTGTTTGCACAGAATATTTTTAAAGATGCCACTTAATTTTTCTATACTGTTTCACAATAAAGTACAAAAATACCAACTTGATTATCTCCTTATGCATTAACCAAACATTAAGATAGTTAAAACTTTACTGGTAGCCATTAGCTATGGAAATAAAATTGAGTGAAAGGTGAAAAGAAATCAAGAATTCTCCTAATAATGGGCTTGAAGAATGTGTTAACATATATACATTTTTCTCAAAATGTGTTGGCATTAAGGGATAATCTATATTTGTTGATTCTTTAGCATACTGTTTGCATTTGAAATATTTTTCTCTCCTTATAATGCACAGTAATAAAAGGTAATATTACACTTGGATGTGTTTTGGCAAAGAAAACTGGTAGAGCTAATCCAATAACTTGGAGCTCCTTGGAGAAAAGGAGCTATAGAAATGCAAAGTATTATTGTCACTGTTATTACTGTGTGGAGCTGGAAACCCCGTCTGCCCTTTGTGAAAGCTGGCCACTTAAGAAGGAATGCAGAATTGATGTAGCAGGAGTTTAAAGAGTTCTGTATTTTTAAAAAATTACACAGCTATAGTAGGAAAAAATTGTAAATTTTCAAGAAAATGGCTTAGATTTCTTGTTACTGTTCTTTGTCATTGAAGATGATGCTATCAGTGATTATTTTCCAGGTATAACATGCAAGTAAAAATTCCAGTTCTTGGCCATATTGGTGGTTCAAATCAGAAATAGGTTCTTTAGAATTTTTGTAAAGTACTGACCTTTGAGATTTAGTTGAAACAAACTCTAGGATGCACAGAAGGATACACAGCTTTACATAAATAGCAGAACATGCGTGAATAGCAATCCTCTACTTGTGTTTTTTTGGCTCAGTATTAGTGACGCAAGTGGAGATGAGGATTATCTCTGAAGTTAGACTGGCCACCATTCAAATTTTGGCTGTCAGCCCTGTGAATCAAAATCCCTAATTGCTGTAAGCCTTAGTTTTTCATCTATAAGTTGGGAATAATAAAAGCACAGCAGATCAGTATATTGCACATAGATAAACTCTCAGTAACAGAGGTTATCATCCCAGCTAACTGTTACCATTGTCCTAATTAAAGTTGACCTAGAACTACATTCGTCACTCTAACTCAATTATCACCAACATAGTGATGAAGATTTTTCATAACTAAGATCTTGTAATTAACTTGGTGCTGCTGCTTTTTTATTTTTTATTTACTAAAATTAAAAAAAAAATTCTTTTAATGTTTATTTTTCAGGAGAGAGACACACAGAGTGCGAGTGGGGGAGGGTAAAAGAGAGGGGGAGACACAGAATCTGAAGCAGGCTCCAGGCTCTGAGTTGTTGTCACAGAGGCCGATGTGGAGCTCAGACACATAAACTGAGATCATGACCTGAGTCAAAGTTGAATGATTAACTGAGCCACCCAGGCATCTGATGTGCTGCTGCTCATTTTATTTATTTATTTTTTTTTGAGGCTTATCATTTTTATTTATTTATTTTTGGTTTGTTTTGTTTTTTACAAATAGTTTGTCAAATTAGTTTCCACATAACACTCAGTGCTCATCCCCACAAGTGTCCTCCTCCATGCCCATCCCTCCTACCCCCCACATCCATCAGTGCTGCTGCTCATTTAAAAAATTTTTTTTTTAATGTTTATTTTTAGGAGAGAGAGAGAGATAGCGTGAGCAGGGGAGGGTCAGAGAAGAGAGGGAGTCACAGGCTGAAATAGGCTCCAGGCTCTGAGCTGGCAGTCAGCACAGAGCCCGACGCGGGGCTCGAACCCACGAACTGCGAGATCATGACCTAAGCGAAAGTCGGACGCTCAACCGACTAAGCCACCCAGGTGCCCCATCTGCTGCTCAATTTAAAGAGTGATGGAGAGAAAGGAAAACTCACAGAAATTCACCAGTTTCGATAGTTATTAGTTACTACATTCAGAAATGAGACAGAAATTATTCATAAAATACATTGGTTTGATGCAAGTTTTTATTACATAACTATAATGAAAGGAAATGAGATACAGAAGTCAAAATCATTTTGGCTGATTAGCCGGATATTTGCATCTTTTTAACGTCTTTATTATCACTGTTGTGGTTACAGGTTATCTTGGGTATCATGTTGTAAATGATCTCTTTCAGGCTATATTTTCAAAAATGCTTATAAGAGTATTTCAGAATTTATGTACTAAGTGTATATGCTTATTCCAGTCATTTCAATTATCTTCTAATTAACAAACAGAATGAAATATGTCTCAACTGATGTGTGTAGATAGGTACCATAGAGGGTGTTTTAGTTTTCCCAGTTAACTTTAGATAAGAAGTAGCTATTACCCAGGTTCATGTGTCTGTGTGATCCTCTACCTGAAAATAATTATGAGTGCAAACTTAATGAATTTCCAGGTATGACAAATACAGGATGTCAGAGCAATGATTTAAATGTATGTTGGCCTAGCAACATATCTGACTACAGCTTTGAGGAAGATACTGAGCTAGTACTGGAAGCAACTAATTTTATTGTTATGGACTGTTGGGTGGCCATGTTTTTATTCAGCTGAGAGAAGTGATGAATTCAGTTCTTCTATTAAGATGATATTTAAATCAGACCCAGATAAGAACCATAACGTGGCTACGTTTCACCAAAGACCAGCACATTGTCACCTTTTTCTTTCTTTGTATTTAAAGAAATATATCTTGGTTCTTGGACTCCTTTTCCTCCTTTTCCTATCCAATTTTACTCATCTCTTGTTTATATATACATGCCTACCAACATACAGCCATTTATTTTGTTCTTGGTATTCTTTTTTGTTTAAATTATGTACTTACTTGTTCTCCCTTAATTTTTCCTTTGTCTTTTCTCTGCTAGTGTCCAGTGAATTCCTTTTTTTGCAGAAGCTCAGCAGGAAATGGATTAATGCATCTGGAAAACAACTACCTAGTGTCAGGATACTGAGGTGACCTCTGTATTAGAAAAATAAAATAATTGAAAAGTATCCAGCAGCTAAAAGTCAGTAGGCAAAAACAAAACAAAACAAAAAAACTTGATGCATCTTGTTCATTTTTACCATGGAATTGTTTTAGAATCTCCAGGGTATCCTGTGAGAGAAAAGCCATAAAAAAAACAAAACAAAAAAACCTCCACAGAAAACAAAGAAAAAGGGAAAAAAAACCTTAAATGAAGATGAAACAGGCAGATATGCTGAGTTTGGGATATGTTTTAATACATTTCAAGTCTGCAACTCATAAGGAACCTGGAATATTGATGTGTGTCATTGATATGGAACCATGACATTGTCCCTATCCCATTCACTTAAATTGTTATTTCCAGCAGTGAGAACCATCTCAAAATTTGATCTTCCAAAGATAAAAAGCATTCATATTTCTAGCCATTCTTCATCATTGTCAGGCCGTGATGGTCAGCCATTGAATAGATATCCTTGCTCTGGAGGTCAGCAGCAACTTAGCCAAGATGGAGAGGATGTCCATTTTCCCTCCTACTGGGTCACTGGCTAGCCAAGTGTGTGTGTGTGTGTGTGTGTGTGTGTGTGAGTGACAGAGCGAGAGAGAGACTGATCCTCAGTGAAATATCTGATATTTAAAAACAAGATTTCTTAACCTTGCAGTTGTTATTAAGTTCTTTTCCTGGGCTGTAATGCATAGGCTTTGATCTAAAGTCCTACCGTTACTAGAAGGACTTGTGCTATTACGATAATGTGCACTGCTCTTTTTGCTATTCCTTTAGGGAAAATAAAGCCCACATTAGTTCCATATTAGTACCTGACTTGGAGAAGTTAAAAAGCACCAGAAAAAGGTTAAACAGAGTCAAATACACATAAGAGAGCAGTGGTTATTAGTGTTCGGGGAGCCATTAAAAAATTCTGCTTATACAGAAGAATTTATTGGTGCTTCTGCTTCTGGCTGCTTTATGCATTTTAATAAAGAAGTAGGGTGTGTGTGTGTGTGTGTGTGTGTGTGTGTGTGTACTCTTGCACACATTTAAAGCTGTGATTGAACAAGGGCTTTAGCTATTTGGTTTGTCAGTAATTTCGTCCTTCTCCCTTTTTTTACCCAAGTTTCACCCTTTAACTTGGCTTCTGAAAATTCTGAAAATCTTTCACCACCACTTCTATTAAGGCAATGCAGGAAGAATATGCTTATTAACTCTATGGATATATTTTTTCTTGATTTACATATTTGGGAAGGCCTTTTACTTTAGCTAAATGTTTGAAAGTAATTATCCAGAGGGAAAAACGTGCAGTTTCATAAACTAAGAAAGTTTGCGAAAATACACACACACACACACGTATACATATCTATGTATCTTAAGATTTTATTTTTAAGTAATCTTTACACACAATGGTGAGGCTCAAACTCACAATCTGGAGATCAAGAGTAACATGCTCCACTGTCTGAGCCAGGCAGGCACTCTATGAAGTTTTGTATTTCTTGGTGCTTTGAAATAAAGATACGTCAGAAAAGACATGTGAATTATGATTAAACAAAGTGATTTGAGTGTAGACATTAAACTATACCTTCTAAATTCTGATTGAAATGACCAAAGGAATGTAAACTAGGACATACTATTATTAACATTCAGAAACTAGGAGAGAGATTTGTAAAATAGATTAAGATTAAATTATGAGGAGAGCCAGCCAGCATGTGAAAGAAATGTTTTCCTTTCCTAAGAGGAATAGACCTTGAGGACCCTGTAAGCCTGAAGTGTGAGGGTACTGAGGACAACAGTGGTCTTTATGAATGGGGAAGGGAAACAAATAAAGGCATGGCATATGTACCAGGAAGAGCACTGCACACCACTCCTAAATTAAACTGAAGCCTATGCTGGACTGAGTTACATAGAATTTGATGTTACAGCTAACTCTTACCTTTTTCTCTGTGTTCTTTTTAATATGCTTTCATTGGTGTCCTAGAGTATATTTTGTTTGACTTAAATCCTTATAAATTTGATGTTTAATACTGCAAAATAGAATCTGTTTTGGTAAATGTTTTATGTGCACCTGAAAAGAATGTATGTTCTGTTGTTGGAAGAGTCAACCAATACATACTGTTTGATTATATTTAAATCTTCCATATCTTTACAGATTCTCTATTTACATGTTCTATTTATTAGGAGATGGGTATTGAGATTTTTAACTATAATTGTGCATTTTTGTATTACAACTTGCAGTTCTTTCAGTTGTTGCTTTTTGTACTTTGAGGCTGTGTGATTTGGTGCATGGAAGTTTAAGATTATTATATCCTAATAAATTGATCCCTATATAACTATGATAGGCTTTACTCTGAAATCTAGTAATAAGTGTGATCTCACCACTCTAGCTTTCTTTTGATTAGTGTTAGCATAGTTATCTTTATCCATCCTTTATTTTTTTTTAAATGTTTTTATTTTTATTTCTAGGAGAGAGAGAGACAGCGTGAACAGGGGAGGGTCAGAGAGAGAGGGAGTCACAGACTGAAACAGGCTCCAGGCTCCGAACTGGCAGTCAGTACAGAGCCCGACATGGGGCTCGAACTCAGGAACCGCGAGATCATGACCCAAGCGAAAGTCGGACGCTTAACCGACTAAGCCACCCAGGCGCCCCATCCATCCTTTATTTTTAATCTGTATGTGAATTTATGTTTAAAATGTGTTTTCTGTAGGTAGAATATAGCTAAATCTTTTATATCCAATCTGACTATCTTTGCCTTTTAGTTAGGGTATGGAAACCATTTATATTTATTGATTATTGTTATGCTTAGGCTTCAATCTGTCATCTTGTTATTGGTTTGTCTTATTATCTTTTTTCTTTTTCCTTTCGTACTAATTGGACCTTTTTATGATTTCATTTTACCCAAAATTTGTAAGAGCTCTTTGTTTCACTTAATTTTTTTTTTTTTTTTTTTTTTTTAAATTTTGAGAGCTAGAGAGAGCATCCAAGTGAGGAGGAGGAGAAGAAGAAGAAGGAGTCATAATCAGGCTCCATGCCCAGTGCTGAGCCTGACTCAGGGCTCAGTCTCAGAACTGTGAGATCATGACCTGAGCCAAAATCAAATAGGATGCTTAACCAACTGAGCCACCCAGGCACCCCCATTTCACTTTTTTAGAGTTGTTAGGGTATATAGTATGCATCTTTAACTTAACACCACTTACGTTTAAGTGACATTATACAAGTTCACCTTTAGTAAAAACAAACGAAAGCTTGGATTTGGATTTCTTTGTACTTGTTTTTTATACTTTTTTTTTTTTTAATGTTTTATTTATTTCTAGGAGAGAGAGAGAGAGACAGCGCGAGCAGGGAAGGGTCAGAGAGAGAGGGAGTCACAGACTGAAACAGGCTCCAGGCTCCGAGCTGGCAGTCAGCACAGAGCCCGACGCGGGGCTCGAACCCACGAACCGCGAGATCATGACCTAAGGGAAAGTCGGACGCCTAACCGACTAAGCCACCCAGGCGCCCCTGGATTTCTTTGTACTTGTAATACTATTGTCATATATTATACTTTTACATATGTTAGAAATACCACATGATGCTTATTTTGGTAAAACAGTCAAGTATCTTATAAAGAGATTTAAATAATAAGAAAAAATCTATTACCCATGTTATTATTTTTGGTTATTTTAATTAAATTCCTTTATCTAAACCCCTATTTCCATCTGGTGGCATTTTCCTTTTGTTTGAAGAGCTGCTTTTATTTTTTTAATATTTTTGAGACAGAGCATGAATTGGGGAGGGCCAGAGAGAGGGAGACATGGAATCTATATCAGGCTCCAGGATCTGAGCTATCTGAGCTGATAGCAGAGAGCCTGATAGAGGGATTGAACTCCTAAACCATGAAATCATGACCTGAACCAGTCAGACTCTTAACCCACTGAGCCACTCAGGTGCCCTTAAAGGGCTTCTTTTAACATTTCTTGTAGTGCAGGTCTGCAGGCGATTAATTCTTCCAGCTTTTGTATATCTGAAAAAGTCTTTGTTTTTCTTTTCAAATATGTTTTCATTGTATTTAAGATTCTAGATTTCCTCAAATCTGGAAGTTCACTGAGTTCTGCCTCACTCTTTCCTCTCCCTGCATAATGACCTAGAACCTCTCTCAAGGCAGTAAACAGGGGCAATCTTTGGGCTCATTGTATTTGTTTTGCATCTTGAAGGGATTACTGTTTTCCACTGCCTAATAGCCATTGTCTTACACTGTTTTTCATTTATTTTGACTGTTACCTAGTTGTTTTTGGCAGCAGGGCTAATCTGGTTCCTGCTATTCCATGATGGCTGGGAAATCTCTGTACTTGGATTATAGTCAGATTTGCATTTTGAAAAGCTTTCTTTCATATGTTTAGCTCTGGCATGTTTGGTGCAGCAGGTCTCTGTGTGTTCATTCATCTTTGAAATTCATCTTGAAAATTTTGTCTTTTATCCTATTACTCTATATTTTTATTTTATGCTTAAATTTATATTTCATTTGGTCACCTGGGTGGCTCAGTCAGTTAAGCTTCCAGCCCTTGGTTTTGGCTCAAGTCATGATCTCACAGTTTGTGGGATTGAGCCCTGTGAGGGACTCTGCACAGAGCCTGCTGGGGATTCTCTCTTTCCCTCTCTCTCTCTGCTCCTCCCCTGCTTATGTACTTGTGCACATGTGCTCTCAAAAATAAGTATTAAAAAATTTATATTTCATTATTTTTGCTGTTAATTTGCCCCTTCTGTTTTCTGTCTGCCTGGAATCCCTTTAACCATCCCTTCATTTGGTGTTATAGTTTTAAATTTACATTTTGTTTTAATCAAAGTACATAATACTACATAATATTGCAAAGCATATAAGATATAATATAACAGATATCTTTAGTCTTGAGGCTTATTCCTTAGTGGCAGTCATTTAAAAAAAACTAAATATTTTATTATTTCTTGATTTATTTTACAATAAAAATACTGTAATTGACTTTTTTTTCCCTCAATTTTAGACTTCATCCGGGGACTTCTTGAAAATATTGATGAGATTTAGTATTCTTATACCATCCCCCACTCCCAGGCATACATTTTTCTTCCTTCTGTTATTTACACATATATCACATTTGATTAAATAATCAGAATCTTCATTATCATGACTAAATAAACATGCATGGCTGAATTTTTTTTTTTGGTGCTGTGTTCACACCTTGCCTGTTTAAATTATGTTTTGTTTTTCCTGGATTTGGTAATTGCTTTATATTTTTATTTTGCTATATATATCACTAATTCAGCTGCATAGTATTTGCCAAGTTCCTATGATTAAGAATTGATAATGTCTCAGTATTATTCTCTCTTAATATTTTAATTTATCTTTGAGAGAGACAGAGCATGAGGAAGGGAGGGGCAGGAAGAGAGAGGGAAACACAGGATCTGAAGCAAGGCTCCAAGCTGTTAGTACAGAGCCCGACAGGGGGCTTGAACTCACAAACTATAAGATCATGACCTGAGCCAAACCCAGATGCTTGACCGATCGAGCCACCCAGGTGCCCCTTGGTGCTATTGTCTTTATTTAAGCATTCCTTCTGAAACCTTTGGACATTGTGCTCCAGTATAGATTGCTTGCTTTCTAAACCTACTGCACAACCATTACCCTGGAACTTCCCTTAGCATCACTCTATGAATTCTCATCACCAGTTCTTTGTGTTGGATCCTCTATTTTCTGTATTCTAAGTCTTCCTCTTTCTAATTGTAAGCTCTCAGTTTTGTTTATCACATACTCAAGTAGCTTCCTGACAAATAATGCATTGGAGATTTTTTTTTTTGAGATACTACATGTGTGAAAATGTCTTTACTCCCCCATTATATTACTACTTGGCCAGATCTAAAATTCTAAATTGGAATTTCATTTTTCTTTTTTTTTTCTTTCTTTTTTTTTTTTTGAGGGAAAAGCATTAGCGTTCAGAGTTGCTGTTGGGAAATAAAGTGCAATTCTAACTTGTAATACTTAGAATGCTATTTTTTTTTTTTCACTTCAGACATTTCCAGATTCTTTCTTTTTAACAGATGATGTGCCTTGAAGGGGTCTCCTTGAATTTATTGTATTGGGGACAGCTAGGCCTTTTTAATCTGGAAACTGAAGTTCTTCAGTTATAGAGGGTTTTAAAAAGATGAGTCAACAATATACTTCTTTCCATTTTCTCTTTTTGGAGCTCTTATTAATACTTGATCTTTAATCAGAATTTATGATGAATTACTGGCTTCACATTTGCTAATTTGAAGTAGATTTTGCCAGCATGTTCATTTTCCAGATGAAGAAATGGCTCAGAGAGGTTAAGGAATTTGTCTGGGATTACACAGGTGATAAATAGTAGAGCTGAGCTTTCAGTCATGACTGTGCAGAGTTAGGGTATGGACTTTAACTCTTCTTTATACTCACTTTCCCTGAATTTCAGCCTTTAGAGTTACTTGATTTGCTCTACTAGAACTGTGCAGCTAATAATTACCTTATGTGGCTGTTGGCTTAGGTTTAGTATTCTCTGATCAACTGAGCTTAGTAGTGTGATTAATTTCCAGGCTCAAATACTTGAAAATATTTCTTAATCACTACCTTTCTATTCTTTGTCAGGGTTTCTGGGCATTTTTAAATTTTTAAAAATTGCTTTTGTGTATTTCAGGATGGAAAAGTGATGAACACAAATACTTTCTTTAATATGAAATCTCAATGATTTGTTTTTGGATTTCTATTTATACCTGTATATTAAATAGGGTATAACTAGGTTTATTTTTTAATGCACTGATTGCAAGTTTCTCTTAAGCTAAGACCTAATTACTTTGATTATATAGTTTACATTTGTTTATTTGCTTACCTTTAATTTTATTCATAGAGTTTTTGTGAGGATTAGTGATTTAATATATGTAATACACATAGAACAGTTTGTGGTAAATGATAAGTACCATATATATGTCAACCGTCATTATTTTCATCTTAGAACAAGATGTCTGCAAGAGAGACTATTCTAACAATGAATTTTGCTTTTAAAAACATTCACTCCTTTCTCCTTATTCGCAATTCTCAGAGAATAACCAGGAATATTTTTTTCCTTACCAGTTCTCTTCAACTCTAACTGCTCCAACTCTTAATTGTGCTAAAATAACTTAGTACATGATTCCAGTTTATTATCAGAATTTGTCTTATGGTATATTAGGTGATACTCAATCCAACTCACTGAATTTTAACAAATGTCTTTCTTTCCTATTTTAACTGGATTCCAGAAATTTTAGGATTCATTTTTTTTTTCCCTCTCAGTAATCTTAAAAAAGAAAAAGTGATTCTATTATTATCAACACTAAAGTGTTGGAGAAGAATGTCTGATTATCAGCCTAATTTCCTTTTTTTATCTCTTGCTTTTGCTTTCTGCTTTGAGGATTGTGATACTTTTTTTTAAATCCTTGGAATTAACAAATTCTTAAGAATATGCCTGAAGGTATGTTTCTTATCAGTTTTACCTGAAACTCTTCAGTCTTTTCCTTCTGCAGGCTTTAGCTCAGGGAAAATTTCTCCTATTATTCAATTATTGTCTTCTCTCCATAGCTTTACTTTACTCTTTCTGGAACTCTTAGTATTCACATCTTGGATTTCTGGTGTCTCTCTCCTCAAGTCTTGGATCTTTGCCTCCTTGGCTTTAATAGCTTTGTATTTTTTTTCTGGATTGGAAATATTTCTTTTATTTGAACTTCCACACTATTATTATTTGAGGAGTCAGCAGTGACTATTTGTCTTTCCAATAAATGTATTTACTATTTATGTTATCTTAAAGTGTTAATATAGTTTTTAAGCTTATTACTAATGGATAGAATTATAAAGGAAATTATTGATACTTTTGTCCATATAAAAACAAAGTCAACCAATAAACTAAAAAACAGGCACCTAGGTGGTTCAGTCGGTTAAGCGTCTGATGTCGGCTCAGGTCACAATCTCACAGTTCCTGGTTCAAACCCTGTGTCAGGCTGTGTGCTGACAGCTCAGAGCCTGGAATCTGCCTCGCATTCTGTGTCTCCCTCCTCTCTGCCCCTCCCCCACTCATGCTGTATCTTTTTCTCAAAAGTACGCATTAAGAAAAATCTTAACCTTAAAAACAACCTTAATACATGTGACGAAGTACTAATTTTTTGTGTATTAAGTTATTAGAAATAAAGAATTTGAACACACCAATAGAAAAAAAATAACAGATATTAACAGAAAATTTACCAAAGAAGAAATGCATACATCCAATAAACTTTAGTTTATTATTTACTTTATTTTAGAGCATGAGTGATCAGGTGGGAGGGGCAAAGGGAGAGAGGGAGAGAGAATCTTAATTAGGCTCCATGTTCACTGAAGAGCAATGCATGGCTCAATCCCATGACCCTGAGATTATGACCTGAGCTGAAATTAAGAGTTGGACATTCATCTGACTGAGCCACCTAGGTACCCCTTTGAAAACAGTTTTAAACTTCATTAGTAGTCAAAGAAATGTAAATCAAAATAATATATAATATGGCAATATTTAACAAAGTTTTTAATTTTTTTTTTTTTTTTTTGAGAGAGAGACAGAATGTGAATGGGGGAGAAGTCGGGGGAGAGACCTAGAGAGAGGGAGGCACAAAATCCTGAAGCAGGCTGCAGGTTCTGAGCTGTCAGCACAGAGCTCATCATTGGACTTGAACCCATGGACAGCAAATCGAATGCTTAAACAACAGAGCCACCCAGGTGCCCCAGTATGGCAATACTTTTAAAAGATTATTATCATGCCTCATGAAGTGTAATACAGATACTTTTCTGTATTCAGATATATTTGGTTGCAAGTAACAGAAAGCCCAGTTCAAATAACTTGAATGATGTTTATTGTTTCCCACTGCTTGAATTTCAGAAGATTCGCTTGTTTCAGGAGTTGAACAATATAATCTAGAACCTATTTGTTTTTTTTTTTTACATCTTCTTTTTGCTTTCTCTAGTTGAAGGTTCATCCTAAGGGTGGCTTAAGGCTATCAACAATTCCTGAGGTTGTCTGTTTCCTTAGCTATTTGCAGGATGAATGAGAGAAGGGAGAGGAATTTGTTTTCACAGAAATGCTCAATTTCTGTTGGTCTCATTGGCCCAACTTGAGACATGAGCCTGTCCCTAAGCCAATAGCTGGTTTCAGCTAGTTAGATTGCTCAGCTTAGGTTGGACCTATATCTTTCATTCACAGATCTAGAGGGGGGACACCTTCAACTGAAGCACATAGGTTGGATGGGAGAGAGATGAGAAGGCTGCATGAAAATTGAGGATGTTATAAAGAGGCAGATAAAAAGGTTTGGGGAAAGCACATAAAATTTCCACTATGCATGCATTTCTCTAAATATAAAAAGGGATATATACTTCCTGTCATGAAGCTGGCAATAAGAATCAGAATCTTAAAATGTGTTTACAATGTTCAGAAATTGTGTTCTTTGGAATTTATCTCCAAGAGTCATGGATACATATAAATATCCAGCTATTATGTGTCTTAAGTTAATACATTTTGACTATCAATTTTGAAAAATTTACATATCCAACTTCATGGTTTTGATTAAAGTGTGGGTAGAACATTCAGTATTCATACAATGGAATACAATGAAAAATGCTATTAAGAATATTTAATGACATGGAAAATAGATCACTATCATTAAGTGGAGAAATCAATCACAAATTTTATTTGTGGAAACAATTTTTTTTTTGGAAAAAAACCCATATATATTCCTACAAAAAAATAAAAATACCAAAATATTTACAGTGGTTATCTCTAGTAGAAATAGTTTTTGTAGGGTGCCTGGGTGGCTCAGTTGGTTAAGCATCCAGCATCTGCTCAGCTCATGATCTCAGTTTGTGGGTTCCAGCCTCATGTCAGGCTTTGTGTTGATAGCTCAGAACCTAGAGCCTGCTTCAGATTCTGTGTCTCCCTCTCTCTTTGCCCCATCCCACTCGCACACACATACTCTCTCTCTCAAAAATGAATTTAAAAAACTTCAAAAAGGTAGTCTTTTTGCATATTGGTATTTTTATAAATTTCTGAAAATCTTTAGTATTTTAATTTCTTCTTTTCTGATCTTTATGCCTGTTTCTTACTGCACTGGATGGAAACTCCAGTGCAGTTGGAAAAGAATTGGTGAGAATGAACATCTTTGTATTATTCCTGATCTTAGAGTAAAAAGATTACTATTTAACCATTAGGTATGATCATAGGTATGGATTTTGTAGATGTCCTTTAACAGTTGAGGAAGTTTTTAAAGAATTTCTAATTTGTTGAGAGGTTTTATCATAAGAGGTATTGAGTATTCTCAGTGATTTTATTTATTCATCTGTTCAGATGATCATATGGTTTCCCCCCTTATTCTGGAAATGTAGTATATTGGTTTTCAAATGTTAAATTCAACCTTGCATCTTGAGTTAAACTGCACTTCATTATGGTACATTATTTTAATATATTTCTGGATTCAATTTGCTAATATCGATTTTGTTTTAAGATTTTATTTTTTAAAAGTAATCTCTGCACCCAATGTAGGGCTCAAAGTCACAACCTTGCAATCAAGTCTCCTGCTCTACTGACAGAGACAGCTAGGTGCCCCAATTTGCTAATATATTCAAAAAGACTTTTGTTCTTAGTTTCATGATGGATACCCATCAGTAATTTTATCTTTATCAAGTTTCTGTGTTTGCTTGGTAAAAGAAGGTAGGAAATAGTCCCTTTTCCATTTTATGAAACCATTTGTATAGGATTGCCATTATATCTTCTGACACATTTTGTATAATTTGCCCGGGAGGCCTTCTGACTCTGGAATCTTCAGTTGGGGGATTATTTTAAATTCAGTTTCTTTAATAGATTTTGAGTTATTTAGATTGCCAATTTCTATTTATGTAAGCTTTAGTAATTTGTATGGAATTTTGTCATTTCATGTAAGTTGAATTTATTGGCAATTTATGCTTTTAATACCTTAAGGATCTGTAATGTTGACTTTTTTATTTCTGGTACTGGTAATAGCTATTTCTAATTTTTCTTGATTAGTGTTAGTAGTTTATTAATTTAATAATTTCAAAGAATTAAATTTTGTTGATTTTCTTTACTGGTTTTTGTTTCCTTGATTTTCCTTGATTCTAATTTTTATTGTTCAACTTTGGGTTTTATTTGCTATAGTTCTTGTGAGCTTCTCAAGATGGAAGTTTCGATTATTGGCTTTATATCCTCATTTAAATTAAGAATTTAAATTAAAATAAGACTTTAAATTAAGAATTTAAGAATTGGGGTGCCTGCGTGGCTCAGTCAGTTAAGCTTCTGACTTCAGCTTAGGTCATGTTCTCACGGTTCATGGATTTGAGCCCCACATTGGGCTCTGACAGCTAGCTGATTTCTTTGGATTCTGTGTCTCCCTCTCTCTGTCTCTCTCTGACCCTCCCCTGCTCATACTGTCTCTCAAAAATAAATAAAACATTAAAAAAATAAAGAATTTAAGACAAATTTAAATTAATGTAAATTTCACTTAAGCACTGGTTATGCTACATTCCCAGATTTTTGATGTTATGCTTTGATTATTTTTTAATTGCATAATTTCTTCTTTTGCCCATAGTTGTACAAAGGTATATGGTTCAAATTCCAAATATTTTGAGTATATTCTAGGTACCTATTGGCTACTAAATTTTGTTATTGTTTTGATCAAAGAATGTACTCTATATCATTTTAATTTTTGGATATTTATTGAGACTGGTTTTATGAGCAAGCATGTTTATCTTACTGACTTTTCCATGTGCACTTGGAAAGGATGTGTTTTCTACTTATAACACTTCTTACGATAGAAGATAATCCTACAACATACTTTAAAATCACTAATCTCAAGATTTTTTAAAATTGACAGTCTTAAGACAGAATAGTGAAACCATTGACATTTATCGTTTTCTCCCCCACTAGGATTATTTATTCCTTCAACCCATCACCTAGAGTTTTCTGTGCTATGTTTACCTTTCTATAAGTATGTTTTTTCAAATCACTTTTTAAATAGCTATTAAAAAGGCTAACAAAATTTTTGAGGATTGCTTAAGATAGTACTTGTAGTATTTTAAAAAATATATATCTCAAATATCTCAAATACTGAAAGAATGGAGCTGAATGTCAGTATTTTAAGCTTTAGGAACTTATAGACCTTAATTATCTGTTTCTGTACCAAGTTAAACATAAACATCAGCTATGAAGGTGATCCTTTATCCCCTGTTTTCATTCTCCTAAGAATGAGTGAGTGAAGAGAAATCCATCTAATAATTGAATTTCAGGGTTTTGTACAGATATGTTAATGCTGGTAGAACTTTTTTTATTCTTGACTTGGTATATTGAACTTTCCTAGCAGATAGAACGTGATATAGAAAACCTGTGTGATGAAAATGAGCCCGTTTCACTCGAGAAAGTAAAAGTTACCAGTAAAGCTAGAGTATGGAGAATCAAAGGACATTAATAAGGTAGGGCTGAATTTGAGAGCGTTTGTGCATTTGCTGAGGATTTTGATCGTTATTCACATATCAGATAGCATGGAAGAAATTTAAACAAAAGATCCTATGTATTGAAGAACAGTGCTTCAGAAAGACCACTCTGGTTTATATGATAGAAGATTGATGGCAGGGGTTCAAGAAGGAATGTGGGAATGATTTGGAGAATGATTGCCAGTGTATAAGTAAGACATAATGGCAGCTTGGATTATAGTGGTGATGGTGTAGGTAGAGAGACGTGCACTGATCCAGAAGACTAAAGTAAATAAGACCTGTTCATAGATTGGGTATGAATGGGAAAGGAGAAGAAGATGTTAGAAGCAAATTTAGGTTTCTTTCCCAACAGACAAGGTGGTGGTGATGATGTAGCATTAACTAATAAATTTCCATACATTGTATTTTGGGAAATGATTAAGGACTAAGAAAAAAATCTGTTAGCAGTTTAATAGCCTTTAAATTCTCTTAGTCTGGAGCAACTGCCCATACTCTACTATTAAGCCTACAAAGCTCAGCAGTAAAGAAATGTAAATCATACTTTAGTTTTGGTTTGGAAAAGGTCCATTAAATAAATAAATAAATATCAAAATAAGTAGCAAACCTGCAGCTAACATCATAGCTAATGGAGAAAGACTAGAGCTTTTCTTCCTAAGAAAATCTTATGAGGAAAAAGAAATAAAACTACTCCTGTTCATAGGTCATGTCATTTTGTATGTATAGAAAATCCTAAGAAATTCACACACACACACACACACACACACACACACACACACACACACACACACACACAATGAAACTATTTGACAAGTTTGTAGGATACAAAAGCACTATGCAGAAATAAATTCCATGTTCATCTGTATTTCTTAAATCCCACATGAGTGAAATCTATAATTGTCTTTCTCTGTTTTATTTAACTTAGCATAATAGACTCTAGTTCCATCAACATTGTTGGAAATGGCAAGAGTTCATTCTTTTTGATCACTCAGAATTGTGTATTCTGGAGAATACACAATGAGATCACTCATCCATTCTGTATGTATATGTTTTTTATATACATATACCACATTTTCTCTACCCATTCATCAGTCGATGGACAACATAGTGGAATGGAGGGAAAAATAAGATAAAAAGATACAGGGAAGCAACAGGGAAGCAAACCATAAGAGATACTTAAATATAGAGAAAAAAATTGAGGTTGCTGGAGATGAGGTGGGTAGGGGATGGGCTAAATGGATGATGGGCATTAAGGACTTGTTGGGATGAGCACTGGGTGTTACATGTAAGTGATGAATCACTGGGTTCTACTCCTGAAACCAGTACTACACTGTACATTAATTAACTTGAATTCAAATAAATTTAAAAAAGAAACTAGTCACAAAAGGAATAAAATACTATTTTATATTCATTCAGTAGCAATAAAAAAATCTTAAAAGGAAATTTAAAAAATTCCATTTGTAAAAGCATCAAGAGTAAAATATTTACTAAACTTAACCAAGAAGTTACAAGTTTTGTATACTGAAAACTACACATATCATTGAAAAAAATTAGATAACCTAAATAAGACATAAACTTATTTTGATGTTTGTGGAGGAATTAAATTGTTTATATTGTAATACTCCTGAAATAGACAGATTCAACATAATTTTTACCAAAATCCTAAGTGGTATTTTTTGTGGAAATGGGCTAGGTGATCCTAAAATTCTCCTGGAAATGCGAGATATACACTACAGTTATTTAATACAAAGATACTGTAGTGAAGACATTATATAAGTCATATAACTCAATGGAATAGAATTGAGAGTTCAGAAATCCTAATTTTTATAGTTCATTTTTAAAGAAGGTGCCAGGGAGAAAAAATGGAGAAAGAATAGTTTTGCTTTGTTTTTTAACATATACTGTTGGGACAGCTGTATTCCAGCTGGAGAATAATAAACTGTACCCCTTCTTCACACCATATAAAAATTAACTCCATGGATCAAAACTTAAATTTGAGATCAACACTTGCATGAAAACATACATGTATATCTTCGTAGACTTGGATTGGGTCATGGTTTTTAAACACTCTGATATGTAAAGCACAAAGAACCAAAGAACAAATAGATGAATTAAATTTTTATTACAATTGAACACTTTTGTACACTGAAGAACACTATCAATAAAATGAAGACAGCCCACACAATTACAGAAAATAATAGGAAACTATACATTATGTTATACTAGATTAGTGAGGTAAATAATTCCTATGACTCAATTAAAATGGATGAGGAAATTGAATAGATATTTCTCTAAAGAAGATACACAAATGGCCAATGATCACATGAAAAACTCTCAATATCTTTAGTCATTAGGGAAATGGAAGTTAAAATCACAGTGAGATGCTGCTTAATCTCCTTAACATTGGTTCTAATAATAATAATTAAAAAAGGACAATAATCAGTGTTGAGTATATGGAGACATTGGATCTCTTATACATTGCTGGTGGGAATATAAAGTAGTGCAAACCACTTTGAAAAATAGCTTGGCAACTTCTGAAAAAGTTAAATAAATACAGTTACCAAGTGACCCAAGAAAAACTAAAAACTTAGGTTTATACAGAAACTTGTACATGAATGCTCATAGGAACATTATTCATAATAGCTGAAAAAGTAGAAACAACTCACATGTCCATCAGTGAATGGATAAAACAAAAGGAAATAAGTCAATATTTTGAAGATTCCATTTTGGAATATTTAGCTATGAAGAGGAATATACTGATATATGATACAACATGGATGAACCTTGAAAACATGCTAAATGAGAGAAACCAGTCACAAAAGGCCATGTATTTTGTAATTTCTTTTATTTGAATTCCCTAGAATAGGCAAATCCATAGAGACAGAAAAGTAAGTGGGGTATGTAGGGGTATGGGAGGAAAGGGAACGTGTGCTAATGGATGTGAGGATTTTTGTGTGTGGGGTTGGGTGATGATAATTTTCTTTTTTTTCTTTTTTAAAAAAATTTAATGTTTATTTTTGAGAGAGAGAGAGAGAGAGAGAGAGAGACAGAGAGAGACAGAGTGTGAGCCAGGGGAGGGCTGAGGGAGAGAAACAGAATCCAAAGCAGCCTTTAGGCTCTGAGCTGTCAGCACAGAGCCGGATGCAGGGCTTGAACTCAGGAACTTTGAGATTATGACCTGAGCCGAAGTTGGACGCTTAACCAACTGAGCCAGCCAGGAGCCCCTAATTTATATTTCTTTATATATTGTCAATACTGGTCCCTTGTCAGATATACATATTGCAATTATTGTCAACTACTCTTTCCACTCTTGATGTTTTTATGATGTTTGATCCTGCATCATAACCATTTCCCTACTACAAAATCACAAGATAGTCTCATATGTTTCCCTCAAAACACTTTATCATTTTACCTTTCACATTTAAGTGTTCAATAAATCTAGATGTATATGGTATAGAGGTCCAGATATATTTCTCCCATCCAAATAACCAAGTAAGCCAATAATATTAAAAGAACACATTTTCTTTACTGCACTGTACTTCTCAAATCAGATGATCTTATATGTATTGATCTGTTTTTGAATTTCCTATTGGTCAGTTTTATGACTAACTAGTATAAATATTAAATGCATATGAACCACAATGTCTGAATTTACTATAACATATTTTCATACCCAGATTATATGACTGTCACACATACCTGTCTCAAAGATAAATAAAACATTAAAAAGAAATGTAAATAAAGAAGTGAGGCTTGAAAAAACATATTACAAAAGAGGTATTTTTGGTTGATAAATAGTTGAAAGGATGATACACTTACCAGTCATGGGGGAAACGAACATTAAAACCACAGTGAGATGACAGTATACCTAGTAGAATAGTTAAAATTTAAAAGAGAAAACACCAAGTGTTGGTGAGGCTATGAAGCACCTGAAACTCTCATACATTACTGGTGAGTGTGTAAATTGATAGAGCTACTTTGGAACACTAAGAGTATCTGCTAAAACTAAGTATATACTTGGCTCATAATGTAGTGGTCCATGCCGAAGTATATTCTCAACAGAAGTACATGCTTAGATTAATCAAAATGTATGTGTAAGAATGTTCTTAGTAGCATTATCCTTAAGGCTTTAAACTAGAAACTACATAATGACAATCAATGATAGAATGGATAAATATAAGCTAAGAACATGGCCATGAGAATGATCTACAGCTTTTTGCAACAATATGGGTGAAGCTTACTAACATAAGATTGGATGAAGGAAGCCAGACACAGTAAATATTCCATGATATACTGTAATTCAACCCCCTTAATAAAAGTTGAAAAACATGGAAATGAGTATATGATAGTGGAAGTCAGGATATTTGGTAACTTTGTGGAGGCAAGTTAATGATTGGAAGGGGATATAAAGGGCAGGGGTTTGGGCATAGTGGTAATACAGTGTTTCTTGATCTGGGTGTTTTTTACATTTGTTTATTTAGTTTGTGTGTATACTTAGGATTTGTGTTTTCCTTCATCACACCTTAATAAAAGGTTAGAAAAGAGAAAAATAAGCTCAAAGTACGAAGTGAGATGGTATAAATAGGACTACATGTTTACTAATCATAAATGTGAGTCAACTAAAATCCCCCCGAAAAGGAAAAAGATGATCAGAATGGATAGACGATGGGTGTCTCTGGAGCCTTTTGGTGGGAATATGGGCAAGAAGTGTCCTCTGATAGAACATGAGCTGGATTTCATTTTGCTAGTTAATTGGTTGTATGTCTTTACTTTCCCCTACCTTCTTAAGAATCTACTGTAGAACCCAGGCAAAAAAGGAGACCTGAAATTCTTCCTCCCAGGAAGAAAGCCAATAAAAGTGTTAAGAAAAGGCTACTCTGCAAAAAACTTCAAGTACCCAGGGGTTCTTATGCTAGCTATTGCAAGAAGAAGGATATGCTTAGTTTCAGCAAATGCTAAATGTCCTGTGGGCAACATGCGCATTCCCCTTAACCAATGTATCACTAAATCTCAGTTCCAGAATGCTGCAAGGGTAGAGGAAGCCATGTGTTCAACAATGGGTTTTTTTTATGCAGAAAGATGAGATAATTAATACCAAAGAAGGACAAGTAGTAGCCTTTGATCAATGTTTTCTTAAAAAAAGCAGCACATTAAAAAAACAGGTTTTAAGGGGCGCCTGGGTGGCTTAGTCGGTTAAGCGTCCGACTTTCGCTCAGGTCATGATCTCGCGGTTCGTGGGTTCGGGCCCCGCGTCGGACTATGTGCTGACTGCCAGCTCAGAGCCTGGAGCCTGTTTCAGTCTGTGACTCCCTCTCTCTCTGACCCTCCCCTGCTCACGCTGTCTCTCTCTCTCCTAGAAATAAATTAAAAAAAAAAATTTAAATAAAAAAAAAAAACAGGTTTCAACAGAGTGCTAAATGGCATGATCTTTGTGTCTCTGTGGATTATAAAACCAATTCTTCCCATTGATAAGTTTATTAATAAGTGCTGTTTCAAACTTTCCATTTCTTTTGCATATCATTTCAAACAAACTGAACTGAAACACTGTCTAACATGTTTTACTTTCTCAAAAAGGATGTAAAAGAAAAATGGCCATGAACAAAGATCTCCCTTCGTGTTAGATCCCAGCAGTACAGCATTATGACATCTGTCTATAACCTATCCAACAAAGACCAGGAGGAAAAGCCAAAATATATTTGTATGTGGAGTTTTTTTTGCTGGTAGATGGACAACATTATTAACAACCCCATATGAAGAGGATTTTGAATGACTAATTTCAAGTGAATAGAAAATAGAAGCCCTTAAAAGAATAAAAGGACAGAAATCCATTTATTGAAAATGACAAAGATTATTTATATTATGCTTAGTATTTTTTTTTTTTTTTTGGTTTTTGGCATTCAGTCTTGCTTATTTTTTAGAATTGTTTCCCACTGAGTTGGAATATTTCTTTATATCTTCTGGGTGACTTTTTTGACTTAATTATTTTTCTGTTTTCTAATTGCCTGAATGACAATTTCCCCTATTACTCTATATAATTGTTTGCTGATTAGTATCTATTTCAATTAGGTTAATGCTCCAGATTTCTATTTTTTCAGTTTGTTTTTTAAATTTTTTTTGTCAGTTTTTGTGAGGGAGAAGGTATATGTTTTACCTAGGTGGTTGCATAGACTTTTACTTCATTTAGTGGTGTGTAGACTTGTTCTTAAATGAAAGGTAATTGTCTAGCTTTCCCTTTAAATCATTAGAAAGATTATAGTTTATTTTTCTGTTTCTATTTGTGTTCTTGATCTGCTGTTTCACATGTTGTCATTGAATTAAATTGAATGTTTAAAATCCATAGAAATATAATTGTTAGTGGAGTTTCCAAAATACTGTATCTCATTTTACAGAAAACTTTTTTTTAAAGGAATTTGAGTATATGAAGGATCATGACCAAAGACTCTGTATATTAATAGAACGTAGAATCAGAGAATGTGGAATTGACCTGGAGTATTAAGATATATCTGACACATTGAAGTCCCTTTCGCTTGTTGATGGGGTAAAGTCATTTGTGTGGGTGTAGGCAGGCAGAGGAGAGAATAATGGTGTTAATGAAAGCTAAGCTGATTGGCATAGGAGCAAGACTGGTGGATGGATAGTCTATTATCCCTAAAGTGTAGGGGATAAGGGAAACCTCTGTGGCTCAGTTGGTTAAACATCTGACTCTTAATTTTGGCTAAGGTCATTATCTCAAGGTTCATGAGATTGAGCCCTGTGTTAGGCTCTGCACTGGCAGTTTGGGATTGTCTCTTGCCTTCTCTCTTTTCTTCCCCAGAGGGGACATTCTGTCTGTCTGTCTCTCTCTCTGTGTCTCTGAAAATAACAAAAGGAAGTGTAGGTGATATTGAAATCAGGGGTGTGCAAATTAAGATTAGATCAGAAATCCAAGGGTGGGGGAGCTAAGATGGTGGCATAGGAGGAGGACCTTATGCTTGCTTTATCCCTCAAACACAGCTAAAAAATGATCAAAGCATTCTGACTATCCAAGAAATCAACCTGAGGACTGATTGAACAAACTGTACAACTAAGGGACTGATTGAACAAACTGTACAACTAAGGGGCAAGGAGACCACATGAGGAAGGTAGGAAACGGAGAGCTGTGGTTTGGGGAAATGGAATGCAGGAGCTGAGAAGGGGAGGGAGCCCTGGTAGCAGAGAAAGAGAAGGGAGAGTGAAGTGCACAGGGCTACACACAAGGAGAATACTTCCCCATAGCCATTGGCTGGGAAAATGAGAGGGGCTTATTTTCATGACTTCTAGCAACCAAACTGGAGTTTTAGAGGTCCTTGGACCTGGCTGAGATAGAGAACTGAGGATGCTGCCCAACTGTTAGATAGAACATAGGTAAGAAACCCAGGGCAGACTGCACTATGCAAGAATCACCTAAGGTACATGGGGAGAGACTGATGATACTTTTTGGAGTGCATTTATGAGAGGTGGCATTGCCTCTCTGGGGACAAAAGAACTAGTGGGCTCCATTCTCTCCCCCTACTCCTCAGCATGGGCGGTTAACCCAGACATTGGCTGTTGAGTCTGATTTGCTTCAACTCCCACTTTCCTGTTCTCTGGCATGACTGCCCTTCTGGGTCAAACCTGCACCAGTCCTAGTGTGGCAAGACCCTTTCTCAGAGGACCAGTCCAGGTTCCTGCCACACCAGGCCACTGATGTTTAGAATTTAAAAAGCAGGCTGGGCTGGGATAGAGCCCAGAATGTACTGCACTACAGAATGTACTGTACTTCTCTCCTGGAGAGAAGGCAGGCAAGCAATCTGGAGACAGTGTGAAATCAGCAATGAGAAAAATGCCTCAGATGTATGAAGGGAAATTATTTGCTCTACTGAAACTGCTTCTCTGAGAGCAAGAAGGAAGCAAGGACCCAACCCCCTCCAGGGACAAAGGAACTGGCTGGTGTCCCTGCCCCTCAGCATAAGCCAACTTCAGTAAAGAGCATAGTACCAATACTGGCTACGTAACCTGCTTACCCGAACTACCCCCGCCACCCCCCCATGCTCTGCTGGTACTGCTTTTCTCAGGCAAATGTGCCTAAGGACTAGAGCAGCAGGCTCCTTCACCAGAAGACCAACACAAACCCCCTCACACACCAAGGCAATTGACCAGAGTTCTGCAAGCCTTCAGTTCTAGTGAAAATGGCATGTCTTGTTTGTTTGAGAGAGAGTGAATGAGCAAGCAAGCATGAGCAGGGAAGGGGCAGAGAGGGAGGTGCCAGGCTCTGACCTGTCAGCACAGAGCTCAGTGCCGGGCTCTAACTCACAAACTTTGAGATCATGACCTGAGCAGAAGTTGGATGCTTAATCGACTGAACCACCCAGGCACCCCAACATCAAATCTTTTTTTTTTTTTTTAACAAGCAGACCAGAGCACATCTACTTAAAACTCCCCATTATTATGGGAAGCCTCTACAAATGACTGACCTGAGGGATAGAGCAGTCAAAACACAACAGCAGAGTGCATGTAGCACACACCAGAGACACTTCCTGAAGTGCCAGACTCTAGACATTATATGACGATTTCTTCATAAAGTCATTTTCAGGAGCAGGAAATGTAACAGGCTTTTCTAATACATGGAAGAAGACAGAGACCTAGACAAAATACCAAAACATAGGAATTTATCTCAAAAGAAAGAACAAGAAAAGGTCATGGTCAGGGATCTAAATAAAATAGATACAAATAATATCCCTGATCCAGAATTTAAAGCAACAGTCATAAGGATGCTAGCTGGGCTTGAGAAAACCATAGAAGGCCTGAGGAAGACCCTTACTGCAGAGATGAAAGCTAAAAAAAAAAAACAAAAACAAAAAAACCCACAAAAACAAAAAAAACCCTAAAATCAAAAGTACAATAACTGAGATTCAAAACCAACTGGATATAATGACCCCAAGGATGGAAGAATCAGAGGAATGAATAAGTGATACAGAAATAGAATTATAGAAAATAATAAACTTGAACAAAAGAGAAGAATTTTAAATCACAAGAATCGACCTAGGGAACTCAGTGACTCCATCAAACATAGTGACATTTGTATCAAAGAAGTCCCAAAAGAAGAGAAATTGGGGCAGAAGATTTATTTTAGGAAATTACAGTTGAAAACTTTCCTAATTCAGGGAAGGAAACAAACATCCAAATATAGAAGGCACAGAGAACTCTCATTAAAATCAACAAAAGCAAAAAAAAATTTAACAAAAGCAGGCCAACACCAAGACATATTGTAGTTAAATTAGCAAAATGTAGTGATAAAAAACAAACAAACATAAAAGTACAAGATAAAACAAATCCCTAACTTAAAAGACCCGTAAGGCTAACAGCAGGTCTCTACACAGAAACTTGGCAAGCCAGAAGGGAATGGCATGATAAATTCAGCACGCTGAATGGGAAAAGTCTCCAGCCAAGAATAATCTAGCAGGTCTATCATTCACAATAGAAGGAGAGATACAGAGTTTCCCAAAGAAAAACTAAATAAGTTCATGAACACTAAACTATCCCTGCAAGAAAGGAGACTCTTTGAGGGGGCAGGAAAGATCAAAAGTGGCAAAGATTAGAAAGGAGCAGGAGGAAATCTGCAGAAATGGCAAATAATAAAATGGCAGTAAAAACATATTTATCAGTAATTACTCTGAATGTAAATGGACTAAATGCTCCAATCAAAAGACATAGGTTATCACAATGGATTAAAAAAAACAAGACCTATCAATATGCTGCCCACAAGAGACTCATTTTAGATCTAAAGACACCTGCAGATTCAAAGTAAGGGGGTGGAGAACCATCTATTATGCTAACGGATGTCAAAAGAAAACCAGACTAGCCATACCAATCGCAGACTAGATTTTAAACCAAAGACTGTATCAAGAGATAAAGAAGGGCACTATATTATAATAAAGGACTATCCAACAAGATCATCTACCAATTATAAACATTTATGTCCCCAACTTGAGAGCCCTCAAATATATAAAACAATAAAAAGCACTAAAAGAACTCATTGATAATAATACAATAATATACATAATATATACAATAATATACATACATGTATATACATATATACAACAGAATATTACTCAGCTATTAAAAAGAATGAAATCTTGCCATTTGCAACAGCATGGATGGAACTAGAGTGTATTATGCAAAGTATTTGAAGTAAATTAAAGACAAATACCATATGATTTTTCTCATAAGTGGAATTTAAGACATATCACAGTTGAAAATGGGAAAAAAAGAGTGGCAAACCAAGAAGCAAACTGTTAGCTATAGAGAAGAAACTGTGGGTTACTAGATGAAAGTTGGGTGTAAGGATGGGTTAAACGGGTGATGTATATTAAGGAGGGCACTTGTGATAAGCACTAGGTAGTATTTGTAAATGTTGAATCAATATATTCTCCACCTGAAAGTAATGTTACACTGAATGTTAACTCAATGGAATTTAAATAAAAACTTTAAAGAAGAAAAATAAAGTTTATATTTAGTTAATAACTAGGGAAAAAAATAACAAATCCAAGGCCCATTGGCCAAAGCCAAGAGACAAAATATATCACTGAATCAATGAAGAAGCCAGTCATCTATCAAATTCCAAAGCACAGGACAAGACATGGAAATAGAAAAAAAAAAAAGGCCAAGTCTAGGCAGCTGGTCTTGGGTCACCTGGGTTTGTTTGGCACAGATCTGAGTTCATGTGACATAAATTGTCTTTTACTGGCTTGTCCAATGCCAGGTGGAACTTGGAAGGTTTAAACGGTCAGAGACAAAGTGAGAAATAATAACTTCTCTAATAGTAGGAACTATTGAAACACTGAACCAGCAATGGAAAATTTGATATCCTTTCCCTTGACAATTACTGAATGACTGGTTTTATATGAAGTCCTATTTATAGGTTGGAATTTTAATTAATAACTTACTGAAATTCTTTTGGCTTTGAGAATTACATAATTTGTCTTTTTATATTATTAGGGTATAAAAGGTCAACTTAGGAAGCATATATCAAAAACACCCTTTTCGGTTGAAAGTGCTCTTTAAGCAGCTGTAGAGATAACATGCTCCTGCTCTAGACTGGACAATCCTGAGTCATAGGCAGGCTCAGTCTTGACTGTCTCAATTAGCACAGCAAACTAAATGTTCATTAAACTGGCAAATGGGACTTTCCCTTTCACTTACAACATGATGGTTGTCTAGCTATATTTAAACAGTATGGTATACATGTGCAAATTAGAGACTGGCTAGGTTCATTGATAGATAAGTCATTATTTCACTTCAGAAGTGACAAATGGTAATGCCAGAATCTCCTTTGAATTCTGACCAGCTTTTGATAATTCACATTTGGATGTGGCACATATGCCCACCTGCCACAGGATACCCTTGGTAAAATCACCATTGCCTTGTCTCTTGAGATATACATGGCCAGGCAGATATGTAGGCATCTACATTGGTCAGTGGCCAGGACAGATTTTCTAACCATGATAGTATCTAGTTAACTAAACTTGCATAATTTGCTGTAAGAAGGCAATAGAAAACCAGTGAAGTATTTCAAGCAAGGGACTCTACTTTTTGAACAAATATTTACCAAGGGAGTAATAGTGCCAGGTATTGTACTAAGAACTGGGAATTCAGAAGAGAAAGAGTACTCATAGTTTGTCCTGTCAAAGAGCTTACAGTCCATGGAAAATGTTGAAAGAAAAACAATTACAAAATAATATTATAGGTGTTAGGAGGGGAAGAATTACAGGATGGGAATATCCAAGCAAGGAAAACAACCTGAGATTGGGGTGAAATGAGAAAGGAAGACAGTTTAGACTGTGTAGAAAATATAAAAAGCCTACAGATAATTCATTAGAATTAGTAAGAGAGGGAGTTGAATAAAAAATCAATATACAAAAATCAATTCCATTTCTACATGCCAGTAACAAACATTCAGAGTATGAATTTAAAAAGATGCTTATAATAGCAAAAAGATATGAAGCACTGAGGAATAAATTTAAGATGCATGAGCTTTATGGAAAAAATTAGAAAATTTTATTGAAGGATATTAAAGGGGACCTAACCAAATGGAGAGATAAGCCATGCTTATGGATCAGAAGATTTAATATTGTAAAGATGTCAGGTTTCCTCTAATTGATTTAGATTCAATGTAATACTGTTTAGAATCTACCCAGGATTTATTTTTCTTAGTGAAATTTAATAAGCTACTTATATGGCCCAGCAAGGGACTGAGGATAACCACAATATTCTTAGAGACAAAGAACAAAGTTCAGGAAATTGCCTATCAAGATCAAGAGTTATGAAACTAAAGTAACTAAGACAGTTTGGTGGTGTTATAGAGATGGCGATATGGAAAAGCATATGGGAGCCCAGACAGAGATCCACGTATATACTGATGTTTGATACATGATAGATATGTGACACATTCAGACCAGAGGAGGGAAAGATAGATTTTATGGCCATTGATCCTGGGACATTTGGGTATAGACATGGGGGAAAAAAATGAAATGAAACTGTACCCCTACCTCACACTATACCCAAAAGTCATTATCAG
Source organism: Proteles cristata cristata (assembly GCA_017311185.1). Taxonomy (NCBI): domain Eukaryota; kingdom Metazoa; phylum Chordata; class Mammalia; order Carnivora; family Hyaenidae; genus Proteles; species Proteles cristata. Next base: position 973,876 of record JAESUZ010000164.1, on the reverse strand, counting down.
ATTTAAGATTGAATGAGTTTTTAAGCTATAGTTTAAAAGAATGTTTATTTTTGAGAGAGTGAGAGCATTCATATGAGTGGGGGAGGGGGAGAGAGAATCCCAAGCAGTTTCTGTGCTGCCAGAACAGAGGCCAAGTGGGGGCTGGAATCAGTGAGCTGTGATATCATGATATGGGCTGAAACCAAGAGTTGGATGCTCAACTGACTGAGCCACCCAGGCATCCCTAAGATAACATTTTTAAAATAATAAAGCTTTTAGAAACTAATAAAGGAAATTATTTTCATGACCTTGAAGTAGGGAAGGATTTTTAAAACATGACAAAAAATCCTAAGCATAAAGGAAAAGATTAATGAATTTGTAGATTTTAAATTTAAGAATTAATCAAAAGTTGACTGTATCAAATTTGAGAATTCATCAGAAGCTGAGAGAAAGAGAGCAAAATAACAACAAAAATATCTGTAAACATGAAGATATTTGTAATGCAGAATGTGACAGAGGACCAACATCAGAGTATATAGAAAACACCTTTCTGGCTGGAGCTGAGATTGCACAAACTATGTTTCCCAGACTTCTCACCAGGTGACTTTGTTAGGTTTTGGAAATGAGAGCTGATAGGAAGCTCAATAGGATGAGATGGGATATCTCCTTTTCTTTTAATTGTTTCAGCCACTATGGCTCTAGCTATAGCATACAGTTGACTCCACCACATTCCAGCTCCTTTCAACACATGAAGCCACTACTGCCCTTCAAACACTATATGAGGGGTTACCTACATGGAGCCTAAGGGTCCCACTCTGAGCCTCTTGGGACTGCATTTCTGCCTATGGGGCAAAGAGTCTGTGGCCAAAAGGGTATGATTTATTGGAGCCTGTTCCTACTTGCCCTTGGATGGGTAACTCAGAATGCTAATGTTCCATGTGCAGAGTGCTCTGAGTCCCTCCTTCCAAGAGTGGACCATGCCCCGACTCTGCACAATTGGCTTAAAAGGTGGCTATTAATATATAACTTTATATACAATTATATATAACTTATATACAATAAAAGTGAATGGAGCTTGGATGTGTAGCCTTGGGACAGTCACCTGTATCTACTTGAGACTTCTAGTGGAGCAGGATGAAGCTGGGTATAGAAAGGCTGTCTCACAGGCCAGGGATCTGAGGCTAGGATATGGCTCTCCTAGGTGCTGCCTGCTACATTCTGGGCAGAAATTTTGAGACATTGAGAAATTTAAAGCAGTACTTCTCAAACTGTGGTGAAAATCTGTTTTTTCATTTTTGAACTTCAAACTTATTGCAGACCATCACTTTGGCTACACACAATAAAAATGCAAGAAAATTGAAAAGTGTACAACCAATAGAACATCACTGTTAAATTGCTGTAAAAAATTTTAAAAACATCAGTTTCTATTTTTCTTGACATGGAGCAATAATAATTTATGGACTTGCTTTGCAGGTCATATTTGGACTAACATTCACCTAAATTCACACCTGGCCTCCTAGGACGTTATGAATAGATACTTGTTAGGATGTGATAATAGCACATAATTTAACAATTTAAATGTGGGCAAGGACATGAGCCTCCATCTGTATTTGGTTCTAGCATTAGTATTCTTCCACTCATCTCTGTGTTGTTTGAGCTCCCATTGGGTCCAAGTATTGACTGATCTGCCCAGAAGTCTGGACTCCTCTCTTGTCTCTTCCTCCATAGGGGCATAAGTTGTTTCCTGATGTTAACATGTAGGTTACGTCAAGATTCCCTTCTCCCCTTTTTTCTCTTCTTTCAGCCTTCTTCACCTGTGTAACCATTCCCTGAATTAAATTCCCTTGAGTTAAAATACCTTGTGTGGTTTTGATTTTGTTGACCTTTGACTTATAAATTCAATAAAGAAAAAATCCAATAGAAATCTAAACAAAAGTCTTAAATAGGCACTTCAGAAAGAAAGGCTATTAAGAGTAGGGAAAATGGGTACCTGGGTGGTTCAGTCGGTAAAGCATCCGACATAGGCTCAGGTCATGATTTCACGGTTCATGGGTTTGAGCCCTGCGTCAGGCTCTGTGCTGACAGCTCAGACCCTGGAGGCTGCTTCGGATTCTGTATCTCCCTCTCTCTCTGACCCTCCCTTGACTATGCTGCCTCTCTCTCTCTCTCTCTCTCAGAAATAAATGAAAAAAAATTTAAAAAGTAGGGAAAATGGTTCATCTCATTGATACTCAGAATTACAAAGTAAGCACACAGTGGGATAGCATACACACTAACCAAGTTGGCAAATAAGAACAACCTGACAGTGAGTATTGGAGAGGATGTAGAGGAAAGTGAGTTCTCCTGCGTGCTGGTGGGTCTAGATTGGCACAACCACTTGGGTGGAGAGTTGGGCCCTGCTGGGGGAGCTGAAACTTCATACTTAATTTTACTGTAAATCCCCATTCAGATGTCCGTGCTCAAGAAACTCCTGCATTGCCTGCACCAGGATTCATAACTAAAAATATGCATAGTAGCATTGCTTACAAGAGTCAAAAATGAAATAAAAGTGGAAATGACCCAAAGCTCTTTCAAAGCAACAGATATGAAATAGAGCTTATAGTCTAGTGAGGAGAGAAGATAGTAATAGACATAATAGATGGAATGTCAAAGTGATGAGTGTTTTGGAAAATGAAAGCAAGGAATGGGATCAGAAAATTGTGAGAGTGGGGTAGACTGTGTGTGTTGTCTGCAATTTTAAATAGGGAGGTCAGGTAGGCTTCATTGAGAATGTGACATTATGGAAAAACAGTTGAAGGTGATAAGATTATGAGTCACAGTGGGAACAATACAGGTAGAAGAAACAGCCACAAGGTACAAGGTAGAGATATTTCAGGAAAGGAGGTAGTATGCCTAGAGTGGTGTGGGATTAGGTCAGGAGGTAGTAGCTATTGGCCAAGATGTGGAGAATCTCACTGGCATTATTGCATTTATTAAAATTGAGCAGCCACTTCAGGGATTTGAGCAATGGAAGTGCCCTAACTTGTTGTTGAGTAAGATTGCTTTGGCTGCCAGATTGGAATGTACTTGGTGCATAGACCATATTGAGCAAAAGAAGCACATCACTGAAAGAACGCACATAGTATTTGTTCATTTATATAAACATACAAAGTAGCCAAATTAAACAGAATCCTGTTAGGGTAGACACTCACAGTTGGTAAAAATACAAAGAAAGCAAAGGGAAAAGCAATATAAGAGTTAGGATGGAGGTTACCTCTAGGGAAAAGCAGGCAGTATGGGGTGTGTGTGTGGGGGGGGGTAGGGGACATACGGGGGCTCTGAGTGGCCGTGTTCTGTTTCTTTACCTGAAAGTAGCTTAATATTTCTAAGGATGTGTCATACACAAGAATAACAATAAAAAGAGAAAAGGAAATACCTTTTTCTTAGTAGCAGCCTGTATCGTTTCATTGTTGATTTATACAACAGGTTGTTTTTCTAGATTAAGACAAAAATTCAAGTTGTGCTTAAATATCTGAGTAATAGGGGCACCTCGGTTGCTCAGTTGGTGGAGTGTCCAACTCTTGGTTTCAGCTCAGGTCATGACCTCATGATTTTGTAAGTTCAAGCCCCACGTTAGGTTCTGCACATGCAAAGCCTGCTTGGGATTCTCTGTCCCCTCTTTCTTTCTTTCTTTCTTTTTTTTTTCCTGTCCCCCCTTTCTGACATTCCCCACTTGTGCGGTCTCTGGCTCAAAATAAATAAAGTAAAAAAAAATTTTTTTAAATATGAGAAATAAAAGAATATCATTGCATTATTTGAGTGTGAGTTGTCCTTACCAGGTAGACATCAACTTTTGGCTGTTAAGTTAATACCATAAAATGGAGAATTGGAAGTTAGCCAATGTATTTATAGGCCAGAAACCTCCAATTTAGAAAAACATGCTTATCAGTCAGGAAGTATTTTTGAACACCTGCTACATGTGCAAGGAAATTTGGGAGTATAGTGGAATATTTAGTTAGCAAGAGGAGATCAATATACCAAACAATTAATTACCTAAGACATTATTAATTGCTAACTTTTGTGGCACTTGTTTAAAAACACTGACAAGAACACCTTAGAATTCCAGACGTGGTGCACATATACCATCCGTGTTTTGATCTTAGAATCAATAGTAACCGAAGTACAGAATTCTGTTGTGAATTTTTATTATCACCTTAACAACAAAGATGATGCAGTTTGTTGTGCGTTCATAGGACTGCTTGGTATCTTTGATATTTAATAATTTTACAAACACACACCAACAATGAAGCAACAGAAAGAGAAATCAAGAAACTGATCCCATTCACAATTGCACAATAATTTTACAAACACTTGGCTTAAGTGTTCAGCTTTCACTACGCTATTCTTCATCTTCCCAGAATATTCCCATGTTTCTCTTCCCATAATAGGTAGGCATGAAACCTCAAATGGCCCATTCTTTCTGCTTCTGCATTTTACATAGTCTTCAGAATGAATGAGATTGAGTATTTTAGCTTGAAACACCCCCTGCTGGGCTGTACACAGTATAAGTAATCAGAAGAAAATGAATACTACAACTTCAGGAGTTTTTAATTTCTTATTAATTATTTCAGTAAGAATTTGAGAACTGGTAATTGGCAATTTTCTTCATTAAGCAAATTAAAGGAAGTATTTAAAATCACTTGGGGAAACTTGATGTTTAGTAGTGCTTTGCTAGGTTTTGAGATATTGATGAAGTATATTAACATAAGTTAATATCTTTATAATAACATAGTAATAAAGTTAATATATTTGCTGATTCATGCACATATATCATTAAGTCTTTGAAGCTTTGGAAAGGAAAATTGTTTTTAAGTTTTGTAGCCAAGTGCATTCCCATTTTAGATGTCTACAGATGACAAGATCTAAGAACAAAATTAGCTGTATTGACTGCTTGATATAGCTCTGCCTTTCATAAATAGATATTGAGAAACAAAAGGCTTTGTCTTTGTGCTATGCTTTGATGTATAGTTATAGCCCAAAATAAACGGTGCATTTCAGTGAACTATTGAAAAGTTTGACTTTGCTAAAATTGTGACTCAAGTGTTTGATATATATGCAGTCTTGAAATATTTTATCCCTGGAAACCTTTGCATATCTTGCAAACAGGTTAGTAGTCCCTTAGGGGTTTGTTTGTTTTGTTTTGGGGTTTCTTTGCTAAATTTTATCTATTGTTCCTTCCCAATTCTGGTAGCTTAATCCTCCCAAACTGTATTAATATTTAGAATTATCCAGGAGAAAAAGTGGAAATGAGCAAAGTCTGGCCTCAGAGGTATATGTTTGTCTTTTACCTTATTTTATTTGACATTGTTTTGGCCTTAAGCAAAAAAAGGAAATTTGTTTTTGTGATTCACCTGCTTATATAAAGGAAAACCTCTTGCCTTTTTTTTTTTTTTTTGAAAGAAAGACATCTTTAATAATTCTCTTTTAGGATTTCTTCAAGGTATGACATACACCCTAGATTAAAGGCATTCCTATAGTCAGCAGGAACCTAGCCTCAGTTCATATTAATACCTCTGAGTCGATTCTCTGCCAATCCTGTTCCTAAGGATGAAATTAACAGCATATTGCAATAGCTCATGAATGTCAGAGGAATAACCGGCCATATGAGTGTCAGGCGTTGGTTGGAGCCATGTCTGTTGGGAGGTTTTAAATTCTGAAGGATTTAGGGAAACTTGGATCACTCTAAATTTGATTCCTCCTTCCCCAACCCCAGCCTCTCCCAGCCCTTTGTTCTCATTGGGAAATTTAAACTATGGGTTTTGTTCTGTTTTCCAATACCTATTCCTTGGAGTGTACTGAAGTTAAGTAGCATGCTGGAAATAGGTATGTGGGAATATAGTTTAGGAAGACTGCAGTATGCCCCCAAGGTAATGATGTTTGGATAAATTGAAATTCAGTGAGTATGAGGCTTCTTTGGCATCCTTCCAAAGGTTGCCCTTCTAATTTTCAGCTCTTTGAGGTATTTGATAGGGAGGTGCTATTAAAATTTACTTATTAAATAAGCACTTTCAATTCTGTTATGGTTCCTGAGTCTTTGATTCATATTAATCAGTCCTGGTTAATATTTTTTCCCTTGTACAGGCTGAGAGTTCCTTAATGATCTCCTTGAGGGTAAGAATAGTGTCACTTTCATTATGTGTCCCTAGGGTACTCACTAATATTTGCCTAATGTCAGGCCAAATGAGAATGCCCATTGGCTTAAGGTTAACACTTGCCTTTCCATTTTAATGGGACTACTGCTGAAATAATTGTTCCCTTCCTCTTCCATTAGCTAAAAAAAAAAAAAAAAAAAAAAAAAGCATTGAGGATTTGTGTTAAATTTTCACATAGAATGCTACCCATGCTATTGACCAGGTTGTATTTAATGATCTCAACTGGGAAGAGTTTCATGTTTGAAGCAATGGCGTTCCATGCAAGGCATTTGCTTGTTTGTTCTCAGACTCATTCTGTGTTCCTACCCTGCACTTCTCTGCATTATAGGGTCAACACAGGCAGGTGGTTTCTCAGGTTCCCTTCCTAATTGGTTTCCAAATAGGTTTGGCCATTGGGAAAAGAATGGTGGGTAGGACGAAGGGAAAAATCTGAGCATGTCTTCCGGTCTCCTTCTGCTTTAGGGATGAGGGCCTAGCAGTGGTTGTATCTCCCACCTTCTTCCAGCTCCCACCTCCTAGGCCCTTGCATGCTCCCATGGCCCCACTTTCTGTCCTGGCTCCTGAGATCTGGCAATACACCTTATCCTTTTGTCCTTCTTGCCCAAGTGGTGATAGTGGCTCCTTTCTCTCTTTTCTTCTTCCCTTTCCCCCTACTCTTCCTTCTTTAGTTACTTCTAATTGAAGTATAATGCAGATACTATAACACTCACTCTTTTAAAATATAGAGTATATGGGCACCTGGGTGGCTTAGTCGGTTAAGCGTCCAAGTTTCGCTCAGGTCATGATCTCGTTCGAGCCCCGCGTCGGGCTCTGTGCTGACTGCCAGCTTAGAGCCTGGAGCCTGTTTCAGTCTGTGACTCCCTCTCTCTCTGACCCTCCCCTGCTCATGCTGTCTCTCTCCTAGAAATGAAAAAAAAAAAAAAGAAATACAAAGTGAAAGTTTCCTTGATGCCTTTAGCTTACCAGAAGGGAAATTAAAATCTTACCCCTAAACTTTTCATAGATGCAAGCAGAATGCTTCAGAAGTTCATGAACAATGACAGGCATTAAAAAAAGAAGAGATTGATTAAAAACCAGCGAGCTGTAGGAGTTTCTTAAAACACTGGACTCATAGAACATGTTTAAATAAAAAAACTGATAAAAATGGAAATTAGTGGTTGCCTGTGGATCTTAACCAGCAGAATAAATTTAGATGGAATCAATTCTCCTCCCTTGGATTAAAGCTCTGTTTTCTTTAGATGGAAAGCAAAGTGATAGAAAAGTAGAGTTTTAAACGTTATTGAGAAGTGACTTGTACATGGGTTAAAGCTGTTAACATTTAGGAAGTTGCTCTCCCATCCTTGAATCTAGCCCAAAGCTCCCTTGGGGCAGGTCTGGCCAGATCTAAACCATTTTAAAGACTTTTCAGTTATTCCTGCCCCTCCAAACAGGCCTTGTTAATCACTGTTATATAAGTTAATTGCAATAACTTCACTATCCCTGCCTTGACCTCTATATTCTGGAGTAGGAAATGGTATTTAATCATATTTGGCATACTTGGCCCAGTCAGAAAGTGACAGCAATTTATAGCCATGCTGTACCTTCTATTTGATGCCCTCAACTATCCCTCCCCCCCAATCCTGCCTGTTTTTTATGGGCAGTGTAAATTTATGCCAATCATGTCACCTCTTGGAACATCAGTCTCCTTGGCTATTGAGTGTAGATAATAACAGTAGCTATTTGGGAGTACTTGAGAGAATGAAATGAGAACATGAGTGCCAATAGCTTCCTGCAAAAGCTAGACACAGGAGTGCTGAATAAATAGTAGCAATTGGGATTACACCATGTCCTTCAGCCCCATTCATCAGTTCAACAATACTGTGAAAGCCTTGTCTGAAAAACCTGGTTTTGAACCCTCCTAAAGAGCTTACCACTAGTATTGAATGTTATGAAAGGGCCCTTGAAAGACTTGCTGTAAAGTCCTCATGGAATTTTCTCAAATTGTGATTTGGGATGAATGTATGGAGAATTGTTCTTCCATTATTTCTCTGGTATTACCAAATAACATGAAATATGCTGAAGTAGAACGGGTTCTGGTGCTGTGGTAGAATGGTTTCTGGTGACAGATTGTTGAACAGATGTGATTATTATCATTTTGGTGAGGAATTGATTCTCAGTGTGTAACTGTATCAGTGAAGGGAGTTAAGTTTCTTTGACTCTTTATAATTATGTACATACTAAAATCAGGATTTTCTGTCTGTGAAAGGAGAATGGTCCTGTTGGTGTGGAACTTCATCTTTTCTTTAAAGTTTATTTTATTTATTTTGAGAGAGTATGGGGAGGGGCAGGGATAAGGGAGAGAGAGAGAATCCCAAGCAGGCTCTGTGCCGTCAGTGCAGAGCCCTATGTGGGGTTTGATGTCAAAATCCGTGAGGTCATGAGCTGAGCCAAAATCAAGAGTTGGGTGCTTAACTCAGTGAGCCCCCAGGTACTCCTGAAACTTCATCTTTTTAAACCCAGTGAAGATGAACCAAATCTCGTTTATTATAAGTAGTCATCGAGAGTTCATTTCTCATTACTGAGGAACTTATTTTCAGGTTTTTATAAATGAGATTTCTTATTCTGGATATTTCATTATTAAGGTTTTTCATTAAAAATTTGATAAACATGTAAGGGATACAGTTAGGGCAAGCAAGACTTTAATTTATAATATGATTCATTTTGAAACATATATAAGTAAAAAAGACCTAATAAAATTTAAAATACAGTAAAATCAAAGAGTTGGATGGCTTACAGGTGTGAGAAAAATTGTGAATTGTGGTATATAACAACTAAAGTTTGGGACCATGGGCCTTACTGTATCCAAACTTTGCAGCATAGCTTCTGTACTGAGTTGAAAAGTGTGCCCCAAAGTACCTGGAACCTCAGAATGTGAGAAAATAGAGACTTTGCACATGTCATTATTAAGGATGAAATCCTGCTGAATTAGCGTAGTCCTTAAATCCAATGATCGGTGTTTTTATCAGAAAGGCTTGTGACAATAGAGACAGCAACTTGAGTATGCTGCTACAAGCCAAGGCTTGCCAGCAACCACCTGAAGCTAGGAGAAAGACAAAACAGATTTGCCCTCAGAACCTTCAGAGGGAGTAAACCTCACTGACCCTGTGATTTCTGACTACTGGCCTCTAGAACTTCAAGAGAGTAATTGCTGTTATTTGAAGGCACTAAGTTTGTGGTAATTTGTTACAGCAGCTTGTAGGAAACTAATACTCTCTCTTCTCAGTTCTGCTCATTATTATTTTATTTAAGTTTATTTTATTTTGAGAGAGAGTGAGCAAGCAGGGGAGGGGCAGAGAGAGGGAGAGACAGAATCCCAGGCAGGCTTTGTGCTGTCATTATAGAGCCCAACTTGGTGCTCGATCCCAAACTGTGAAATCATGACCTGAACATTCAACCGTCTGAGCCACCTGGTGCCCCTCATCCTCTTTATACTTAATATTTCTTGAAGATACATGGTATTTAAAGCTTCTATTCTGGGCCTTTTCCTTTATTGGAATATGCCTTATGCTTTCTTTTCCTGCTTCTATCTCATTGTCTAGTGAATTGCGTATAGGATTTGCTCTAATTTACTGCATCAGAATCTTTCTTCCTCTTCCCTCCCACTTTATCTGTACACACTCAGCCCTTCATTTGTATCACACTCTGGCATTTTCTCTTCCCACAATGATAGGGAGAGTTTGTTGGTGAGTGCCTGCATCTCTATTCAGCCATGAACTTCCAAGGAGTTTGTTTTTCTGCTTCTGTACCTTGGGTTGTGATGAGCACATGATCGACTTACATTAAGTATTTGCTTAATTAATGAAAATTTCTCTTTTTGTTTCTATCTTTTAAAATCCCTTTTTAAAGCTTTTAAAAATTCTCTTTGGAAGATGTGTGGAAAAGTGAATATTACTTTGACTGTCAAAAGAGGCCATAGTGAGATCAAAAGTTAAGTCTCCTTGCCCTTGCTGTTGGAAATTGCTATTTAAAATTTATTTAATTTAGAACTTATTTTATGAAGATAAATGACAGAACAAAAGGAATAAACAAATAACTGTCTTGAAATTTTGGGGAGTGAAAACTTTGGTTCATTTCATTGAAGACCATTAAATCAAAGAAATATTTCCATCTAATTAATTGAGGTGAGTTCATAGTATTAAGACCTGAAAAGCTTTTATGCCCAGAATTATTTTTCATGCCATCTCCTGCAACAGTGTGTGGGAAATAGTTTAGGGAGAAAACTTGTGAGAAAAGGTACAGAACTTTTCTTTATAATCAGTTGAGGATGATGATAAGGCAGCTTAGTCATTGAAAGACCTAGAAAGAGTTGTTCTCGGGGCGCCTGGGTGGCTTAGTCGGTTAAGCGTCCGACTTTCTCTTAGGTCATGATCTCGCGGTTCGTGGGTTCGAGCCCCGCGTCGGGCTCTGTGCTGACTGCCAGCTCAGAGCCTGGAGCCTGTTTCAGTCTGTGTCTCCCTCTCTCTCTGACCCTCCCCTGCTCACGCTGTCTCTCTCTCTCTCTAGAAATAAATAAAAATATTAAAAAAAAAAAAATTAAAAAAAAAAAAAGAAAGAGTTGTTCTCTAAGAAAAGAAAGAATTACAAAGAGAGAAGACCAAGTATTTCAAGGATTCTATGTCTATTGAATTCTTGTGTGTTTTTAGAACTATTTTTAGGAGGAACTTAACGGAGGACCGTGGGGGAGAAGAAGGGGGGAAATGAGGGGAGAGGGAGGGAGGCAAACCATGAGAGACTCTTGAATGTTGAGAACAAACTGAGGACTGATGAGTGAGGGGGAGGGGGGTGATGGGCATGGGGGAGGGCCCTTGTGGGAATGAGCACTGGGTGTTACATGGAAACCAATTTGACAGTAAACTATTTTAAAAAATTTTAAAAAACATGAAAAAGAACTATTTTCTGAGACGACAGCATTGACTGCTAGTTAGGGTGATCTGTTGTTCATAGAAGGGGGAATTATGTGGTTTCCATCAGATTCTTAAAACCGTAAATCAAATCCCAATGAGATTATGAATTTGAAAAGGCTAATTGTGGTTGTGTTCTAAATATCAATTATATGTAGTAAGAAAAAAACATAGTAAAGTGGCTTTTGGTAATAAAGTTGCTTGAAAGTGAGATATAATTTGCAAGTGGTTTTGTCTGGTCTTTGCCAGAGAAAGTTTTTTTGTTTTGTTTTTGTTTTTTTGTTTTACAAACATTCGTTTATCTGTAGGTAAGAAAGAATGCCCCTCTACCAGAGGTGTTCTTGGTGCTTTTACTGCCTAGGTCCCTATTTTGGGGCTCCTGTCCAGTGAGTTTGGCATTTTCCTGCAAAGAGAATATTTCTGAAATTGCAGCTCTCCCTTCTACTTGTGGAGTAATGCTCATTTCCAACATTGTCTGAAACTGCTAATATAGACACACTTATGAAAATGTGTTAAGGAAGAAAAGATAATTTGATGAACATCTCTGACGGTCAGAGGCTACAGATTAAATACAGTTGACAGTTGGCAGCTTTACTTTATGCTTCAGTTATCTTTTGCCTAAAAGTTAAAGTAATATATTTTTTTCCTTATGTTTCTATAGGTTGACTGGGCATACTTAGCTGGGTAGTTCTCCTTTCTGGTAGGATGTCAACAACTAGGGTTTCTCTGTTGGTTGCATTCATTTGGCATCTTGGCTGGGATGGAAATTCCAAGAAACCTTCACTCAAATGTCTCATGTTTTGCTGCTTCTCCACATGTTCTTTCCATGTGGCTGGCCTGGGCCCCTTAAAGGTTAGAGCTGCATCTACTACAGTGTCACTTCCACCTAAGTTAAAATCCAAATTCAATGGAATGGAAGTAGACTACATTTCCTGATGGAGAGAGGCTTGTTCCTACAAGGAGGGTAAATAATTGATGGCAGCTCGTTTCTGTTTTGTTTTGCTTTGTTTTGAAAGCCAGTGTGTGCATGTGTGGTGTGTGAGTGGGAGAAGGGCAGAGGGAGAGGGAGAGAATCTTAAGCATGCTTCACACCCTGTGTGGAGCCTGACCTGGGTCTTGATCTCACGATGGTGAGATCATGACCTGAGCCAAAATCAAGGGTAGGACACTTAAGTGGCTGAGCCCCCCAGGCACCCTGATGGCAGCTATCTTTGGAGCATACTTGCCACAGCCTCATTATTCACTTTAAATTAGCACTACTTAATTTTGTAAATCAGATTTTTTCACATGTCTTCAGCTTCCTTGAAATGACCAATCTTAAGTTTAGTTGCCAGATCCAGCCAACATTTTCTGATCCTTTAGGGAATGTGGCCCTAATTATTCCTTGTAATTGGTACTGTTGAGTTACGCCTTACTATGTGCTCAGAACTGAGTTTAGTTCTTTATGTATGTGAGCAAGTCCTTATAGCAACCCTATGAGGAAGATATTACTTCTATTTTCTTGATTTAAAACACTGAGGCTTTGAGCAAATAAGAAACTTGCCCAAATTCTCAGAGCTTATAATGTAGTAGAGCCAATTTGGAAAACTTGGAAGTTGGTGCATTTGTACTGAAACATGGTAGCTCTTTTTTAGGTCCATTATGAAATTTCTATTTGAAACTGCTGTTGAATTCATTTGCTCTGTTGACTTTGCTGAATTCTCACACAGAATTTGCTTGAAACAGATGCGTCTGTTCTTGGTATGCAGACTAGGACACAGGTCTGTGAGATGATTTTATTAACTAATTCTCCCTCCTCCCCCTTTCTGGTTTAAGGCTTCTCTAACAGCAGAAACATTTTGAGACTTTGGCAGTTCCTCCATACCACCCTTTGACATCTCCTTTCCATGCTCACATATTACCCACCTGAGCATCATGGGAGACATTTCCACATCCCCAGGTCTTAGTATTTTCTTGTCCAATATTAGCATATCTTAATTACATTTTCATTGCTGAAGTCTTAGACTGTGGCTGTCCAGACTGCAGAGAATTTTTCAGTAGGTTAAACAAATATAAGACTGGCTTTTACTATTTTGAGTGTTAGATTCTTGTCATGTTCTCTTGTGAACTTTATAGTCTGTTAAATTTTCTACTACATTCCTTTAGGCCATTAGCACTTTCTGAGCCTTTCTGTATTTCACTTTGATGTTAATATTTTATCTTTCTGGTCATGTATTTACTGTTCGCTATCATTAAAAATAGTTAAATTGCTCAGTCTCAGGCATGGATTTTTATAACCCTTGAATTCCCTGAAACCTGTTTTTGTGATAAAAATGACAAATATGTCTGGAAATTGGTCAGATTTGGCTGTTGGTAGAATTTGGCAAGGTTATTAGAATTTTTCTGTTATTTTTCATAGAGGACACAGAGGGAGAACTAGAAACGACTGTAAAAAATTGACTTCCTCCTTTTTGAACCATAAGTGCAAGAGTTGAGGAGTTATGATGACACCAACTTCTTATTTAATGTGAAGGTGAAGATTTTCATTCAAGGTTGAAACCAATACTGCATCTAAGACCTAAAGTACTGGATGAGCTTCCTAAATGTAACCTTTGTTACCTGCATTGTCTTTGGAGAAGACATTTTTTATTGCAGAAGATTTTTATTTTAAGAAACAGAATACAGAAATCTATGAATTTTGACATGCTGTGTCTTTATTTTTAATTCAAAATACTTTATAATTTGTTTGATTTCTTCCTTTTTCCATGGATTACACCATGGATATATATTATTTTGTTTCTAAATATTTGGAGATTTTCCAGAGATTTTTCTGCTACTGATTACTAATTTAATTTCATTGTCATTAGACAGTATATTTTGTGTGATTTGAATACTTTTAAATTTTTTTTAACAGTTCTTGTATGGTTCCCATACAAATCTATCTTACATAGACTATAGACATGTGAAATGAATGCATATTTTGATGTTTCTGTGTAGAGTATTATATGGATATTAAAGCAAGTTGGTTAATACTCTTTTTCATATTTCCTATATTTACTGATTTTATACTTGTTCTATCAATTATTGAGATGGGTAGAAATCTTAGAGTATAATCATAGATTTGTCTAAATCTCTTTGCAGTTCTTTGTTTCATGTATTTTGAAACTCTAGTATTAAGTTCATAAATATTTGCATGCCTAATACTAGAGTATTCTTGCTGAAGTAATCCCTTTATCATTATAATAAGACTTTCTTTTATTCTTGACAGTCTTTTTTTGAAATCTACTTTGTCTGATAGTAACATAGCCACTTCAACTTTTTTCTCAACTTGATAGTACAGAGTATCTTTTTCAGTGAAAAATCTTTTTACCTGAAAAAAAAAAAAAATACAGCAGCATAGAGTTTGGTGTTGCATCGTTTTTCTAATTTAACAATCTTTAACTTTTAGTTGGGGTTTTTAGACCATTTATCTTTAATAAGGTTATTGATATGATTATACTGGAATCTACCATTTTGTTGTTTTCTGTATGTCCCTTCTGTTCTATGTGCCCTTTACCTTCATTTTCTCCCTTTAAAAAAAAAAAAAATGTTGATTTTTGAGGAGAGGGAGGGGCAGAGAGTGAGGAGGACCGAGGATCCTAAGCTAGCTCTACACTGACTGTAGTGAGCTTGATGTGGGGCTCAAACTCACAAACCATGATATGAGGACCTGAGCCAAAGTTGGACACTCAGTCGACAGAGCCACCCAGGTGCCCCTTTGCTTTCTTTTAGATTAGATTATTATTATTATTATTATTATTATTATTATTATTGTTTTAGTGTTTTATTTCTGTGAGAGAGTGTGTGTGAGCAGGGGAGGTTCAGAGAGAGAAGGAGATATAGAATCTGAAACAGCCTCCAGGCTCTGAACTAGTTGTCAACACAGAGCCTGACATGGGGCTCGAACCCACAAACCGCGAGATCATGACCTGAGGCGAAGTTGGATGCTTAACCAACTGAGCCACCCAGGCATTCCTAGTTTATTATTTTTATGAATCTGTTTTTTCTCCTTTGTTGTCTTATAAGTTAAAACTGTTATTTTATTGGTTGCTTTGGGGTTTATGTTACAACAGCTTTAACATAGTACAGTCAGTCTTTAAGTGATACATTTACAGTGTAAGAACCTTATTTTTATTTATTACTTTTATTTCTTCTTTTTCTACTAGCCTTTAAGCTGTTGTCAACACATTTCATTTTTTTTTAATATTTTTAAATTTATTTCTAGGAGAGAGAGAGACAGAGTGAGCAGGGGAGGGTCAGAGAGAGAGGGAGACACAGACTCTGAAATTGGCTCCAGGCTCTGAGCTGGCAGTCAGCACAGAGCCCGATGCGGGGCTCGAACCCACAAACCGCGAGATCATGACCTAAGCGAAAGTCAGACGCTCAACCGACTAAGCCACCCAGGTGCCCCAACACATTTCATTTTTATGTATGTTCAAATCCCTACAGTAAATTGCTATTATTTTGGTTTCAAACAGTTGATAATGTTTCAGAGATTTAAGTTAAAAACCAAATTTTTATATTTATTTACCTTTGTAGTTTCTATTTCCAATGCTCTTTATGTACATTGAGGTTTCCACCTGGTATCATTTTCATTCTGTTTGGGGTACTTGCTTTATTACTTGTTCTGCAGATGTACTAGTGGATTCAGTTTTAGTATGTCTGGGGAAGGTCTTTATTTCACCTTCATTTTTCCATCTATTTTCTTTTTTTAAAACATTTTTAAATATTTAAGTAATCTCTAGACCCCTTGTGGGGCTTGAACTCATGACCGACCCTGAGATCAAGAGTCACATGCTCTTCTAACTGAGCCAGCCAGGTGCCTCTCCTTTTTTTCCCCTCCCAGTTAGTATTTTAAAGATCTTGGTACACTCCCAGTTAGTATTTTAAAGATCTTCGTTGTCTTTAATTAGAAATGTACTGTCCTCTTTATTACTCTGTACATAATATGTGTCTATTTTTCCCCTATGGCTATTTTTCATGTTTTTCTCTTTATCACTGATTTTAAGACTTGTGATTATGATGTGCCTTAGTTTTCTTGTTTTGTTTTGTTTTTGTGCTTGGGAGATTCTTGGATTTTTGTGTCCCTGTAGTTTATTCGGGCAAATGTGGAGATGGGGAAGGCCTTGAATCTAAAGAAGGTGTTGGGGCTTTGGCAGTGAAACTTGGCTTTTGCTGTCAATTCAAGACTGAGTGGGGCAAAAAACTTGACCTTGGGGTTGTGGGGCTGCTCAACTGGCCATGAAATCTTCCATCCTCATGATACGGATTGTATGGGCCTGGGTGCTGTACTGGGCCCCCATGTCATGGTAGCACTGTATCAGGGCCCTGTACACCCAGCTCATGGATGCCACTGCAGGAGTTAGAGCACAGCTAGGTGCCAGAGTTGTTTAGCTGAAGGGAAGATTTCTTAAATACCTGCTGACAGTAGACCATTTTTCTTGAAGACTTCTTCAGCTGAGACAAAGTATCAGAAGCAGGACTTGGCAGTGACATGACTAGGTGCAAAGATTGGCATGTGGTGGAGTGCAGGGAATGTACTGGGGAATGAGTAGGCAGTACTCCATCTGCTTATATATTCTCACAGTATATCTGAGGCCTTCATGGTGCCCACTTTATGCTTGCTGCCACCCACAAAATGAGCTAATGGTTTTAAACAAACTTCGAAAATTTTTAGTCATTATTTCTTCAAATATGTATTGCTTTCCCATCCTTGTAGGGATGCCAGTTACCTTATATTTGGCCCTGTAAGGTTGCCCCATGGTTCACTGATTCTTTGTTCATTCTTTTTCCTGTCTTTATTTCTATGTGTGTTGCATTTTGGATAGTTCCTATTGCCACATCTTGTAGTTTACTAATCTTTTCTTCTGCTTGGTCTAATCTCCTGTTAATTCCATATAGTATATTTTTGATCTCACACATGGTAGTTTTCATCTCTAGAAGTTTAATTGTGTTTTCTTAAAATAGCCTCCAGGGATGCCTGGGTGGCTTATTTGGTTAAGCAGCTGACCCTAAATTTTGGCTTAGGTCATGATCTCACAGTTCATTAAAATTGAGTCCCGTGTTGGGCTGTGCACTGACAGCATGGAGCCTGCTTTGGATTCTCTCACCCTTTCTCTATGCTCCTTTCCTCCTTGCTTTCCTCTCTGTCTCACAAAATAAGTAAAGTTAAAAAAAAAAAACCACTTTAATGTCTCCATTTAACATGTTAAATCTTTTATCATTTTCCCTTTATAATTCTATCAGTTGTGATTTTTATGTTTTGAAGCCATATTGTGTTAGGAGTATACAAGTTAATACCTTGTGCATGTGTGTGTATTCATAGGGGCATACATGTACTGTGTATGTATGTGTGTGTGTATATGTGTATATATATATTTTTCCTATATCTAAATATTTAATATAAATACTCCTATTTAATACATATTTATATTCCTGTATGTAAATATATACATTCTTTCTATATATGTAAAAATACATATAAATTCCATATTTATGTATATAAATCGTGTGAGTTTTTTTCCTTTTTATTGTAAATCTTTTTGCTTTATTTTCTACTTTGATTACTAAAATTACTAAAAATCAGTGAAATTACTATACTACCAGTCTTAGTACTGGACTGACAAATCTCTTCCCACATTTTTATTTTCAATCTTTCAAGGCCCATATTTTTTACGTGTAAGCACCATAGAGCTGATGGTCATTTTGTTTGTTCTTGCATTCTTTGAATTAGAACATTTAATACGTTTACAGAGTTTGCTCTTAGTCATTACAAAGAATTAAGGAGTTTATAGCTAACATAGGGTAAAGCATAGATGTTTAAGAACCTTCTTACAAAGTTGTTTGTCATAGACCCCAAGTTTGATGATTTTTCTGACTTCCTTTCTTGAGTAGAGGCTGGAATTCCCGTGGCTTCCATGACATTATCTTTATTTATGGCATAAAAGCCTGAAGATGCTGATAGAGAAAAATGATACTACTTCTGTAAAGTGGGAGACTGCACTTAGGGTACTCTGCTGGTCTCTTGTCTCACACAGGAACTGGTCATTTAAAGCATTTATGCATAGTATCATTTTGTACTCTGCTTGGAAATTAATTTTAAATAATTTCTATCTTTAAAATAAACTTATTTCTTAGTGTTTAGATTTTCTAATTGTCCCCATATCATTTAGTGTATGAAGTTGCTCCTTTTAAGATGATGATAAGTTTACTTGATCAGTGTTAGGGTGAAATTTTTTTTTCTAATAGACCATGCAGTGTTCAGGGTCATTTATGATGAATACAAGGTAACATGCCTATTACATAAAAATAAAATAATTGTTTTTGTAAAATGAATTGGAAGATGTGGCATAATTAGACAGTGGGCATTTGTATTCTCATATTAACGCTTTAGAGCTGCAAAAAAGTGGAAGCAATTTATTTCATCTTGGTAATGCTCCTTCTTTCTGGTCCAACAATTTATCAGAAATGTTAATCCAGCAAGCAGTAAGTGGAGGTGGAGGGAGAGGAGGAGCGAGGGGATTTAAAATTAGCCTGGAAATATTGCACAACTCATTAAAAATGTAATCATGCGTAAAATGAGATCAATGAAAATTTATCTAAAAGTGCAAGGAAAAGGCATTTTCTAGTATGATACTGGATTTAATAGACTGGATTTTAATTTAGTCAGTTTGCTACAAAAAAATCCCTCCAGGCTAAATAAAACAGTTTTCCCTCCCAGTTATTGTACAGACAGCTAATTTTCAGACCCCTACCTTCTGATATTCAATCTTATCTCTTGCTGGATATGGGTTTCAGTATATTGCAGAATTTGTTTCCTTTACATTTTCCATTACTGCTTTCATTTGCATGATAAATGATTAGAAGTAGAAACAGGGGGAGAAACCCATGCAGAACATTTCTTTATTAATTTTGTTTAAATTAGAGTTTCTTATTCACACTGTCGCTGCCCTATTTAACACCCAGTGTATCTGAGAATTATTTTAATAATTTGTTGTACAGTTAAAGAAATGAGGTACATAGTTTTTACTTTATTTATGTAACATTTTATTTTGTTCTTATGTTTATAGTTTATATGTTGGTTCCTATCTTGTGCTGTTAATGATAATGATGAGTTTTCTCTTAAAAGAAACCCTTGTATTAAAGGTGAGCTTGAGATACAGACTTTAAAATATGTTGACATTGATGAATTTAAGGATTTGAAGATGTATTTTACAGATGATATCCTTTTAATTGTTAATAAATGGAGTTTTAAAAGTTGGGGTTTATTTGCTGTTTTCCTAGTCCGATAATTTAGAATACCTAAACACATCAATGAAAATCATCTAATGGCTTATGTTCCCCTAAGATTCTAAATGGTAAAAAAAATAAAATAAAAATAAAAAGGCTAGCTTCATCAATAAAAACTTGGCTGAACCAAAAATTATGTAAGCTGAGTACATGGTTCCTGCAAATTTGTCTATAAGAGGAAGAATCCTATATGATGATTTTAGAATAATTCACATAGGTAACTTGTTTTTCTATTACACAAAATTTAAATAAATTCTCTCATGGTGTAAAAAAAAGATTAGTACATTTAATTGAATGTTACATCGATCATTCATTTTATCTATTCTTTTCCCTAAAAGTAACGCACTGGCTAGCAGCTATTCTTCCTGACATTCTTTTGTGTAAAATAGATATGTGCCTGTAGAAATACATTAGTTTTAATTTTTTGGTAAATTATCTTAACATAAAAGTATATTGTCATTATAATTTTTTGTCTGAATTTAAAAATTTTTTACTTAATATTACATCTTGAGAATTTTCCATTTGAATGCTTACAACTGCATTTGTTCTGTTGAACTGTTGTGTAATATTCCATAACGTGGAGCTAGAAAGATCTGTAAAGAACAGAGTGTCCAAATAGGGAAATGTTAACCATGACAAACCATGGTGCAATAAAAGCCTTTGTACATATCTCTGTGCACAGTGGATAAGTTTTTTTGGGGGAAAGATAACAAGAATAGAGTAAGATCACTGGATGTATTTCGGTTTTTCTGAATACTTTTTTACTTGAATCCTACAGGTTTTACAATGGTCTCATCAGTTATTTTAAAATAGTTTACAGGTTCTATATTGATTTTTTGCTTAAATATGAGTTATTGTCAAGAGGGTTTTACAGTTTGAGTCCATATTTGTTGGCTAACTTTTTGATGATGAATCTAATTTTATTTTATTGTATCCAATCAATAAGGCTTAGATGATTTCTGTTTTATGGGAGTTGAGATTTTTTTCTTTATTACCTAATATGTGATCAATTTTCTTTTGTGAGTGTCCCTGACTTTTTGAGAAAAATGTTCTTTAATGTGTTTAATGTTCTATTTTATATCTGTTAGATCAAATTTGTTAGATTATTCAAATACTCTATAATTTTAGTTCTTGTTCATCTGTTTTATCTGCTGGTCCAGGTTCCTGTGTGGTTAGACATACCCTACAGTTGATATGTTCCATCTTTTTTTTTTTTTAGAGCATTTGGCTAAAATATACTCTTTTTTTCCTGATACTAAGAATTACTTATTATATATTTTCTTACAGTGTTATTACTATTTCTGTATTGTCTTATTTTAGATATGCTTTTTACATATAGCCTATGGAGTTTTTATTATAGTATGAAAGTTTCTATTTCAAGTTTTTATTTTAATTTCAATTAGCTAACATACAATGTTATATTAGTTTCATGTGTACCGTATAGTGATTCAACAATTCCATGCTTGATCCAGTGTTCATCATGACAAGTGTAGTCCTTAACCTTCCTCACTTATTTAATCTATTCTCTCATGTGCCTCCCCTCTGGTAACCATCAGTTTGTTCTCTATAATTAAGAGTCTGTGTTTTGATTTGTCTCTCTTAGTTTTTTCCCTTTGCTTGTTTGTTTTGTTTCTTAAATTCCACATGTGAGTGGAATCATGTGACATTTGTTTTTCTCCGAGTTGTTTTGCTTAGCATTATACTCTCTAGCTCCATCCATGTCATTGCAAGTGGCAAGGTTTCATTTTCTTTAATTCCTGAGTAGTATTCCATTGTGTGTGTGTGTGTGTGTGTGTGTGTGTGTGTGTGTGTGTGTGTGTGTGTGTGTGTGTGTGTATTACATCTTCTTTACCCATTCATCAATCAGTGGACACTTGGGCTGCTTCCATATCTTGGTTATTGTAAATAAGGCTGCTTAAATGTAAGGGGGCATGTATTCCTTTGAATTAGTGGTTCTTGTATTCTTTGGATAAATACCCTAGCGTGATTGGTGGATTATAGGGTAGTTACATTTTTAAACTGATGAGGAACCTCTATACTGTTCTTCAGGGTGATTGTACTAGTTTGCATTCCCACTAACAGTGCATGAGTGTCCATTTTTCTCCATATTCTCACCAACACCTGTTGTTTATTTATTTGTTTTTGAGAGAGAGAAATAGAGTGCGAGTGGGGGGAGGGGCAGAGAGAGAGGGAGACACAGAATCCAAAGCAGGCTCCAGGTTCTGAGCTGTCAGCACAGAGCCCGACTTGGGGCTCAAACTCAGGAACCCTGAGATCATGACCTGAGCTGAAGTCTGATACTTAACCGACTTAGCTATCCAGGTGCCCCAACACCTGTTGTTTCTTGTGATTTTTATTTTAGCCATCCTGACAGGTGTGTGATTATATCTCATTATAGTTTGGATTTGCATTTCCCTGATGATAAGTGATGATGAGTATCTTTTCATGTGTCTGTTGGCCATCTGTATGTCTTCTTGGAGAAATGTTCATTCATGTCTTCTGCCTATTTTTAATTGGATAATTTGTGTTTTGGGTGTTGAGTTTTATAAGTTCTTTATACATTTCGATACTAACCCTTTGTTGGATATGTTAATTACAAATATTTTCTCCCATTCTGTAAGTTGCTTTTTAGTTTTCATTGTTTCCTTCACTGTGTAGAAACTTCTTATTTTGATACAGTCCCATAGTTTATTTTTGCTTTTGTTTCCTTCGCCTCAGGGGACATATCTAGAAAGAATATGTTACAGCCATGTCAAAGATGTTACCACTTATGTTCTCTTCAAATTTTCTATTTTTAAATAGGTGTTTTTATCGATTGATTTTTGAGAGAGAGGGAGAGCACAAATGGGGGAGGGCCAAAGAGAGAGAGGGAGACAGAATCTGAAGCAGGCCCTAGGGTCTGAGCTATCAGTGCAGAGCCGGATGCGAGGCTCAAACCCACTGACTGAGATCATGACCTGAGGTGAAGTTGGGTGCTTAACAAACTGAGCCACCCAGGTGCCCCAAATTTTGTATTTTTTTAAATGTTTTATTTATTTCTAGGAGAGAGCGAGACAGCATGAGCAGCAGAGGGTCAGAGAGAGGGAGTGACAGACTCTGAAACAGGCTCCATTCTCTGAACTGGCAGTCAGCATAGAGCCTGATGCAGGGCTCGAACCCACAAACCGCGAGATCATGACCTAAGCGAAAGTCGGACGCTTAACCGACTAAGCCACCCAGGCCCCCCTCAAATTTTCCATTTTTAATGGATGATTCTTCACTCATACTTACCAATTGTTTGAACTTACCTTATTTATGTTTTTTGTTATATTGTGCCTTTTTTGGTTTTCCTCCTTTCTGCCTCATTGTGGTTGATTGGATTATTTTATTCCATTTTTCTCCTTCACTGATGGTTTATAAGTTGTACTTCCCACTTATTTTCATTTATTAGTTACATTGATAATTTTAACAAACACACTGATTGTATATCTTTCGAACATCAGGTAAACTACCTCTTTCCTGTCCCTGAATGAGGTGAAAATCTTGATGTAATTTTTTTTTTTAAGTCACTTCACATCTTTGGCATTTCTCACATCTTGAGTTCCAACTTGTTAAAGTATTTTTTTTTTAAAACCAACATTTACTGACATTTAATTAACTTTGCTGGTGTCTTTGCTTACCCTTGCTTTTTATATCCAGTCTCTGTCTTTTTTTCTGAAGTATGGTTTTGAAAAATTTTTGTTAGAAAAAGTTTGTATATGGTAAACTGAAACCTTAAATGCCTGAGAATGTCTTTATTTTGAAAAATAATTAAGCCTGTAGAATTTTAGGTTCAAATCCTTTTCTCTTAGAACATTAGTAAAATTGCTTCATCAGAAACCTGAAATCAGTTCGATTTTTATTTCCTTTTAGGCCATGTCTTCATGTGTGCTTTTTTCTCTCTGGAATATTTCAAAGATTTTTCTTATTCTCAGTAATAATAAAAAAAAATCATAAAAAGTTACTCTTAGAATTCTTCTATCCCTGTCCTTCCTGTTTGTTCTCCTCTCTAAGGATAACAATGTTTTTTAGATTCCTGGTTATCTTTTCTGTATATCTTAAAAAAATTTTTTTTAATGTTTTATATATTTTTGAGAGAGAGAGAGACAATGTGAGCAGGGGAGGGTCAGAGAGAAGGGAGACACAGAATTAGAAGCAGGCTCCAGGCTCTGAGCTGTCAACACAGAGCCCAATGCGGGGCTTGAACCCATGAACCGTGAGATCATGACCTGGGCCGAAGTAGGATGCTTAACTGATGGAGCCACCCAGGTTCCCCTGTATATCTTTATTTAAAACAAAGTGGGGCGCCTGGGTGTCTTAGTCGGTTAAGCATCCGACTTTCGCTTAGGTCATGATCTCGCGGTTCGTGGGTTCGAGCCCCGTGTCGGGCTCTGTGCTGACTGCCATCTCAGAGCCTGGAGCCTACTTCAGAGTCTGTGTCTCCCTCTCTCTCTGACCCTCCCCTGCTCTTGCTGTCTCTCTCTCTCTCTCTCTCTCTCTCCTAGAAATAAATAAAACATTAAAAAAAATAAAACAAAGTAAATGCAAAGGTGTATTACTGTTTCCTTTTTGTTATGGAAAAAGTAATATACTGCATAATGTGCTTTGCATCTTGTTTTTGTTTTTTTTTTCCAAGATCTTTCTACATCAGTAAGTTGAGATAGTCCTCAAACTTCCATTCAGTGGTATGGTTGTATCCATAGGTTCTTCAACCAATACTCCATTAATGGATAGTTAGGTTACTTCCAATTATTTGCTATTACAAATAATGTTATAATGAATAATCTTCTACATGTCATTTTTTTGTTTCTGAATATGATTTTTAAAATTTTTAAATTTCATGATAGTTAATATGTAGTGTTATATTATTTCAGGTGTACAATATAGCAGGTGTGTGTGTGTAACATACATATATATATAGGAATATTATTCAGCCATAGAAAAGAATGAAGTCTTGCCATTTGGCACAGCATGGATGGGGCTAGAAAGTATAATGCTAAGTAAAATACATAGGCCATTTTATACATGTACAGTTATATCTGTGGGATAGATTCCCAGAAGTAGGATTGCTGGGTCGAAGGGTAAGTGCATCTGTATTTTTGGTAGAGATAGCTATACTTTCCATGTGGGTTGTACCATTTCACTTTCCCATTAGCAATGTACCCTCTGAGCCTGTTGCACTCCAACATTAAGAGTAGTCCAAATTATAATTTTTGCCAATGTGATAGGTGATAAATGGTATCTCATCGTAGTTTGGGTTACCTTAAAGCGAATAGATTGACACTTGAGACTTCTTTCGTAATGGTGACTTGTATGTTTTTCTTTTTTTTAAACTGAGGACTGTGTATCCTTTGTCCATTTTTATTTTGAATCCTTGGTCATGTATTCTTGAATTCTAGGAAAACTCTATAAATTATGGAGATAAGGTTTTATAATATAGTTTTAAATCTCTCTCCTCCTAGATTAGTCATGGACTTCTAATTTTGATTATGGTGTTTTTGTTTGTTTGTTTTTTGGGGAGGGGCACGGATAAGTTTTACATTCCTACTCAGTCAAATTTACCAATCTTCTCTTGCCTTTGGATTTTGCAGTCTAACTTCTGTGGACTTCCCCACTCCATTAAACATTTTTTTAAATGTTTACTCAATTTTGAGAAGGGGCCAGAGACAGAGTATGAGGAGGGGAGGGGCAGAGAGAGAGGAAGACTCAGAATCTAAAGCAGGCTCCAGGTTCTGAGCTTTCAAGCACAGAGCCTGACATGGGCTCAAACTCATGGACTGTGAGATTATGACCTGAGCTGAAGTCGGATGCTTAACTGACTGAGCCACCCAGGCGCCCTTTCCCCACTTCATTTTTAATGTATTTGTAGTATTTCATTTTTGACCTTTAAAGCTTTGATCCTTGTGGAGTTTTTCTGTACAGTGTGAAGTAGGGAAACTTCACCTTTTCCCAGACTGCTACTCAGCTGTCCTGACATTTATTAAAGTGTCGTTCTTCATCTCAGTAATTTGAAATGTCATCTTTATAATATAATAAATTCCTATTTACATATTTGTGTATTTTTATTAAACATTTTTTAAATGTTCATTTTTTTTTTTGAAAGAGAGAGCAGTTGAGCAGGAGAGAGGCAGAGTGACAGGGAGACACAGAATCTGAAACAGGCTCCAGGCTCTGAACTGTCAGCACAGAGCTTGACGTGGGGCTGGAACCCACAGACCATAGGCCTGAGCTGAAGTCGGAAGCTTAAGTGACTGAACCACCCAGGCACCCCATTTTGGTCCATTTATGAATATTCTGTTTTGTTCACTAGCCTGCCTCTTCAGTCACCAATTATGCATTTTTAATTAGTGTGTTAGTAGGTCTTTTTCTTACATAACTTCAGAGTTTTCCTAGCTATTTTAAAGTTTACTTTTCTATATGAGTTGAGGATCAATTTGTCTAGTTCTAGGTAAAAAAAAAAAAAAAAAAAAAAAAAGAACAAAACAAAAAACAAACAACAAACCTAACCCTATTGGCATTTTATTGGATTGCGTTAAATTACCTGAAGGATAATTGACTTTTAAGTCTTTCTTTCCAAGATTATAACATCTCTTTTTCATATTACTATTTATCCTTTGGTAGTAGTTCTTTTCCCATGTCATTTGGTTTTACACATTTCTTACTAAGCTTGTACCTAGCTGTGAATAGGGTCTTCCTTCCATTGTTTTTTTTAACTGTTGTTTTATTATATACAGTGTATTGATTTCTTTTTAACTAATCCTACATACTGCCACCTTATTGAATTATCTTATACTTTGTTGTGGTATTTTAGTTGATTTATTGGGTTTAAGATATAAAATCGTGTCATCTCAAAATAGAAATAGCTTTGCCTCTTTTCAATTTTATTCCTCTCAATACACCCTCTAGTCTAATTGTGTTAGTCCAAGATAGTGTTAAATATGATGATGACATCTTTGTGTCTAATGTTAGCATTAATGCTTCCAATGTTTCTACATTATATCAGAAGTTGACCTTTGGACTGGTTTTATGTGTGTGTGGATATACACATGCATGCTCCCATCTACCCAGAATCCCCCCAGCTGCCCCAGAGGTCACCTGTGGACAGTTCTGCCTCTCTATTTGAGTACATTTACTGACTTTGGGAGGGTGTGGTTGGCCTTTGTGAGGATGAGAGTGGGTATCCTGTGGAACTCCTGCTTCCAGAGTGGCCCTTTCACCCAGTGAGGTTTGGAAGTCAATAGATTAAATACCCAGGCTTCTTCATCTCTTCACTCCTCCCAGAGGTGTGTTTCACAGTCTCTCAGGATACTATATTCTAGAAGATTTAGGAAAAGGAAAGGATAAAGAGTATCCCTGTTATTGTTGCCCAGCATATGGCATATGGCATATGACACTTTGCATGTACTCTCTGTGGAGAAGCTAATTAGGGCTAAAGGAAGACAGGGTGTTAATTGTACCCAAACGGCCCTGGGTGCCCAGATTTGTTAAGTCTTGGAGAGTCTTCTCTGTAAGAGAATCCTCTGAAATCCTTGGTATAAGGACAAATGGAATGGAACCCCTAGAGCTGCTCTTAAATCAAGGCATCTTCTGTGGCACATGTATAGGCGGTGCCCATAATGGAGGCAGAACTTTATCTGGAATCTTTTAGGATTTGTTTCTGCCTTTGACATTATGAAAACTTGCCAGAATTGTGTGTGTGTGTGTGATGTCCCCCACCCATCTCACTCTTTTCTTCTTTGCCTCCTAGTAGACAAAGTTATCATTTCTGGATCTATCTTACCAATCTTTCTTCCTTAATCTCTTCTTATGCTGTGTTTTGAGAGAATTCTTTGGCTGTATTTTCAACTTGAAGATTTAAATTTTTAACTTTGTCCATTTTGATTTTAGATAACTGAGGATTTAATTTCAGTGATTTTTTAAAATGTTTATTTTTTGAGAGAGAGAGAGAGAGAGAGAGAGAGAGATTGAGTCAAAGCACTAGTGGGGTAAGGAGAGAGGGAAAGAGAGAGAGAGGCAGGCTCCAGCCTTCAAGCTGTCAGCACAGAGCCAGATGCAGGCTCAAACTCACTAGCTGTGAGATCATGATCTGAGCCATCCAGGGGCCCCTAATTTCAGTGAAATTTAAAAAGACTTTTTTTAAAGAGCAGTTTTTGGTTCACAGTAAATGTAAGTGGAAGGTATAGAAATTTCCCATATTTCCCATGTATCTCCTGCCCCCAAATGTCCATAGCTTCAGTCATTATCAACATCCCCCACCAGAGTGGTACATATCTTAAAGTTGATGACCCTGTAATGACACATCCTGCTTAATCAAAGTCCATAGTTTACTTTAAGGTTCACTCTTGGTGTTGTACATTTTATGGGGCTGGACAAGTGTATAATGATATATATTCATTATTATAATATGTATGTGTATATAACAAATGGAATATTTTGTACAGTAATACAGTATCATCCAAAGTATTTTCACTGCCCTAAAACCCCCATATTCCTCGTCCCCTTAGCCTCCAACCCCTGGAAGCCACTGATTTCATGATTTCCATAGTTTTGTTTTTTCTAAATGACTTTCCAGATAAAGTCATAAAATTAGAATCATAGAGTATGTAGACTTTTCAGATTGCCTTCTATCACTTACTATTATGAATTTAAATTTCCTTGAAGTCCTGTCATAGGTTGATAGCTCATTTCTTTTTACTGCTAAGTTATATTCTATTGCCTGGATGTGCCATAGTTTATTTGTCCACTCACCAACTGAAGGACATCATGGTTGCTTCTAAGTTTTGGCAACTACGAGTAAAGATGCTATAAGCATCTGAATGAGGATGTTTCTTGTGTGGATATGTTTTCACCTCCTTTGGGTAAATACCCACAAGTGAGATTGCTGGATTGTATGATAAGTGTATGTTTAGTTCTGTAAGAAACTGCCAAATTGTCTCCCCAAGTGGCTGTATCATTTTGTAGTCTTAATAGCAGCGAATGAGAGTTCTTGCTGGTACATCCTCACCAGCATTTACTGTTGTCAGTGTTCTGTATTTTGGCCATTCCAACAGGTGGTATTTCATTACTGTTTTAATTCACATTCATATGGAATATGATGTGAACTTTTCATATTCATATTTTAAATATATTTATCTTTTTTTGATGAGGAGTCAAGGTCTTTAACCCATTTTTAATTGGATTGTTTCTCCCATTGTTGACTTTTTTTTTTTTTGTAGTTTAAGGTATCTAAATTATTTATTGAAAGAATTTTTAAAAAACAGGTGGAATACAAACTCAGCCTATCATTTTGGTATATCTATGTTCCAGAAAAGGTTTAAGATAGCTAAACTGTTACTATGTTAAGTTCAGCTATAAATTTTAGGCATAGGAATAGGTCTTAACCAGAGCAAATGAAATGCCACTTATGGTAGAATGTTACTAGGAACAATTGAAAGTTGTAAAAATGAAATTTTGGGCATCTGAATGATTTATAGTGAAGAATGTTCCATATATTTACTTTTACATCCAAAACAGGAATCATGTTCAGCGCTCTAATACAGTTATGCAGATGATTGTGGAAAAACAAGGACACTTACTCCTTTTCCTGAATTAGCAATAATAGACAACTAGAAAGGAGTGAGCAGGTCCTCTTATAAAGTCTCAATTTCCTTATGAAAGAAAATGACTAGTGTGCTAATTAAGAGAAGAGAAAATAGTAACATAAACACTCAATGTCCATTTGCTATTTACAAGGACCTTCCATATATCGTTGATCCTCAAAACCACCCTGTGAGGTAGATAGGTTTCAGTTACTCATTTTAATAAAGTCTTTTCTCCATAAACACTGAAAAATGCCCAGAGAGGTTTGCTCTTGGACCCTACTTTTCATGTATCTAAATAGTTAGTTTTAAAAAAGATGTTTTTCTGACTACCTTTAGTTTCAGAGTTGAGTTAAACATTTATTTTCACAGCCTATCCTTTACAAAGATAGTAAGAAATTTCTGAAGTCGACCTTGGAAGTCTTTTGGGATTCACTTTGACTAAGCAACATTTTTAATTGAGGGAAGTGTTCCTTAGTTTTGCTCACACTCTCGGAGAAGCAAACGGGTGTTGAATGTCAAGGTGTCGGTGTCCTGAATATGAAGGCTGGGCTCTTGCCTTTGGAACCACACGTGATTCAGGTTTGTAGAACTTGGAGTCTTTCCCTCTGCTGTCTTCAGGCAGAGTTTAGACATAGAAGTGGTAGGACTGTTCTTCAGTGTGGATAGAAAGCTTCCACTTTTACCATGATGTTTAAGGTTTTTTTTTTGTTTATGTTTTTTTTTTGTATGGTCAGGCATTGGTTTAATGTTCACAATTCAGATTTAGGGCTTTCGTTAGTAGTAATTCACGTGAAACATGGATTTAATGGAATAACTGTAAATGTTTGTATAACATAAACATCTCAACTTCCAAGCAGTTTGAAAGAGTAAGTTAATTTTATGTATTTAGGGAAAGTTAACTCGACTATTTATTAGTTCCACACATTAAGTATTTTTACTAGAGAAAAATAACTCTTTAAAGATCCTACAACACATTGAGGTTTATATTAAAATGATATATAGACATTAGTAAATGAGGCACATGTATTTTGGCAATCTTAATTAATTTATTTATTTTTACAAATAGTTTATTGTCAAATTAGTTTCCACATAACACCCAGTGCTCATCCCCACAAGTGCCCTCCTCCATGCCCACCCCTCCTCCCTCCCACATCCACCAGTCCTCAGTTTTTGTCAGCATTCAAGAGTCTCTCATGGTTTGCCTCTCCCCTTTCCCCCACCATTTCCGCCCTTCTTCTCCCCCTTGGTCCTCTGTTAAGCTCCTCCTAATCCTCCTATACGTGCACACATATGATATTTGTCCTTCTCTGCCTGACTTATTTCGCTCAGCATAACACCCTCAAGGTCCATCCATGTTGCTACACATGGCCAGATTTCATTGTTTCTCATTGCCATGTAGTATTCCATGGTATAGATAAACCACATCTTCTTGATCCATTCATCTGTTGATGGACACTTAGGCTCTTTCCAGGTTTTAGCTATTGTGGAGAGTGCTGCTATGAACATTGGGGTACATGTGCTCCTATGCATCAGCATTTCTGTATCCCTTGGGTAAATTCCTAGCAGTGCTGTTGCTGGGTCATAGGGGAGTTCTATTGTTAGTTTCCTTAGGAACCTCCACACTGTTTTCCAGAGGGGCTGTACCAGTTTACATTCCCACCAACAGTGTAGGAGGGTGCCCGTTTCTCCACATCCTCGCCAGCATCTAGAGTTCTCTGATTGGCTCATTTTAGCCACTCTGACTGGCGTGAGGTGGTATCTCAGTGTGGTTTTGATTTGTATTTCCCTGATGAGGAGCGATGCTGAGCATCGTTTCATGTGTCTGTTGGCCATCTGGATGTCCTCTTTGGAGAAGTGTCTGTTCATATCTTCTGCCCATTTCTTCACTGGGTTGTTTGTTTTTCGGGCGTGTAGTTTGGTGAGTTCCTTGTAGATTCTGGATATCAACCCTTTATCTGATATGTCATTTGCAACTATCTTTTCCTATTCCTTTGGTTGCCTATTAATTTTCTGGGTTGTTTCCTTGGCTGTGCAGAAGCTTTTAATCTTGAGGAGGTCCCCACAGTTTATTTTTGCTCTTAATTCCCTTGCTTTTGGGGATGTGTCAAGTAAGAAGTTGCTACGGTGGAGGTCAAGGAGGTTGTTTCCTGCTTTCTCCTCTAGAGTGTTGATAGTTTCCTGTCTCACGTTCAGGTCCTTTATACATTTTGAGTTTATTTTTGTGCATGGTGTGAGAAAATGATCTAGTTTCATTCTTCTGCATGTTGCTGTCCAGTTCTCCCAACACCATCTGTTAAAAAGGCTGTCTTTTTTCCATCGGATATTCTTTCCTGCTTTGTCAAAGATTAGTTGGCTGTATACTTTTGGGTCCACTTCTGAGTTCTCAGTTCTGTTCCATTGGTCTATGTGTCTGTTTTTGTGCCAATACCATACTGTCTTGATGATGACAGCTTTGTAGTAGAGGCTAAAGTCTGGGATGGTGATCCCTCCCGTTTTGGTTTTATTTTTCAGGATTACTTTGGCTATTCGGGGTCTTTTGTGGTTCCATACAAATTTTTGGATAGTTTGTTCTAGTTTTGAGAAGTATGCTGGTGCAATTTTGATTGGAATTGCATTGAATGTGTAGAGTGCCTTAGGTAGTAATGACATCTTAACTATATTTATTCTTCCTATCCATGAGCATGGAATGTTTTTCCACTTCTTTGTGTCTTCTTCAATTTCCTTCATAAGTTTTCTATAGTTTTCATCATACAGATCTCTTGTATCCTTGGTTAGGTTTATTCCGAGGTATTTTATGGTTTTTTGTGCAATTGTGAATGGGATCAGTTTCTTGATTTCTCTTTCTGTTGCTTCATTGTTGGTGTATAAAAATGCAACCGATTTCTGTACGTTGATTTTGTACCCTGCAACTTGGCTGAATTCTTGGATCAGTTCTAGTAGGCTTCTGGTGGAGTCTGTCGGGTTTTCTATGTAGAGTATCATGTCATCTGCGAAGAGTGAAAGTTTGACTTCCTCTTTGCCGATTCTGATGCCTTTGATTTCCTTTTGGTGTCTGATGGCTGATGCTAGGACTTCCAGCACTATGTTAAACAACAGTGGTGAGAGTGGGCATCCCTGTCGTGTTCCTGATCTCAGGGGGAAAGCTCTGAGTTTTTCCCCGTTGAGGATGATGTTCGCTGAAGGCTTCTCATAGATGGCTTTGATGATGTTTAAGTAGGTTCCTTCTATCCCAACTTTCTCGAGAGTCTTTATTAAGAAGGGATGCTGTATTTTGTCAAATGCTTTTTCTGCATCTATTGACAGGATCATATGGTTTTTATCTTTTCTTTTATTGATATGATGTATCACATTGATTGATTTGCGAATATTGAACCAGCCCTGTAACCCAGGAATGAATCCCACTTGATCTTGGTGGATGATTCTTTTTATATGCTGCTGGATTCGATTTGCAAGGATCTTGTTGAGAATTTTTGCATCCGTATTCATCAAGGATATTGGCCTGTAGTTCTCTTTTTTTGCTGGATCTCTGTCTGGCTTGGGAATCAGTGTGATGCTGGCTTCATAAAATGAGTCCGGGAGTTTTCCTTCGCTTTCTATTTTTTGGAATAACTTGAGAAGAATTGGGATTAATTCTGTTTTAAATGTCTGGTAGAATTCCCCACGGAAGCCATCAGGTCCAGGGCTCTTATTTGTTGGGAGATTTTTGATCACTGATTCAATTTCTTCACTAGTTATGGGTCTGTTCAGGTTTTCTATTTCTTCCCGTGTGAATTTTGGTAGTGAGTGTGTGTTTAGGAATTTGTCCATTTCTTCTAAGTTGTCCAATTTGTTGGCATATAATTTTCATAGTATTCCCTGATAATTGCTTGTATTTCTGAGGGGTTGGTTGTAATAAGTCCAT
Organism: Proteles cristata cristata; assembly: GCA_017311185.1. Lineage (NCBI taxonomy): Eukaryota > Metazoa > Chordata > Mammalia > Carnivora > Hyaenidae > Proteles > Proteles cristata. The sequence goes on along the minus strand of JAESUZ010000164.1, from coordinate 940,959 downwards.
TTTCATTCATAATTTTGTCTATTTGGGTGCTCTCTCTTTTCTTTTGGATAAGTCTGGCTAGAGGTTTGTCAATTTTGTTTACCTTTTCAAAAAACCAACTCTTGGTTTCATTGATCTGTTCAATTGTTTCTTTGGTCTCTATGTTGTTTATTTCTGCTCTAATTTTTACTATTTCTCTTCTTCTACTGGGTTTAGGGTGTTCTTGTTGCTCTGCCTCTAGTTCCTTTAGGTGAGCTGTTAGATTTTGGACTTGCGCTTTTTCTAATCTCTTGAAATAGGCCTGGAGAGCAATGTACTTTCCTCTTAGGACTGCCTTTGACGCATCCCATAGATTTTGAATTGTTGTGTTTTCATTTTCATTTGTTTCCATATATTTTTTAATTTCATCTCTAATTGCCTGATTGGCCCATTCATTCTTTAGAAGGGTGTTCTTTAACCTCCATGTTTTTGGAAGTTTTCCAGACTTCTTCCTGTAATGGATTTCAAGTTTCAAAGCATTGTGATCTGACAGTGTGCATGGTATGATCTCTATTCTTTTATATTTATTGAGGGCTGCTTTATGTCCCAGTATGTGATCTATCTTGGAGAATGTGCCATGCGCACTTGAGAAGAAAGTAAATTCCCTGGCCTCAGGATGTAAAGTTCTAAATATATCCGTCAGATCCATCTGGTCCAATGTGTCTTTCAAGTCCATTATTTCTTTAGTGATTTTCTGTCTGGTTGACCTATCCATTGCTGTAAGCGGAGTATTAAAGTCCCCTGCTATTAGCACATTCTTATCTATAAGCTTGTTTCTGTTTGTGATTAATTGTTTTAGATATTTAGGTGGTCCCATATTCGGTGCGTAGACATTTATGATTGTTAGTTCTTCCTGATGGATGGACCCTGTAATTATTATGTAGTGCCCTTCTTCATCTCTTGTGATTGTCTTTAATTTAAAGTCCAGTTTGTCTGATATAAGTATCGCTACTCTGGCTTTCTTTTGATTTCCTGTAGCATGATATATATTTCTCCATCCCCTTACTTTTAATCTGAAGGTATCTTCCCGTCTAAAATGAGTTTCTTGTAGACAGCATATAGATGGATTTTGTTTTTTAATCCATTCTGCTACCCTATGTCTTTTGATTGGAGCATTCAGCCCATTTACATTCAGTGTTATTATTGAAATATGTGGGTTTAGAGTCTTTGTATCTTTTGTAGGGTTCATGTTTGTGGTGGTGTCTCTGGAATCTTTGTTCCTTGCAACTTTTCCTTCAGGGCATCCCCCTCAGGATTTCTTGTAGGGCTGGCTTCGTGGTGACAAATTCTTTCAATTTCTGTTTGTTTGGAAAGGTTTTTATCTCTCCTTCTATTTTGAATGACAGGCTTGCTCGATAGAGGATTCTTGGCTGCATATTTTTACTGTTCATCACATTGAAGATCTCTTGCCATTCCTTTCTGGCCTTTGGCAATCTGAATTTAAATATACTTGTTTTCTGAGAGCCTGTGGATCTAAAAACATCCCACCAAAATAAATAAAGTGATTAGCCCACTTAATTCTAACCCGTCCTTTTATAAATTATATAGTGATAGTTTAAAAAATAACAGCACGAGTGGGCACTCACTGATGCAGAGGTTGATTGTTCAGGCAGTATCCAGACTTTGCTTTTCCATTTGTCCTTTGGCTATTTCCTTGCTTTTTTAGCATGGAAACAGAAAATCCAAGAGTCCTTTCACAACCCATTTCCTTATTCATAATATTTTTGTTAGGTGCTTCAGCAAAATTGTACAAAAGGGATTTGGATTTATTTGCTTGTTTTAATTGCCCACGTTGTTTTTTGTTTTATCACTTTGAGCAATAGGCATTAGCTCAGGAGCCATTAGCTTCTGTTGCCCATTGTACAAGCAATCAACAACACACTTTTGGAGTCTTTGTATTTTTTTCACACTTTTTTGCTTCTTTAAAGCTGAGTGTACAGTTTCTTGCCTCTCGGTTAAGAAATTTCTGTATTTGGATTTGGGTTTGAGGCACACTCAAGAATTATCCAAGACCAACGACTGGAAACGGTATGGACATGTTCCTTCAAAAGTGATGTTATCGTGTGATGAACTGCAAGCCCAGAAGAGATGGTGGGCCTGGTGCGGACAGCTCTGGTGTAGTTGTGCACGGTAGCCTCAAGAGGTCTGCCTCATCGCTGCGGAAGCCGCTAACACTGGTGACATGGGAGACTCTGGAAGCCAGCTTCCCAGTGCACCTGACTTTGACCTTGGAATCCCTTCCTAGTGTCTTTTAAATTCTTGGTTTATTTTGGATGACATATCTTTATCAGATGCGTCTTTTTTGTTTTTAATTTTTTAATGTTTGTTTATTTGAGAATGAGAGAGAGCACAAACAGGGGAGAGGCAGAGAGGAGGAGAGACAGAACCCCCAGGGTAGAGTGTGATGTGGGGCTCCACACCCTCAGGGTAGAGTGTGATGTGGAGCTCGAACTTATGAAACATGAAATCATGACCTGAGCTGAGGTCAAGAGTTGGTTGCTTAACCGATTCAGTGCTCCTATCAGATGTGTCTTTTGCAAACATTTTTCCCAGTCTGTGGCTTGTCTCCTCCTTTTATTGATACATCTTTCTCAGAGCATAAGGTTCAATTTTAATGAAGTTCATCTTACCCTCTATTTCTTTCATGGACTGGGCCTTTCACGTTGTATCTAAAAAGTTACTGCCATTCCCAAGGTTTATCTAGATTTTCTTCTATGTTATCTTCCAGGAGTTTCATAGTTGCATTTTACATTTAGGTCTGTGATCTATTTAGAGCTAATTTTTGTCAAGGATGTAACGTCTCTATCTGGATTTATGTTTTCGTATCTGGATGTTAATTTGTTTCAGCACAATTTGTTGAAGAGACTATGTTTTCTCCATTATATTACCTTTGCTGTTTATTTTGAGAGAGAGAGAGAGAGAGAGAGAGAGAGCATCAGTGGCAGCATGGGGGAAGGGCAGAGAGAGGAATTCCAAGGAGGCTCTGCACTGTCAGGCCAGAGCCCAATTCTGGACTTGAACCCATGAGCCATGAGATCATGACCTGAACCAAAATAAAGAGTTGGATACTTAACCAGCTGAGCCACCTAGGCCCCCTATAGTTTTTGCTGTTTTGTCAGAGGTCAGTTGACTGTATTTCTGTAGGTCTGTTTCAAGGCTCTCTCTTCTGTTCCATTGATCTGTTTGTCTCAGTGACAAATTTTTGCTTGTTTATTTCCTCTCTAATTTATTTTTATTCATAGTTACCTGCTCTTATTTTATGAATGCAATGTTGTGTCATATATGTTTGTATATAAATAATTATAAATGAATTCATATATAACATACATAATATACAAATATTAAATATTAAAGTATATAATATAAAACATTAATGATGGAACAGTGATTTCAGCAGTAGATTCCTTAATGCCCCTTACCCATTTAGACCATCCCTCTTCCTTGTTATTATATCCCTCCAGCAACCCTCTGTTCTCTATATTTAAGAGTCTTTTATGTTTTGTCCCCCTCCCTGTTTTTATATTATTTTTGCTTCTTATGTTCATCTGTTTTGTATCTTAAAGGCCTTACATGAATGAAGTCATATAGTATTTGTCTTTCTCTGACTAATTTCACTTAGTTTAATACCCTCTAGTTTCACCCATGTAGTTTCAAATGGCAAAATTTCATTCTTTTTGATTGCCAAGTACTACTCCATTGTATGTATATGTATGTATATATACACACCACCTTTTCTTTACCAATTCATGTATCAATGGACATTTGGGCTCTTTCTATCCTTTGGCTATTGTTGATAGAATTACTATAAACATTGGGGTGCATGTGCTCCTTCGAAACAGCACACCTGTATTCCTTGGATAAATGCCTAGTAGTGCAACTGCTGGGTCATAGGATAGTTCTATTTTTAATTTTGTGAGGAACCTCCATACTGTTTTCCAGAATGGCTGCACTAGTTTGCATTCCCACCAGCAGTGCAAAAGAGATCCTCTTTCTCTGCATCCTCGCCAACATCTGTTGTTGCCTGAGTTGTTAATGTTAGCCATTCTGGCAGGTGTCAGGTGGTATCTCATTGTCATTTTGATTTGTATTTCCCTGATGATGAGTGATGTTGAGCATTTTGTCATATGTCGGTTGGCCATCTGGATGTCTTCTTTGGAGAAGTGCCTATTCATGTCTTTTGCCCATTTCTTCACTGGATCATTTGTTTTAAGGTTAATTTCGTAATGTAATGTTAATGTTTCCAAGTTTCATTCTTGTAATATGTGTCAAAACTTCATTACTTTTATTGCTTTATTACAATGAAATGTATAGATACACCACATTTTATTTATCCATTCATCAGTTGGACATGTGACTATTAACAAATAATATTGCTGTATTTAAAAAAAATTAATGTTTTATTTATTTTTGAGAGATAGAGACAGCATGAGCAGGGGAAGGTCAGAGAGAAGGGCAAACACAGAATCCAAAGACAGGTTCCAGGTTCTGAGCTAGCTGTCAGCACAGAGCCTGATGCAGGGCTCGAACCCACAAACTGTGAGATCATGACCTGAGCTGAAGTCGGACGCTTAACTGATTGAGCCACCCGGGTGCCCCAATATTGCTGTATTTATAAGTTTTTGTGTTGACATGTGTTTTCAGTTTTCTTGGGTATATACCTAGGAGTGAAATTTCTAAGTCATATGGTAACTCTAGGTTTAATGTTTTGAGCAACTGTCAAACAGTTTTACAGAGTGGCCACACAGTTTTACTATGTCACAGTAATGTGTGAGGGTTTCAACCTCTTCATGTGTCAATTCTTCCCCTGTTTGATGCTTTTATTTTGTGATGTTGGTTTTCCTAAAATGTTAAGTGATTCTTGGTTGTATGCTCCTTATTTTGGAGGTACTTGGTTGTTGTTGTATATAGTTAAGCTTTATATGTTATTATAATTCAGCAACAGATAAGTACAATACATACATACTTTTAAACTACAGTGAACCAGAATTCTCAGAAAATGGAAATGGAATTTTCTAATTAAAATAAAACAATAACACAAAATAAAAAATTAAATCCATTTTCCTTAAATTCATGTGCTGAGAATTCTTTAAAAAACACTTATATTTTTGTAAATGTAAATTTACATAAATTTATGTTCTTACTTTGGAAACTGTGTGTGTAACATAAAATAGTACTGTATTTGGGGATTTCTTTTTTTAAATTTTTAAAAGTTTTTTAAATTTATTTCTGGGAGAGAGAGAGAGAGAAAACGTGAGCAGGAGAGGGTCAGAGAGAGAGGGAGATACAGAATCCAAAATAGGCTCTAGTCTCTAAGATGGCTTTCAGCACAGAGCCTGATGAAGGACTTGAACCCACGAACTGTGAGATCATGACCTGAGCCAAAGTCGGAAGCTTAACTGACTAAGCCACCCAGGCGCCCCAGGGATTTCAAACATGTTAATGTCAGGTCTGTGAGTATAAGTGGTTCAGGTTGGAGATGATGATGATGAATATTTTTAGAAGTTACCTTGCTAAATGGACCCTGTCATCTCCCTGCAATTCACTGAACATGTTGAGTCCCTTCCATGTTGGAGCATCTTCCATGCTGATCTCTTTGCCTAGAATGCTCCTGGCAACTTTTCATGTCTTGATTCCAGGCTGCTCATTTTATAAACAGAGTCAGTGCTGAGAGTATGGAAGGCAGTTTTAGGCATCAGAGAGAGATACTGTGGAGAATCAGTCATGATGTCTCTGCCTCAAATAGGCATTCAGGAAACAAGGCCATGCTCTAAGTGTGGAACATGGTTGTGCAAAGGCAGAAGGCCAAAACAGCTACCTGGACAAACTTGGCATTACCTTAGGGTGAAGGCTGTAGACTGCAGTTGTACCTTGGTCTGAGAATGATACTTGGCCCAGGGGACTCAAGATTAGGAAAGCAAAGTGAATAACAAATATGAGTGACTATGGAGCTGGATTCACTAAGCTGTGAATCCTGAATGGGCCATAGACAATTCGTTGGATTTGTCTTTCTTTCACGTGCATAAATGGAAGTGATACCCTTCTGATGTGCAGGAATAACATACCTAACAAGGCCACTAGAAAATAGAGTTTGCATGTAAAGAATTTCCTACTCAGGAGTCCTATTAGAGTATTCCTTTTCTACTCTGAACCACAGGGTAGGCATAGTAGCTCAAGTTTGTTTCACAGGAGCTTAATCATCAATATTTTTCATGCTAAGTACATTTCCCACTGTGAGGTTTTCTGCATAAATCGATATGTTACTTTTCTCCCCCAGAGTAAGAACTTGCCTTTAAGTCAGGAAATTCTAATATTATGGTAAGTTAATGTCACAAAATTTCAAATACTACTCTATAAAAATAGTATTTCCTAAGTGGTGGCCATTCCTTGTGGTCACTACAAGAATATACATTACGTTGCTGTACATGTAAAAAAGTACATTATTTGTACACCATTATAATTGTTGCACAAAATGAATCCTCTCTTGTGTAGACTGATATTTTCTTCCTTAGCATGTTTTATTCCAGTGGTTATCTTTTAATGTCTTATCAGAAATCTTCCACAATGCATACCTCCATTTGGCCAACTTCTTAGAATCTGAGTGCATCAGGTCTGTAATACAGGAAAAATAGGAATCATGCTTTTCACTGTCATTTATGACTCTTGGTATTTGACCTAAGAGTTGGCAAAGTGCTGTGCAATTTTTGGAGAACAGGCCCTTCCTAATAAATACATGGTGTCATTATTGTCATCTCTTGATCTATTTAATGTTAATCACATTATGTCCACCACTTTCCTCATCTGTTCTCTGTTATCTCTTGAAACATTCCTCTGGGTGGACTATGTGGGATTTGACATTACAGCACTGTGTACTGGCTTATATATCTCTATCAACCCATCTTTCTACAGATGGATTGTGATCTCACTGCTTGTTAAGGTCTCCAGATTCAAGTTGTTTTTACAGTTAAACTTACTAGTCTGTAATATTCTTGTTCCCAAAAGACTGAAAAACAAAAATTTCCACATGATACAATTATTTAAAGACAAAGCATACATGGTGTAGTGGGAAGGCTTTCTGTTTTTACACAGGGGAATATAGTATATATACACGTAATTTGGATACTTCTTTAAATTTTTTTTTTAATGTTTTATTTATTTCTGAGAGAGAGAGACATCCAGACAGGCAGACAGCATGAGCAGGGGAGGGTCAGAGAGAGAGGGAGACACAAAATCTGAAACAGGCTCCAGGCTCTGAGATGGCTGTCAGCACAGAGCCCGATGCGGGGCTTGAACCCACGAACCACAAGATCATGACCTGAGCTGAAGCTGGATGCCCAACCGACTGAGCCACCCAGGTACTCTATAGATACTTCTTTAAAAAAACGTGCTGGTGACTTATTAAAAAGGAAAATGAGGGACACCTGGGTGGCTCAATAGGTTAAGCATTCAACTTTGGCTCCTGTCATGATCTCATAGTTTGTGAGTATGAACTCTGTGTCAGGCTCTGTGCTGACACCTCAGAGCCTGGAGCCTGCTTCAGATTCTGTGTCTCCCTCTCTCTGTCTCTGTCTTTCCCCTGCTTATACTGTCTCTCTGTCTCTCAAAGAGAGAGAGAGGGGGAACAAGTGAGGGAGGGGCAGAGAGAAAGGGGGACAGAGCATCCAAAGCGGGCTCTATGTGGATAATAGAGAGTCAATGTGGGGCTCAAACCCAGGAACCACGAGATCATGACCTGAGCCGAAAGCAGATGCTTAACCGACTGAGCCATCCAGATGCCCCAAAATTTTATTTTAAAATAAAAATGAGGGCCGAGGTCAGAGACAGAGGAACTTCTATTTTAAAAAACAGCTGTCATTTTCTTCTGCTAGTGACAGGAATGTAGATAGTCCTGTATAGTTGCTTCTAGAGTAATGCTGTAAACACATTTTCTTTTGGTAGAAGGATTCCTACTCTCTAAGAGTTTACTTGTGTATTCTTTGAACAAACTTAGTTGACTTTCATGGAATTTTAATGATTGAAGGATATTCTATTAACATTGTATGGCAAGATGACTCCCACCAGTTCAAGATTGATAGACATCTTCCAGAGGAAGAGACCATTTTTATCTTGAATTTTCCAGCAGCAAACTAGGGAGCAAGCTGTGTTAGATTTGGGTTATGTGTCCATTGCTGTTATTAGGAGGATGGTATATGCTGATTGGCAAGGCATCGCATGCTTGCTCCTGGATCTGGGGGTATAGTCCTCTCAAACATTTCTAAAGGAAAGTCCACCTGCAAGATGCTGAGCAGGCAAAAAATAGTAACTGTTTGGGGCGCCTGGGTGGCTTAGTCGGTTGGGTGTCCGACTTTCGCTTGGGTCATGATCTCGCAGTTCATTGGTTCGAGCCCCGCGTTGGGCTCTGTGCTGACTGCCAGCTCAAAGCCTGGAGCCTGTTTCAGAGTCTGTGACTCCCTCTGTCTCTGATCCTCCCCTGCTCACGCTGTCTCTCTCTCTCTCTCTCCTAGAAATAAATAAAACATTAAAAAAATTTACAAAAACATTAAAAAAAAATTTACAAAAATAGCAACTGTTCACTACAAGTGGTAACTCAGAAGACTCAGATGGAAAAGCTGCTGTACATGTCAAGGAAGGCAGTATATAGAAGAAACATTGGACTTGTTTAGCCCTAGTATTGCCTTACAGAATAGTCAGAACTGATTCTTTGATTATGCTGCATGTTTTTCTTGATAATATATTACAAATAATGACCCTTTACACTCAAATATTTAATTTTTGTTCCAGAATATTAAGTATAATTTGTTTAATATTCAAAGAGAAATGATTAGCTAGCTACACACCAAATCTTGAAACTGGACTTACTTATGATATGCCATTGAATATTTTATTTTTCAGGTGAGAAGTCTGTAAGGCAGAGAACTTTACTCCCCAGAAACAGTTTATGCTTAAAGGCAAATTTTGTGTTTGTTGCTATCTGACTTGGAACTGAAGAAGGTGAAACCAGTATGGAGAGGGAAAGTATTGACATTTGCAAATTAAGCTGCTGATAGCAATACTTAAAATTGATCTGTGAATTTTCCTCATCATGGCATCTCAACACACAAACATTGTTGAGGATGACTGTCGCATGGTTGATAGTCATTTAGTGAGCAGGAAATAAATGGGAGCAAAACGTGGTCAACTAACACTGACCCCCATTACAGTGTTCCCCTTGCCAGCAGGCAGAAGTTGTTAGCTTTCTCTGCTGTTCAGCAGGTGTAGGCAAGAATCTGATTTCTTGGTAGAAGGAAACCTTTCTCATTGGTGGGTAGCAACTGCGGTACAACTTGCAGAGGAGGAAATTTCCAGGTACAGAGGTTGCAAGAATGAAAGAGGACAGTTTGTGCCAATATAATAAAATCATGGAATCACAGAATGTTAGAGATAAGAGAGATTTTTGAGATCATCTAGTCCTACATGTCATTTCATGTAGGAAGAGAGTGTGGTGATCTGACATAGGTAGAGTATCTTTTGCTCACTGTGAGTGGCACATGGCAAAATGGGGAAAATGTGACCTTGGAAGACAGACAGAGCAGTGTATACTTGCCATTCTTTTCCTAAGAGTGCAGTCTTGAGCTGCTTACTTAACATCAGAGTGCTGACATTCAGTTGTTTAGTGGGGCATTAAGAGTGATATTGTAGGTAAAGCACCTACTATAGTGCCTGGCGCATACTGTGTGTTCAGGAAATACTAACTGAATTCGGTTATGCTACCAAATACCTGACTCATTTTTTAAAAAAATTTCCTTTAGTTAAATATGTGATCTCTATCTTGAAGTGCCCTTCTGAACCTTCACTTTATAAAACCTACTCCAGTGTCACTGATGAGTGCCAATAATTCACTCATATTTTGTTGATTTGATTTCTTTGAACCTAAACCTTTTGCATGAAGCAGGGGGATTGATCTGAGTTCATATTTACCTTATAATTTTAGGTACTTTATTTTACATCCTAACATGGAAGTCAATGCAGATAGAAGTAGAGATGAACATAGATAGCTACATGTAACACAAAATGATCTCAGAACTTGAATCTGGTTTTTTATCTCCCATCTATCCCTCTCACCCTCATTGCCAAGTTCCTGTCTCACTGGCTTTCAATACATTGCTTCAGAACTAAGTTTCTCCACCACAACCTTGACACTGGATGTTCCCTTTGCCTGAAATGTTCATTGCCCATTCTGCTTGGCTCTTTCTTGTCATTCAGCTATTTTAAAAGCTCTTTGCTGAGCTTTTTGCTGTCAGAGATGGCCTTAGTCTTCTTCTATCATGTTACATTTTCAATAGAACAGTTTGCTTGTTTATTGAGATTTTGTTTCCTCTCATTGGACTATTAACTACATAGTAAGTAGTTACCATAATTAACTTTGATATATGGATACCTACATAGTACCTTATGTAGTTGTCTCTCTTGCTCCTCACTGCATAATCAATGCCTAAGGCAAGTGCCCATCACACAGGCGAGCGCTCAATAAATACTTGTTTGGTTAATAAAGGTTGATTTGAATGACCCATATAGGTAGCACGGTGCATTATGAAAAGAGATCTGCGCCAGTATTCTAAAGCTACTTCAACTCAGACTATGTGATTTGGGAAAGAATTCTACCTTTTGAATCTTGATTGCTTTTCTGATAAAATAAGGAGGTTAAACTAGATCAGGTAAGGTTTCATTCAGGTCTTCCATATTGTGATTCTGTATCTTTATTCTTCCATTCTGGACAACTGACAGGGTTCAGGACACGCTACCCCAAAATATAACACAAATTTTAAGCTGAAGTGATGTGAAAAATAGCTGATACAGGAAGGACTTTGTGACCTCTCCTTATCTACCTGAAGGAGATCCTAAGATCCTCATGTGAGTGGTGCCCTTCTTAGACCCAGAGGAAACCAATATGCTTATCTGCCAAGATGGCGGAATGCTAAGAGCAAGCCCAAACCAACAGGTTTGCTCTGTTCCCTCCAGTTACTATTTTTAGTTGATGCCCTTTTGCCTTATTAAGTATTGCCAGGATTTTTGACTTTTTATCAAACTAGTATAAAAACTCAGGCTTTGGATGGCTCAGTTGGTTGAACATCTATCCAACTTCGGCTCAGGTCATGATCTCGCTCACAGGTTCAAGCCCTGCATCAGGCTCTGTGCTGACAACCCAGAGCCTGGAGCCTGCTTCAGATTCTGTGTCTCCCCCCACCCCCACCCCCGCCCCCTCTCTCACTGCCCATCCCCTACTCATGGACTGTCTCTGTTTCTCAAAATAAATAAACGTTTTAAAAAAACCCTCAGGCTTAACTCCTTCTTCAGGTCTTTCATTTCCTTATGAAGGTTCTATTGTAGGGTAAAACTTAAATAAATATGTATGCTTTTATTTTTTTTATTTTTATAGTTTGTGTATCAAAACACAAACGGCATGTCAGTAGCTGATGAGAGAGAGGTATTATCCAAGAAAGAAAGAGTAGCTTGATACGGGGTGAAGTATTCTAATACTAGTGGAAGATACATCGATAAACACTAAAGAGTCTTTCTGATAAATGGAAGAATGTAATAGCAATTAAAACATTTATAACCATCCAGATCATTGCTTCTTTTGTAGTTTTCAGAAGAGTTATATAGGGCACCTGGGTGAGCGTCCGACTTCACCTCAGGTCTCATGGTTCAGGAATTTGAGCCCAACATCACGCCGTCTGTTGTCAGTGCAGAGCCCCCTTTGGGTCCTCTGTCCTCCTCTCTCTCTGCCCTTCTCCTGCTCATGCTCTCTCTCTCTCTCTCTCTCTCTCTCAAAAATATTTAAAATGGAAGAGTTATATAAAATTAACTTTTAGGTCCTTTGTTTTGTGATTTCCTTTATGAACAAATACTAATAATTTGCAGAATTCTTTTCCTTTCTCACACCATTTGCCTTTCACAATGTATTATTGAAATAATTTAGATCCTATCACTGCTTTAATAAATTACCACAAACTTGAGAGTTTAAAATATCATGGATTGATTATATAGATCGGGAAGTCACATTTCTGAAATGGATCTTGTTGGACTGAGATTAAGGTGTCAGCAAGGTTGAGGTTTTTCTGAAGGGTCATGGGGAGAATTTGTTTTCTTGGATTTTTTTATCTTTTAGCATCATCCACATTCCTTGGCTCATGGCCCTTCCTCTGTCTCCAAAATCAACGAAGTCCATATATGTCTTTGTCATATCGTATTACTTTGGTCCTCACTCTTAGCCTCCCTCTTTCACATCTGAAGACCCAGTGATTACATTGAGAATTCCCAATGTCATCTCCCTGTTTTAAGGTCAGCTGATTTAGTAGCCTTAATTCCATCTGCAATCTTAATTTCCCTTTGCCAGGTAATGTAACATATTCACAAGTTCTGGGAAGTATCAACAGATATCTTTGGGGGGCCATTCTGCCTGCCACACACTACTTAAGAGATAAAGACCAATGTCTGAAGAAAACCCAATTCCCAGGCATCTGTTAAAATGAAAACAATTTATGCATTAATATATGAGGATTGCTACATTCTTGATTTAGGAAAAAAGGTGATGTATGAAGAAACCTACAAATTCAACCAACTGCACAATAGAAACTGAGAACAAAGCCAAAAGAAAACCAATTAAACTTCGTTACAACTTGCAGCTCATTAACAAGTACTTGAGGCAGGCAGAGTGACCTTTATCCCGGAGCTCAACTACCCCATTGTAAATACTTCGCTACAGGCAAAAGGCAACCTTAGTTTGACATTAGCCCAAGCTCCAGGATCCTCTAAGTCTTTAACATAGAAGAATCCCTTTAGAAACTTCCTTTATCTCTACCTCCCCAAGATACAGGTAAACGATCACTCTCCAAGTATATGGCCCTCTGATATACATCTGAGGGGTCTCATGAACCTTATCTTAAAAAAAATTTTTTTAATGTTTATTTTTGAGAGAGAGAGAGCATGCAAGCAGGGGAGGGGCAGAAAGAGAGGGAGGCGCCGACTCTAAAGCAGGCTCCAGGCTGTGAACTGTCAGCACAGAGTCTGACATGGGGCTCACACTCACAGACGGTGAGATCATGACCCAAGCCGAAGTCAGATGCTTAACCAACTGAGCCACCCAGGCGCCTCCCATGAACCTTATCTTACCAGCAGCTAGCCCCTCACAATCCTGGAAACCTTGCTTCCAAGTTCCTTAGAGACTTAGGCTGTCTCTAACCCCGTCCCAAATTGAAAGTATGCAGTCACTCCTCACAATCCCAGGACAGGTCTTTCTGCCCCCTGGTCCTGTCCCCATGCTTTAATAAAACCACCCTTTTTGTATTGAAAATGTATCAAGAATTCTTTCTGGACCATGTTGGCTCCCAGACTCCAACATTTCACAGCAGAAATTGCTAATATTCCCCTGTGGAACATCAAATGTAAATTTCTACTTTGCCTACCCAGTAGCCAGTTATACAGAGTAAGGAAAAGTTAACTTCTGGCTCTGATTCATCACTTTTATTGAAGTTAAATTCTTTTGTTTTAATGCACACTTGATTGAGCAAGCATTTATTGAGACAGTTATGGTTTGTGGGAGAAAGAGACAGTTGAAGAAAGAACAAATGAATATAATGTAAATCAAATACTCGGCCCTTTTAAAGTAACTACAAAGACTTAAATGTGTGTTCTTAATGGTAATTTTTACAAAACTCCAATAGGAGGCTTTGACAGTGATTGTTTTGGTGGGGAGATGGGTTTTCTTTTCACATGCTAATCACCTGCTCCTGGTGATATTTCTCTCCTTGACTGCAGTCACAGAATTGAATAATTTATGGAATGAATTTTGTTGTAAATTTATTGTGTCACAAGCAGGTTGTAATTTCACTAACAGTTCACTTAAGTTATTAAGTTAAAAAAAATGTGGTTGATAGGATAGTGCATTTCAAGGATTTTTTTCCTTCCTGCAAGTTCACATCTTACATATTTTCAAAACAGTACTTGCCTAATTTTTATTCAGAATCTGATATGCGAGAAGGGAGCACACATTAACATAAGTGGAATTGCATTTGCACACTGTTGTTGAATCTGAGAAGTCGTAAACAAATTATTGAAGGTTTTAAGGAGACAGAAAAAGCATTAAACTCCCAGTGCTGTGGAGCTCCTGCCATTGTTTTCTGAGTAACTGTCCCCCGCTTGCTGATGACGAATGAAGAGTTGGTGGTATAAAGGTGAAGATGCTCCTGGGAAGGGAAAAAGCCATATTAATTCCCTTAAATTTTACTTCAGTTCCAAGGTTAAGATAATGGCAAATTATCACTCCCCCAATCTTATCCAATCCAAATGGAATACAATGGAGAAAAGAAAAAAAATCTTTAAAAATCTCTCACAGGGGTATCTGATTGGCCTTCATCTACATTCAAGACATTCTCAGGGCATCTCTTTTAATGACCATTCTGCTGTGATAAGAGGAAACATTTGGCCACTGCAGAAATCTCTGCTTAGTTTCTGCCCCCAATGCTTCAGCATTCAGCAAACACACATTTCAGGTCTCCCATTATTTACATTGAAATTTTTCTATTGACCCTGCCAGTGTGAATGAATTTCAAACAAGTCATTTCTTTCTCTGCATAGATGATTTCCCTAGGTTCCTGGTGGGGGTTACTTTTAATTCCTCTAGGAGTACCCTCTATTCCTGTTAGCACCCTGAGGATTTGCTTTCTGTTTTCCACCCTGTTGCCCACATGTGCCCACCCCCCCTCCACCCCCCGCCCCCCGCCCCCTGCCCTGAGTATTCCAACTTTTATGTGGCGGACGCTGGATAATAGCCACTAGTCTTGAACAGGAATACTTTATGGGCCTTCAGAATAGACATTTTCACCATCTGTTACATAGAAACTGGAAATGTGATGGGAAAACAGGTTATAATTAACTAAAAAAGGAGCAAAACTGTGTATCCTAATGCATTTAGAGTTGAGGAAATCGCTCTCAAATTTCCATGAAAACAAATGCAGCTTGTACTTTTTTTTTAATAGAATTTTTTTGGAGCAGTTTGGGATTTAGAAAAAATTAAGGGGAAAGTACAAATCCTCCCTCCTCCCACACCCAGTTCTCCTATTAACATCTTGCCTTAGTGTGTACATTTATTACAGGGATGAGCCAATGTTGACACTAAAATCATTAACTAAAATTTATCATGTACATTAGAGTTTACTCTTGGTGTTGTATATTCTATGGGTTTTGACAAATGTATAATGCCATGTGTCCATTATTACTGTGTTCTATTGAACAGGTTCACAGACTTGTGCTTCATCTATTTATCCCTATCCCCAAAGCCTTGGTAATCACTCTTCTTTTTATTGTGAAGGGGCTCAGAACAAGTCTCTAAAATGTGCCACTTGGGCGTGTTTTGCATTGAAGATAATGGAGACCCTGTGGGCTCAAGAGAAGCTTTTGCCCCACACTTAAACTACTTGGAAGAAACTAAATTGGGAGTCTATCCCAGAATAAGTATTATTACTAGAGACAAATTTTATCTGACCCATCTGTATGGCAGGACAAACATCTAATTACCAAACACCTGCTTTTCTTATTGTTCTATGAACTACCTTCTTCCCCTTGAAGTGCCAGGCCCCTATCCCATTCCCTAGCTCAAGACCCCGTATATTCCTTGTTTTACCTTTCTGTCTTTGAACTTATGTATGTGAGATTCCTATATGTATGGAATGAAATTTAATTTTCTCTTGTTAACCTATGTCGTGACAATTTAATGCTTAGACCAGCTGCAAGAACCTTTGAAGTGCAGAGAAAAAAATTTCCTTGCCAACAACTGTTTCCATAGATTTGCTTTTTCCAGAGTGTCGTATAGTTGGAGTCATATAGTAGATTGCCTTTTCAGATTGGCATAGCAATATGCATTTAAGATTTGCCCATGTCTTCTGTGGCTTGATAATTCCATTTCTTTTTAATTGGTGAATAATCAGCTTGTCCTTTTAATTGTGTAGCATTAAGTTGGAAACACAGGTTTTCTGATACAGGTGAAAAGGATAAAGAGACTAACCTTTTGCTATTCTAGATCCAGGCTGGCATCTCTTTTTTTTTTTTTTTTTTAACTACTGATAACCTGATAGATTTAAGTCACCAGCATAATATATGGGCACTAAATAATAAGACTGATTTAACAGTCCATCTGGGAAAATGAGACTCATTAATTTGATTAGGTTTCATATATTCATATTAGCATTTTTCTTTGGTTAATTATAAATGGCATACAGTGTCTAGTCTCTTGTTCACTAAGAATAAGAGACTTGCTTTTATTGCTGCATGTATACACTTTATTTCAAGCCAGTTCAGGGAAGTTACAATTTTGTGAGTCTGTATTTGTCTCATGTGAGGCACATAGTCAATCCACAATTTTTTTTTCAACACATACTGGGTAGTAGCTATCAGTTTGTATACTGGAAAAGAATGGTCAATAAGGTTGATGAATAGGCTTAAAATATTCTTGTAAAGAACACAGAGGTAATACACAAATAATTAACAATTTAGGTCCTAAAAATTTCTATCAAGACAATAGTTTAATGGGGTGGAGGGTGTATGTGTATGTACTCTGTGCAGATTGCATACGTGTGTGTAGTGTTTATGTGTGTATAGTATGTGCATTTGTAGTGTGTGTGTGTGTATGTGTGAAGAGGTAGGTTGCAACTGCTTTTGCTAGGGTATTTAGTGAAGGCCTCTTTAAGGAGGTGGCAATTAATTTGATGAACTTCAGGCAACCACACAAACATCTGGGGAAGAGCATTGTAGGCAGATGGAACAGCAGGAGCAGCAGCCCTGACTTGGGAGATGTCTTTATCCTAGGAACTGAAAGAAAGCAGATGTGATTGGAGCAGAGCAAGTGATGGTGAAATGGAGATGTAGGAAAAGCAAGTAGGGGCCTGCCAGAGTCCAGGTCCAGGGGTCCCTGAAGGATGGACGGTGTTGGCGAGGGAAGGAGAGAGCCCTGAGATTCTTCCTGATCACCAGGCAGGCATCTCTACCCTGTCGGTTTTGGTGTCTTTAGTTATAGGTCAAATGTTAACATGGCATCAGAAAATGGAAGTTTTACAATGGATAGTTCTCTGTGATAAGATGTTTTTGGAAAATGCATATAAACAGGTTTTACAGAAGGATTCTTGCAGAACTGCCCCAATTATAGTGAGGTTGAGTAACTAAGACAATAACAGGGTGTTCACATTTTAATAACACTAAGAGTAAGTCATAGGTTTATAGATACTCTTATTCATCCTCATCACAGCTGCCAGGGTAAGGGAAGGTGTTTGTGGAATGTAGGCCTTAGGGAAGGGGCTGCTATACACTACCAGTTAGCAAAGGTATATGTAGTAACTTATGTTCTGCCCTTATCTGTTACTTCTCTCTAAGTTAGGCTCTTTGTCTTGGAGCAAGACTTGATTTTCTAGTTATATGCTTTATGGAATATAAAAGCCAACTGAAAGCCAACTCATAGAGTTTAGCTCATTTCTAATACATAGAATAGCCTCTTCGAGTGCATTTACCTTTGTGTCTAGTTTTAGAATTGTTGAATAGTTAGGGAATGAGAGATCTTTTTGGTTAGCTGATTTACATGTTGAGCTGTATCAACTTCTTGGACTAACGCAACAGTAGAAACAGAATTGTACATGTAAAGGTCAGTCTTGTATGAGTAAGGGTCATTAGCCTGTTCATAGCTCAAGTGAAAGTATGGAGGGAAACAGGACCTGCTGGAGACATGATGTCTGTTCCCATAATCAAAAGAAGAAGTTCCCACAATAAGTTCCTTCACAAAGTGCAGTCATCATACCAGGGCCAGAATAAGAGGACAAGTCACTCCTGATATTGGTCAACAAGGTACCTTGGGGGAGGGTTCCGTGCTCAAGAAGAAATAATTGAGTGGGGGTGGATATCAGTCATCATCTGATTGGCAAGAGACCATGCAAACTTGCTTTAACTTCACCAGGAGTTTTCTCGACTAGTGGGCTCAGAATGGCTCCCAACATCTCCCCCTTTCTTATCTTTTTAAAAGAAGGATGTGTAGGGGGCACCAGGGTGGCTCAGTCGATTGGGAGTCCGACTTCACCTCAGGTTATGATCTCACAGTTGGTGGATTCGAGCCCTGCATTGGGCTCTGTGCTGACAGCTCAGAGCCTGGATCCTGCTTCGGATTCTGTGTCTCCTTCACTATCTGACCCTCCCCTGCTCACGCTGTCTCTTTCAGAAATAAATGAAACATTAAGAAAAAAAAAAAAAGAAGAAGGATGTGTAGCTCGTTTACCCTGTGAAAGCTTTGATTAGTTATTTTGAAGAAACAGGGAACAGGGCACAAGATGGGCACCAACATTCCAGCTACCATGCCAACATTTGTCAGTGAAATTAGCCCTTGAGAGCTAAAGAGATTTTGTAACCCTTGCAGAAAGCAGGTTGCAACCTGTGAAGGAGAGACCAAGGTAGAGGATGCATTAGTAACCTGAATCTGTTCATGAAGGGTTTGGACATCAATGCTAAAATGAAAATGATTCCAAATACCAAGTAGGTAATTTTGGATATTCTCCCAAGTGTGGATGGTATCATTATGTGGGAGAGGAGTAACATAGATCCAATTATACTCCTTGTGACATCGAAGGGCCAAATGAGATTTTAGAAAACTTAATTCATTTCCGATAAACAGTACTGCCGCTTCTAAGGCATTAACCTTAGTATCCAATTTCTTGTCAATTATTTCTTGAGTAGTCAGTACAAAAGAGACATTTCTAGTTAATTGGTTAACATGTTGGGCTATATGTACTTCCTGGACAAGGGAGACCGTGGAAGCAGCCACAGACCCTATGATGGCGATTAGTGCAGTAATGCCCAATATTAGAGCTCCAACAAATCGCCTTGGTACATGAGAGCAGAATTAATTTCCAGTACAACCTGTAACTCATAATCATCATAATAAGGAAGGGTTAGGCTAACAGAATCTTCCAAGAGCCCTGCTCTTACAAATGGGATCTAGATTAGAGGCAATTAATAACCAACAGAACATAAGAGGAAGGTGAGTGTAAAAAGGAACTTTTAGCTCTTTCCCCAACTTTCTGGGCAAAGAGTAAGAACAGTTTATCTTATCGGACCAGTGATTCCTCAAGCTTCTGCCTTGCATGGACCAGTCAGCTTCCAGGTGTGGCTGGAGCAGGGCTGGAGATCTCAAGGGCCAGTGTCCTTTTGAGGGTCAGTTTAAGCTGGTTGACTGGTTCTGGATCACCTCACCAGTTTGAGGGTTCTTGGTGATGCCTGAAACTTTAAGAGCTGAATCATATATCTGTGAAGTACACCTCTAAGTTTTTGAAAGGGGTGACCATCATCCTTTGAATAAACAATCAAAGATCTGATAAAGATGAAACCTACAACTTTTGGTTTTCTTGGCAGACAAAAGAGAGCACCTTTGTTTACATTGTCTTATCTAGAGCAGGTTAACAATCCAAGAAAACCTTGTCTTTTGAACAGAGAGAAGAGCAGAGTTTTAACCTTATACCAGTGTACTTTTAAAATTCCATTCATCTCAACCTTAGTCTATCCTGAGCATACGTAAAATTCTTTTTTAAAGATTTCCCTTCATGAACCTTCTACAACTTTCCTTTGCCTTTAAACTTTGTCCCAAAGCCATTTCTCTCTAAACATCCAGTCCTATTTAGGACAAAATTACTTTATTTTACCTTCAACAAAAATGTATTTCCATTCCTTATATTTTTCTTACATATCTCACATTTTCCTATATACACAGTTGCTTTCCTTATTTTCCATCAGTCTTAAGTACACTTAGCAGAATTTTAACTCTTAGGAAACCATAGTCTCCAACTGAGGACTTAGTAACCAACTGAGAGGTGTTTATACAAGAATTTTCTAGATGGCAAATTCAGGAACCGAGTAAGCACAAACCATGCTTACCCAGCCTTGTAGGCCAGAAGTTTTTGTTCTACGTGTATTAGAAACAGTTAACTTTACCCAGACAGAGGTCTGGCTTTTGCCCTTAGCTCCTGGGAGCCCTATGGAATGCTTTGCCCAATAAGTGTCTTTGTTTGCCTGGTGGTTCAGAGCCACACTGGATAGTTTAACAACGTGATTTATTGTGGTTGTTATGGGCCATGCAGTTGCAGCTCAACTTCCAGAGGAATTGGAGACTAAAGATCAACCATATAGATAGACAACCATATTTAGATGATTGAACCCCAGTAAAAACTTTGTATACCAATAATACCATGAGTATTGTCACGCACCATTGGAGGGAAGACTGACTATACATGACTCTAGTGGGAAAGGACAACTGGGAGCTCTGTGGAGAGCTATCCTGGAGCTATCCATATTTCTCTCCCTTTGGCTGATTTTAGTCTGTATCCTTATTATTATTATTTTTTTTTTACAAATAGTTTATTGTCAAATTAGTTTCCACATAACACTCAGTGCTCATCCCCACAAGTGTCCTCCTCCATACCCATCCCCCTCTCCCCCCTACATCCATCAGTCCTCAGTTTTTGTCAGCATTCAAGAGTCTCTCATGGTTTGCCTCTCTCCCTTTCTCCCACCATTTCCACCCTTCTTCTCCCCCTTGTTCCTCCGTCAAGTTCCTCCTAATCCTCCTATACGTGCACACATATGATATTTGTCCTTCTCTGCCTGACTTATTTCGCTCAGCATAACACCCTCAAGGTCCATCCATGTTGCTACACATGGCCAGATTTCGTTGTTTCTCATTGCCATGTGGTATTCCATGGTATAGATAAACCACATCTTCTTGATCCATTCATCTGTTGATGGACAGTCTGTATCCTTACTTTGTAATAAACCAGAACCATGAGTATAATAGCTTTCAGTACATTCTGTGAGGTTTTCTGCAAGTTACCCAACCTGAGGGTGGACTGGAGGGACTCCCAAACTTCTAATTGGTGACACAAGTGGGGTTGGTCGTTGGGACCCTTGAACTTTGTAGTTGGTATCAGAAATGAAATGAGAGTGAACTCAGAGTCTCCTTAAGTCTGCTGAACCCTTGGAGTTTAAACAAGGGAGGACCTACCTGTGATTTGTACTTTAGGAGAATGGCTTTGATTACTCTGTTACAAGGCTGTTAGAATAGTCTGGAAAGAGGTGGTAGAGACTTGACCAGGATTGACATCAGTGGAGATGGTATAGTTAGGTAAGGCACATGTTTTGTTGATAAAGGTGGTAGTATTTACTGATGAGTTGACTGTCATTGACTGTAACAGAGAAGCATCTATGACTGGCAGATAAATGCCACCATTAAATACCAATAAGTTTTAAGTTGAATAAAAAGAGGGCTTTCAAAGTAATTTGGAAAACTGTTACTGAGTTCTTGAAGCAAACCCTTTGAGCTCATTGTCTCCTTAGGGCTAAATTTTTTTGTAATTTCAAGTTTTTGTTTAAATTTCAGTTAACATACAGTGTAATATTAGTTTTAGGTGTAGAATTTAATGATTCATAACTTCCTTAGGAGTATATTGTAAAACGTGTTTAATGCCATACTGTTAATATTCACAAACTGTGTCATGCCTCATGTCCCAGGTCACTCAAGAGTTTCATAAATCTTTCTTCTACATTGGTTATAAAATGAGTATCAAATTTGAAGAAATGTAACAGTGTGGAGATTCCTCAGGAAACTATCAATAGAACTCCCCTATGACCCAGCAATAGCACTGCTAGGAATTTACCCAAGGGATCTAGAAATGCTGATGCATAGGAGCACATGGACCCCAATGTTCATAGCAGCACTCTCCACAATAGCTAAAACCTGGAAAGAGCCTAAGTGTCCATCAACAGATGAATGGATCAAGAAGATGTGGTTTATCTATACCATGGAATACTACATGGCAATGAGAAACAATGAAATCTAGCCATGTGTAGCAACATGGATGGACCTTGAGGGTGTTATGCTGAGCGAAATAAGTCAGGCAGAGAAAGACAAATATCATATGTGCGCACGTATAGGAGGATTAGGAGGAGCTTAACAGAGGACCAAGGGGGAGAAGAAGGGCGGAAATGGTGGGGGAAAGGGGGAGAGGCAAACCATGAGAGACTCTTGAATGCTGACAAAAACTGAGGACTGGTGGATGTGGAGGGGAGGAGGGGTGGGCATGGAGGAGGACACTTGTGGGGATGAGCACTGGGTGTTATGTGGAAACTAATTTGACAATAAACTATTTGTAAAAAAAAATAAATAAATAAAAAAAAATAAAAAAAAAATAAAAAAAAATAAATTATCACATTGAACAAAAAAAAAAAAAAAACATGGAAAGAGCCTAAGTGTCCATCAACAGATGAATGGATCAAGAAGATGTGGCTTATCTATACCATGGAATACTACATGGCAATGAGAAACAATGAAATCTGGCCATGTGTAGCAACATGGATGGACCTTGAGGGTGTTATGCTGAGCGAAATAAGTCAGGCAGAGAAGGACAAATATGTTTGCACGTATAGGAGGATTAGGAGGAACTTGACAGAAGAACAAGGGTGAGAAGAAGGGCGGAAATGGTGGGGGAAAGGGAGAGAGGCAAACCATGAGAGACTCTTGAATGCTGACAAAAACTGAGGACTGATGGATGTGGGGGGAGGGGGGATGGGCACGGAGGAGGACACTTATGGGGATGAGCACTGAGTGTTATGTGGAAACTAATTTGACAATAAACTATTTGTAAAAAAAAAATTGAAGAAATGTGTATAATTTCTAGCACTGGGTCTGGCATGTAAAAGGTACTAGATAAATATTGGCAGAATGAAGGAAGAAATAAATGAATGGCATTTGAGCCTTGAGCTTATCATAATAACAAGCATCCAAAGAACTCACAGGTCTTCAGGTGTTAAGGTTTAGAGGGGCAGACAAGTGTCCTCACTACTATAATCTACCCTCGAGGTAACAGTCTAAAGTTTGGCTCATTTAAAAAGGATGTTAGGTGAATAACACCAAGACTGCTGTTAGTTCAAACCCATTGCCGCCTTTTAGATAAAAGAATTGTTTTGTTTACTCACTATATCTTCCAGCTGGATACCAAGCATTAGGCTGCCTCTGGGGATTATAAAAGCAAAGAACACCTCATCCTTACTTTTAGTGATTTCATGTTCTCAGTGAGCAACACTTCCTTAGGGGGTAGGGAGATGGAGAGAATGGGAGTTTTATGTAGGACAAGATGTTTCCTGAAGTTGAGGCCCAGATGGCGTGCTTTGGGGAAAAAATAGAAAGTAGGAGGCAAGAGTGCTGGAGTTACTTTTTAATTCTTATGTGACTCACTTCTATATTGGTTAGATAAACAAGATCAAACATTCAAGTCTGTCAGTTCTTTTCCTACTAAAAAACATATATTCATACCGTTTCTGAGCAGCTAAAAACTCTTCGTGAACATTCCCTATGAATTTTTGTATTTCTGCTCCATCTCGCTCTGGGCCCTGAGGAGTTGATGACCCTTTCCTCAAATTCTATAGGGCCTGGGGCATTCAGATGGCTCAGTTGGTTAAGTGCCTACCTCTTCATCTCATCTCAAGTTAGGATCTCCCTGCTGTGAGATCAAGCCCTAGCTGAGTGGGGTTCTCTCTCTCTCTCTGTGTCTCTGTCTCTGTCTCTCTCCCCCCCGCCCCCCACTTTCCCATGTGTGCATACTGTGTCAAATACACTTAAAAAAATTCTATAGGGGTTTTAACAAGGAACAAAACAATGAATTATTCTCAAATGGTTTTGAATCTGTAGGTACATAAAGCAAATTCTTAAAGAAATATCTGATGAGGATAATGCAAGTTAAATGCCAAATTCTCTAAGCGGAAAGGAGGTTCTGGACAGGGGGCACAAATCCTATAGGATGGGATGGGAGGCTGGGAAATGGAAGGAAGGATTAGGAACGGTGCTGTACTACAGTCAGCTTATGTTGCCTCATAGCCTTTTGTGTTTTCGGGAATTTTGCCTGCTGGTTGATGTCAACTTTACTGCCTGAGATCTACCACAGTGAGAGTATTTACACAATAGAAATTGCTAAATGCTACAACTCAAGGCTTCGTCCATCCAGTGCTGATTGTTTTTGTTTTTTATTTATTTTTGAGAGAGAGAGACAGAGTGTGAGCAGGGGAGGGACAGAGAAAGAGGGGGACACAGAATTTGAAGCAGACTCCAGGCTCTCCACTGTCAACAGATTGCTCTTTGCTGTTTCAAACTGCTTGAAGCCACAAACTGGAAGATCATGACCTGAACTGAAGTCAGATTCCAACAGAGCCACCCTTGCCTCCAGTGCTGATGGTTAAACACTTTTCATCAACCCCCTGGATGTTGGGAAGCCTTGGCTCTCAGACGAACCTGGGATGGAAAAGGGAAAGCTTTCTAGGTAGAGCACCTAGCTCACATCTAGGCAGGGAGGTAAGAAAGCACATAGTGTGTATGTGTCTGTGTGTTTGTTTCTGTGTCTGTGTCTATGTGTGTCGAACAGTGCAGAGGTAGGTATGATTGAAGGGTAGGATTAAACCTAGAAGAGGATTAAGAATAAGAGCTGAAAGGTAGGTTAGGGTCTTGGATGTCAAAATACTCAGCTGAAAGGTTTTATAACTTAATTTGATAAACAGTGAGAGCCATGGAAGGTATTACAGCATAAGAGTGAGACAAGCAGAGATGATGTTGCACAGTATTTTTAAATCTGTCATCCAAGATGAAGGTCTGAAACTCCTTGTCTAGGGTCCTCCATGTGCAGTCACTTTACAAATCTTACAGCTCCTACTTTGACATTTTCTGTTCATTCCATCCCTTTATTTCCAATGAAGGTGAGGAGCCTGGGAGCCAACCTTGGGTGTAGGAAAGAGTTTCTGTCTTTGGAAGCCTTTCCACATCAAAATGACATCTTTGTCATTTGTAGGGATGTAAGGTAAGAAATTTAATTTACTACTCTGTCCCCTAAGATGGTCAGCAACTTGTTTCAATTTATTGAATAGTTCCTTCTTTCCTCATTGATTTTAAAGGCCAGGAAACAAACAGCTAATAATGTTAAGATCCATACTTAGATCATCAGAGTCTGTGGTGCTTTCCCCAGTGAGTTCTAAGTAGACTAGCATTCCTAAAATTACCTAAAACCCTTTCCTTTACGGCAGAGATTTTGAACCTGTTGTATCACTTGGTTTGGGTTCCCCTAGAAGCAAACCCTGAGACAGAGTAGGGTGTTGGGAAACTGAAACTAGGAAGGGAAGGAAGCCAAAAAACACTCTTTTATGATGCAAATGACCATTGTGGGTAATTAGGTTTGGTCTTAATCTGTAATAAAAATTAGAACAGCTAACACATAGTACTTATTATGTACTAGGCGCAATTCTAAATCCCTCATAAGTCTTAATGCATTTTTTCTTTAAAGAATCTTTTTTACTTGTAGTTGATACACAATGTTATATTAGTTTCTGGTTTACAACATAATGATTCAACAACTCAGTAGGTTAGGCAACAGTCACCACAATTGTAGCTACCATCTGTCACCATATGATGCTGTTACAATAACCCTTGACTATGTGCCCTCTGATGTACCTCTCATCCCCTGATGTATTCATTCCATAACTGGAAGACTTTATCTCCCACTCCCCTTTCGCCCATTTTGACCCCAACCCCCTTCCCCTCTGGCAACCATGAATTTGTTCTCTGTATTTATAGTTCTGTTTCTGCCTTGTTTACGTATTTAAATTCCATATATAAGTGAAATTGTGGTATTTCTTTTCTCTGACTTCACTTACCATAATACCCTCTAGGTCCATCCATATTGTTACAAGTGGTAAGATCTCATTTTTTTAACGACTAAGTAACATGCTCACACACACACACACACACACACACACACACACACACACACACCACATCTTTATCCATTCATCTTTCAGTTGCCTCTTGGTTTGCTTCCATATTTTGGCTATTGTAAATGATGCTACAATAAATATGGGAGTGTGTATATTTTTTTGAATCGGTGTTTTCATTTTCTTTAGGTAAAGGCCCAACAGTGGGATGGCTGGATCATATGGTACTTCCATTTTTAATTTTTTGAGAAATTTCCGTATAGCTTTCCACAGTGGCTGCACCAATTTACGTTTCCACCAACAGTGCACTAGGGTTCCTCTTTGTCTACATCCTCACCAACACTTATTATTTCTTGTCTTTTTGATTCTAGCCATTTTTCATTGTGATTTTGATTTGCATTTCCCTGATGATTAGTGATCTTGAATATCTTTCCTTGTGTCTCTTGGCCATCTGTAGATCTTCTTTGGAAAAATGTCTATTCACGTCCTCTGCCCATGTTTAAATAAATTATTTGCTGTTTTTGGTATTGAGTTGTATAAATTGTGTATGCATTTAGTAAAAGGCGAAAGATTTATATGATCTGAAGAGAAACCAGAGTATTAAATTCTGTATGTATCTAGGATATTAGCCCCCTATTGGATGTATTAATTGTGAATATCTTCTTCCATTTGGTAGGTTACCTTTTTGTTTTATTGATGGTTATCTTTGCTGTGCAAAGGCTTTTCATTTTTGTCATTTTGTCACAATAATTTATTTTTGCCTTTGTTTTCCTTGCCTGAGGAGACATACCTAGAAAAATGTTGCTAAGGCTGATGTCAAGAGAGTTTACTGCCCATGTTGTCTTCTAGAAGTTTTATGGTTTCAGGCCTCACATTTAGGTCTTTAATCCATTTTGAGTTTATTTTTTTTGTACGGTGTGAGAAAGTTGTCCAGTTTTATTCTTTTGCACGTAGCTCCAGTTTTCCCAGCACTACTTATTGAATGGACTATCATTTCCCCATTGTCTTCCCTTCTTTGATGTAAATTAATTAACCATATAAGTATGGGTTTATTTCTGGGTTCTGTATTCTGTTCTACTGATATTTGTGTCTGTTTTTGTACCAGTACCATACTGTTGTCATTATTATAGCTTTGCAGTATTCTTTGAAATCTGGGGTTATGATACCTTCAGGTTTGTTCTTCCTCTAGACTGCATTGGCTATTGGCTATTCAGGGGTTTTGGTGGTTCTATAGGATTATTTGTTCTAGTTTTATGGAAAATATTATTGGTATTGTGATAGGGCTTGCATTGAATCTGTGGGTTGCTTTGAGTAGTATGAGTATTTCCACAGTTATTAATTCTTCCAATCTATGAGCCTGGTATATTTTTTTCCGTTTATTTGTGTCATCCCTAACTTCTTTCATCATTGTTTTACACTTTATAAAGTATAAGTCTTTTAGCTCCTTGGTTAACTTTATTCCTAGATATTCTTTTTGGTACAGTTGTAAATGTTATTTAAATTTCTCTTTCTGCTTCTTTGTTACAGATTGCTATATGTTAATTTTGCATTCTAGAACTTCATTGAATTTATTACTTCCAGTAGTTTTTTTGGTGGAATTTTTAGGGTTTTCTGTGTATAGTTTCATGTCATCTGCACATAGTGACAATTTAACTTCTTCCTCACCAATCTGAGTGTTTTCTTTTTCTTGTCCAATTGCTATGGCTAAGATTTGCAGTACTGTACTGATTAAAAGTGGCAAGAGTGGACATCCTTGTCTGATTTTTCATCTTAGAGGAAAAGCTCTCTGTTTTTCTCCATTGAGTATGATGTTAATTGTGGGTTTTCATATATTTCCTTTATTATTTTGAGACATGTTTCACCTACCCACTTTGTTGAGTGTTTTTATCATACATGGATGTTTAACTCCTATATTCTTTTTTCTTTTAATGTTTATTTAATTTTGAGAGACAGTGGAGGGGGGGAGAGAGAGAAAGAAGGAGTGGGGGAGGGGCAGAGAAAGAGGGAGACACCAAATTTGAAGCAGGCTCCAGGCTCTGAGCTGTCAGCACAGAGCCAGAAGTGGGACTTGAACTCAAGAACAGTGAGATCATAATATGAGCCAGAGTCGGATAGTTAACCTGCTGAGCCACCCAGGCTCCCCAACACCTATATTCTCTATAATAATATCATCATTGCTCTATTTTATAGATGAGGAGACTGAGGTAGGGAGAGTAGACAGTGTTCAGTGTCACACAGCTTGTAAATGGCAGATCCAGGAATCTGTAGGACTTGAACAGATTATAGGACTGATTATCCAGGAGGAAATATTCTTTATAGTGAAATGGCTGAACAACCAGGACAGTTACATCACCAGTGAACGTTGGTACAAAGTATTGCTTTTTCCCTGGAGTAGTTAAACTGTGAAAACCCAGGAATGGCCCTTAGATCTGCCTTTCTTTTTTCTTTTTTTTTTTTTTTTAATATTTTTATTTATTTCTAGGAGAGAGAGAGACAGCATAAGCAGGGGAGGGTCAGAGAGAGAGGGAGTCACAGACTGAAACAGGCTCCAGGCTCTGAGCTGGCAGTCAGCACAGAGCCCGATGCGGGGCTCGAACCCACGAACCGCGAGATCATGACCTAAGCGAAAGTCGGACGCTTAACCGACTAAGCCACCCAGGCGCCCCATGCCTTTCTAATATAACAAAGTTTAGACAAAAATTTCCCAAAGAAAACCTTTTGAGAAAATACTGATTAGAGTGTCCACTTGAATGATATTAAAATGGATTTGTTATAATGCTATATATAGAATTAGGAATGGAGTAAAACACAAAAGCAGAAACCTTTTATTTTTTGCTATCACTGGTTTATAAATCCAGTTGCTTTCCCCATCTCTGCATATCAAAAATTAAAAAGGAGGAAACACTTGCACCTTTGATTTTTTTTTTATTAAAAACCTGTTAGGACTCTAACATTAAACAGAATATGTTTAATTTTTAATCTGCATTTTATTTATCTGTCCCATTGATGTAGTTGGTGCTTATTTGGCCCAGGATGCAGGTCAGTAACCTCCTAACCTGAGAAAAAAAACAATGATTAAGTATACTCCATGGTTTAGGTGACCATTTAAATTACTATCTCTCTTCTTTCAGTAACCTATTTCATTTCTTGCCCTTTCTACACATGCCATTTTGTACTTTCCAAAGCTCTGTTGACCACATTAAAAAAAATTCCTTCAAGGCAATGTTTCCAAAAGAATTACAAATGAATTACTTTTTCTAATGTTCATTTATTTTTGACAGAGAGAGAAACAGAGACATAATGTGAGCAGGGGAAGGACGGAGAGAGAGAGAGACAGAGACAGATACAGAGAGACAGAGAATCTCAAGCAGGGTTCAGGCTCTGAGCTGTCAGCACAGAGCCCGATGTGGGACTGGAACCCATGAACTGCAAGATCATGACCTGAGCCGAAGTCAGATGCTTAACAGAGCCACTTCGGTGCTTCACAGATGAATTACTTTTAGAAATTAGTCATTGATTTGCACTGTAATGGCAATAAAATAACATATTTCTATTTTATTTATTTATATTCAAATTAGAGCAGGGTTGTTTGTGATTTGAAATACACACTAAAGCTTTTTTCTTTGTCATATTTTAAGAGCAGTGTTAATGCGCTCCTTAAGCACATTAGCTACTTAGTCTTGTGGAAAATTAGGTAAAAATAATACAGAATTTTAAGAAATGTGGAAAAGTTGTTGGTCAAAAAGTATACCAAAACAGTGTCACTCCCATTATTATGTGTTTTAAGTAAACACATGAGTGTAACAGCTGACATTTCTGTGTCAGCAGCATCTGTCCCAATGTCTTGAACATTGTAGTGCTGAATAAAAGCTTATTGAATGAACACATGGATGGATATGTGATGGTTAATTTTATGTGTCAACTTATCTAGGCCATAGTACCTACATATTTGGTCAAACATGATTGCAGATTCTCTGTGAAGGTATTTTTTAGATGTGATTAACATTCAAATCAGTGGATTTTGAGTAAAACAGATTATCCTCTATAATGTGGGTGGGCTTCATTTATTCAGCTGAAATCTTTCTTTTTTGTTGTTTTTAAATTTGTTTATTATGAGAGAGAGAGGGAGAGGGAGGGAGAGAGAGAGAGCGCGAGAGCACGCGTGCACTACTGCACACAGGGGAGGGGCAGAGAGAGGGAGAGAGGATCCCAAGCAGGCTCCATGCTGTCAGTGCAGAGCCTGATGTGGGGCTTGAACTCAAGAACTGTGAGCCCATGACCTACCAAAACCAAGAGTCAGATACTTAACTTACTGAGCTACCCACATGCCCCTAAATTGAAAGCTTTAATAAAACCAAGGCTGACTTCCCCTGACGGAAGGGAATTCTGCCTATAGGACTGAGAAGTAAAATACTAACTTCCCTGGTCTCTAGCCTGCTAGTCTTGTGATTTGCCAGCCTCTATAGTCACATGAGCCAATTCCTTAAAATCACTCTTGGTGTTGCTGTTGCTTGATTTTTGTGTATCTGTCTGTCTATACACCCTAATGGTTATTGCTTTTATTTGTCTGGAGAACCTTGAGTAATACAGGATGATAGCCATTAAATAAATATATTATGACTTATGTATTTGTATTAGAGAAGTGAAGGCACACAATGTATCCATCCAGAGTCTTGTGTCAAGATCAACACCAACTTTGGTTTTGAAATACTGAAATATTTTTTAAACTAATTTTTGTTGGGGTGAAATTTTTTCTGTTTCATTTCTTTACCCAAACTTCTCATATCATTTTCCTTTTATTCTTTTCCTCTCTAGACGCCCTTTGGATTTTTGTTGACTTGTCTCTTTAAAGGTGTTTCTAGATCTGTACCAGAATTTAATTTTCTCTAAGGGTCTAGGAATTTCTGTAAGTATTGGCCATATTATTTTCCCACATTTTCCACTGAGTAACATTGGTGACCTTGGCCACATCACTAAATCTTTCAACAGTCTTGAAAGTGTGTTGCAGCTCTAAAAGGTGACAATGCCAACCAGTTTATTCAGTTACATTTAAAAAGGAATCACTAGGTCTTTGTGGAATGTACAGTAATGCTTATTGTGGAAAATGATGATGGAAATAATCTGTTGGCTTTTGTTAACCTATGTTCTAGTGGTCTAGATAGGATTACAATCTAGATATAATAAGAGAATATAAAGGAAACCTTGGGTCCACCTTATGGGCATCCATGATTATAGAATAGGGGCAGTCAGACAGAAGCACAGAGAGCAGCCATGGAGGACTTGTAGGACAACATTCAGGAGACACTTCACTGTTCTGCCTATGTACCATTGGCCCGAGGCCATCACAAGGGCTTGGGTTCAAGGAAGGGTGAAGATTGAGGGCCAGTCATTCAATCTAGTTTATTCTATATGGTGTCTATTTGTACCTTTAAACAAAGAGTTTTTTTTAACTTCATGATATATTTGGTAAGTCAAAAGGAATCATTGTTTAGGGGTCTGCCTTTTAGTCCAGTAAAACTTGGTCTGTATAGATAAGCATTCCATTGGATAGATAATTAATAATGTTATTAATTACAAATTTAGATGAAGAGCTCCTTTTCCACACAGGCTACTATGATTTCTGATGCTTAATTTGATTAAATGTTTCACAGGGTTCAAACCTTCCCACTGAGAATTACACACATTACCTGAATTATTTGAGCCAGTGGTTCCTTCTGATATAGACAGTTGAGGGAGTATTGATCAGTTTGCCAGCATTATAGATTTTCATCAGCAACAATGCTTCTGAAACCAAGGCAGAGTTGTCTTTGAGAGAAACTCCTGTCCCATAAAATTTTTAAGAACTAGAGCAATGACTATCTGTTTTGATTATTTTAAGTGCAGCGCTTGTTGGCAGTCTGGTACAGAAGATGACCTCTTTGAGCCCTTTTCAGTAGTGTGATTTTAAGATTCTTTGCTGGAAAAACTAACTGAATCTCTTGCAGAAATAGATCGACTAGGGACTCATAAGTGTTCATTGTTTTTCATTTGAGAGTCTTTTGCTGCTCTGAGGATAAAGACTGGCTCATTGCTGGGGATTAAAGGGTTTCGAGGCAGGCCAAATGATAACCAGCTGGCCTAAAGTAAAGTTTATATTCTAAGCCTTTGTTTTATATCCCCTGAAGATTTTATGTTTACAAAAGAATTCAAAATGAATTTTCCATTAGTACATGTTGGTACCCTCTAAGTCTTATCATATAGGAAAAGGGAGAAAAAATTTAGCAAGATAAAAGGAAGGAGGTATAACATAGCAAATGTGAGTGAGAACCAAGAAATTTTACAGGCCTGAAAAACACTTGTGGACCTAATAAAGTCTTTGGAAACACTGAAGGCAAGACTGGTCAAAATTCCATATTTTCACCAATCTAAACAAAAATCCTCAATTAGGAAAATGGAGCTTGATAGTCTGACTCTCTTATACTCTTTTTTTTTTTTTTTTGGCCCCCCATAGTAATTCTTTAATAAAAATTGTACGCTTTAGAGAGGCAAACATTGTAATCTGATCAAGATGGCTTGTGCACAGTCCCTTAGACATGGTGTGCTGTGACATTTAGCTGAGGATCAACATTGCAACAGTTGAGAAAGCACCAATGACTCTGTTTCTAAGCAAAGGCAAGGGTTGCTGTTGGTATTTTTGGGGAGAGATGTACCCACTGAGATAGAAGGTCAGTCACATTTTCATGAGGAAGTTTCACTTTGATCTTTACTTTCTACCTCATCAGGATTCTGAACAGCATGCCAGGGCAAACCTTGCTTCACTGTGAACATGTAGCTGCTGAGGCAGGGGTAAATCCAGGACTTAGAGGGCCTAAAGCTTACATAGGTTGAGAGCCCTCTTGAAGAAAACACAAAATGATTGCTATAAAATTAAGTGTGAAGGTTAATATTTAGATTGAGAAAAGAAAACAAAGCTTAAAAAAGGTAATGTGATGAAAACATGACCCAGGAGATAATATAACATTTTTATTAATTAATTGCCCACTACACCTCAATGATAGTTTTTCCCTTATTGTTTGTGGCTGCATAGTCTTGATTTTTAAATTTAATTTCAATTTTCCACCTAGCTTTAATGAGGTATAATTGACATACAACATGGTATAAATTTAGACTATACAATGTGATGATTTGATACATGTATTTAATAATGATTTTTAAATTTTGCTTTTCATTGGGAGGACAGATAATTCAATTTTTTTCATGGCCAATAGGCATTTGTTTAGAAAAAAATTATTTTAAAGAAAACTTTAGTATCCTAAATCTTTATTGGTAGTGTTATTTGGAAGTGTAAGATGGTTTAGCATTCAAATTGGACCAAATTGCCTCCAAGTTTCTTTTCTTTGTGGGCTATGAGATTTCCTTAGACAGTGAATAGTCTTGGTCTTTGAATTGATAACACTCATTTGTTGTCAGTGTCCTTGTACGTTGTATGTTTTATGTGATTTTCATCAATACCAGAACTTCCTGGCAAATCAGGAAGAAATTTAATCTTTTCCCACTGTGTTCATTTGTGTTCCTCCTCTTTTTAATTTAAGGATCAAACAATCCAAGAATGTATTCATTATGGATAGTCAACATTTATCTCTTGCTTTAATGAATTAATGCTTAGGTATGATTTAAACATTTTGGATCCAATTCTTTCCTTGATGTCAGAGTAATTTCTATTGATTTCAATTCTCATCTTTATCTCTTTTGTTTCATATTTATCATTTTTTATTGGAACTTGCAGATATTAAATAAATAAATTGAAAGAAGCCATAAGATACACTTAGTATACATTCAAATCAGGAGTCTTTAATTTCTCCCTTATTTGATTAAAACTGTGTAAGACATCTTTTAAAATTATAGTAAAAAATGATGTGTTTAAACTTTACTCTTAAATAACGAAATAAGAATGTATGGTGTATTTCATTGCACACACTGTATTGATTCTGACAGGAGAGAGCATCTATTTTGATTATGCATTGATGAGAACTGAATCCTCTGCTTGCAATTTTATACATCTGATGATTGGAAGAAGTTTTCTATAGACTAGCTTCAGGCTTGATACCTTTCAAACATCATCATATCATGGTACAACTCCTGACCCTTCTCCTTCATGTCTTGTAGCTGTGCAAGTGGGCACAGTGGGAAGTCAGGAATATTTCTGGAAGCCATTCCTTTGGGTAGATGAGCAATATTTTCACTACACATGGAAGGGACAGCAAAACAAATCACTATATCCTATAACCCCCAGATCACTGCATTCCCAACTTCCCCTTTCCAAAACATCAAAAATGCCTGCGGTAACTCTAATGCTACCTGACACAAGGGGAAGTGTGGCAGAGAAGTCAGAGTGGAAAGAGACAGCATCTTAAATAATTATGGTTAAAAATATCCTGGCCTCGAAAATTTTATAAAATCAAATTGTGAGAGTCCCTCCAGGGCTTTGGAAGGAGCTATGCAAGGGAGAAGCACTAGAGCTGAAACTTCATTAGCTGCGAGGTACAGATGCCTCATCTACGAAGATACGGCATGATTCATATGTTCCACCAAGGTCTTCTCTTGGTCATTGATAGGTCTCTTTCTGGGGCACACATTTTTTTATGTTACTCAAGTTCATTTTTGCATCTAAGTAGTTTCTAAAATACTTTGCTTGTTATCTCGCCTTTCTGGCTTTTTGTCATTCAATCCCTTCTATCAATGTGTTTATCTTGAACCTCTCTCTGGGCATATGTAGTCTTATGCAGTTGTGCAGTTTTAACTGAAGTGTGAGGCCAGGTATTTTCCTGTTGTGTGTGAGAATGTTTCATGTGTGCATTGGCTTTGGTTGAGTGTCAGAGGCTCCCTTACATCTACCTTAAGCATCATATATGTATTGGTTGTCTTTGAGGATTTTTGTCATTGATTTTTTTTTTCCTTTAGTGTCTATTTTTGAGACAGAGTAAGCGAGCACACAGGGAGGGGAAAAGAGGGAGACAAAGAATCCCAAGCAGGTTCTGTGCTGAGCCCCCCTTTGTCTTTGCTTTAAAGATAATTCTTGAGTGCTTGGATGGCTCAGTCGGTTAAGCGTCGGACTCTTGATTTCTGCTCAGGTCATGATCTTGCGGTACATGAGTTCAAGGCATGTTCTGTGCTGACAACTCAGAGCCTGGAGCCTGCTTTGGATTTTGTGTCTCCCTTTCTCTCTGCCCCTTCCCTGCGTGCTCTCTCTCTCTCTCTCTCTCAAAAATAAATAAAAATTAAAGCGAATTCTTCAGTTTATTTTGCACTGAATTTTTTTTTATTACAACTCTTAACAAATTAAGTATAAAAATGGCTTGTCCCCATTGTGGGTGAGAAGGTGACAACTGGGATGATAGTCTCTTACCAAAGACTTGCTGCATAATTATAAACAAATAGTCTTTCTCCCTGCATCATGTGCTTGCATAGGTGTGTGTAAGGAATCTTCCAGGGATGAGGTGAGAACATCAGGAGAGGTCATAGAAGTACCATTGGTGGAAGACCTATGATCCTACCTTAGAGAGCAAAAGCTACAAACTATAGAGGGCCCTTAGCTGCCTATTCCGTGGTCTTTCCATCTATAGTTTTGTGAAATGTATCACTAAGCCAGATAAAAGGTGGCTGGAGGTTATTTCCTAATAATGTTTTTAAGGTAGCAAAGTTACTCTTGACAGAGATTATTCCCTATCTATATGATAAATAATAACTAAAGACTTAAAAATATTTTTTTTAATGTTTTTATTTTTTTTGTGAGAGAGAGACAGCATGAGCATGGGAGGGTCAGAGAGAGAGGGAGTCACAGACTGAAACAGGCTCCAGGCTCTGAGCTGGCAGTCAGCACAGAGCCCGAAGCGAGGCTTGAACCCACGAACCACGAGATCATGACCTAAGTGAAAGTCGGACGCTTAACCAACTACGCCACCCAGGCGCCCCTGAGGTTACTTTCTTAATTAAAAACTAAAGTTCTTTTATATTCTAGGAAATTCAATACATTGAATTCACATGTGAGAAGCCAAGTGCACCGTGGATATTTTCTCACTGTATTATTCTAATTTCTCTTTATGTCAAGGTTAAGCGGGTCTAGAAAAAACAGACGTCTATGTTTGTAATGCAATAAAGTGTAATGAGTGTGACGACTTTTTCTAATTTATCTCAGCTGGATATGCAAATAGAACGATTAAACTTGTAACCCATAACTCTATGGGGGAACTGATGGGTAACGAAAGTGCAGAGTATTTACTGTAGCTAATGGGAAAGTTGTTGGATGATAGGAATGTAATATGTTCTATTTGCAAATGTACTAAAGAGCTAGTTAGCAGTGTAAATGAGGATTTGGTTATTTAGGAATAACCTTCAAATTGGCAAAATTAGTCCCAACAGCACGATTAAAATAAAAAAATCAATCATTTATTTTACGGTGTTTGAATTTGCTAACTACAGCTTGTTATGTGTATTTAGTGATCTAGTTTTGGGGATGGGATAGTAATCTCACCATGGATGTAATCATGCTGCATCAATGTAATACTGCATCAGTGCAGTATATTAGTGCCTTATTTTTATGTAATATTTTTCTAAAAGAAACTCAGATTCTTTACAATAATCAGCTGGTTACTCCTATAACATGCTTGTCAGGAAGGTGCAAGACTTATTATTATTATATAATAATAACTGTATAGATACACAAATTAAATTATAGATTCAGTCACTTGTTCAAGTTCTATCACTGAAGACCCTGGTGTAAAATTTAGGTATTTGGTCTCAGCTAGTATTTAAAAAATCTTTGTTAATGATTTTAATTTATTTGAGAGAGAGAGACAGAGCATGAGTTGGGGAGGGGCAGAGAGAGAGGGAGACAGAATCTGAAGCAGGCTTCAGTGCAGAGCCAAACATGGGGCTCAAACCCATGAATGGCAAGATCATGACCTGAGCCAAAGTTGGACGCTTGACTGACTGAACCACCCGGGTCTGGTCTTGCCCATTCTTTAGACAAAACAATGATTTGCTTCTTGCAGCCAGTAGTTATAAAGTTTTCCATTTTGTAACCTGTTGTCTGTACAAATTCTCCAGCCTTCAGGAGAAGGACCCCCCTTTTTCCATGATACCCAAATGACCTTCCCTGAAATATTCTATAGTTACAGAAACATATGAGTGAACAGTTGCAAAGTAGTGTTAAAAAGGCAAATCCCTCAGGTTAAGGAAGTAGAGAGAAGTCCTCCTTCAAACATGGACTAGTAGAGGACTCCGTAGAAGCCATTAATAAGAACATGGAATGTTAGGATCACAGAGAGTGTTAGGGCGGATGTAGCCCGCTTTCCTCATGATGCTGTGTGTATTGCTTTATACTGCAACATCCTTCTAGACCAGGGGCCGTCTCACTTATGAGCACGTGTAATTGCAGGAAGCTAGCAGGTATATGGAATTGCTGACAGACTGGCCCCTTTGACCTATAAAATGGCATTATTCCTAATTCATCCTACTAAGTTCCTCCTTATCATAGGCCAAAATCGAACTTTCTGTCCTATTGCTACATAGGAATGTTCTAAAAACTGCTCAGGAGAAGAGATTTTAAACTCTCATGGGAACACTATTCTGCTATTTCACATTTCCTCTGTTTTTACCCATTGTAAATATAAATACAAGAAAAGCAACTTGAACCTTTATTATTTCACGTTTATATCTTTAAAAATGATCTATATATCCTAAATAGAATTAATTTTTGCCCTCATTTGTTCCAGTTTTATTTATACTCTGTTGGTCTGTATCTGCTTTTGAAGGTAAAATGAGGTAGAGGGATAGGATTTCACCATCAAGCGATTCCCTGAAATTCCTTACATAAAAATCAAATTCCTGGGAATATACCTGGGAAGCATACCTGAGAAGAGAAGAGTCTAATTCCCGCTTTGTCTCTGTACACTGTATTTTTTCAAAACTAGAAGAGCACCATAAAAGAAAGCTCAAAAGATGTGATACAGAAAACAAATCTCATCGCTAGAATGCATAGGGATGTGCTGAAATCTTTCTTGAAAATGTTTTACATTAATCCCAGTAATAATTCAGTCAAAAATCACCAACGAATGATAAAACTCTTGGAAAGTTTGAAGAATACGATATTTATATGGTCTTTTTTTCTCATCATGGTTAAGTTTATTCTTTTTTGTTCTTTCATAGTTTGTTGTCAAGTTGGTTTCCATATAACACCCAGTGCTCATCCCAACAAGTGCCCTCCTCCATGTCCATCACCCACTTTCCCCTCTCCCCCTCATCATCAGCTCTCAGTTGGTTCTCAGTATTCAACAGTCTTTCATGGTTTGCCTCCCTCTCCCCAACCGTTTTTCCCCTTCTCCTCCCCCATGGTCCTCTGTTTAGTTTCTCCTGTTCCACTTATAAGTGAAAACGTAGGATATCTGTCTTCCTCTGCCTGACTTACTTCACTCAGCATAACACCCTTGAGGCATCCATGTTTCTACAAATGGCCAGATTTCATTCTTTCTCATTGCCATGTAGTATTCCATAGTATAGATAAACCACATCTTCTTGATCCATTCGTCCATTGATGGACATTTAGGCTCTTTCCATGTTTTGGCTGTTGAGAGTGCTGCTCTCAACATTGGGGTACATGTGCCCCTTTGCATCAGCACTCGTGGATCCCTCGAGTAAATTCCTAGCAGTGCTATTGCTGGGTCATAGGGGAGTTCTATTGTTAATTTTTTGAGGAAACTCCTCACTGTTTTTCAGAGGGGCTGTACCAGCTTATATTCCCACCAACAGTGTAAGAGGGTGCCTGTTTCTCCACATCCTCGCCAGCATCTAGAGTCCTCTGATTTGCTCATTTTAGCCACTCTGACTCGCAGGAGGTGGTATCTCAGTGTGGTTTTGATTTGTATTTCCCTGATGAGGAGGGATGCTGAGCATCGTTTCATGTGTCTATGGGCCATCTGGATGTCCTCTTTGGAGAAGTGTCTGTTAATGTCTTCTGCCCACTTCTTCACTGGATTATTTGTTTTTCGGGTGTGGAGTTTGAGGAGTTCCTTATAGATTTTGGATACTAGCCCTTCACCTGATATGTCATTTGCAACTATCTTTTCCCGTTCGGTCGGTTGCCTATTAGTTTTATGGATTGTTTCCTTTGCTGAGCAGAAACTTTTTATCTTGATAAGGTCCCAGAAGTTCATTTTTGCTTTTTATTCCCTTGGCTTTGGGGATGTGTCAAGTAAGAAATTGCTGCGGTTGAAGTCAAGGAGGTTGTTTCCTACTTTCTCTTCTAGAGTTTTGATGGTTTCCTGTCTCACATTCAGGTCCTATATCCATTTTGAGTTTATTTTTGTGTATGGTGTAAGCGAGTGATCTAGTTTCATTCTTTTGCACGTTGCTGTCCAGTCCTCCCAGCACCATCTGTTAAAGAGGCTGTCTTTTTTCCATTGGATACTCTCTCCTGCTTTATCAAAGATTGGTTGGCCATATACTTATGGGTCCAGTTCTGAGTTCTCTCCTCTATTCCATTGGTCTATGTGTCTGTTTTTGTGCCAATACCTTACTGTCTTGATGATGTCAGCTTTGTAGTAGAGGCTAAAGTCTGAGATTGTGGTGCCTCCTGTTTTGGTTTTCTTCTTCAATATTACTTTGGCTATGCAGAGTCTTTTATGATTCCATACAAATTTTAGGATAGTTTGTTTTAGCTCTGAGAAGAATGCTCGTGCCATTTTGATTAGGATTGCATTGAATGTGTAAATTGCTTTGGGTAGTAATGACATTTTAACAGTATTTATTCTTTCAATCCATGAGCATGGAATGTTTCCCCATTTCTTTGCGTCTTCTTCAATTTCCTTCATAAATTTTCTATAGTTTTCATCATACAGATCTCCTATGTCTTTGGTTAGGTTTATTCCTAGGTATATTATGGTTTTTTGTGCAATTGTGAATGGGATCAATTTCTTGATTTCTTTCTGTTGCTTCATTATTGGTGTATAAAAATGCAACTGATTTCTCTCTGTTGATTTTGTACCCTGCGACTTTGCTGAATTCATGGATCAGTTCTAGTAGGCTTCTGGTGGAGTCTGTCGGGTTTTCTGTGTAGAGTATCATGTCTTCTGTGAAAAGTGAGAGCTTGACTACTACTTTGCCAATTCTGATGCCTTTGATTTCCTTTTGGTGTCTGATGGCTGATGCTAGGACTTCCAGCACTATGTTAAACAGCAGTGGTGAGAGTGGACATCCCTGTCATGTTCCTGATCTCAGAGGAAAAGCTCTCAGTTTTTCCCCATTGAGGATGATATTCGCTGTGGGCTTCTCATAGATGGTTTTTATGATGTTTAAGTAAGTTCCTTCTATCCCGACTTTCTCGAGGGTCTTTATTAAGAAGCGATGCTATATTTTGTCAAATGCTTTTTCTGCATCTATCGACAGGATCCTATGGTTTTTATCTTTTCTTTTGTTAATGTGATGTATCACACTGATTGATTTGCGAATATTGAACCAGCCCTGTAACCCAGGAATGAATGCCACTTGATCATGGTGGATAATTCTTTTTATGTGCTGCTGGATTCGACTTGCAAGTATCTTGTTGAGGATTTTTGCATCTGTATTCATCAAGGATATTGGCCTGTAGTTCTCTATTTTTGCTTGGTCCCTGTCTGGCTTGGAAGTCAAAGTGATGCTGGCTTTGTAGAAAGAGTCCGGAAGTTTTCCTTCCGTTTCTATTTTTTGGAATACCTTTAGAAGAATGGGTATTAATTCTGATTTAAGTATCTGGTAGAATTTCCCAGGGAAGGTATCTGGCTCAAGGCTCTTATTTGTTTTGAGTTTTTTGATAAAAGATTCAATTTCTTCATTAGTTTTGGGTCTGTTCAGATTTTCTCTCTTCCGCTTTGAATTTTGGTAGTGGGTGTGTTTAGGAATTTGTCCATTTCTTCTAGGTTGTCCAATTTGTTGGCATACAATTTTTCATAGTATTCCCTGATAATTGCTCATATTTATGAGGGATTGGTTGTAATCAATCTATTTTCATTCATGATTTTGTCTATTTGGGTGCTATTTTCTTTTTGAGAAGCCTGGCTAGAGGTTTATCAATTTTTATTTTTTAAAGTAAAACAACTCTTGGTTTCATTGATCTGTTCAGCTGTTTTGTCTGGATTCTGTATTGTTAAATCCTGCCCTGATTTTTATTATTTCTCTTCTTTTGCTGGGTTTGGGGTGCTCTTGTTGTTCTGCTTCTAGTTCCTTTAGGTGTGCTCTTAGATTTTGTATTTGTGCTCTAGTTTATTGGAAATAGGCCTAGAGTGCAGTGTCCTTTCCTCTTAGGACTGCCTTTTCTTCATCCCAAAGGTTTTGGATTGTTGTATTTTCATTTTTATTTGTTTCTGTATATTTTTTAATTTCTTCTCTAATCACCTGATTGGCTCATTCATTCTTTAGTAGGGTGTTCTTTAACCTCCATGTTGTTTTTGGAGGTTTTCCAGACTTCTTCCTGTGATTGATTTCAAGTTTCATAGCATTGTGATCTGAAAGTGTGCATGGTATGATCTCAATTCTTCTATATTTATTGAGGGCTGCTTTATGACCCAGTATGTGATGTACCTGGGAGAATGTGCCATGTGCACTTGAGAAGAAAGTGAATTCCATAGCCTCAGATATAGTGTTCTAAATATATCTGTCAAATCTATGTGGTCCAATGTGCCACTCAAGTCTATTGTTTCTTTAGTCATTTTCTGTCTAGTTGATCTATCCCTTACTGTAAGTGGAGTATTAAAGTCTCCTGCTATTAGCACATTCTTATCCATAAGATTGTTTCTGTTTGTGATTGTTTTATGTATTTGGGTACTTCCATATTCGGTGCGTAGACATTTATAATTGTTAGCTCTTGCTGATGGATAGACCCTGTAATTATTATATAATGCCCTTTTTCATCCCTTGTTACTGCCTTTACTTTAGAGTCCAGTTTGTATGGTATAAGTATGGCTACTCTGGCTTTCTTTTGACTTCCAGTAGCATGATAGATATATTTCTCCATCACCTAACTTTCAATCTGAAGATGTCCTCAGGTCTAAAATGAGTCTCTTGTAGACAGCAAATAGATGGATTTTTTTTAATGTTTTATTTATCTCTAGGAGAGAGAGAGAGACAGTGTGAGCAGGGGATGGTCAGAGAGAGAGGGAGTCACAGACTCTGAAAAAGGCTCCAGGCTCTGAGCTGGCAGTCAGCACAGAGCCCAACGTGGGGCTCGAACCCATGAACCGCGAGATCATGACCTAAGCGAAAGTCAGACGCTTAACTAACTAACCCACCCCGGCGCCCCTGGATTTGGTTTTTTAATCCATTCTGATACCCTGTGTCTTTTTTTTTTTTTTTTTTTTTTTGCTAGAATTTTATTTACTTTTTTTCTTAAATAGTTTATTGTCAAGTTGGTTTACATATAACACCCAGTGCTCATCCCAACAAGTGCCGTCCTCCATGCCCATCACCCCCCTTCCCCTCTCCCGCACCACCATCAGCCCTCACTTTGTTCTCAGCATTCAAGAGTCTCTCATGGTTTGCCTCTCTCCCTTTCCCCAACTATTTTTCCCCTTCTTCTTCCCCCCTGGTCCTCTGTTAAATTTCTCCTAATCCATCTATACGTGCAAACATGTGATACCCTATGTCTTTTGATTGGAGCATTTAGTCCATTTACATTCAGTGTTATTGAAAAATATGGGTTTATAGTCATCATGTCCTTTGTGGGGTTCATGCTTGTGGTGGTGTCTCTGG
Organism: Proteles cristata cristata; assembly: GCA_017311185.1. NCBI lineage: Eukaryota > Metazoa > Chordata > Mammalia > Carnivora > Hyaenidae > Proteles > Proteles cristata. The sequence goes on along the minus strand of JAESUZ010000164.1, from coordinate 898,377 downwards.
TATCTTGGGTTCCCTGCAATATTTCCCTCAGAGAGTCCCCCTCAGGATTTCTTGTAGGGCTGGTTTAGTGGTGACGAATTCTTTCAATTTTTGTTTATTTGGGAAGCTTTTTTCTCTCCTTCTCTTCTGAATGATAGGCTTGCTGGATAGAGGATTCTTGGTTGCATATTTTTCCTGTTCATCATATTGAATATTTCCTGCCATTCCTTTCTGGCTTGCCAACTTTCAGTAGATAGGTCTGCCACCACTCTGATAGGTCTACCTTTGTATGTTAGGGCCCTTTTATCCCTAGCTGCTTTCAGAATTCTCTTTTTGGCTTTATATTTTGCCAGTTTCACTATGATATGTCATGCAGAAGATCGATTCAAGTTATGTCTGACAGGAGTTCTCTATGCCTCTTGGATTTCAATGTCTGTTTCCTTCCCCAGATTGGGGAAGTTCTAAGCTATGATTTCATGTACCCCTTCAGCACTTTTCTCTCTTTCATCCTCTTCTGGAATTCCTATGATATGGGTATTGTTCTGTTTGATTGTATCACTCAGTTCTCGACCTTTTCTTTCGTGCTCCTGGATCAGTTTATCTCTCTTTTTCTCAGCTTTCTCTTTTTCTATAATTGTATGTTATAACTCACCTATTCTCCTCTCTGCCTCTTCAATTCGTGCATTGGACACCTCCATTTTATTATGCACCTCATTTATAGCATTTTTAAATTCATCACAAATATTTTTAAGGTCCATAGTCTTTGTAGCTGTAGCTTCTCTGATGTCTTCCATGTCTTTTTCAAGCCCAGTGATTAATTTTATGACTATTGTTCTAAATTGTTCAGGTATGTTCCTTATATCTGTTTTGAGCAGTTCTTTAGCTGTCACTTCTTTCTGGAATTTCTTTAGAGGAGAGTTCTTCTGTTACATCATTTTGGCTAGCTTTCTGTCTCTTTTCAGTTTTAAAAGCTTGTTATGCACACTGCACCTGCAAGTACTGCTATATTAAAGAAGGTTCATTGACTGTTCAGGGCCTGACCATTCAGGAAGTGTTCTTTGAGTGGTGTCTCTTGGTCTCTCTTGTTGAGACTTTGGTTATTTTATTTTCCTACTCATAGTGGTATTTAGGACTCTCCACCATGTGTACTTTGGCTTGTTTCTTGAGATAGCCCTGTAAAGGAAAACAGACAAACACACAGGGAAAAAAGGCACACAAACGCACAGAGAAATCCGACAAACAAGCAAACTGAAAGGGAAAAAGAAAAAGAAAAAAACCCAAAAGACAAAGGACAGTTGAAAAGCATAAAACCAGAATTCCCAGCTACAAATGAAGAGCAGGATATATATACTGCTAATGGAAGAGCATATACAAAGAGAGAAATGACAGGGGTGGGGTGAAAGCAAAATTGGACAATGACCAGGCAGAGAGACCAAGAGGCTTAATTCAGAGAGAGAAAGAGGAGAATATGGTAGGAGGTGAGGAAAGAGAAACAGAGGTAATGTTACCCAAAGAAACTATATAGTCTGATAACTCCAGAGAGAGAGAGAAAGGAAGGTAACGATGGAGGTGTAAAATATGCATGTAGAGAATGGATTAAATGTGACTGTTTAAGCAAACCAATGACCAGAGTGCCCATTTCCAGTGGAGGGGAGGGATACGAATGAGACAAGGGAAAATATATTTGAATAGAAAGAATTGATTTAGAATTAATCACAGCAATACATCAATGTTGGTCTTGCCCTGGGCTCCAGTAAAAAAAAAAAAAAAAAAGCAGCTTTCCAGCATGAATGGGCATGGTTTGGTGTAGGCGGGTCTCACCACCACTGTAGTCTGCGGTCTGCTCCCTGAGGCCCTGCCTTGGTGGTTTGGGGGAGAAAAATGGTGGCACCCCAGTCCCTTCTGGAACCAGGCATTGCAAATCACTCTTTTGGGTCCGATCTCTGTGCCGCGGGCATAGCCAAGGTGGGCCATGTTCTGTTTTCCAAAACCGCCTTATTTCCAGATCTTAGTCCACATGCTTTATTGATACTGCCGAAAATGTAATCCCACAGGCCGAGCCTCTTCCCAGCTGGGGATTGAGCCGGAAGAGCAGCAGAGCAGTTTCTCCTGGTGCTGCCTGGGACCGGGGCACCCAGACCAAAAACAGCACCACAAGCTAGAAATAGGATCACTGTCTGAACACCCTGTGGTTAGGGATGGGATGTTAGGATCCCTCTTGGTCTCAGGCCGAGGTTTATCTCTTCTCCAGGGACTGTTCTATGAGCAGTTTCAGCCTCTTTCTTCCCCTCCTGTCTCTGGCTCTCCATGAAGGAAGCTCGCTCCCCCTCCATTTCTCCAGGTCCCAGCCCATTTTTATCTTCCTCAATTCATAATCACACACCTATGAGGCTGTCTTCTTAGTGAACTCTGTTTTTTTTCATCCCAGACTCCTGCAGTTCAGTGTCCTATGGCTTCAGGCATTCTCTGTTGGAGAGATGCCGGTGAGCGAAATGTACAGAGTTCCCTACTTCTCTGCCATAGTGCCTTCATTCCATATTTTATATGGTCTTAAACTTTGCCCCTACAGATGATAAAGAGAGAGCAACTTCAGAGTGAAGAAAATTGATGGACCACCTTAACCAAGTCATCAAAGTTAATATTACCACTAAGGGGGCAAAATGATAGCATCAGCCTCCTGATAGGATCGGATAAACCAAGGATATAAAATCACTTCGGTGGTATTGCTGCCCAGGATGTATTCAGTATAACCTAAATCTATAATCTTGAGGAAGCATCATCGAACGCATACTGAGGGATAATTTGCAAATTAATTAATCTATTTTCTTCAAAAATTTCTTTATCATGTAAGATAAAGATGGGTCTCCAGATTCAAGGAGACTGACGAGGCATGGCAACCACATGTATTGTGTGGGGCCAGGTTGCAACCCATACTAAATGCTATATAGGATAGTATTGAGAAGGTTAGAGAGACAGGAATATGGATTGCTTAGTAGATAATGATATTAATATTCAATTTCTGACTTTGATTACTGTACTGTAGTTAAATAAGAGAATATCTCTGTTTTTGGGAAATACACTCTGAAGTATTTCTGTCCTAAAGGGACATGATGTCTATAATTTAGTCAAAAAGTTTAAGGAAAAAAAAAATTATGGAAGCTTTTTATACTGGTCCTGCAAATTTAAACTTAAAATTATTTCAGAAAAAAAAGTTTTTGAATGTTCTCCATAAAAGAAAAAAAGATCTGTAGACTTGATGGAATTTCTCCCTTGACTTCATATAGACCCTGTAGCATTAAACAATCAGCATGGTGACTGCTATAATGTAACATGGTGGCACATAAAGAAACAGTCCCAAATGTTCCCAAGGCCAGTGAACATTTTTTTATTACTGGGTTTTATTCTAAGGTCATATTTGAACATTTTCAAAATCAAAAGGAAACTTAAAATGGAAGGTGTGTACCATAGCATATTTTTTTTCTTGATGCTGCATTAAGGTAGTGATTTGATGGTAGAATAAGGTAGTTATTAATCCTGTAGGTCCTGGGTTAACATAATAGACAGTAAGTTGGTAGAGTTTTGTTTTGTTTTTGTTTTCCAAGAAATATCCTTGAGAGATTCTAGCCTTTGTGTGGAACCTTGGGCTTCTCCAACGTGCATGTTAGTTTGGACTGAGAATGAGATCCATAACAAAGATCCTCTGTAGCCAAGCACAGCATCTCAGCCTGGTGCTCCTTCTAGCTCCTCCAACACAACATCCTTCTTAGCCTCCAGAGCCTGATAGGGGTGTGCGAATGGAAGAGACCACTGACAGAAGAGAAGAGAATCGTCAGCTTGTCACTGCAACTTTCATTTTGAAACTGGGACTGTTTGTATATTTTCCCAGGGAGCTCTTCTCATTTGCGACTTACTGAGCATGACCATGGAAGATGTCAGTGTTACTAAAAATTTTGCTGCTTGAGTCCCTCCTGTAAGTCCAGGTTCAATAGATCAGAGACCCTGCATGTTACAGAGTGCAGTTCTCAAAATGTGTTCCCAGCCAGGCAGCATCAGCATCAGCATCACTTGGGAACTTGTTAGATACTCCAAGTTCCAGGGGACCCCTTCACCCTGCCACAGACCTACCGGATCAGAAACTTTGGAGCTGGACCCAGTCATTAGTGCTTTTACAAGTGCTCCTAGGGTTCCTGATACATTCTAGGCATAGTTTGAGAACCAGTGATCTGGGGGAAATGCAAAACACAAAGGAAAACATCACTAGTGATGCTGTTTAATAGTGAAGGAAATGTGAGCATGAGGAAGATCATAATTGCATATTTCTAAACAGTTATGACCCCACACCCTCTTAATTAGTGCTTAATAAGTGGCCCAGTGTGGATACAGTCTCTAGAGGGAGAAGCAGCTTGTACTTGCTCACTTGAGTTGATACCACATCACAGGTGGGAAGAGCCGCAGGTGTCTCAGACAGTACTGGTCATTGTGAGTCATCCCAGGGTGTGCTGGTCAGCAGTAATTTGAAGGAGCTCTTCCAACATTTGCCATTTTGTTTGTGACTGTCACTTTTTTGATGGTTCTGCTTCCTAAAGTATAGGGTGGTATGCATTATGTAAAGTCAGGGATTTTGATATATTAGTGATTTTTATTTTTATGAGTTGGGTGCTGGCACTCCCGTGAGAATTTAGTCTGAGTTGTTGTTGCCATACAGAAAGCATTTCCTACTGATTTTAGTTAAGGGTTGGTGTCAGTTGATTGGTTTTCTCTTTATTATGAGTCTTTTTTTAAAAAATATTTTTATATGTTTGTTTATTTTTGAGCGAGAGAGAGAAAGAGAGTACAAGCAGGGGAAGAGCAGAGAGAGAGAGAGAGGAGACAGAATTGGAAGCAGGCTCCAGACTCTGAGATTTCAGCATGGAGCTGGATGTGGGGCTTGAACCCACAATGGTGAGAACATGATCTTAGCCACCCAGGCTCTCCTGGGTACTGTTTTCTTTACATGCCTGGTAAAAAAAAGATTTATGGATGTAGGCATTGTAAATTTTACTTTGTTGGGTGCTGGATACTTTTGTATTTCTATAGTTGATATAGAATGTTTTATTAGTTCCAAGTGCACAACATAGTGATTCAACAGTTCTATACATTATGTTGTGTTCACCACAATTGTAGCTGCCATCTGTGCCCACACAACATGATTGCAATACCGCTGACTACATGCTCTGTGCTTTCATCCCTGAAGTTTATTAATTCCCTAACTGAAAGCCTTTGCCTCCCACCCCCCATTTGCCCCTGTTCGTCCATCTCCCTCTACCCCCCCCCCCAACAACCACCAGTTGTCTGTATTTATGGGTCTGTTTTGGCTTTTGTTTTTGTCTATTATGTTTTATAGATTCCCCATATAAGTGAAATCATATGGTATTTGTCTCTCTTATTTCACTTAGCATTATATCCTCTAGGCCCATTCATGTTGTTGCAAATGTCTAGATCTCATTTTTTATTGCTGAGTAATACTTCATTCCATATAGACACCACATCTTCTCCATCCATTTGTCTGTTGATGGACACTTAGGTTGCCTCCATATCTTGGCTGTTAAAGCTAATGTTACAGTAAACATAGGGATGTATATATCTTTTTGGATTCGTGTTTTCACTTTTTTAAGGTACATAGTGGAATTACTGGATCACATGGAATTTCTGTTTTGAATTTTGTATATTCTTGAGGTTGGTTTTCAGAAACTTTAATTACTGAAGGTTGTTTAATCCTTTTGGGTGTTGCTTTTAAGATTATTAGGCAAGGCCAGCGTTACATTTAGTCTAGTCTAATTGTTTTCCATGACTGAAGCAAAACCCTCTGTGTACTGTGCCTGCAGCCCCTTGAATTAGGAGATTTCCCAGTTTGGCTGATGGGAACAAGCATTGTTGACTCTGTGAGATCCAAGTTTTGTTTCTTCTGGTCTTTCAGATGGTTCTTCCTCAGTCATGGTGGGAGGGTAGTTTCCTCATACCATGTGCTGGTCAGTGTTCTAATGACTGCTTGAGCAGAGCCTCTGGAGATCTCTGAAATCCTGTCTCTGGGCAGCTCTCTCCTCTTTAGCATTCTAGAGCGTGGGAACGCGAGCTGCTTGGCCTCCGCAGGTTCTTGGCTATATCTCTTCAACTCAGGGCCTCGCTGGGATGTGCCTGGATACTCCTCTTCATGCACTGTGGCCTAGAAACTCTATCCAGGCACACAGCTGGGGCACTTGTGGGGCTAAGCCTGTTTCCCATTTCTAAGGGATCACTGCCCTTTGTTGTCTGGTGTCCAATGTCTAGAACATTCTTGCTTCACATGTTGTGTCCCATTTATGATTGTTTCAGGTGGGAGGATAAATTCAGTCTCAGTTACTCAGTCTTGGCTGGAAATAGAAATTCTTAGTGATTTTATATATATAGTCAAAGCAGTTAAAACAATTCATAATTTTTAAAGGATGGTGTTTCCATTTAAAAATTATCCATAATGCTTGCTTAAGCTTAGGGGATGTAAAGCAGTTACAATGCTGTAAATTTGTGGGCAGTTCAGTGTGTGTGTGTGTGTGTGTGTGTGTGTGTTTGTGTGTGTGTGTGTGTGTATGTGTATGTATGTATCCACACGTGAAATCCATTGGGCTACTTACATGTTAAAATGCTAGTGTGCGGGATTGTATATTCACTGTAGAAAAAACATATCCCCTCCCTGGGTTCCCTCTTGAGCTTTTTCATTTAGTGGTGCTTTCTCCAGGTGGTTCTTGGACATACAGGTATGTCAGGTTCCTAAAGCCAAAGTCAAAGCAGAATGAGAACCATAAGCCTTTAATAATTTTGTTATATGATCAGTCTTTATAATCAATCTCAAAATAGCAGAATTTCTCAAGTTTGTTTGTGCAGAGAGACCATATTCCAAATGATTAGTGACACAATTCTTGAATATAAATGGCAGTCATAGTCTGGGAAAATCAGAATAGGGCTTTGGAAATAAAAAGATAAGAAAGAGAAGAGAGAAAAAAATCAATTATTAGTTTAGATGGGCTGAACACTTAAGTAATAAGAATGCACAGTTTCTACTTAGAAATGGATTTTGCTCTTCATCTTTGTTTTAATGGGGAATTAAATTACAAGTAAAGATAGACCTGATTCAAAACACTTGCTAAGTTAGTAAAGTGATTTGTTTTTACTGAAAAATGCCTTGTGAGTTGATGGGGTGTTTCATGTATTTCTGCTAGGTTCATATCTGAAGTACAACTAACCACTGAACTTACATTGTGGTAAATAGTCACTAAAATTTGCCTGGAGGCAGTTTCTTAAATACAGACGTAGTGGTTGGAGAGAGTTAATTTACGTCTTGAAAGACTCGATTTGAATACTAATTCAGCATGTAAATGTCACAGTTTGCAAGCTTCAAGAGTTACAGTGATTATTCCACAAGTACAATATTTGAATAACCATAATTTTTTTCATTATGGAAGAGAACAGATGATCATTCAGCCGGTCATAAGCACCAGCAGCAATACTCCTAAGTCTCAAACATAATCTGAATTCATTGTTTTCATTATAATAAAGTGCAGTTCTTAGCTAGATGTTAATTACTAAATAACATGGTTTTCCAGTTTTGATCTTTATTTGTCTCCATTTCCAAAGATCTTTGTTAAGTAAACGATGACTCACTTCCTTAAAATAATTTTTAAAAATGGCATTTCAAAATAAGAATTTTAAACAATGTTTAAAACAGATTATTAAGTATTTTATTAGTGTTTCTAAAGCTAATGAAAGTTTAGTTGTCTCATAAAGGATATTAAAGTAAATCACTCCTGTGACTTACTTCGAAAACTTATTTTACTTGAATAAAATTACTCACCCAAGATAGGTGTATATCCAAAATGGTATTTCTCAGTGTTCTCCAGAGTAACTGTTTCACCATCACCTGGGATACCTGTTAGAAATGCAAATTTTCCAGCCCCACCTCAGACCTACCTAATCGGAAACTCAGGGGATGGGGTACAATTAGGTGTGTTTTAACAAGCCCTGAGTGATTGTGATCCTTGCTATATTTAGAGCACCCGTGATATGAAAGAATGCTTCTCCAATTGCAAACAGATGACAAAACTGCTTTTCACAAGAATTTTCCCCAGTGTTCATTTACATCTCTGAAACCCCTGTCATAAATCTGATTTTGAACTGTTAGTTGAAGCTAATTAGGATTTGAACCTACTTAGAGTGAATAAGTGCAACCTCCTCAAACCGTTTTTTCAATTTAATGCCCAAATGATCATTTCATTGCTTTAGATGAAAGTAACTAATTTGTCTTATGATTTCCAAACTGTAACTAACTCAAGCTAACCAGGAGAGTTTCATCTAATTGGATCAATTCTTGATGGATAAACTTACCAGAACTAATCTGAATGCAGAAATTTACTTTTTCATTTGTCTTTTCCCACCCACAAAAGGGGGGAAAAGAACTAACTGCTGATGGTTATTGCTGTCGTCTATACCATTTCCACCGTGCATTTAGTCCTGAAACACACATAGATTTGCTTCCATGTCAATCTGTTTCGATAGCTAGAGGGCTGGCAGTGAGTTCTTACCTCTAGGAGAAACTAAGTAGATAGTAGGCTATTTCTTAGCCAGGAAGAGGGAAAAAAACTGTTTTATTCCCTTGTCTGCCAGGGGAAAAGAAAGACCTTTGAAAGGTGAGTTTGAGTATTTTTCCACCCTTGTAGGACATAAGTTTCTTAAATTAAACGCTGTATCACCTTAAAGGGTTGATAGTATTATGAAAATTTATGGCTGTGCACAAGTGATAGAAAATCATTGCTTGTGATGAGAAATTTCTCCTGTGAGTTGCAGTGAAGGATATTTGCTCTCTTTCAAACTTAAAATGAGTACTAGATATTAATATTATGAAATTTAATCTGACATTTAGGCACTTGTCAGGTTCTTTAATTTATTCTTATTTGGATGGCCTCATGAGATTCATGCTCTGATAAGCAAGGAAAGCTAGTGGTGGCTAAATCTTAGCATGAATTTCAGACATATTCATGATTTTTGTCATCAGAGGTAGCTGATGTAGGCAGGTGGTGTCTGAAAAATGGGTTAATTTTGGTAGTCCTGTGCCTTCTGGATTAACCCTCTTAAAGTAGCCATTATAAAGCAACAAGCTTGAAATAGCAAATTCCCCTGGTAGATACACAGGGGAAAATGGTTAGGTGGTTTTTTTTCTGATGATTTCATGTGTGCTCATCACTGGATGTCTTGTTTTTTTATTTTTTATTTTTTATTCTTTTGGTTTGTTTTTGCAATTAGATGTTAATCAAGCCATCAGCGGCTTCTACTCGGATTTCCAGCATCTAATGAGTACAGTTTTTAAGGGTCTGGATAGCTCTATAGATTTGGGATTATCAGTTTGTACAGCTGTATATCATTCTCCATTCCTTAGTTCCCCCTCTCAAAAACAGCTGCTTCCAACACTTTCAGCTATTTTGTTCAGAATTTTTCTCCTAAATGATCTGTGTACATTGCTATTACTTGCCTCCCACCTTTAGACATTGTCCTTGACTGTGTAGCAGGAAGATGAGGAATTTTGAGCCTTTTTTACACTACTCTCCTCTCCATCCCCTAGCTGCACACTTGGCTTTTCTTTATTCTCTAAATATGGTTATGCCATACTTTTTGGTTAAATTGTAATGTATTAAATTTTAATGTATTATTTTGATTATGTAAATATTGTTCTCAACTGAGCCATTTTATGCTGTATAGCTTGATTTCCTGGGGCCATGGTTTTGTTTTCCTAGAGACGATAATTATGGTTTTTTGCTTGTTGGTTTGCTAAATTTTCTGGGTATGTGTTACTAAATATTCCAGGTTTGTTTTGTTTACCCTATTTTCTTTGTTTTTCTTTCCTTCCTTTCACAGCTTTATTGATATGGAGTTCACATGTACAGTTTCCCATTTAGAATGCAAAGTTCAATAATTTTTAGTATATTCAGATACATGAATCACGGATATGTGACCACAGTCAATTTAAGAAATGTTTAGCACAAAAAAGAGACCCTATCTGTTTTTTTTTTTGTTTTGTTTTTTTAATTTCTAGGATAGAGAGAGACAAGGTGAACAGGGAAGAGTCAGAGAGAGGGAGATACAGACTCTGAAACAGGCTCCAGGCTCTGAGCTGGCAGTCAGCACAAAGCCCGACGCGGGGCTCGAACCCACAAACCGCGAGATCATGACCTAAGCAAAAGTCGGACGCTCAACCGACTAAGCCACCTAGGCGCCCCAAGACCCTATCTGTTTTGACTATCACCTGTCCGCCTCCAGCCCCATCCCCAGATTCTTGTCCTTCATCTTCCTGTCATTGCTAACTATAAGCAACTCTACTTTCTCTTTAGATTTGCCTGTTCTGGACATTGCATATAATGAAGCCATATAATATGTCCTTTTTTTTGTGACTAGCTTCTTCGACTTAGCAAGTTTTTAAGGTGTATCCGTGATGTGGCATGTATCCCTATGTCATTTATTATGACTGGCTAATATTTCACTGCATGAATATACTGCATTTCTTTTATCCATTCATCAACTGATGGACATTTGGGTGTTTTTCACCTTTTGGATATTGTGAATAATGCTGCTGTGAACATTATGGTATATGTTTTTGTGTTTTCAATTCTCTTGTGTAGGAGAGTCTACATAGGGACAGAATTGCTGGGTCATCTGGTAACTTACTATTTAACCTTTTGAGGAACTGCCAGACTATCTTCCAAAGTAGCTGCATCATTTTACATTCCCACCAGCACTGTAGGAAGGTTTTGATTTCTTCACGTATTTGTCAACACTTGTTATTATCTGACTTTTTTTAAAAAAGTTATTTATTTTGAGAGAGAAAGAGAGAGTGAGCATGTAAGGCGGAGGGAGCAGAGAGAGAGAGAGGTAGAGAAAATATTGCAAATAGGTTCTACTCTATGAGCACAGAGACCAATGCAAGGCTTGATCCCAAGAACCAGGAGATCATGACCTGAGCCGAAATCAAGAGTCAGATGCTTAATGACTGAGCCACTCAGGTGCCCCTGAATTCTTTTTTAAAAGAAAATTCAAAAAATTCTGTAGGGTTCAAATTCCATAAAACCTGGACCTACCCTTGGGAAGAGACAAAATATACATCCTTTGTCCTTTGATCACACACGTACCCCTAAGTCTAAGGCAAATGGAAGACTCTCACTGGGTTCTGAGCCCCCTCTGATCATTTTAGGTACCCAAGTAAATTTGGAGTGAATGTAATAAGAAACTCATACAACCCATTCTCTAAGCAAAATGACATTCAGATAAACATGATGCAGTCTTATCAATGAAGTAATTTTTAAAAATTAAAACGTTTATAACTATCTTTTGAAACAAACATTCCTAGAAAGAATTTCTCTTAGTATAGCTTTCCCTTCTATGTTCCACATTTATTTGTGACAAGCAAGTTTCCTGGATAGGTTGAGGACAGAGGACTTGGCATAGAAAGACCCTGAGCAAAGATTTCTAAAACATGCCTTTTGATAGCTATTTCCCCCAAAGTCCTGTAGTCTGAGTAGCTATTAAAAAATGTCTTTTCTCCGCGGGTGTTTTTCATCCCCCATGCCTCCAATTCTTGTGCCCCATAGGATGCTGAGGGGTGAATCCTCTGTGTTCTCTTCCTACCTGCTTCTGTGCCTCAGTGCTGCTCAGTGCTCATCTCCTTTCATCTTCTAAACTTTGATGACACCTTTCTCTTGCTGTGTTCTCCACACCGGTTTTCCTTGCCCTCATCAGTAAATACATATTTTAAAATACCTATTCAGTGTCACTTTAAAGGGCTTTTAGGAGCAAAGATAAGGCATCACAATCAGAGACCCTCTTTAGAGATTCCCGTCTGGCCTAACTGCTCCTCCACCCTTGGTTCTCCACCATGAGTGTTTCAGAATCACTGGGAGGGCTTATTAAAGTGCAGGTCTCACCCTGGAACTTTCTAATTCAGCAGGTCTGAGGTGGAGCCTGAGAACTGTATTCTTTCCTTGTTTCCTCCCTCCCTCCCTCCCTCCCTCCCTCCCTTCCTTCCTTCCTTCTGTTTATTTATTTTTGAGAAAGAGAGAGAGAGTGGGGATGGGGCAGAGAAAGAGAAAGGGAGGGAATCCCAAGTAGGCTCCACACTCAGCACAGAGCCCAACATGGGGCTTGATCTCACAAACTGTGAGCTCATCACCTGAGCTGAGATTGAGAGTCAGGTGTTTAACCAACTGATCTACTGAGGTGCCCCCTGAGATGTGTATTTCTAACAAGATTTAAAATGATGCTGATGCTATGGCTTGAGGATCTCACCTCGAGAACCGCCTTTCTAGACACTATTTCAGCCTATTGCTTGCTGCAAATACTAGTTTTCTAAAACAAACATGCTTGTGTCAGTGCTTTGCATATACATTTCAGTGATTATCCTGGTCACTCATGGGAGGACATCCAAACTCTCTGGCAAGTCCTGGGCAGTAATATAATTTGAGAAATCAGTATGTATTTGATTGGCTCCAAACTTTTCCCTGAATCCTGTGGGGATGGTAGCCAGATCTCTATTTTCCTTTGCCTCAGTGGAGGTTGAGGTTATAGGCAGAAAGCAATAAGTGTACATATGTATGTATTTATATATTTACTTATATGTTTAAATTTATATACACACAGGAATAGTTTTTTTATTGTTTTTGTTTTCCTAAAATGGACGTACTAGAAGAGTATACCAGGGCATCAGAAATAAAGAAGAAAGGGGAGAGAGATTCCTTTTAGCCTTGTAAGATGTTGGGTGGAGGTAGACCAGGGCTTAGGGATCTTGGCAAAGATAGCCAGGTTTCACAAATAACCCATGGCTCACAAACAGCCTGGGAAGATGTTGGAAGCTCGCCATCAAGTTTATTTTGACATTGAGTGACTTAGAGGAACATTCACTGTGAAACAGTATGCAGTTTAGAATCAAATATTGTAGTTGAGAAATACTCTGCCATGATGACTATGTTAAACAGCATTACTCAAAGTCGTGGTGGTGGCTGCTGATACTTTACTTCCTCTTCCTCTTTCTCTTCCTCCTCCTCTTCCTATTTCTGTTCATACTCCTTATCATACTCTTAATCCAGTTACTTTTCAGCTCCCTTGCTTTGTGCGGCCTGGGAAGAAAGAATTTATTCTGATTTATACAATGAGAAAGGAACCAAACATATAGGCAAGTGACTGATGTAGAAGATAGTTCCTCTTAGTTCATGCATCTGCAACAAAGCAAAATAAAATGAGACTATAGAACTTCCATAGAAATTGTAGATTGCCCTCAATGTATTCTTGCCTCACTGGGTCTATTCCTGTCTGGACTTTTATCTTGGTCATGGGACTTGATTAGGCCAATGAGATAATAGCAAATACTATGTAGGGCTGGAAAAGTACTTGTGATTAGAATTTATATGCTCTAGTTGCTGGAAACCCTTCTGCCACTGTGTAAACAAGCCCACCTGGCCTCTTGGAGGGTGAGAGTGATGATGTAGAGTGACCTCCAACCATCTGAGACATGGAGGCCACAGACAGTGCATCCCACATCATTATCGCGGGCTGAGCCAGCCTAGATCAGAGTTGGAAGAAATAATTAATGTTTACCTTAACTTTTTAAGTGGTTGGTTTTATACCAAAAATTAATAGTAAAGTAACTGTTATTATGTATTTTTGCTATAAGAAATATTGTTCATATCCTCTTGGTTTCATGTGCTGTGTTTACTCTATTTTAATGAAGTTCTATAGGTTTGTTACAATGAGTGTTGGCTCTGCAGGTGGATTATCTGAATTTAGATTTTGACCCATCTGCTAGCTGAATGGCTTTGCATAAATTGCCAAACCCCTCTGGACTCAGTTTCCTTGTTAGTAAAATGGGTTGTGGGGAGGATTAAATGAGAAAGCATGAAAGGCACTTTGTTTTGTTCCTGACCTATAGTTAAGTGCTGATTAAATATGAACAATTAGAAGTAGCATGCAATATTTATAAAGTTTCCCGTAAGTTAACTCAGGCTTTTGACCTTGTTTTTTCCTAAACTTTTTTTTTTCTCCCTAGCTGCTTTCAAAATTCTCTCTTTGAAGGACACTTTATTTTAAATTAAGTGTTTTTTAAAAGTTATTTACTTAGAGAGAGAGAGAGAGAGCACACAAGTGAGCATGTGTGGGGAAGGAGCAGAGAGAGAGAGAGAGGGAGAGAGAGAATCTCAAGCAGGCTCCACACTGTCAGCACAGAGCCAGATGTAGGTCTCAATCTCATGAACCATGAGATCATGACCTGAGCTAAAACCAAGAGTCAGTAGTTTAACCAACTGAGCCACCCAGTCACCCCTTAAGTTCTTTATTTGAATTACAGTATAATTAACATACAGTGTTATATTAGTTTCAGGTGTACAATATAGTGATTCAACAATTCTATACATTACTCAGTGCTCATCATGATAAGTGCACTCTTAATCACCCATCCTGATACCTATCTCCCCTCTGGTAACCTTCTGTTTGATCTCTGTAGTTAATAGTCTGTGTTTTGGTTTGTCTCTTTTTCACCCTCTTTGTTTGTTTTGTGTCTTAAATTCCACATATTAGTAAAATCAAATGGTATTTGTCTTTCTCTGAGTGACTTATTTTGCTTAGCATTATACTCTCTAGCTCCATCCATGTTGTAAAGGGAAAGATTTCATCCTCTTTTTATGAATGATATAATGTTCATATACATGTGTATGCATATACACATAAAGACCCATCTTTATCCATTCATCTGTTGATGGACACTTGGGCTCTTTTCATAATTTGACTATTGTAAATAATGCTACAATAAACATAGGGGTACATATATCCTTTTGAATTAGTGTTCCTGTTTTTTTGGTAAATACCCAGTAGAGTGATGACTGGATTGTAGGGTAGTTCTATTTTTTTTTTAAGTTACTTACTTATTTGAGAGAGAGAGAGAGACAGAGAGAGAGACAGAGAGAGAATCCTAAGCAGGTTCCCCACTGCCAGTGTGGAGCTGATGGTAGGCTGTAACTTAACAAATGTGAGATCATGACCTGAGCTAAAATCAAGAGTTGGGTGCTTAACTGACTGAGCCACCCAGGTGCCCTTAAAGTAGTTCTATTTTTAATTTTTTTAAAAACACTTTTGAAGGAGAGAGAGAGACAGGGTATGAGTAGGGGAGGGGCAGAGAGAGGAGACACAATCTGAAGTAGGCTCCAGGCTCTGAGCTGTCAGCACAGAGCCTGACATTGGGCTTGAACCCACTAGCTGTGAGTTGATGACCTCAGCTGAAGTTGAACGCTTAATGGACTCAGCCACCCAGGTGCCTTTGGTAGTTCTGTTTTTAATGTTTTGAATAATTTTCATACTGTTGTCCACAGGGGCTACACCAGTTGGCATTCCCACCAACACTGTACAGGGCAGGGGTTCCTTTCTCTCCACATCCTTGCCAACACTTGTTTCTTGTGTTGTTGATTTTAGCCTTTCTGACAGGTGTTAAGTGATACCTCATTGTAGTTTTGATTTGCATTTCCCTGGTGATGAGTGATGTTGAGCATCTTTTCATGTGTCTGTTGGCCATCTGTATGTCTTCTTTGGAGAAATGTCTATTGATGCCTTCTGCCCATTTGAAACTGGGTTGTTTTTTGAGTGTTGAGTTTTATCAGTTCTGTGTTTTAGGTGATAGCCGTTTCTTGGATATGTCATTTGTAAATACCTTCTCCTATTCGGTAGGCTGTCTTTTAGGTTTGTTTTCTTTGCTCTGCAAAACCTTTGTATTTTGATGTCGTCCCAATATTTTATTTTTACTATTATATCAGAGGGAGACTTCTTTTTAAAATTTTTATTTTTTATTTTTTTACTGTTTTATTTTTGAGGGAGATAGAGAGCGCGAGCAAGCGAGCAGGGGAGACTCAGAGAAAGAGGGAGACACAGAATCCGAAGCAGGCTCCAGGCTCTGAACTGTCAGCACAGAGCTCGATGTGGTGCTCGAACCCACGAACCATGAGATCATGACCTGAGCCAAAGTCAGACGCTCAACTGACTGAGCCACCCAGGCACTCTGAAACTTTTTTAATGTTTGTTTATTTTGAGAGAGACAGGAAAGCATGAGTAGGGGAGGGGTGTAGAGAGAGGGAGACACAGAATATGAATCAGGCTCCAGGTTCTGAGCTGTCAGTACAGAGCCCAACGTGGGACTCAATCACTAGCTATGAGATCATGACCTAAGCAGAAGTTGGACACTTAATCATCTGAGCCACCCGGGCACCCCCTTGGAGGTACACTTCTCATTCACATGGGACCTCAGAGAGTGCCCATTGGGACTGAGGGCCAGTTGCCAAAGGCAGTAGCCTTTGTTAACACATCTTTTTTTGTTGGCTTTTTTCTCCCCATCTCATTTTTCTCATTCCCTCAATTGTCCTTCCTGACATTACCTTCCAGATAAATGGCCTGTGCTGAACTCCTAGCCTGCTCAGGGCCTGCCTTCCATACCAGGACAGTGCCTACCTAGCCTTTTCCAAAGGAGCATTTAAGGAAGAAGCAAGAGTATTATATTCTTCCATATTAGAGCAAGAGAAAGATTGGTTTTGTTCACCACAGAAAAATAAAGAGAATAACTGACGATGATTTCTACCACATGTCATGGATATCAGAAGACTCCAGAGAAATCACAGGATGACAGATGTGTTCATTTGTTTTCTGGATCCTCTCCAAGTCTATGCATACATTATACCAGGTATCCTGCCTATATGAAAAAACAAACTCAAAAATACTGCAATGGGACAAAGAAATCTTGAGAAATTTTCCATATTGAAAGTGACTGGTGTTAAGTGTCAAGTAATGGGCCAAGCAGCTAGGGAGAAATCTTATATTATGCCTTGAACCCAGTGGGTACTTTTATATTTTTGTTGAATCCTGCTTGAGGAACTTATATTCTAATTAAGGAGGCAAGACATGCACTCAGTGGTTAAATACTTCTTAAAGGTGTTATTTAATTAAGAACGGTAATTAACAGGATAGGTAGTAAATGCTTAGATTCTTTCCTCTTGGGTCGGGAGACTGGAGTGAGTAGAAGAAAATTAGAGAACTGTTTAAAAATGATCTAGTTTGTTCTATTGATTTTATAGAGGCTGAAATCAAGAATATTTTTGTCAGAGTCCCTTCTCCTAAATATACTTCTGTGAGTAAATCTGTATTTAGTGCTGTACTTGTAGCAGAAACCTCAAAGACTGGGATGTTACTAGGATTAATAGCCTAACCCTCTATATTTTCAGCCTTAAAATTTAAGAAAGTTAATTCTTATTCTTGTACTTGATGTGGGGTCTTCTAATGAGTCAGAAAAATGTTAGAACTATTAGCGTCTTGACTTTTTTTCTTGTATGATTGACTCACCAGCAAAAATTAAATAAAAAAAACAACAACGGTATCCATCCCCTCCTGTGCTCTGATTCCAACAGGATAGTAAGCTTGATGGTTCTGAAATGCCCAAGCATTTCAGGAGCCAAGAGGGAAAGGAATTATGGGGGGAACCTCTGGATTTTGGGAGTGTTTGTGACTTGTTTAGAAGTAAGTATAATAGGATGGCTTATTTCAAGTCCATATCAAGTCAGATCAGGCTCTCTCCACCAGTGGTTGGTATAAGGTTCAGTATCAATTTTTATACATTTTCCCTTGGGCTGATTCCAGGGCTTGTGCCATCTACTACAAAAAAGATACAGATCTTTGGCCAGATTCACCTGAGGTACTACTGTGAGACTACGCTCTAGGGCCATTTAATAAATTAGCTCTCCTAGTGGTGTCCATACCAAGCTTGGCTGTGGCATTGAGTGTGGTCATGAATTTCAACATAGCTCCTGCCATCTGAGGACTTTACCTACAAGGTGCTGCTACCCATGGAAACTGCTGCCTCTTTGGGAACATGTTTTCATTTGGGAAACTAAGGCTGAACATCAAAGATATGTGGACCAATTATCCTCCTGGAATGTGGGCAGGAGAAGAGAACAGAATGCCTTTTTAGGTTTCTGCTGATGAGTTGATAGGAGGAGGAAAATAATATAAGACATCCTTTAATTTTTCCATATCGCTGGGATCCTATTTTTCTGCAGAGTAAATAAGGGAAGTTGTGAGGTGGCCAGATTAGAGAAAAGCCTGATTACCAGAGTAATCAAGGTTTGATTGTTTGAATAGGGGTGTCTGGAGTTCATCCTAAAAAGGATAGTGCATTTTTGGAGAGGGAATTGATGTGGTGAAATCTGTGTTTGAGGTGGTTTAACCTGGTGTTATTGAGACAAATTAGAAAGCTTGGAATTGTTTGTTAGATGGGGGTGTTAGAGTAACTTTGGAAATGAGATGCCTAGTTGACAGCAGTATGATTAGAAAGAGATCCAGGGATGGATGGATGGGTGGATGGCACACTTTTGACTTATTATCTACTCTATCAGGTGCAGGGTGGGTAAGACCCACAAGGTTCTGTGGCATCTGGGTGGCTCAGTCGGTTAAGTGGCTGACTTTTGATTTCGGCTCAGGTCATGATCTCACATATTGTGAATTTGGGCCCCATACCAGGCTCTGCACTGACAGTGTGGAGTCTCTTTGGAATTCTCTCTCTTTCCCTTTCTCTGTTACTCCCCCATGTGTGCACTATTGCGCTCTCTCTCTCTCTCTCTCTCTCTCTCAAAATAAATAAATAAACCTTAAAAAAGAAAAAGGCCCACAAGGTCCCTACTGTCATGGAACTTCCCTTCTAGAGAGGGAAGACATGAATCAATAGGAATTTCAGATGATGATTCATGGTCCGAAGAAAAAGAGAAGGTGAGGTAATAGAAAATGACTGGAGGTAAGTGAGGATTTCTACTTAAAATTTATTCATTTTTTAGAGAGAGGGGGAGAGAAAATGAGCGGGGGGGGGCAGAGGGAGAGAGGGGGACAGAAAATGTGAAGCAGACTCTGTGCAGATAAGGGAGAGCCTGATGTGGCTCTTGAACTCATGAACCGTGAGATCGTGACCTGAGCTGAAGGTAGACGCTTAACTGACTGAGCCATCCAGGCACTCTGGATTTCTCCTTTATATTGATTGGTCAGCAGAGGTCTCTCTGAGGAGGTAACCTTTGAGCTGTAAGTCACCATCCCCCATTGTCTCTCCTAGCCCCCCTCATCATGCATGAAGTCCGATGCACAAATGCATTCCTATTCGCATCCTCCACCAAGATGCTAACTTATTACACTATGTTATGAATATGCATAGGCTTATTTATATGGTCTGCCATACTATGATGAGGGTGAAGATTTACCTTACTTTATAACCCTGGCACCTAGCACTGTATTGGGCACATTGTCGGCATTTGGTAAAGGTGAGTTAAATGAATAAATGAACAAATGATTCAATTTACATTGAGAAAGAGTCTAAAGAGAGGGCAGTTGGTAAAGGATTGAGCTTTGGGAATCTTCCTAGTTGGGAAGGAGGACAGAATGAAGAGGGCCAAGACTGGGATCTTGTCACTTATTTTCTGTCATGCCTTGCCAGTTAGCACGTTACTCTATGCCCACCTCACATTTTTCTTCCGGTTTCTTCATCTGTGGGGGGGTTGGGGGATGGCAGAGCTTTTTACTGTGGTAGCCACCCATTATACCTTACATATAATATGAAATATACAAAGATAATAATGTCACTCCTTTGTTTTTACTTCTTTAACATGGCTCCTAGAAAATTTAAGATTAGTATTTGGCTGACACATTTCTACTGTGTGTCACTTGTCTGTATCCTGTAGTAGTTAGATTAGCTTGATAGGAGCCAATCACTTCTAAAATGAGTGCCACAGAGAATAATGGTAGCTATTACTTTATTTTCTTCCCAGCAATATAAAAACCTCCACACATTGAAAAATGGGGACCAAATAGGGCATTTATAACATATATTTTGGAGCTCAGGAGACCTGTCTCACTGCAAAATAAGTTTGGGAGACAGTGGTTTAATTTTTAAATGCATAAGTAATTTCTGTCACTTCTATTAGAAGATGGCTTTCAGGTTCTTGGAGAAAGAAACCCTCATAATTTTAAACTAACAAGTCCCTTTTAAAGATTTCATTTCTGCTTTATTCCTGCTTTTTGATATTTCTGCCAGATGATAACTGTATGACATAAAGGGATATTTCCCTTTTTTTTTTTTTTTTTTAATGATGGAGCACAATCCCCAAAGATGGAGTAAATGATGCCCCAGCAACCCATCTTGTCCTGGCCTTGCATAAGTGATAGCACTAGGAAGATGCTTAAAGGAGAAAAGCAGATGTTAGACCCTCTCTTTTATCCTACCAATAACATTTTTAAGATGGAGCTCATAGTGCCCGGATGTTAAAATTCTTTCACAGACCCCGAATTATGAACGCATCATGTTGCTTTAATCCATTCCATTGCACAGGCTTTATTAGATGAAACACCCTGTCGAGCATCTGAAGAACAGTGGGATTATCACATTTCCCTTTGAAAATCTGGTAAAGACAAAATAAATGGTTAACAAAACAGAGTGAAATCAGGTTGCAGGTGTTCATAGGCAATGCAGCCCCCGATAGAATTGGAGTGTCTCTCTCCTTCCTTGCAAAATGCTTTTTAAGCAGGCCAGAGAAATTCTTGAGGAAAAAGAAATCATGGGGTAAAAGTTGCTTTCCTCTTCTTTTGATGTGTTGCTAATTGCATTGTGTTGACTACAGAGACAGTGTGTCGGAAATCCGAAAACTTTATTTTGTTAAGCTTTACTTTTGACTCTACCCTGAGTGTGCCAATAACAGTTCTTCATCATCTCTATCTCCTAGAGTGTTGACTCAAAGATTGATTTTTTTTTTCTTGGCAAATCTAATTAACTATTTGAAGTATTTCATCAAGCGGTACCCCGTTACTACACACACTTGGTGGGTGGCTCTTCAAGATAATCTCAAAAACTCAGTTACATCTCAGCACTCTAAAAGTTCTTGTCTGGCCGGGCAATTTGAATTGTGTTATTAGTGTCTGCTGGAAATCATAATTCAATAAAGACTAACTCATTTAAAAATGTTTCATACTGGGCATGCATTAGGTAACAGGTAACTTAGGAGACCAAGAAAAATACACAAGCATTCAGGTCTGTACAGGAAATTGGAGTGCTAGCAAACAATTTGAAGGCGATTTTTTTGTATTTTTTATGCAGCTGTAGCCAGATGAGGAAGAGAGTGTGTGTGTGTGTGTGTACGTGCTTATGTATACATACACACATTTAAATCGGTGACCCCAGTGTTGTTTGCTTTTGCTCCCCTTATATACTAGCATTTTCCATCAATCCCCAAATGCAAGCTGATGGATATAAAAAGAACCTCTATCAACATTTAAAATAATCACCAACAAGGGCCCCTGCATATTTCTTTGTATAATGCTTGTATTACCCTGGCTTCTCCCATAAATGAGATTGTATCCGTCTCTTGTTCTCTCTGTCTTTCTTTCTCTTGTTCCTTTTATGGACATAGGATTATTGCTATAGAAAATATGGTCATGCCATAGGGGAATGTACCTCCTGCTCAGGGTGTTTTTTTCAACTACATCTGCAGACTGCAGCTGCCGCAGCCTTTGAAAAAAAAAGTCTTGGTCCTTATGAAACTGTAATTCTTGAAAAGTGAATTCTTCCTCACAGAACACTGTACTTTTCACTGCTGTTTAGCACAGTCTGCCATTAGTCTTCTCTGTACTTTATTTGCTCCCCAAGTTCACCATCTGACATATGTAGGAATATTTAAGCAGTTTTTTTCCCCCAGAGAAGTTTGCTTCATCTTTGGAACCATGAGGCTTTCTTTAGACTTCACAGGACCCTTCATACTGTTCTCATCTTTTTTTCCTGAGTGCTGTTTATCGCTGCCCACTCCGACATGTCCCTCTTCTTTATGATGAGTCTTCTCACCCAGTTCTCTGTTCGCCTCCCAAACTGCATTGAGAAAATACCATCTTTTATCCCTGCACATGCCCTTCCTTTCTGCACCCCAAACCTCCTCATCTGTGTCAAGCTGAAATACAAATTTCTTTCATTTTTTACCACCCCACTACATTTTATCCTTTCACCAGTTGTAATTTCGTCCCTGGAGAGATGATGTTTTTCTGAAATCAGGGAAAAATAAAAATCTACGTATTTCATTTAGGTACATTTCCCTTTTTTGTCCTCTAAACATTATTAGTTACTTGAAATGGAAGAGGAACACGTCCTGATTTGATGAACATGAGGCTGAAGCCTGCACATAAATAAAAATTACGCTTGATGATTTGTCATAAAGCCAATACATTCTTGTTTCTTGAACTTTTCTGTATGTATCAGAGGAAATCAAACTTGATTTTGTGATTCCCAACTCAAAGGTTAAAAAAATGGGTGTTTTTGGATACTGGTTAATTCTTTCTTATTTAATCTTCAGAAACAAGTAAAACCAAATTATTGATGGCCCTGTAATAATTGTATGGGGATTTTTCCCAGTCTTTTAAAAATAAGAATCAAACTCAGAAAGAAACATACAGTTGTTGTTTTCTGGTTAGCGCAGATAACCATGCTAACATTCAAGATTCTCGTCAGTTAATGTTTTTTATGGGGAACTTTTGGTCCCTTTTCTTTTTAAGAATAATATAGAGAACACCGTTGGCATGTTGACATTAAGCTGTATTGGGGAAAGTGGGTCCCTACTCTCCACATCTGTTCAGTGTTTCTGTTGCCTTTCATTTTCTAAAGTGTTACATATGGAATACATATGTCTTTCTGTTCTAGTACCACAGGGGGGAAAAAAAAAAAAAGAAGAAATAAAAAGGAGAAAAATCACAAAGAAATCAATAAACACCTGTTATTCCCAGATCTGCAGTTATTTGGGCTCCAAAGTGCCTGCAGGCAAAGTTAGAACAAAAATCCAAGATGTCTATATGCCTTCATAGATTTCTCTTAGCCTGCATGAGAGTTTTTAAGTTTTATATTTATTGCATTTTGTTTCATCTTATTTTAGCCCAGAGTGGATCCTTCACCTTCTGTTATTTTACTGACCTGGGTTTGTTCTCTCCAATGTATATTTCCGGTTTCCCTATATGCTGTATTTTGTATTCAGCAAAGTGGAGGGCTTTTTTTTTTTTTTCTTTCTTAAACTGGCTCTAAATGTAACCTTGCTTTATCTGTTGCCATTTCCACAGCACGTTTCCTACGTTAGATTGCCCCCTGCTGCTTCTGGAACATTAAAAATAAAACTTGAAATAAATTATGTTTGGGGACCTACCATTATAGAAGTAGATATTCAGAGAAATACTGTGGAACCTGATATTTGGAAAACAGGTTCAAATATAAGTAACAATTGGGAGGTGCTTTTGTGTGTCATATGGAGGTTTTAAATTTGAGTGTATGTGTGCACATGCATGTGCACTATGTGCATGCTGGTAGATATTTCTCATATGCCCCTTTCCACTAAAAGTTAGCTGTGAATTACAAGACATTGTTTAAAATAATTATGAATCAGAGGTGCCTGGGTGGCTTGGTTGGTTAAGCATTGGACTTCTACCCAGGTCACGATCTCAAAATTTGGGAGTTTGAGCCCCACATGTTGGACTCTTTGCTGACAGCTCAGAGCATGAAGCCTATTTCAGATTATGTGTCTCTCCCCAACCCCTCCTGCCCCATCCCTGCTCTCTGTCTCTCAAAAATAAGTAAAAACATTAAAAAATTTAGAATAATTATGATTCATATGGTCTACTTTTTCTTTTGTCTTTTATAGGCCATATAGTTCACACAAGTACATTCTTAATTGTACAATTATTTCCTTTAAAAAACCTATTTATTCTTAAGGTCAGGGACCATATCTTGTTTGTTTTGTGTCCTTTGTCCAGTGCCTGATAAATAAAAGATACCATTTCACTGGATTCATTCATTCAGCACAGAGAGTAGGATCACTCAGGTTTAAGTCATAAAAATACTTTTTTTTTTTGGTTGGATTTAGGATCCAGAAGAATAAAAATGTAGTTAACATTTTGACAGAAATAACTCCAAGGAAAGGTGCAGGAAATTTTTAGTAATCCCTAATGTTAGGGCAGACTCCACATTAGTGGCTTGTATTTTTGGCTTTCAGAATTTGCTTTCTTTTTATTGCTATTTCTGTCTTTCCCAGCTCACATTTTAGACATTGACTTGACCGTATATCCTGGGCATTCCTCCATGGCCCCACATAAATTCCTATGTTACTCATTCGATAGTTCTGTTACTAGAACTTGTCTGCATTCTCTGCTAAACCTTCTAAGTGGTTGGAGGGCAAGGACTCTGTCTGATTCATATCTGCACCCCACAGATTTCCATTTGCTATTAAGGAAATGACATTGAACTGGGATTCAGATATTCTTCAAAAAACCACTAATTTTTAAAATCAGAAAAAAATGGAACAAAAATTTAGGTGTGGGTATCTAGTTTTGAGGTGCTCCAACTAAAAATAAAGGACAGCAATGAAGTATAAAATGAATATGGTGCCAAAGGCAAAGATGGGATAGTGGAATGAAAACATGAAATTGATCATGTTTGGATGTAATGTCTATCCTTCTTCCCCACCTGCAATCATTATAGCATCTCTATGTATACATCGTGGCATTTCTTTTTCCATTTTCCCCCCAAAATTGAGCCCCACTGGGTCTGACATTCCCACTAACCAGAACTATGATAGCTTGATTTTTATAGCATATGAGCTATACAACTCCATAGTGGGCAGGAGGGTTCTTGCTTCTGTCACTTTGGTGGATAGGATTCAAATGTAACCTTTACTGTAGACTTTTTGCTTCCTTTTCATCCTTGGCCTGCAGAGGGTGTGAGTTCCTGGGGTAAAAGTATATATCATATACTGGAAAGAGGGGCTAGATCCCTCATACTGGTGTCTACTCAGGCAAGAAACATGCACCCTGTGCCGTCCCAGGGATGTCCTCTAACATCTCTGTTTTTTTAAAAGTTTATTATCAAGTTGGTTTCCATAGGACACCCAGTGCTTCATCCCCACAAGTGCCCTCTTCCATGCCCATCACCCCCCATTCCCTTCCCGCCCAGTCTGCCATCAGTTTGTTCTCAGCATTCAAGAGTTTCTCATGGTTTGCCTATCTCCCTCTCCACTACTATTTTTCCCCTTCTTCTCCCCCATGGTCCTCCGTTAAGTTCCTCCTAATCCTCCTATACGTGCAAACATATGGTATCTGTCCTTCTCTGCCTGCCTTATTTCACTCAGCATAACACCCTCTAGTTCCATCCACGTTGCTACACATGGCCAGATTTCAGTCTTTCTCATTGCCATGTAGTATCCCATGGTATAGATAAACCACATCTTCTTGATCCATTCATCCGTTGATGGACACTTAGGCTCTTTCCATGTTTTGGCTATTGTGGAGAGTGCTGCTATGAACATTGGGGTACATGTGCCCCTATGCATCAGCACTCCTGTAACCCTTGGGTAAATTCCTAGCAGTGCTATTGCTGGGTCATTGGGGAGTTTTAGTGTTAATTTTTTGAGGAACCTCCATACTGTTTTCCACAGGGGCTGTACCAGTTTACATTCCCACCAACACTGTAGGAAGGTGCCCGTTTCTCCACGTCCTCGCCAGCATCTAGAGTCCTCTGATTTGCTCATTTTAGCCATTCTGACTGGCGTGAGGCGGTATCTCAGTGTGGGTTAGATTTGTATTTCCCTGATGAGGAGGGACGCTGAGCACCGTTTCATGTGTCTGTTGGCTATCTGGATTTCCTTTTGGAGAAGTGTCTCTTCATGTCTTCTGCCCAATTCTTCACTGGATTGTTTTTCAGGAGTGGAGTTTGGTGAGTTCCTTATAGATTTTGGGTACTTGCCCTTTATCCAATATGTCATTTGCAACTGTCTTTTCCTATTCGGTTGGTTGCCTATTAGTTTTATGGATTGTTTCCTTTGCCACGCAGAAGCTTTTAATCTTGATGAGGTCCCAGTAGTTCATTTTTGCTCTTGATTCTTTTGCTTTTGGTGATGTGTCAAGTAAGAAATTGCTGTGGTTGAGGTCAAGGAGCTTGTTTCCTGATTTCTCCTCTAGGGTTTTGGTTGTTTCCTGTCTCACATTTAGGTCCGTTATCTATTTTGAGTTTATTTTTGTGTATGGTGTGAGAAAATGATCTAGTTTCATTTTTCTGTGTGTTGGTGTCCAGTCCTCCCAGCACCGTCTGTTAAAGAGGCTATTTTTTTTCTGTTGGATACTCTTTCCTGCTTTGTCAAAGATTAGTTGGCTGTGCATTTTTGGGTCCAATTCTGAGTTCTCTATTCTATTCCATTGGTCTATGTGTCTGTTTTTGTGCCAATACCATACTGTCTTGATGATGACAGCTTTGTAGTAGAGGCTAAAGTTTGGGATGGTGATGTCTCCCATTTTGGTTTTCTTCTTCAATATTACTTTGGCTATTCATGGTCTTTTGTGCTTCCATACAAATTTTAGGATAGTTTGTTCTAGTTTTGAGAAGAATGCTGGTGCCATTTTGATTGGCATTGCATTGAATGTGTAAATTGCTTTGGGGAGTAATGATATTTTAACTATATTTATTCCTATTCATGAGCATGGAAGGTATTTCCATTTCCTTGTGTCTTCTTCAATTTCCTTCACGAGTTTTCTATAGTTTTCACCATACAGATCTCCTATATCTTTGGCTAGGCTTATTCCTAGGTATTTTATTTTCTTCTCTGCAGTTGTGAATGGGATCAGTTTCTTGATTTCTCTTCTGTTGCTTCATTGTTGGTGTATAAAAATGCAACCGATTTCTGTACGTTGATTTTGTACCCTGAGACTTTGCTGAATTCATGGATCAGTTCTAGTAGGCTTCTGGTGGAGTTTGTCGGGTTTTCTATGTAGAGTATCATGTCGTCTGTGAAAAGTGAGAGTTTGACTTCTTCTTTGCCAATTCTGATGCCTTTGATTTCCTTTTGTTGTCTGATGGCTGATGTTAGGACTTCCAGCACTATGTCAAACAACAGTGGTGAGAGTACCACCTCTGGTTTTAGGAACATGCAAATGGAGCTTATAAACACTGTTGGATTTTTAACTTTTGCTGTCAAAATAGAATTTATTTTATTTTTTATTTATTTTTAAATATAATTTATTGTCAAATTGCCTTACATACAACACTCTGTGCTCATCCCAATAAGTGCCCTCCTCAATGCCCATCACCCATTTCTTCCTCTCCCCTCCCTCTCTCAGTTTGTTCTCTGTATTTAAGAGTCTCTTATGGTTTGCCTCACTCCTTCTCTGTTTGTAAATATTTTTTTGCCCTTCCCTCTCCCCATGGAATTCTGTTAAGTTTCTCAAGATCTATATATGAGTGAAAACATAATGATATCCGTCCTTCTCTGACTGATTTATTTCACTCAGCATAATACCTTCCAGTTCCATCCACGTTTCTGCAAGTGGCATAATTTCATTCTTTCTTATTGCCAAGTAGTATTCCACTGTATATATAAACCACATAAAGAAGAGTTTATTTTAAAAAATCCCCTTGGGACACATTCTTCTTTGTTTCCAGACAAAAGTAATATGCATCCTGAAATTGCTTTTCTCATTATCTTGTCCCTTAAAAAAAACCACAACACTTATACCACTATGTGATATGCAGGCCTTCCGTCTTCATTAGCAATGTATAATACCTCATTCTTCCACAGTCTTGCCAGTTCCTGGAATCACCAGGCTCCCATATTTTTGCCCACCTGGAGACATAAAATTATTATCTTATTGTGGTTTTAATTTGCATTTCCTTGATTACTAGTGAGGTTGATTATCTTATATGACTGTTGGCCACTTGTGTTTCCTCTTCTAAAAAAATGCCTGTTAACGTCTTTTGCCCATTTTTAACTAATATATTTTTTGTCTTTTTCTTACCAATTTGTAGAATTTTATTAGATATTCTTGACATTAACTGTTAGTTATGAAGGTACAATTTTTTCTCCTCTTTTGTGTTTTTTTTCATTCCGTCAATGGTCTTATTTTTTTCCTTTATGTTACTTTTTGATGAAGAATGTTCTTAATTTTAATATATTCCTAGGTATCAATCTTTTGCTTTCTGATTGGGATTTTTAGTGTCTAGTTTAAAAAACATCATTCCCTTGTTCCCTGGGTGGCTTAGTTGGTTGGGTGTCCAACTTCAGCTCAGCTCATGATCTCACAGTTTGTGAATCTGAGCCGCATATCAGGCTCTGGGCTGACAGCTTGCAGCCTGGAGCCTGCTTCAGATTCTGGGTCTTCCTCTCTCTCTCTGCCCTTTCCTCAATTGTGCGCTCTCCCTCTTTCTCTTAAAAATAAACATTAGAAAAAATCTTCCCCTATGCTGAAGCCATAAAAATAAATTCCCATATTTATGGGACTTAAGAATTCTGTTCTTCTTTCAAATTTTTAATGTTTTTATTTATTTCTGTGAGAGAGAGAGAGAGAGACAGCATGAACAGGGGAGGGTCAGAGAGAGAGAGGGAGACAGAGAATCTGAATCAGGCTCCAGGCTCTGAGCTAGCTGTCAGCACAGAGCCCGACGCGGGGCTCAAACCCATGAACCGTGAGATCATGACCTGAGCCCAAGTCAGATGCTTAAACAACTGAGCCACTCAGGTGCCCTGGGAATTAAAAATTCTAAAAATTAGAAATTTGTGCTTTTCATGGTAAAATCCTTAACCTATCTGGGGTTGGTTTTTAGGTATGATGTAAGGTAGCGATCCAAACTCACTCCCCATCCCCCCAACACATGGACAGTCAGTTAACCCAGCATCATTCATAAAATGGTCCATCCTTTCTTCACTGATCTATAGAGCCAGCTCTGTCATCCATCAAGTTTTCATAAACATGGAAATCTGTTCTAGGCACTCTTCCGGGTTCCACTGTTCTGTTATCCATCTCCTGCCTTTATGGGTTCTCTTACCATTCTGTTTCCCAAGACTGAGAAATAATTGGCCTTGAAATACAGAGCCAGTGTTGGCATCGCCGTTTGTAAAACCACCTTAATGTACAACATAGAAAGAAATAGTTGGGAATCTATTTCTTTATGTTACTATATGTTTGTGGCAGCTTTTTTAAAGGCATGTGTTCATGTGTCTAGTGCCAATATAAGTAATTTTTGTTATCCAAGTCCTTGTGTCAACCATTCAGTTGGTTGATAGTTGAGACTCTTGAGTTTTTGTCATTGTGATTTAGTTTCCTAAGTTGGCCAGATAGAACTCTTGGATTTTGCTTTTTTATATCTTATGAAGAAAATCACATTGAAATAAATAATACTGCTTCTCCTACTGAAAATTCAGCACAATCTCATTTTAATGCTGATATTGAACAATGAGTGTAACACCTTTTTTGTAGGCTTACTGGGTATAGGGGACACTTGGTAGCACATGATTTGATTGATTTGAATCCATATAACAGTAAGATTGTTTTTGTTTTTACCATATATAAAACTATAGAGGAAAGAAACTTCAGGTTTTTTTGGGGGGGAAGGATTTCCTAAAAAATGAATATTTCATTAAAAGATCCATATGGTTTCTCACAGTATACACAAAAATAAACTCAAAATGGATAAAGGACCGGAATGTGAGATAAGAAACCATCAAAACCCTAGAGGAGAAATCAGGAAACAACCTCCTTGACCTCAACCACAGCAATTTCTCACTTGACACATCCCCAAACCCAAGGGAATCAAGAGCAAAAATGAACTACTGGGACCTCATCAAGATTAAAAGCTTCTTCATGGCAAAGGAAACAATCCATAAAGCTAATAGGCAACCAACAGATTGGGAAAAGACAGTTGCAAATGACATATCAGATAAACCAAAATCTTTAAGGAACTCCCCAAACTCCACTCCTGAAAAACAAACAATCTAGTGAAGAAATGGACAGAAGTCATGAACAGACACTTCTCCAAAAAGACATCCAGATGGCCAACAGACACATGAAACGATGCTCAGCATCCCTCCTCATCAGGGAAATACAAATCAAAACCACACTGAGATACCACCTCACGCCGGTCAGAGTGGCTAAAATGAGCAAATCAGAGAACTCTAGATGCTGGCGAGGATGTGGAGAAACGGGCACCCTCCTACAGTGTTGGTGGGAATGTAAACTGGTGCAGCCCCTCTGGAAAACTGTGGAGGTTCCTCAAGGAAACTAACAATAGAACTCCCCTATGACCCAGCAATAGCACTGCTAGGAATTTACCCAGGGGATACAGAAATGCTGAGGCATAGAAGCACATGTACCCCAATGTTCATAGCAGCACTCTCTACAATAGCCAAAACATGGAAAGAGCCTAAGTGTCCATCAACGGATGAATGGATCAAGAAGATGTGGTTTATCTATACCATGGGATACTACATGGCAATGAGAAAGACTGAAATCTGGCCATGTGTAGCAACATGGATGGAACTAGAGGGTGTTATGCTGAGCGAAATAAGGCAGGCAGAGAAGGACAGATAGCATATGTTTGCACATGTAGGTGAATTAGGAGGAACTTAACGGAGGACCATGAGGGAAAAGAAGGGGAAAAATAGTGGGGGAGAGGGAGGGAGGCAGACCATGAGAGTCTCTTGGATACTGAGAACAAACTGAGGGCTGATGGGGGTGGAGGAGAGGGGAAGAGGGATGATGGGCATGGGGGAGGCACTTGCTGGGATGAGCACTGGGTTTTATATGTAAAACAACTTGACAATAAGCTATTTAAAAAATAGAAATTAAAACAGAAGATAAAGTAAAAAAATAAATAAAAGATCCATATGGGTGATTTCAGGAGTATTTCTCATTTGGATCTTAATGAAAGTCATACATTTTTATTTCAACTCTGTGGTAATCTACATACATATACTTGTATTTATTTATTAATATTTATTTAAAATTAAAGGTGACTATGGGATCCAGACATCTCAATGGTCTAATGTAATCATAAAATACTCAGTGATGACTCTCTTAGATAGTATGAACCAGGATTTCATTGCTATATAGTAATATTCTCTTAAATTATAGCTGTGTGTGTACAGATACACCCATACAGGTTTCAACAGATTATGGACTCCATGCACTGTATATATTCTATAAAAATTTATGTACTGATTTTTGTAACTTGATGTACCTCTTGACCTAAGAATTGAATTTAATTATTTTTGCTTGCAGAAGAGAGTAGTTTTTCTTTCAAAATTAGTTTTGTTCTTAATTTTTAAATATAGTATTTGTTACTCTGTTTTATTGATATCACAACTAGCCTTATTTTGAGAATAACCGTTCTTTTAAGGATGGTACCGGGGCGCCTGGGTGGCTCAGGCTGTTCAGCGTCTGACTTCGGCTCAGTTCATGATCACATCGTTGGTGGGTTCGAGCCCCGCATTGGGATCTGTGCTGATGGCTAGCTCAGAATCTGGAGCCTGTTTTAGATTCTGTGTCTCCCTCTCTCTCTGACGCTCCTTGCTCACGCTGTCTCTCTCTCTCAGAAATGAAAAACAAAACAATACAAAACAAAAAAGAACAATACCATCATGACTTCATGATATCTGACTTAGAAGCCATCAAAGAAGAAAAATAACCAATTGCTGGGTATTAAGGAATCTAGATTTATATACCTACTACAGGTGCTGCTGTTCTGGCCTACATTCCTTTCTTTCTTAAATGCATCCCGTTACAATAAGGGAATCTAGCCAAAGCACTGCTGTGAGTTACTTTTTAAAGTAAAGCAAAGCACCAGACACTACTAAAACCATGTCTGAATTACTTGGAACATAAACTGTTAAATATATTATGTTTCTTCTAAATGGCTCAGTTTTTCTGAAAGAGTGTAGATGGAAGAAGTCTGTAGTTGGAAGCTTTGTATAAAGGTCAAGAAACAGGAGCCCAGTCTGGCCTGATATTTCCAGCTTCACGTTTTGAGGTCCTTTATATTATTAAGAAAAATGCAGATTCAAACATTGTTCTCAAGGGGTGGTCTCTGAACCAACAGGATCAGTGTCACTTGAGAACTTACCTGAAATTCAGATTCTCAGGCCTCACCCTGGACTTCTAATCACCAGTTTATATTCTTTGAAGCTTGGACCCTTTTGTTACCTGGTTTCTGAGCTCATGCTTTGGCCTCTCATTCAGACTTTATCATTGCAGCAAATTAAGGCTGATTTCACCTTCAGCAAGAGATTGGAGGACATTGCAAAAAATCTAATGTGGCCAACGTTATTCTAAGCAGTTGTGCGGCTTTTCCTCCTTCTGTTTCTTATCATTCTTCTCCCTTCCTCCTCTACCTCTTCTTCCTGCTTCCTTCTATTTCTTCTTTCCATTTGATCTATTCCTTCCTTTCTTACCTATACTTCCAGGTCTTGGATTGGCCATAGGTTGACTTCTTTGACCTGTTGAGAAGTCCACGACTGCCAATAGGGCTAGGCTTGCCGTGAATGTTCCCTAGATATCCCACCCTGAAATGTCAACTCCACTAACTCATACTTGGAAAGGGCTTGGCCCATGAGAAAAGAAATGGATACCACACTCCAGAGGGCTTGGTTCTATAATTCCTTTAAAATTTATCTGGTTTTAATTTTTCCGTCCTCCATCTTGGAGCTATTCATTCATAGAACAGTGTTATTATGAAGCACCTATCATATACTGTGTACATTGTTCCCACTAGTTCCAAGACACAGTCCGTGCCCTCCAGTCTA
This sequence comes from Proteles cristata cristata, assembly GCA_017311185.1. Lineage (NCBI taxonomy): Eukaryota > Metazoa > Chordata > Mammalia > Carnivora > Hyaenidae > Proteles > Proteles cristata. The sequence continues at coordinate 865,708 of JAESUZ010000164.1, read as the reverse complement.
GTAGGTGATAAAGGCAGTGGAAAGGACAATTAAAATGCAGACTGATGATTATTACCCCTGGGAGAATTCTGGGCAAATCTTGAGGATGTTCTTTGCACTGGCCATGCTTTCACTGAAATTGAAAATAGGACTCCACTCTTTGCTGAAAGAGCTTATCTACTTTGCTCAATGCTGGATATTTACTGGATATCTTTGAAAAGGCCCTAATGATAGGCTTTCTAAGCTTCAGAGTGAATTTCCAAGTATTTACTTGGCTAAAAGTAGCTTATGAACAGATTTTTCTCTTGTCACTTTGGCACACATGGGGGAGTACTCAAATTCTGAAGAGGCATGGAAATGGCAAATAATGAGGTCTGGATGAAAAGCTTCATTGTGGTTGAATTTTAAAAGCATTTTGTTTAATTTATTAACAAGCCTGAATTTGTTCAGATCCACAAACATTTGTAAGAAGGGGGAAAACTATTTTGGTGAAATAAAGTATTTTTCTGGAAGGTATTTTTAAAAGAAAAGGACTGAATCTGATAAAAGCTAGTGCTGGTAGCTCATCCAGTGCTCAAGGGACAACTTTACCCTAACTTGGTTTATTGTAGGAAAAATAAATTTCTGGACCTATTAGTATACTGTTATAGTGGTTGGCAAGGTTGTGAGCAGTCATGGAAATCAGGGAAGACAGTCCGAGGACCTTTCTTTTTGTTGCTGACACATCTCACACTGGTTACATGGCCCTGCTTATTACCTGTCCTGTGATTTCATGAAGCCTAAGCAACCTAAAGATAGAATATCATTGTCAACATGGCAAGATTTTAGAGTCACTTGTTCATCTTTTGACAGAATGAAGAGGGCCCATACTCTAAACAGAGAAGGTTTTCAGGTTTCAGCAATGAATGAATTCTTTTATTGGCTTTAAAAGCTTTGGGATTAAAAGATGCTTATGTTACATTGAAATAGGTTTACAGGATATATGAGAGACAGGATGTTAGGAATAAGAAAAATCAGCTGCATATTTGGATAATTTTCAAATAAATGGAAATATCGTTCTGGGCTTGTTTTATTTCTGGTGATCATGGTCTGCCATTTCTGAATCTTCTATAATTCACTGAGGATTTTACTTATTACCCCCTTCATCTGGACCATTTGTTTTGCTGAACATTTTAGGCAAAAGCTTCTTCATAAAGGTAATGCCATTCAAGGTCAACTTAGCCAGAGGCAGAATTTCCTGAGTCTTGCAGGATCCAGAAAACTCCTTTCCTCCAAATAACCCTACTTTATTTATAACATCTGTTGCTATTCCCTGAATTTTTTAGGTCAGTGAGTCCTTTCTCTGGTTTAGCAAATACCATGAGAAAAAATGCAAATTGTTATCAGTCATACATGTAGTAATGCAAATAATTAAGATTATTAGTAGTAGGATAATTTGTAGCAGAAGCTTCCTTTAGAATAAATCAAGATCAAGTGGGTGTGATAGGATGCTATAGCATTTGGGAATGCAAGAAGGGAAGGTAGGAAGATCACATATTAGTGACTTAATAGTTTTTTTTTTTGTTTTTTTGTTTGTTTGTTTTTAGCTTTACCTCATTTACTGACCTACAATATTGAGACCTTCATTGTTTGATAGTATAACCTCCCATTGGAGCATAAGCTTTGCAGAGCAAGTTCTATTCATTCACTGGCATTTGTCAAGCAACTAGTAGCAGCATATAGTATGTGCTCAATAAACGTGAATAAATTAATAACCTTGTATACAAGAGCTTCCCTAAAAATGTTTCTCTCTATATTGCTAAAGTAATATGTTCAGTTAATTTCTAAGGTCCTCTTTTTATTTTTTTTTAAACTCCATCCCTCAAATGACTTTTAATAAGGTTCACTATACCAGGTATAAGTAGTTTCTCCCCCTCTACTTCCCCTCCCCACAAAAAAATTAAAACACTAAATATCAGGTGTTCTAGTACCTAAACAAGCTTATTACAGGAATCAGTCAATCAAGTATTATTGCCTACATATTGTGTGCCCAGGATTTTCTTTTTTCTAGAAGAGGCCAATCTGTTAATACATATTTTACTTTTATACTTAAAAGAACCCAAGGCAAGCAATTAGGACTTTTACTGTTCAGGGATGCAAATATGCATGATAAATAATAGCCATCATTTTAATCTTTCAGATTTTATTTTATGGTTGCGTTATGACCATTTGTCTGATGTATTTAATTTTCTAAATTTCTGTTACATGAAAAATGGAAACTGTATTGATTTAACATCAGAAAAATGTACAGCAGTTAATATAAAAAAGGTGGCATCTAATTTTGTTAATAAACTGTAAATGATAAAATGACATACAGTTTAGATTTCAAAGAATTGAGAACCCACATTTTTGAGTAACATTGATGGTGTAGTTTTAGTTTTGGCAGCAGCGTAATTGTATAGTGTGATATTTCTCCTTTATTGTTTCTCAGAGTAAGCTTGAAATGTTACTACAATATGGGTGATTTTGCCCTGGTGAAGTGTGCACTGAGCAAGGGGGACCTAATATTTGTATTACAAAGGTAAGCCTTGCAGAGATTTGCAAGACTAGACACTCTGGTCATAACTACTCTTAACCCTGACACTGAAGGATTATTAATGTCAAATGACACTAGTGTGCCATTACATATCATGAATTCAAATGTATTTTGTTCTTTCTGATTGTCTCCAGAAGAACAGTAAATTTTAGTATTTAACTCTGCAACCTAATGGCCTGTGTTTGACTCCTGATGTTCCATTTATGAACTGTGTCAGCTTTACTTAATCGTCCCATGTCTCAGTTCCCTCACCTATAGAATGGGGATAATTGGATCAACTCTAGAGTGGGTCTGAGGATTACATATGTTAATACAAATAAAAGCTTAAAACAGTGACTTGCTATGGATAGATTAGTAATATTCTTGTCTTTAGAAATTTTAGCTCTGAGGAAATAGTAATATAAGAATGCTATGTACAGGGTTAGCTCATGAACAAAATAAAATGACATGTCTGGTGTGTCATGTCTGGGAAGAGTTATTAAAGTAAGCACAGAAGCTTTCAAGGTAAGAAAGGACATGGATCTCCATGTTTGACAGTGCACAACCTGAGTTGGTGAGGGATGAGGCCAGGTAAGAGAGTGAGGACTGAATCCTGAATGCAAGATAGCTAGTGGGCTGTTGCCTTGATAATCCTGGGAAACCCTAAAGGATTTATATTGGAGAATGACATGCTGAAATAAGTTTTGAGCAACACCACTGTGGCTAAAGTTCAGAGAGAAGATTGGAGAGGGCTTGACCTGTGCAGGAAGTGAGGTAAAAGGCTGGTAAGTGGAAAGAGTGATGACGGTCTGGATGAACCAGGCTGTTGGGCCATTGGGGATAGAGAAATGGACAAATTTGAAATCCATAAAGAAGATGGAATCAGTAGCATCTAGTGATTGCTTCCATATGGTGAGTAAGAAAGAGATAAGAGTTGAGGATGATGGCCACATTCCAAGCTGTGGTTGACCAGAACATGGCCCATCTCTTTGACCTGGTAACCAGTGTTGTGGTGGGCTTGGAGGCTTCAAGGAGTCATGTGGTCAGATGGAGCTGCTGCCTGGGGTGAGACAACATCACAGGTGAAACTGAAGTGTTGGGTCATAGCTGGAGGCGAGGAAAGGTTATAGAAGCAATGGGTGTGTGATGTTAAACGTAGCAGATGAGGGCAAATCTGGGGCCAGTGTCCAGAACAGCGCAGGATGTTGCCTTCACACTCTCAGGGTTTCATGTAGCAGTAAGCAGAGTTTTAATTTTTTTTTAACCTAATATGACTCTTTTCTAGTGAATATTGTCCCCAGAACAACCCCCTAGGCTTTAAAGGCCCTGGGCAATTCCAAACCTGTGTTGATTCTCCCCTTATCTGCCCTGGGGCCTTGTTTCTCACATTTAAGGGTTGTGTCTGTCCTTGAGGCAAATTGGAGGTCACCTTGAATCTGAGATTATCTTGGGCTCTTACCTCAAGGTTCTGAAGATGCTTTTTTCCCACTGAGACAAGCGGCCCTGCGAAGCTAGATCGGAGAGTTCTTAAATCTTCTTTGTCAGTGCCCCTTGGGACACTCCTATTCCTCAGTCCGCAAGGTGCTGAAACTTGAACCCTTATGCATTTTAGCTATGTGTTCTGCAAGCTTAGCTCGAGAGAGGAGTTAGGTTGAATTCAGCTAATTAATAAATTAATTTTCTCATTTCACAAGGTTCAAGTTTGATGAAGCATTCCCAAACTTTTACGATAAAATACAAGCCGGTGCACATGGTGAATTACAGTGCCCGTGGGCAGGAATAAAAAAATGTTGTTCAGAAACAGGCAATCTCATCTTTGATGAACCAGCTAAGAATGATAGAACTGTTAATTTATGTGAATGAAATGTGAATCTTTTTTTTCAGTTTGTTTAATATTAGAAATTCAAGAAGAGGACGATTCAAAGCATTTCAAAATATTGGAAACCTTCTTAAGGTGATGATTACAGCAAGCCTCATTGAAAGTAAACAGAGCTCTCTTGCTTCTTCAGTAGACAAACTGCAGTGGAGAGAATGAAATTAGCACTGAAAGTATTAAAATATTGATAGCAATCATTCCATGTCCACGCTCTGCCAATTAATAATTAATTTTACCTTGAAGGTAACTGTAAGAGTCAGACTTTTTTATCCCCATGCTTCTACTTGGCAAGAATACTTGACTTCCCCCTCCCCTTCCCCCCAATGTTATCAAGTCTCCAGCAAATAATTCACATTTTGATGTGGTTTTAGGTGGGATTTCTTCTGTGTGACTTCCTAAAATGAAAAAAAAGAGTTAGCTGTGAACGGTTTAGAGAAGGCATTAAGTTGGTTGTCTCTCTGATTTATATGTGGTGTTGGTGGATTCTTTTTAAGAAAAATTTTTAAGCTTGTTTATTTTGAGAGACAGCAAATGAGCAGGGTAAGAGCAAGGAAAGAGGGAGAGAATGCTAAGCAGGCCCTGTACTGTCAGCACAGAGCCCAGCGTGGGGCTTGAACTCATGAAATGTGAGATCGTGACCTGACCTGAGACAGAGTCAGATGCTTAACTGACTGAGCCACCCAGGCACCCCTGTCAGTAGATTGTTAATGTGTCATTGCCACTTAGGTATAATCTCACAGTATACCTGCTGTTTTCAAAACTTGCTAGGGTCATATGCAAAAGTGGAAGGGGATGATCTTTGTCCTCTGCATGCTGATGATTACAAAAGGGCTATCGATGGTTAGAAAATACATATTTTTCTCATCAAAATAAAGCAACATCCTTCACTTTGTATGGCTGTTTGGGTAAGAGAAGTTTGCATTGAACTTCTCCCGTATCAGGAGAGAACAACCTTCTTGCTATGATGGTATTTTGGACTTAAAAGAGGTTGTGCTATCTAAGTGTTGATGTTATCTTTGTAGTTGGTTAGCAAAAACGGTGTCCGAATTTGTTTTATACACAGAATAGTTATCTATTCAGAAGTCCTTTGGAATAATTTACCTGTTGTTTTTTTTATTTTGATAAATACAAAGTAGCTAAAATATTCACTCCTTTTCTCAACTATTTGCTGAATGCATGGTATGTGCCATTCTAGATGAAAGCAGACTTAAAACCAGTTCATATCACACTAAGAAGTTTATCAAGAATAGTATCGTTTCTCATTTTCTAAGCCAGGACAATTCCTGGCCTTTGGCCCTTATACCAAAACGTTTCCCCTTTTAAAACCACCTAAGTGGTTTAAGTCTAATTAAGAGGATAGACTTAATTACTTTGATTATATATACTTAATATATTTTAGAGTTTTAGAGTCATTGCTCATGCCAGGATTTGAAAATGTTTTCTTTAAAAAAACTTGCTGGGGTGCATGGGTGTCTTAGTTGGTTACATTGTCTTCTGGTCTTCTGTCTCCCTCTTTCTGGCGCTTTCCCCCCTCATGCTTTCTCTCTCAAAAATAAACAAATATTTTAAGAATTATATATATCTATATGTCTGTGTATATATATATATATTTAAAGATCTGCTTATGTGCAGGAACAGGAAAAAACGTAGTTGTCCTGAGTGACCCTGTTGAAGTGTTGGCAAACTGCACCTCCCAGAGAGCCCTGCCCACGATTTTGTTGATGTGGAATGTGCTGTCTTCCCAGCTTACTTCAGCCCCAGCTTTGTGTAGTCATACAACTGTTCAGCAGTGCTTTCTTGACTTTATTTCAGTTTTGGTGCCTCAGCTCTAACCTGACCTAGACAACTCAATCTGTTTGTTACTACCCTAGTCTATAATGAACAATTTTTTCAGACCCTTAATTGCAACAAAAGACTTTCAAGCATTGATTTTTTTTTTTTTTTGAATAAAGAGGAACAGATGGGCGTACTTTTATTTGGATGACTATGTGAATGAAAGTGAGGCTACTGATTAGGCTTCATAAGCCACCACCATATTTATTATTAATAGGATTTATGTGGCTTACAGGGTTTTTACCAACTCCTGTTCTACTGATCCAGTGGCATAAGTGGTGAGATCCTTGCCAAGGAGTTAGATACTTCTGGTTTTCTCTAGTTACACATGAGGTTTATATGGTCATGCCAGTAATTTAGTTTCTACAACTGTAAGGTCAATAGGCATTGTTACTTGTGAAATGTGAGCCAGAAATTATAATAGCCTTCAGATGGATTTTATTTTGCTCTTTATAGTTACTCAAGGGGAGAGAGAGTACCTGTGAAAACAAAGATGTACCAGCATAGTGTAGTATTTATCATTTTTTCCAGATTAGACAGAAAGCACACTTAGAGGTTGTTTTTATTGGTGACAGTAGGGTTCCCAGTGTAAGTTGACAAGAAACACTATAATGTTTTATATTCAACCTTTCAAAACCCTGTTAATTATGCATAAGATAATACTCTTCAATAACATCAGGAGTAGACAAATGAAATCATTCGTTTTATATTCCATAGCCCCATGCACATCTATTATAACTGCATTTGAACGCCTCCACCCCCATTTCTCAAAATCACTTTTTCATACCTATAATGTGATATCATAAATGAATATGAACAGTATTATATAGTATATAAGACTGTATGAAAAAGACCTTAGCTTTTGAAAATATAAACCTCTTTTGTTACTTGGAAGGGACAGTTTGCTGACAGCCCATGCCCTGATCAGAGTTTGAGGAAGACTTAACCAAACACAACTACGAAAAATCCTAACATACTCCTCAGTATGTGGAAGGAGAGATGTTGGTCAACCATTTACCATTGTCTTCATTTCATCACATAGTACCTCTGACAAAAATGGCATGCATTCCAACATGCTTAACATGCGACCTTGGCAGCAACAGTGTAGATAGAAGTGGATCTTTGTGATGGTTCGGCTTGGATTATGAACTCTAGCTGGAGAAAGGGCTTCAGGCTTCCTGCAAATCCTCAGTATGATGGGATATCCAGGGTGTATCTGCATATTTCTTCAAGTTGGAAGTGTTCTAGAGAATTATTTTGAAAGGTAAGAGAAGAAATGTACAGAGCACATTTAAAATGACTTTGTAAAATGATATGATTTGGCCAAATGCACATTATTGTAATTTAGCCAAGATAGGTGGCCACTTGAATGTTCCCGGAACTGTAATTGTCTACATGCTATTTGCAAGACCCTTTTTGATAGCGGTAGCAAAATGCACCTTTTTCTTTCAATATCCATTTGGTTAGGAATGCATCCATTACATATAAATGATGACTGACTGACTCTCTCTCTCAGTTAATGTAAATACAGGTGAAGGTAATTTCCCTATTTTTCTTTTTTCCCTATTTTTGTCCATTTTTTATTTTGTTACAGAAGTTATTTTAAATATACTGTTTTCTTAAAATTCATTCTAAACCGTGTATTTGCTTAAAAATGAAAGGGAAATATATTTTGAGAAAGACAACCATATCCAAATAGAGGTGGTTCTAGGTATGTATTTTATAGCCAGAATTTCAAAACGTAGAAATTTCAGATTTCTAATTTTTCATTATTAAAAACTGGTTAAACTTTTAAAAACTCCACTTTGCTGACACAAACCAGAAGCAATTAAAATATAAAAAATAGAATCTTATACAAAAATGGTACTTTTAAACTGGAAAAAGTCATGATTTTTGCATTGGTAGATACAATGGTACTATTGCTTTTTAAAGTTTATTTATTGTGTATGAGAGAGAGAGAGAGAGCAAGCAAGAGCAGGGGCAGAGGGGAAGAGAGAGAGAGGGAGGGAGGGAGGGAGGGGTTGGGGAGGGTGAATCCTAAGCAGGCTCCATGCTGTCAGCACTTGGAGCCAAACATGAGACTCAAGCTCACAAACTGTGAGATCATGACCTGAGCCAAAATCAAGAGTTGGATGCTTAACCAACTGAGCCATCCAGTCTCCCCACTGGTAGTTTTCTTGCATAGTTCTAGAGTATAAATCAATGACCCAATTGATAGAAAGGGATTTTCTCTTGTCTATGAATTCAACTATTAGTAGTAAATGTTAAATACATCTTCTCATTGAAATACTCTTTATTGGATAAAATGAAGTAAAATAAATGAACAAGTAATATTTGTAAGTTCTGAGTTGTATCATACATATTAGACCTGGAGGTAGATGTCTCTTCTCTCCAGTGCACAGAACTAGTTAGGTTTCTAACTTAATTCTGCCTCTACTAGGTGTTTGACATTAGGCAAGTTATGTAGGTATCTCTGTGCCTCAGCTTCCTCATACACAAAATGAAGGAAAAACAGTATTTTCCTCTTACAGTTCTTATAAAGATTAAATGATATAATACTTATATCTTGTAGGAATTCCAGTAACATGAAGTGTTGGTTATTCTCAGTTATGCTATATTAACAAAGTACTTAATTATAAATGCATGTATTTTTTCAAATTCTGAAAATATATTTTTATTTAAAAACGTTGGAAAATGCAGGAAGATATAAAGAAGGTAATAAAAATCACTTATTCCCCACAGAGATAATCACTATTACATTTAGTTATAAATCATTTCCTTCTTGGCAGCTCTACTTTTTGTTAGCATTTGCCTAGCATTTATCAGTTTATTTTTAAACTTTCAGTGCTACTTTATGGTATCTTCCTAATAAGCAATTTATAACTGGACTTTAATTATGATATAGTTCGAGAGTCTTTGTTTTCAAAAAAGACAGTCTAAATCCTTTGCATTTATTGTGGTAATGGAATGGATACTTAAAATTTTTTCGTGTCTTTGTTTTCCGTTGAGCATTTTCCCCTTTGTTCTTGCTTTTAGTGGAATTATTTGAGTTTTTAATCTCCCCTGCACATTTTTTCCCACTTACTCAATTTGTAGTTGACATTCTATCTCAATTCTTGTAATATTTACCCTAAAATATTTGACTTGCATACTAAACTGTAGATTATCCTAATACAGTGTACAGTTGATGAAAAATCCTATCCTGTTCTTAAATGAAACAGTAATCCTAGAACCTAAACACTTCTTTCCTCTGTTTCATTTTACTATTATCAAGAATTTAATTATGATTAGAAACACTGCAAAATGAGTTATTTTTGATAGAGATTTACCAACACATGTTACTAATTTCTTTGCTTGCTATTATTTCTTACATCTCATTCATTCCTGTGGGATTCACTTTTATTCTGATTGAATCCTTCTGTAGTTTTTTTCAGAGGGATATGTGCTTAGTAAGTTCTTAGTTTTTATGTCTTTGGCTTTTTTTTTTTTTTTTTGAAGTATTAGGTGATTATGTAGCTGGGTATGGAATTCTAGGTTATGTTATTTTTTCTTAGTATTTTGAAGTTACTAATATTTGTGCATCTATTGTTGTTGCTGATAGTACTCATATTGATTTGATATTGTTGATCCTTTGCAGATAGTTTATCTCTTGCAGCTTTCACAACTGTTTCTCGTTTTTCTTGGTGTTTTATAGTTTCAGTACAGTGTTTTAATTGTGGCTTTGGTTTTATTTAGTCTAGGAGTTAAACTCTTACTATTCATTCATATCTTCAGTTCTGGAGACTTAAAAGTATCTTTCTTTGTTCTCTTTAGTGTTTTCTTCTCAGATGACTATCATATGCTGGAGTTTTTCATTCTCTTCTTTCTGTTTCAGTTTCTTTTTCATCCTTGGTTTATTTCTAACTTTCTGTGATACCTTCTAGGTTATCCTTAGATTTATCTTCTAGTTTACTAAATTCTCTTTGTCTTTGACTTATGTGATCTTTAACTCATCATTGTTTTGTTCTCCACTGGTAGACTTTTAATTACAGAATTCTTTTTCAAATTGTCCACTTTTTATAATACCTTGTTTTTGCCACCTGGGATCTATCATATCTTTTTTTAATCTGCTTGACAGTTATAAATGTTTATTTCAAATTAAAAAATTGCTTTAGTATCATAAGTTATTTGATGATGACCTTTTGTTTCATTTGTAAACTTTGATAGCATTTGATTTCTTTGCATTCTTTGCAGTCTTTTCTGTGGGTTCATCAGTAGTGATTATATTTTTTATAGGCTATGTGCTGGATTGTAGAAGCATCATTATGGGACAGTTTTGTGCTTTACTCTGCCATGGATGTATGAGTTCTCCACCTTAGGACCACCTTTTATATTGAGTTCAAAGTTTGCTTATGGCTCAAAGAATTTTACACAGTGCTTGCATACCTTACAGTGTAAGGAGTTAAGATGGTGATGGTTGACTCTGCTTCTTGTCCATACCTGGAGGTAAACCTTGTGTTTAGGCTGGGGGTGGATTTTCCAGTTGCAGTTTGCCCTTTGGTCTAGCTTCGTGGTGGAAGCTTAGGACTTAAAATCTTGACTTTCTGTATAAGTGCCGAAACCTACATCCACCTCCTCCTGAGGTCACAGTGGATTTATTTCTGCCTCTTGGAAATGTGTTTTTCTTATTTTTAAGTCTGTGTACTTGAAAATTTTTCTTCAAATTTTATCTAGAATTTCTAGATGGGTTAGAAGTGGGAAGAGAGTTTTCACACCTCAGATCAATCTGCTTTGTTGGCTGAAATGGCCTCTCATTTTTTATTTTTCTTTTTATACAATTGGAATTCTATATATAACCTTTTATTAATTTATTTGTTGCCTCTAAGAATTAATCATGGGCCTTTAACCATTAACAACCTTCTAAACCATGACTCTTCAGTAGTTGGTTTCCATAGAATAGATTTATCATTTATCTAGGTGCTTCTTATTGTTGCATATTAAGTTATTTCTAATTTTTCTTTCTTTTCTTTTTTTTTTGTTGCAATTATAAGTTACACTTCCATGAACATAGTTATGTATATATCTTTGTGAGCATCTCTACCAGGGGTACTTTATTAAAGGTGGAAGGATTAATGTATATCAGGGTAGGATCTAAACAGTTGGAAAGGTTAAAGAGGAATGGAAACTATAATAGATCTATCACAAAATTTTGAACTTGAGGAAGAAACACAATAAAATGGTAATAGGAGGAAAAAAGTGCAATCATGGGTTAGAAGTTTTTGCCATTATTAACTTCAAATCTTTTTGTTCATTCAGAAAACAAATCTTCATAACCTTATGTTGAATATTGGACCTAATGGGTTGGGATGGGAGATAAAAACAAGGTGGTTTCTGTTCTTTAGAAGAATATAGGCAAACTCTCAGTGAAGATAAATTGAACTCCAAGGAACTCTAATAAGGTGGTAGGCATAAGAGAGTGATGGAGGTAGGCATACCCAGGTGATACACATGAGGAAAATTTTGCTAGGGGCTTTCTTAAAAAGACGTATTCATGGTTACAAGGGAAAAAAGATGAGATGGTTCTTATCTCACCGCCCACTGTTGGGGTCTGGATCTTACACTTGGAACTTCTCCCATCATCGTGCCATCAGCCTTTGGATGAAGTCAGACAAGGAAGAAGGCAAAACTAGGAGGGAGGGAGGGAAACTGAAGGTTGCCCTACTTAATGCTGTGATGATAAATGCCCATTTGATTTGTGTTTTCTATTGTCCAAAGCTAAAATCTTCCTAAAACATACAGGAGGTAAGGTGGGAAGAGATGAGAGTTGTCCTCTAGGACACCTCTTGTCACCTTGGACAGTCCTTGCAGTCCACTAAAGTGTCTTGTTTAGAGATGCAGACAAGATCCTAGGTGACTTGGGCTGCTTTCCTGTTTGTTGCCTTTGAACAATTATCAGAATAACTGGATGTTTACATACCTTATTGTATGTTTCCAACCTTTCTTTTCGATCCTAAAAGTAGGCTCTTCATGATTTTTGAATGACTTAAAACCAAGAGAACTATTGATGCTGCACAATATGGATCCATCTATTTCTTATCCAATTCCTTTGCCATGAGAAGTAGGAAAAAACTACACAAAGAAAATTAGTTATCGCCAAAATAATGAAAAGTAAATATTTGTCACTTCCAAATGTAATGAGGTAACTTGTATTCATGGTGTCCATTATGCCTTCACAGTGTCTTGACCATAGTTGGTCACCTTGAAACTTTTTCAAGCACTGAAACTCTTACTTCCAAATAATCTCCAAATGGTTAACACCACTTCCCCCACCCCCATCCCCGACAAAAAAGAAATTGCAATATATTAGGTAGATCTTATGAGCTCAAATTTATAATGGGTGATATGGGTGATAATTACAGTTTGAGGTCACCTTGAGCTGGTGACTTGTTTTTAGATTCCCATGTTGAGAGAATTATAATTCACTCCAGTAGGTAGTCAGAATTTAAGGATTTGGTTTCTTGGTTTGTTGAAGCAGCTTGCTTTGCAGTCTCTAGGTCTGAGATAAGGATAGTAAGAAATGCTTCATTCAGAGTTCTTGTGAGAGCAAATTAACTTGGTTGCACAAGTGAATGTATTGAAAGTTTCAGAGGTTATTAAGATTGGTTTAAGATTAAGAGTTTTAAGAGGTATTAAGACACACAATGTTCTTCTGTGTCCATGTTTTTAAATACTCATTTTTTATTTTTATTAGTTTATTTATTTATTTTGAGAAAGAACAAGAGCCAAAAGGGCAGAGAGACACAGAGAGAGGGAGACAGAAAGAATCACAAGCAGACTCACCACCATCAGTGCAGAGCCCGATGGGGGGCTCAAACTCATGAACCATGAGATCATGACCTGAGCTGACATTGAGAGTTGGATGCCTAGCTGACTGAGCCACACAAGCACCCCTTTAATAGTCATGTTAAAAATTCATACCATGGACAAATTCCTAAGCACACACTACCAAAATTCACATGGGAAGAGATAGAAAATCTGAACAGACCCATAACTAGTGAGGAAATTAAACTCATTATCAAAAATCTCCCAACAAGTAAGAGCCCTGGGCCAGATACCTTCCATGGGGAATTCTACAGATACTTAAATCAGAGTTAATACCCATTCTTCTCAAGCTATTCCAAAAAATAGAAATGGAAGGAAAACTTCCGGACTCATTCTACAAAGCCATCATCACTTTGACTCCCAAACCAGACAGCGACCGAGCAGAAAGAGAGAACTAGAGGCCAATATCCTTGATGAATACAGATGCAAAAATCCTCAACAAGATACTTGCAAGTCGAATCCAGCAGCACATAAAAAGAATTATTCACCATGATCAAATGGGATTCATTCCTGGGATACAGGGCTGGTTCAATATTTGCAAATCAATCAATGTGATACATCATGTCAACAAAAGAGAAGATAAAAACCATAGGATCCTGTCTATAGTTGCAGAAAAAGCATTTGACAAAATATAGCATCCCTTCTTAATAAAGACTCTAGAGAAAGTTGGGATAGAAGCAACCTACTTAAACATCATAAAAGCCATCTATGAGAAGCCTTCAGCTAATCTCATCCTCAATGGGGAAAAACTGAGAGCTTTCCCCTTGAGATCAGGAACACGACAGGGATGTCCACTCTTACCACGGCTGTTTAACATAGTGCTGGAAGTCCTAGCATCAGCCATCAGACACCAAAAGGAAATCAAAGGCATCAGAATTGGCAAAGAGGAAGTCAAACTTTCACTCTTCGCAGATGACATGATACTCTACACAGAAAACCTGACAGACTCCACCAGAAGCCTGCTAGAACTGATCCAAGAATTCAGCCAAGTTGCAGGGTACAAAATCAATGTACAGAAATCGGTTGCATTTTTATACACCAACAATGAAGCAACAGAAAGAGAAATCAAGAAGCTGACCCCATTCACAATTGCACAAAAAACCATAAAATACCTAGGGATAAACCTAACCAAGGATACAAGAGATCTGTATGATGAAAACTATAGAAAACTTAATGAGGTATATTGAAGACACAAAAAAATGGAAACACATTCCATGCTCATGGATAGGAAGAATAAATATAGTTAAGATGTCATTACTTCCCAAAGCTATATACACATCCAATGCAATTCCAATCAAAATTGCACCAGCATACTTCTCAAAACTAGAACAAACTATCCTAAAATTTGTATGGAACCACTAAAGACCGAATAGCCAAAGTAATACTGAAAAATAAGACCAAAACGGGAGGGATCACCATCCCAGCCTCTACTACAAAGCTGTCATCATCAAGACAGTATGGTATTGGCACAAAAACAGACACATAGACCAATGGAACAGAATTGAGAACTCAGAAGTGGACCCAAAAGTTTACAGCCAACTGATCTTTGACAAAGCAGGAAAGAATATCCAATGGAAAAAAGACAGCCGTTTTAACAGATGGTGTTGGGAGAACTGGACAGCAACATGCAGAAGAATGAAACTAGATCATTTTCTCACACCATGCACAAAGATAAACTCAAAATGGATAAAGGACCTGAACGTGAGACAGGAAACTATCAACACCCTAGAGGAGAAAGCAGGAAAGAACCTCCTTGACCTCCACCGCAACAGTTTCTTACCTGACACATCCCCAAAAGCAAGGGAATCAAAAGCAAAAATGAACTTCTGGGACCTCATCAAGATAAAAAGCTTCTGCATAGCAAAGGAAACAGTCCATAAAACTAATAGGCAAATGACAGAATGGGAAAAAGTAGTTGCAAATGACGTATCAGATAAAGGGCTAGTATCCAAAATCTGCAAGGAACTCACCAATCCACACCCGAAAAACAAATAATCCAGTGAAGAAGTGGGCAGAAGACATGAGCAGACACTTCTCTAAAGACGCCACATATGAAACGATGCTCCGCGTCCCTCCTCATCAGGGAAATACAAGTCAAAACCACACTGAGATCCCACCTCATGCCAGTCAGAGTGGCTAAAATGAACAACTCATGAGACTATAGATGCTGGTGAGGATGTGGAGAAACGCGCACCTTCCTACACTGTTGGTGGGAATGTAAACTGGTGCAGCCCCTCTGGAAAACAGTGTGGAGATTCCTCAAAAAATTAACACTAGAACTCCCCTATGACCCAGCAATAGCACTGCTAGGAATTTACCCAAGGGATACAGGAGTGCTGATGCATAGGGGCCCATGTACCCCAATGTTCATAGCAGCACTTTCAACAATAGCCAAACCATGAAAAGAACATAAATGTCTCCATCAGCTGACGAATGGATCAAGAAGAAGTGTTTTATCTATGCAATGGAATACTACATGGCAATGAGAAACAATGAAATCTGGCCATGTGTAGCAATGTGGATGGAACTCAAGGGTGTTATGCTGAGCGAAATAAGGCAGGCAGAGAAAGACAGATACCATATGTTTTCACTTGTAAGCGGAACAGAAGAAACTTAATAGAGGACCATGGGGGAGGAGAAGGGGGGAAAATAGTTGGGGAGAGGGAGGGAGGCAAACCATGAGAGACTCTTGAATACCGAGAACAAATTGAGGGCTGGTGAGGGGGAGGGGAAGGGGGGTGATGGACATGGAGGAGGGCACTTGTTGGAATGAGCACTGGATGTTATATGGAAACCAACCTGACAATAAACTATGAAAGAAAAAATAAAAAAAATTGTGCTATTTATATGAAGAAACTAAAATGACATCATTTTTGTACCACTGAGTACGCCAGCACAGCTTGAAAATGAGGACCACTGCTTTTTAAAATAATTTTTTTACAGTACTTCTCCCACCGTGTTGCAGTAACTTAGTGATCTTCCTGTCTCCCCTGAGCCTTTTGAAGGTGGCAAAGCCTGTATCTCATTTACATCTGTATTCCTAAATTTTGGCACCCAGTTTTCGTCTTACATGGTCACCCTTTCCTTAGACCCACTGAGGGCTTCCCAAGTCCCTATTCCTCTTCCACGTAGCACAGTGTCTATGATAGATCTGTGGGGTGAATCGTATTACATTGCAATTACATCCCAGCAAGCATTGCTCTATTATGGTCTCTGTTTATAGAAGATAGAATTAGGGGTTCCTGGGGGGCTCAGTTGGTTAAGTGTCCAATTCTTGATCTCAGATCATGATCTCACAGTTCATGAGTTTGATTCCCACATCAGGTTTTGTGCTGATGGTGTTCAGCCTGCTTGAGATATGGTCTCCTCTCTGCCCCTCCTAGCTTGTATTGCTCTTTCTCTCTCTCTGTCCCTCTCAAAATAAATAAACTTTAAAAATTTTTTAAAAAATAAAAGACCAAATTAGGTATTGATCTTACTGATGCTTCTCTTA
The DNA here is from genome assembly GCA_017311185.1 of Proteles cristata cristata. Lineage (NCBI taxonomy): Eukaryota > Metazoa > Chordata > Mammalia > Carnivora > Hyaenidae > Proteles > Proteles cristata. Next base: position 849,112 of record JAESUZ010000164.1, on the reverse strand, counting down.
CAGTATATTTATGCACATCCATTTATGGGAACTTTGGTTGCTCTTTTCCTGCATAAGATAAATTGATGCTCGAGGTAGAAATTAAAGTATAAAAAATTACAAAACAAAAGTACAAAAAATAGTGAAACATTTGCATTCTTTCCAGTCTTTTTTCTTTGTGTGCATTAGGTATAAAAGTGATGTCTATATCCTGTTTTTTTCACTAACATATTATGCGCGTTACTCCACACCATTAAAAAGTTTTCTAAACCTAATTTTAATTGCTTTGTGAATGATTTCCTTTTGTGAAAGTCCCATGGTTTATTTAACCCGTCATTTACTGTTTCTAAACTGCTTTTATAAATTATGTACTAATACTATGATATTCTTGCATATAATGTATCAACTGTGCAAAGATTTGTTTAGGATCAATTCCTCAAAAACAAACACAAGACTATATCAAAGGTGCAAACCTTTTCAAGGGTCTTGTTACGTTTTTGCTTTAGAAAAACTTGTAAATGGACCCATGCTCTTGGAGAAGGAGAAATCGTAATCTGATTGCAGTTTGATAATTGTTAATGGCTCAGAAAACAAATTCTTCTGTTACGAAGTATAGACTTTAGATGACTGTAGAAGAGCTAAGTTTGATTTGCCAAACTGAGCAGATAACAGAACCAGGCCACCGTGCTATTGAAGAGAATTGGCTTTTAGGCTCTGTTAAGTCTCAATTTCTTGGGGATACTGCTCTCTCCCGGCTTTTGGTAGCCCTGGTTCTTGCTGGAATTACATATCCTAAGTTTGATTTGCATCTGACCTCCCCTCTACGACATCCTCCAAAAGAGCAAGGGACAGAGAACCTGTTTAGAGATGTGATGTACTCAACTTAAGAGCCAGCACCCATTTACTTTATCACAGGCTGACCTTGGGTTCTGGCGGAGCAATACAGTCTGGGTTTCTCTTCTCAGTTTTGCATTAACAAAGCTTTTTAAAGTTCCCACATGCAGAAAGGTTTGATACAGTGGGAATATTATTTTGTTTCAGGGGAAAGTATAATATGTGTAAGGGGATACATTGAAACTGAATTCTTACATATTTAAAAAATTTAACCTGTTTACCCAGAGGCAGAAGTGATTTGGGGTTTAGAAAAAAAAATCACAGATAATTTGAAATTCATACATTATTATTTGATTTAAAGTCATATCTTTCTTCATCTAGATCATACCAGTATAATTCTAAGGGAAACATCCCAGGAGTTTGAATGTGATTTTTTTTTTTAATGTAAAGAAATGGCACTTTTTTTTAAAAAAAAAAACCAAATTGGCTTTTCACAGTAGCAGACCTGCAGCTGTTAACTAATCCCATAACGAGCAGTATTTACCCACACATTTTCCAAATTAAATGTGGGCATATGCAAGCCTGGCTTTAGGTTTTAAAATATAGTCGCTTTACTTGCGCAGGAAAAAAATTTGAACCCAAATTACCCCAAGGGCTAGAAGCACTAATGGAGAAGTGAGAATAAAAAAGCCAATGGGGGTAGGGCAGTGTATGTGACTTTGTAGAATGCCCACTTAGAGCAGAGAGGGGAGGTGATGGCAGAGATGGTTGACCAATAATGCAAGGACCTGAGCATTGCTTAGCAGATGTGATCAGTTCCCCAGAACAAGTCATGCTTACCTTACTAGAGCCTGGGTATTAAAGACTGCCATTCAGGCAAGGCCTGGTGATCGTTTTATCCTAGGAGGCACTAGAATTTTTTTTCCCCCCAGAATTACTGTGTAATTTCTATTTGCCCTTCTCTTTAAAATTCTTTTTCAGATAGTGAAATGACATTTTTACGACTTGAGTTTAATTTAGATTCAGTTCAGTACAGTTTTTGAAAACAAATTAATCCTGCACACTGAGCTAAAACTTGGGCTTGCTAGAATGGCTGATCATTGCATCTCCCCCTAGCCTGCAAATTTTTTGAGAATCCCATTAAATTTTATCCAGGAGTCCCTTACCAGCCAAATGTATTGTTTCCATGGATACAATTAATGGGGAAAGCAATTTTATAAGACTGATGTAAAAAATGAGCACTTCATCAGCCCCCCTGCTGGTCACATTTAGAGACTAGAGGAAGGAAATCTGCTCTTGTGGGCTTGGTGGAAGGTCTGTAGTGTAAAGGGGGCAAAACAGTGAAAGCAGAAGTCAAAAGTATCTTTTTCAGTGTAAGGAATTACCCTGAAGATTTGATTAGGAGTTGGACAATGCCACTAAACTGTGCCACTTTTTTATATTGTTGTATTTATAGAATCCACTCTAGAAAACCTTAAAACACACACACACACACACACACACACACACACACACACACACACACACACACCATTTCTTACGAATACAGATGTCCCTCCTCCTTTAATTGCTGAAACAGGTTTTAGGGGATCTGGCACAAGATGGGTAGAGAAGAAAGAATGAAAGCCTCAATGAAATGAAGGACTCATTAGCTTTTTACCGTTGCTAATTTCCACCATAACATTTAAATTTGAGTTGTTAGGACTCAATCATCAAAATTTTTCTTGATGAGCATCTTTCTTATATTCTGAAATATATTCAATGAGGTGAAATTAGTACCACCTCCTCTCATTTTCCAGAATATTAAAGGGAAAATCAGAGAACCACAGTGTCGGGTCCTAAGTACCAAAGAGTACTTTCACTAGCCCAGAGCAAAAACCTAATGGGATTGCTTGAAAAATTTAGGGCCCCGCTGTACAATGGTCACATGGCATTTTGACTATCAAAATTTTTTGGAGGGGGTCGTCTATCATTGGGGGAAGAAGGGAGACTGGAGCAATTCTGTGTTCAGTTTAATATCACTGTGCAGATTGTGGCAAACTGTTGCCTCTTTTCTGTTTCCATGTGGCTGGACATAGGGGTTATGCCAACTTAAAAAAAATAGAATGTGAACAAGTATATTTTAGGATGGATAAATGCAGTTTAATTGGTTGCAAGTAAATACACTGAAGAACCGATTTGTTTATATTTTCAGTACCACAGCTATGCTGGGTATTTTTTGAGTTTGCTCAAAAGGGGGCTGTGACAAAGATGTTTTCCCCTGCAGAGGGCAGTCTGCCTCTACAAAACACACCTGACTTCGCAGCATTTGAGCATAGAGAACAAGTATGTATAATTATTTTCTAAGCTGTAAATGTAAATAATTCTCTCTCTTTTGGATGAGGCTATGGGGAACATTTTTCTATATTAGAAAATTATAGTTTGTGTATAACTCTATTCATGTATTTTCCTCTTGCTCTTTTATGTATTGTTTTGCTGACCAGCTTTTCAAGATTGAAGGCATTTTTGAATAAGCATTGAGCAAGAGAGATAACAAATAAGGTCCCAAATGGAGGGGGGAAATGGTAATCAGGAAAATAAGAGAAACATCAGGCTGGATTATAGATTAAAAATGAATTTAGAGTAGGAATTTGAGGTACCACAAATTGGATCACAGATGCAGAGAAAGTAAAATATACCACCGTGTGTGTGTGTGTGTGTGTGTGTGTGTGTGTGTATAGTTGTAAGTAAAATAATATTAGTTTAAGGAGGTTGCTATCTGCTACAGGAGATATTTAATCTGAAAAGTGTGAGAAAATAGGTATTTCTTTCTGTGATATATCTCTCCTGTTTAATGTGCCTCTCTGTCTAAGAGAGGGATGGATTAAATAAAGGCAGCTATTCCAGAAGAGAATCAGAACCTTTTGAGAAGAGGCACAGAAATGTGTGTAACTGATGCACGGATAAATAGGAGACAACAGAATTCCCAAACAGTTTAATGGTAGGTTTCCAGCACTTTGAAGAGGCGGTTTCACTTCGTGCTGACCGGGAGAAAAGTGCTTGGAGATACCGTGAAGGCTTAGTTTAAGGGGGTGTGAGACATCATGAAGCTGCAGATGATCAATTCAGTAGATCAGCTTCAAAGGGCAAATGAACCCACCTTCCTGGGGTAGAAATTCAGAAACTAAAAAAAAAAAAAAAAAAAAAAAGACATAGTTTTGTTTATTGAAAAACATAAAAAAAAATGGGTAAAACACTCCTTAAGAACACAGTAAGCAATACAGAGAAAAATGCTCAGAAACTTATGTCTTGGGAATATTACAGGAATCTGCCGCTCACACCGATTTTCACGTTGTGAATGCAAGTTTGGGAATACCTTTGAGAATTTCTCTTCTGCTGCTTGCCTGTCTGTTGACTTGCCAGCATATTCTCAGTTCCTTTTCTAAAGCTGTTTGAAAATGTGATTTCGTGTTCAGCTGCTTTTGTGAAGGGCAATTTATTTGTTCTCTTCTTGCACATATGTTTTTATTAATGTGCAATTATTATATAGCAAGATAACACCAATGCAAAATTTATAGTCTCTAAATGAAGAGGGACTGGACGTGGTCTAAATTTTGGAACTTGTATTTTTGGAGCCGGCTCTCAAATCATGCAGCTTTGTAGTCTGGATTTATGATGGCTGTGGCGGAGCCAGGTGGAGCAAAAGCCGCAAAATGGCAGGACGATTACTGGACGAGAAGATCACGGAGTAGTCTTGTCAGTTCCCAACGTGAAATTTAATCAGACTCCATAGAGAGTGACGTGATCTATCTTGTTAGCCTCTCCTGAACTACTTTGAAAACATGAATTATAAATCTTTCAAAATTTAAAACACAGGGAGATTCACAACTGTCATAGCTTGTCGTCCAGATGTGTATTTTGCTGCCATGAATTTTCATATTAGTCTTTTGTAATCAGGTGGCCCATTCTATAGCATAGTGATATTGCACATACACTCATGGGTGTGCATTTCGACCGTTTAGAAGGAATTTTACTGTAGCAAGTTTATTATGATCAAATTGGCCTATTCTCTGTTATATTGACATTGTTCTATCTTGTCACAGCTGTGAAGACCAACATGTAATTCTTTTCCAGAAGTACAGAACAAGTACAGAATGTTTGCATATATCCTACCAGCTCATCTTGGAGGGATATTTCTCCCTGTGCTGTCATAAACAGTTGAGCTTAAGCCCTCTAACGTAAACAAATTTTCGAAGTTTCTTACATTGTGTCCTTTTATTTTAAAAGAACACAACTTAACCTCTTTGAATATTAAAAATTAAAATAAGATAAAGTGTACAAAGTACTATTAAGCCTGCTGGATGTTTAAAGAGTGACAACATTGGATGGATCAGTTATTTTTCACTAACATAATAGAGACTTTGACCCTGTGAAATTGATGTGTTTTGTGGCATCAGTATTGATAAAACTTAGGAGAATGATGCTCTCTTTCTCTCCACTCACACAAACACACACATGTATAAAATCTATAACACTGTTTTCTACAAAAAATATGCCTACTTTCTTCCATGGCTAGTGATTTCTATATTCGTACCCTTGCCAAAATATGTTTCTAAATTAGCACTCTTGCCAAAATATGTTAACTTTTACAGTCTTTCAAATGCATTACACCCTCCTCACAATCCATACAGTCAGGTTTGCCTTGTTCCCCCCACCACTTCTGGGGCAGTGCTTCTTGAAAAAAGGGTAGGTGGCTTTTATGTGGCTTGAAAATTTTAAATAATATTCCATCTTGTATCTCTGTTGCTCTTAAGTGATCTTAGTGTCTTAGTGTGTTGATTTTAAACAAGATGGTCTCAGAATCTTAAGTATGCACTGAAATTATGAAAAGGGCATACTAAAATTTTTTTTTCTCATCCACTTCAGAATAAGTCAATTTAACTAACTTTCATGTTTGATTGAAAAACAGAAGCATCAAGCACTGTGGTTCCCACTCTGTCTTGACTCTGCATTGTACTGCCTTTTCCTGCCACCTTCCACAGCCCAGTGCAAAAAAAAAAAAAAGAAAAAACAAAGAAAAAACAAAACAACACATCCAGGGTGCGAACCCTGATTTTTCAGCCATTGTGTATCGTTGTTGCTGTTAGACTCTTAATTCTGCTTGAGTGTATAATATTTGCGTTTTCTCTTATTACACCAGAAGGAATTCCTTGGAAAACTTACTCACTTTCTCCCCATGCCTTTCATTTGCAGATGAAAAGCAAATGCAGATTTAAAAAAAATAAATAAATACGATGTGGTTAGGACCATTGATCACACTCCCTGTCTGCTGGGTCTTTGTTTCTGTTTCATGCTGCGTGCATCACATTACATTTCTGAACCTGTTGTGAGTTTTTTTTTTAAAGCATTCTTCTTTTGTAGTTTATTAAAATAAAAATATTTTCAGTCGGCAGAAATCCCATTGGTTCTTCTGGAAATCTTGCCCCACAGGCCTTTGCAGGACAAGAACAGATTGTCTGGGGCCTAATTCTGAGCATTGTTTTTTACGAGGAAATCAAAAGTATAATTGTTAAAACCCAGTGTGTCCTTTTATGTCTGAAAAGGAGAATGAAATTGCTGGTGGCAAAGCAACAGGGGATAGAGAGAGTGGATGTTAGGCAAGCCCTCTGGAATTGGGGGTTTGTTGTTGAAAGTAAAGGGAGAATGCACTTCAGAGTGTACCCAAGCAAGGGAGCATTTGCCAGGTAGATCATGGGACCCACCAAGTACAATGCAATGGGAATTTGAAAAGGAATAAATGGAATGAAGTGGTCTCTCTGGCCATTCAGTTTACTGCTGTCAAATTCTTTCTTAAAAGTCCCAATTTACAAATGGTGGAGAAAACGTTCTGATTCAGACTTAGAAGATGGGCTGTCAGATACTTACCAACTTTGGTTCTTTCTAGGATAAAAATCTTGATATTCTTGAGGGCTTTTTACATAAATGTAGGCTTTTTTCAGCCTAATTTATAACAGGAGCCCTCTAGCTCTTTGATCTCTGCTTTCCTTTTTTAATTCTGCTCAAAAATAGCTTGAGATTTTGATTTCGTTTGAGTTAATTCCACTTTCTGGATTTGGTCACTAAATGAGGTGTCTTGATTTGGGACTTGGGGCATAACCATTCTAGGTTCTTGAATTCAGCCAAGTTCTAAGAACACCCTGGGAGTCTTTAATTGGAATATGCAGGCAGTTGGGAATTTTGGCAAATGACATTTAGCGTATCTGCACACTTTAGGGTTCACATGGAAGACAAAAGATTCTTTGAAAAGGATCTGTGTTCTGAATTTAATTGGTAGGTAACAAAGGAGCTAAAAAGGTGGGGCGGGGTGGGGGGGCCTGTGAATCCTGACAGAACCTTAGTGGTATGCTGTGGTGGACAAATGGTTAAAATACACACTCATTGGAGTATGAAGGCAGTTCCTCTCAGCTGTCAGATAGTTTGACCAGTGTCAGGCTATCCTGACGCGTGCAGCATACCTTCATTGCACCATAAATAAAACAGACAAATTACTTTTTTTTTTTTTTCCCTCTAGGATGGAACAAGCAGCATGGGAGGGGAGGGGAAAGGATTAACAGGGGTGGGCGGGGTGATCTGAGGGTCTGCGGGAGGCTGGGGGAAGTAGTGAAGAATTAGAAGAGAAAGGAAAAAAGAGAGATCCTTTCAGTCTCTCTATGAATCTTGGAATGGCAGCGGAGAACAATGAGAAAACCAGGCAATTACCTAGAATCCTGTTCTCTTATCCAGACACAGAAAATATATTCTTTCACCAGCCTTCCTTCCATCCCCCACTCGCCACCTGCCCCCTCCCCTTCCCCGTCTATCTAATTCAGTTCTTTCGTGGAAGGCCCAGCATATATAACAAAGGGAGAGGGGTTTCTGAAGATGGGTCACTTGAGGCTCAAGGACCCAGCCTTCCAGGGATGCTGTGGGAAATGTTTCTTTATCTTCTGTGCCCTTATACTCTTCGGTAACCTCTGAAGCCGCAGCAGTGAGAAATGAGCAGGAAGGTGTTTTATAGGCTGAAGTCTTTCCCTGATTCTCAGAAAATCAAGTGATAGGGGTGCTCAAATACCTGATAAATGCACCAAGCTGACATAATCCTCCAATGTTTGGAAATTCCATCCTAAGGCGGAACTACAAATTCTGCATCCTGAAACCACTGTACCCAGAAACCTTATGGAATTCCACTGAGAAGTTCTGTTTTATTTCTTAGTTCTTAATGATTGCTGTGCTGTAAGAGGCTGTCCTTGACTCAGCTTGTCCCTTCCGTAGGCCACCGCTGAAGAGAGATACTGGCAGCATTAGTGATTTAACGGGTTCTGCCAAAGTGACTGGAGAGACTGCTCCTCCTTCAGTGCTGTGCTTCCCCAACACCTGCCAAAGCACATGTGTGGAAGGAGGAGCTGTGAATGACTGCTCCCTCTATGGCCTTTAAGGTGAGAACAGGGTATGTCCCATTTTCTGCTGAACTAAGAGCATTTGGTTAACGATCTATTGAAGAGTGACTTTTGAGTGAGGATGTGTGTCTGAGCCCCTGTCATTTATATCCCAAGATGGCAAGAGTGGACCTAAGTATAATTTCTTGTGCCCTCCATCCACCACCTCCCACAATCAGTAAGAATAACTTTGCATTGTCTTGAATGGTGATGGTTTCTGATGCGCCATCCACACTTCTTGTCGTGGCTGGTAGTTCATAAGGCAAGTCAGCTGCCTGGGGTTAGGGTGTGGTTGGCAGCTGCTTACAAAAATTCCTCTCTGTACTCACTACAGTAGCTGTGCAACCACTATAAAAAGTGGAATACCCAGGCTTTCCCATGGCAACGCTTACTCAAGATAGTGCTTGAAAGAGACTTAAGTTTTTTTCTTGGAAAAACAATTAGCAAAATCTCAGAGGCTAGGAGATTGCCAAGACCACTTCCCTACATTAGCCAAAGAATACTTGTTGGCATTTACTGGCTTATTTAACCTCTCCCTTTAAGTAAATAGAGTTACTGGAAATGCCATTGTTTCCAGTGGAGTGATGGTATTTGGTTTCAAAGTGGATGCAAAGTGCTTTGACATCTACTGTGCCTTAAAGTGTGTTTACATCTTACATAGTTGCCACTGTATTTATTTTCACAACTTGGTTCTGAGTCCGGAGTGGCTGGAACCCTGGTTTTGACTTCTCTGCACCGTCCTATAGGATCTGAAGTTTTGCATTTGGAATCCAGGGTGTTAAAGATGACATTTTTACCTCTTGCCTGATGTGATGTCAAGGAGACTTCATGGCTCTTAACTTAGGTTGAGACTCAACTAGGGGACATAAATTTATTAGCATTCTCCTGAAGTTTAAGAAAATGAAAAGGTACTGTATCACTTGGTAACATACCAGATGCCTAGAAATGTTAGTTATAATTATCCCAGTTAGGTACTTGTCAATATTTGTTGATTGAGGTCTCAGTTATATAAAGACAAACCTAGACTAGGCAACTCTTTTCTTAAGAAAGTTACTTTGTTTAGGACAAACTGCTAAAAATGAAGGTGCTTCTGAGTTAAGACTATAAAACGTATTGGAAGATGACATTATTCAACTTAAAAAAAATGTGTGGCCCAAAATAGCTTTAAATTGCCAGATGGAGTTTTTCTCTTTCTCGTTAGAAGTCACATTTGAATTTAACATAAGTTCCAAAACTCAGTGCTGAGACAAAACAAAAAATAATCTGATTAATCCCTAGTGGAATTTGTAAGTTTATACATCAGATTCATCATTAAATAAAAACCAAACCTGATATTCTTTACTAGTAATTTTTCTGATATATACACCAATTTAATCGGACCCCTTAACTGCTATAAGTATGTCTTCCTGAGATTTATCTAGTACTGACCATGCAGATACTTCTTTGTTAGGTAAGGTCACCTGATTTCTCCAAATTTAATTTCTATAAACTTTGTGTTTTAAGAAAGCATTACTACTTTTGAGTTTTTCAGTCGTCAAGATAATTGCTTCCAACCTCACTGAGTTTTATAAATTCCCACAAACTAATTCACTGATCATAAGGTAATAGCCTTCACTCCCCAAGTTGACAGTGGAGTCCAGTAGTGCATGTTGTATGATGCATCCTATGAGAGCCCACAGAGCTGGTCAGAATTACTTTTACCTACAGATCTCCTGTATGAATAAGAGTGTATGAAACTCAGAAATTCTGTAAGTCCCAAAGAATAAAGTATAACACCTCTTCTGGTGACTGCACTGAAACAGCTCACCTCAGTTTGTTTTGCTGGGGAGGGGCGATACCCTGGAAGGATTTGAGCCCACCTGAGATACTTCACCTCCCTTCTTGGGCGAATAAAAATGACTATAAAACACTTAATTGAGTGAATACTTTAAAATGTTATCTAAAGCAGTAACTCAATCTTTAAACTATCTTTACTTTTAAAAACATGCTCTTCGACAAATCAAGGTTCGATTTGGAAGGATGGCTTTAACTTTGGGAGAAACGTAGAGGGTGAAGAAAAGAGTTAAGGAACATGCATTGTTTAAATTGACATTAACTCTTTTTAAGAAACTCCTTGGATGTTGAGATTTGTTTTTTAAATGTTGGAGGATGACGAGTAATTCTAGAGGGACATAAAAGGACAGGGGATACTATATCACATTAAGATCACAGTTTGGTGACTCTGTGCAAGGCTTTTCCTTAATCTAATGTAAAGGTTTGTAAGAACCTGTCATCTCACTGCTCGTTGGCCGCGTTTTACATAATACCCTTCAGCATCATTGATACCAACCTCGATGGCATTATTATTGCTGTTTACAGTTGTGTGTTAGTAATGTTAAACCCGAGTGGGATTAATAAGTGATAAGGATTTTAATGTTATTAACAATCAGTAATACTTCTTGACAGCAGAAGAAAAGAAGTAGCATGCCATTAGCCAGCCTAGATAGATTCTACAGTCTGTAAACACCAAGATGCCTGGTAATTCATGTTGATACATCTTACTGTCTTCAAGTGGCTTTTCCTCCACCTTCATAATCTCTCCCACTTTCTGTTCCTGCCTCTCTTCTCTCCCTTATTCCACTCCTACTTTCCCTCCCTCCCTCCTTCTCCCTATCCTTCTCTTTGTCATTTCTCTGTGTGCTATGTCATTTCCCTGTGTGTGAAGATGGATTCTTCATGATCTCTCATCTTTACTGCTTTGTGGTTATTCTGCTGTTATTATCTGGAAATTGACCACTGCCTAGGAATCGTGTGTGTGTGTGTGTGTGTGTGTGTGTGTGTGTGTGAGAGAGAGAGAGAGAGAGAGAGAGAGAGAGAGAGAGAGAGAGAGAGAGACTTTTGCCAGTAAACCTGCTGGCTCAGCCTTCTTTGCTCCTAGCTCTATTTGCCTCCCTTTGCTCACTCCCACAGTCTTCCAGCTTCTACCTCAACACTCTTCATCCTCCCGCAGATGCTTCCTGGGGTTCTTTTTGAAATGAATGCTAGCCTTTTGTTCCAGTCCCACTCTGAGCTGCTAGGGTCAGGCAGCTAGCAGCCTCCCTGGGGCAGTGCTATGATGAATTTTGGCATGGCCAGGCTGTTAAACAACTCCATCATGGAGTGCCAGCGTCCTCAAAGATTGAAAGGAGCTGTGATGAGCTTTTTCCAAAGGCTCCATGCAAGTTTTGAAATGCCAAAGATTCCCGTGGATCCTTAAATTATGTGGTAATTTTTTTGAACCACACCTTCCCAGTAAAAATGCATTTTCTTTTTCCAAGAAACATAGGTACTCTGTGATCTTATTATTTAAGCCCTCAAATTTTCCCTGGGATCCATGCTATTTGGGTTTAGTCATTTTTTTTAATTTAAAAATATTCAAGTCCTGTCAACCTTTTTATTACTGATTGTCAATTATGTCTCATCTTTGTCATCATTCACATGCTTTCTTCTTTTTAGAGTCATAATTGTTATAAATGACTCCCTCAAGTAATTTTTAAAAAACATGGTTATTCCAGAAACATTTAGAAAGTTCTAATTGAGTGCAAAATTTTTAAGCAGGTAGAACCATTTATTTCAGCTCAAATTATCTAGACCTGCACGTATATGACAAATTATTTAAATTAGAATATGTTATATTTTCCTTAATGGTATCAAAAGTTTATCTTTCAAAGTTACTTAATTTTTTTTTACATTTATATATTTGAGTTGTAATGTGGCCACTAAAAGAGGCAAATGATGGTCTTTAATTTGGACTACTTGAGTAGTCAGACAAGGAAGTACTGCTAGGGACCTTCCCATGTTAGTCATAAATGAGAGAACATTTAAACTTAGTTGATGTGACTGTGTGTGCAAAAACATAAGCATCTCACATGGCCTCATGGCAAATCAGGTGTGTCTTTCAGCTGTGTTTCATTGTAGTGACTCATGGCTTTTCTGGAACCAAAGAATGGGAGAAATGTACATGAAAGGTGTGTGTGTGTGTGTGTGTGTGTGTGTATGAGAGAGAGAGAGAGAGAGAGAGAGAGAATGTCTCCACTGAATGCAATGAGTGTTCTCAGGAAGGATAAAAGATAACTTTGGCTGAGTTAACAGCTCTGTACCCTCCTTCTTATCCTTTCTGGTATTCATTAAGTTAATATACTGTTGCCTGCATGGGGCACCTTCTTTGATGGTGAGTACAGTTAAATGGCTATTTAGACGTGTCATGCACTAACCAATGCAAGAAGGTGCATAAAGTGTGGTAGAAAGAGAGGGAGAAGGGGGAGAGGGAGAGAAGTGTTGCTATATATTTTTTAACTTAAAAATGCTTCTTCTTAACAATCCTTTGCAGCTGGCAGAAGGCTAAGGTTTCTCACACTGTGAAAGAAGTCAGACCATAAATAAGCCAGTTGAGCACACCTGGAAAGAATAAAATGCCTTTCTAGACTTTACACTGTGCTTAGAATGGATGCCAGCCTAGTGAGTGCATTCAAACAGTATGGAAGAATGTGTAAATGCCACATTAGTATAAAGCTAGGAAAATGTTTCGATTTTTAATCTCCAGCTTTTAAACTAATGGCTTATGGGAGAGAATAAGGAAAGGCATTTTTCAAAGTTTAATACTTAGCTGTCATGTTTGGGGGGATGGACCTCTTTGAAAAAGTAGTGGCAGATTAAGATAGAAAGATGTGCGTTCACAGCCAGATAGAGTCTAAGGGACTTTCCAGAAGTTCTCACTGTTTTCACCCTATCGATCTAATTCAAACAGCAAAGATAAGCAGTCCATTCTTCATCTGATGTGCATAAAAGACCTAATGTGATCCAGTGATTATTAGCTCTTTTTACTTGATCCCCTTTTAGGACATTACATGAGATTTTATTATTGCTACCCTGATCAGGTGTGTGCCAGTACAGTTCTTGGGTTGGACATTGTGGATGCTTCTGTTTAATCATCTGGTTGTCAGTAGTGTCTTTGAAGTTCCTCCCATCTGGCTTAGGCCTTCTGCAAATTGAAGGTAGGGTAACCCACCTCCCCAGAAGCTGGGCACAGCTGAAACAAGTCAGCAAACTTATGGTTATATTGATTTTGTTTGAAAAGTGTATATTCACAGCCTCCCTTATCTGCACAGTAGGGTTCATGTCTAGGCCATGGGGATGGAAAGGAAGCGTGGTATTTGCCAAGCCCAGGAGTGACTTTGGGATAGAGACACTTCTGAGGTGAAAAGAGAATTGGTCTTGAACAACCCATTCCTGATTCTGCTAACTTTGTCCCCAGATTCTGAAGTCTGGATATGGGAGACAGCTTTTTTGTTTGTTTAGTCTTTATTAAATGGTTAATGCGAATGCCAACATCGTCAATTTTTGAATACATTTTAAAGCATGTATGGGTCTATCAGGAAAGTAAAAACAAGTATATCTGGGTCTGGCTGCCTAGTAGTCACATTCTTCTCTGCTTCTCAGGTTTATGTCCTGTCACTGCCTCCTTTTAATGGCAAACACTGATTCTTTGTGTCTTCTTGGCTGGTCCACTTCATTAGCAGCCCCCGGTACAGGGAGAGACAGTGAGCGGAGGAGAACTCCCAAGAGCCACTCTAAAGGGAAGCATTTAGAAGTATTAATATTCTTTACCCAGGTGGCCTCTTGCAAAAACATGGGGTCTGCCTCCCCCTGGGAATCCAGAATGGGGTGAGAGGAGGCAAATAATTACTAAGTGCCTGTTACTTGCCAGGCACTGCCAGGACCAGATGCCAGTGAGTTTTAGAGTCATTGTGATTGTGTGATGGGATTTTCCTTGATGGTTTTCAGATCTTTTGGGGGAATATGTGTCTCTTTTTGAAGCTTCATGGGCTAACATTTCTGGTGATTATTGTGTGCCAGACACTTTGTTAGACTATGACTTTAAATTGTACTTATTGTAAAATCTTATTGTATTTGAGAGTGGGGGGAGTCTGAATATTTGCCCCCTTTTTAAAATGTTAATTTATTTTTGAGTGAAAGAAGAGACAGAGAATGAGCGGGAGGGGGAGGGGAAGAAAGAGAGAGAGAGGGAGACATGGATCCAGAGCAGGCTCTAGCCTTGGAGCTGTCAGGACAGAGCCCGATGCAGGGCTTGAACCCATGAACCATGAAATCATGACTAGAGCAAAAGTCAGATGCTTAACTACTTGAGCCACCCAGGAGCCCTAGTATTTGCCTTCTTAAATACCAACTTAGTCTTTCTGAAAAGAAGAATAGGAAAGAAATGAAAGAGGGAAAATGTTTATTGTTTGTTTATTCTGTGCAAAGATTAGTTGCATGTTTTGATTTTTGAGTAACGATAATTCCTGCTGATCTGAAGCAAAAAGCCAAGAAACTTTTTACTTCAGTTTTAAAGTTTCTTGTTCCATTAAAAAAAAAAAGAAATTTATGTGTTGAAAATGTTTATAGCGATTCTAAAAGAATGGATACCTTAGTGGAAAGACTAAGAACTTGAGTTGGTAGTTTGCTTCAATAATGATTGAGGCCCATGATCCATTTTAATACAAGTCTCTTGCAGACCAATTGCTAAGAATTCTTGCCTTCTGATAAAGATGGAGTTCACTATTCATAAAGTTATTATCTTTACAAAAGGAAAACTGTATTTTTACAAGGTACTGCTAATATTTAAAGTGTTGCTTTCCTGACATTATTGCTTAAAATTTACAGTGGTGTCATTTAGACCCTCCAATCCCTGTCTCAGATGTAAGCACTGACTGAGGCTGTTTGATGGTTTTCATCCATCTGGTAGAATCTACAACATGATTCAAAACCAGCAAATCTTGGTATTCAGTTTATTTATAGTGGATTGTTTTTAGTTTTAATATTTTGAGGAGAGAAGGAATGACCAAATAATGTTTTCTGAAGTGTCCAATAACAGAGGTAAAAATTACATAGAGAAATAAATGGGAATCACCTACATTAGTATGCATTTCTTGTGTGTGAGTTCAGTTTATGTTCTCTTTCAGCAGCTGTTTTCATCTCTTCTTCCTAAGCCTTTTGGCTGATTTTGGAAACATCCATCATCTTTTTAATTTTATGATCTATGTCTTTGCTTTTTTATATCACAACATTTGTAGCTCATCTTGTTGCTTTTTGGCTCAGAATCCAATGGAGAAATCCAACACAGGAGTACAGGGGGCAATGCTATTAGTTTTTAAGGAATGTCACATAACATACTTAAGTATTCTATGTCCTGGTGTTAAATATAAATCTCTTTGCCGGACTTATAACTTTACTGTTAAAATTCACCTGAGGGGGACACTCTGTAGGTAAGAAATCTTAATTGAAGAGAGATTAATAAAACCAAACTTTAAAGAAAATAAGAGTGTTTCTAATTTTCCTAAGCACAGATTTTATATTTGTATTCCCTCTAGTATGGCTCTATGATTTTTAACACTTTATTTGACAGACAGTAAATCTAATTATTACTGAGCATATAAAAAATGTATATTAACGAAGGAGAGTTGGCATCTAAATATTTTGCTTTCACATTCATGGAATATTTGTTAACAAAGTTTCATAAAGATTTTAAAATCATTACATATCATAGTTAAAACTCTAATAAACTAATTATATATGTTGATTCTACTCTGTAATTAGGTGTAATTACACTAATTGCATAACCAGATGATAATCAACCTGAAATTACTTTATAAAACACGAACATTTACACAACAATAATGTCATTAAAAAACATCAGTCCCCAAGAATGAGACAAAGCGAGCACCACCAGGAGATTCAGTTAGGGATTAAGTGTCTAGCATGGTAGGTATAATAGGGACGCTGTCACCTTCGCATTACCCTAATGCACTCCATTCCTCTTAGATATAGTATGTTTAAATCCTGAGCTGTGAATTTCTAGGCCTTTGTGCCTTTGTCTCACCACCTTAACATTTTTAACGTAGTTTTTGTTGTGTAAATCTATATAAGTGCCATCACCCGTCAGCGGTGACATCTGATGGCATGAAGCCGACCCAGTCTGCATGTATTAGGGCTTTTTGTGTTTGTGCAGTGGAACCTCCTTAAACAAATTCCGATTGAAGGAATAAACCTGTAAAAGGAATACATTTTCCCTGTTCTGAAACAATAGCTCAGTGTTGAATGGATGCCCATGAAAAGAATAAATCACATAGGAGGATAAAGTTCTTTTCCTCCCAAAGGCAAGAGGAAGGTAATGATGATTTTGACCTATTGAAGAAAGAAATCTCTTGATTTATCAGTTTAATGTAGAGACCAACCTAGAACACATTCCAGGAAGCCTCCTTGAAATGATTGCAAAATTTTGGAGGATCTGAAAAGAATTCCAAGTAACAAAAACATTATCAAGAGCTCAACAGTTTCATAAAAAAAATGTTGAAGTTCCCTGGGCAGGAAGATACTTGACATTCCTTGCATAACTCTTGAATATTTAGTCATTCTGTCAGTACTGGGCACCAGTAAACCAAATACCTGGAGTTCTGTAGTTAGAGGTAAAAATTAAGCCTCCATTAAAATACAGTGTTTACACTGGAACTGCCCGTTTGTGTTGTCTGCAAACAATAGTCTAGGAACTCTAGACCTGTTATTAGATATACTTTGGGGAGGATTTGCTGTGAATTTACAATGAATTCCAGGCTTGGGAAATGCATAGATCCCTGAGTTTTAGCTTCTAATGCTTGTGGCATCTCGGCTATATAAAAATGCAGTGCCCATTATTACCTCAATTTGTAGCATAGCAATTAAAGTATGTTTAAGAGCATTTAGGACTTGAGATGCCAGCTCAAGTTCAACTTGAGGACTTGAAGATGCTGACCTGTATTCTGCTTTTGTCAGTTAAAAAATGTAGTTGACAAAATGATATAATTTTCAAAACTGCCACTTGCTCATAAAAAGTAGACAAATAGATGCTCAATAAATACTTGCTGAACAAGTACACGAATCGGGGGAAATAATGTTTGGTAGGTTTCTCCAAAACAAAAAGCAGAGTGTGAGCTGTGCTTGACTTGATGTTGCTTAAGAATAAAACTTTATTTTTCTGATTATAAAATAACATTCACTCTAAGATTTTGGAAACTGCAAATAGGTACAAAAGTAGAAATGGAGGGCCTTTGAGGTAGATGCTGTCTTTTTGCTCTCCAGAAAGCTTCCATTCCCACCATCATAGGGTGTAAGAATGCTGTTTCTCCATACCTTACCAGTATTGAGTGTTTTAATTTTTAAATCTGTTAATTTTATGCCCAAAGTACTACTCTAATGCATCGCCCTCAATCCTAGAAAATGACTTTCCCTTGGATTTCTGTTTCCATTTCATTCTCTTGGGTATAATTGGTGGTTTTGATAAACATTAATACTTTTTCTATGTTGAGAAAATTCTGCAATGTTTGTCTTCCTTCAGCCTGCTTCCTACTGTAAAAATTATAAAGTTCCACATCTTCTTTATTATGAGAGTAGAGCTATGTATAACAAGTTCTACCCTTAGTGTGCCCCCAATTCAAAGTTGAGGCAACAAAGAGGAGGGCTTCTTTGTGACAGTTGTAGAGAGTGAGTCCCTGGAGATGGTTGGCATCTGTGCTGCTATCCAGTGTCTACCAATGGCAGTATCTGCATTGTCCATTCTCAGTCAAGGCATTAATGATTTCCTAACTAGACCATTTCTCCTGAGATTGTAGGCATTATTCCTAACTTGATAGCTCTTGACTTGCATATTTAGCTGTCAGGAAAATTCTGTGATCTAGATCATACTCTTTTAATATGCATCCTTTTTGCTTAAATAAGCCAATATAGGTTTCTGTTATTTTTTACTTGGGATCTTAATTGATAAAGAAATGGATGCTAGAACTGGTTGCTTCTAATGGTGCCCAACAGTTTAAAGAAAGAAAATGATAGTCAAAATTCTAAATTCTTGGCTTTAGAAAGGGACTTACTGTTACAAACTAAAAGAATATCTTCTCTCTTAGAGCCATAGACTTGAGGAAATTCAAAGTAAACAGTGATTGACCCCCAATGTTGTTGAATTGCTAACTCAATTGAACTCATTGCCTGTTGTGAAAGTATACTGATGAAAAAAAGTGAAACCTTGGAATTGAGGTTGAGATATAGCAAAGAGTTTGATTGATTCAGCTTATAATGAATTTCCATCTCCATCAGTCTACTTGGTGGGCTGAAGGAGACTTCCTGCCCTGTCTTGCTTGAAGACTTTGGAATGACCCCTTGCAAAGAGAATGCAGTATTCCTTATGCCGTTCTCAACATTATACACTATCCCCAGACTGATCCTAGTGTGCCCTAGAATATCAATTACAGAGTTGAAACTGTAAGAGTTTGCTAATTTTTATTTGAAAAAATCTGATCGTATGTGGGCAAATGGATTCTGAAGGTAAAAGGGAGGAGTATAGTTTTAAACTTAGCTGAATTAATTGATACAGATATGCTTACTGTAGACTCCAGATTCAGTATAGTAACTTAAGTTAGAGTGCTCAGTGTGAGGCTAGGCATTCAGCTGCTCAGAAGTTAGAAATGTTGGAGTGGATTTACTAGTTAGCCTAACTAACCATGTCCTTTAAGAGGATTCAGAAGATAATCATTTTAGGCATTTAGAAATATATTAATGAGAGTATTCCAGATTTTGGAAGAGTACTGAAGTGGCCATTCTCTGTAAGCAAGTGACACTTGGGGGGAAACACAGCAGAGTTACATGAATTTGTGAGGTTACATGGATTCCAGGGTGGAAAAGGCTAAGTAGCTCAGAATCAGAAGCAATAAGGTAGATATGGTTATCATAATATTCATCAAATCTAGTATGGTAATAGTTTGATGAACTCTCGTGTCTGGTAATGACTGGGATTAGAATAGATGGGTGGGGGTACCCGGCTGGCTTAGTTAGAAAAGCATGTGATTCTTGATGTGGGGGTTATGAATTCAAGCCCCACATTGGGTGTAGCGATTATGGGAAACACATTTAAAAAAATACCAAAATCTATGAGTAGCCCAATAAGGTTCTATTCAATAGAAATAACAGAAAAACTGCATACTTGATGACCTGTAGCCTGACATGAACCATGGAAGTAGTCATGATCCCTTTATAAAAAGTCCCCAGTCTATACAAGTTTATAGTTTAAGAACTCTCTACATGCAGGGGAAGCCAGATACTGTGATAGGGAGAAATCTACAGTACATCTTACTTGGTACACAGACATCTTTTTTATCCTTTTCCAAGGGACCTGGGGAATTCAATAGGGCAACTGGACATTTGGGAGAAATACCTAGGCATTTCAGAAAGCATTAGATGTTAGCTGTGTACTAACACAAGTCCTTGGACTCAGAATATGATGTGGTTTTTCTGTCAGAGTATGGGATTTATAGAATTCAGATGATAAAGATTTGATTTGATCCACTCTCATGCTGAATGCATCACTCATTTATTTAATTCATGAATTTATTTTGAAATATATATCATCAGGTGTGCCTGGGTGGCTCAATTGGTTAGACATCCGACTTTGGCTTAGATTATGGTCTTGCACTTTGTGAGTTCGGGTCCCCCATCAGGCTCTGTGCTGACAGCTCAAAGCCTGGAGCCTGCTTCTGATTCTGTGTCTCCCTTTCTCTCTGCCTTTCCCCTGCTCACACTCTGACTCTCTCTCTCAAAAATATATAAACATTATATAAAAAAAGAAGAAATACATATTATCAGCAGTAGAACAACCTATAATGGTTTCTGGCATATTAGAAAGGACCAAGTGGAAACCACTGGAATATGTTGTATTACCAGGAGAGTAAATGTAAAGCATTACTTCACCCCTGGGGAACTGCAGAAATACGTATCATCATAAACCACTTAAAAGAGGCAGGGATATGAAATTGTATGCTTCCTGACGTAACTTTCTAGTATGAATAGGTCTTCAAGAATGCTGGTGAATTATCACTTGAGTTTAGTAGGTGGGAACTTCATTTATTTATTTTTTGTTTATTTATTTTGAGAGAGAGAGTGAGTGTGGGTTGGGCAGGAGCAGAGAGAGTGATAGAGAGAGAATCTCAAGCAGGCTCCATGCTGTTAGCATGGAGCCCGCTGTGGGCCAAGAACTCACAAGCCATGAGATCATGCTCTGAGCTGAAGTCAGATACTTAACTGAGCCACCCATGCACCCCTGGTGGGAACTTCATTAAATAATGTGTTCCAGATGTGGCGTTTTTACTGAGACAAATGAACATGATCGTATCTACTGGTCTTGCAAATATTTTTTCTATCCCAATGTATCTAGAACACCAATAGTATTTTTTTTTTCCCACTTGGCATGGATTACAATATACTTTAGCTACTTTGCCTCAGAATTCTGTGCATTCTCTGACATAATTTAATGTGTAGGGACTTTGTCTTATCCCAAAGGACATAAAGCTAGGCCTTGAAATTAATGACTTTATGCTGATGTAATCTGGGGAATATTAAGTAGCAGATGCTTTAGGTACACATATACTTGAAAATAGGAGCAATATCCATGAAAATATAAGGAGTTGTGCAGTGAACCATGTAGACGGTCTACTGGTTTAGAAATTTTCAAGAAACTGTTGAAGTTTGAATTTTGTACCATTAAGAAAGAGACATAGAATGTAGTGGATCTCTTCATTTTGAAGGCAATATATACCATGTTTGGCTATGTTACTTGAAGACACTTATTAGGTATAGCAGATGGCCTCACCTATATTCTCTCACCTATATCTCCTTATCTGTACCTTTCTCAGCATTCCAAGAAAACTTAGAACCGACAGCACCTAAAGTCCTTTGTCTGAGGGATTTCTGTGATTGCCAGAGCATACTTTTGTGTTCATTACTCTGTGTCTTGACAAACTGGGATGCTGTATGCAGACTGTATTAAGTCTCATTAGGAGAAGCCTTGCAAATGCCCCTGGTGTTAGGGATTAAAGTCATGCTCTCTTAGTCAACTAACCTGTCTACTGAGAATCCCTTCTCAAGTTGCATTAAGGCCATATAGAGTAAATGTTTAACCATGACATATGGTAACTATTTGACTGGAGGTGCCCAAAGTGCCTGTTATGATTCATCTATTTGGATGTGCTAAACTGCAATACATTTTCAAGTGGAGGTGGTCTATATGTGATCTAACTCAAGTAGACTTTTCTCAGCTTATACTTCGGTGTCAAGGGGATGTTTGGATGATCAGTTGATTAAGAAGGAAAGAAAAATGAAGGCTTAATTACCACTGGTTTTGCATGATAGATTAGCACCAACCTGAAGTGGATGGTTTTAGTTTTACAAATATACTCAAGGATAGCTTGGCCTCAGCTTGTAAAGTTTATCTCATCAAGGTTGACTTGACTCATCACCATTACTGAATGCCCAGCCTGAAGGCTGTAGCCCCCAATATGGTACCATACTCCAGGGAGATTAGCCAGATACCTAACATACTAAACTGTAACATCATGGAGCTAAAGTATTTTGAATTTGAATTTGCTTTTTCTTGCCTGCTGTGATTAGCCGGCCCCACCATCCTTAGATCCATTAAAGGCTTAATCTTCAATCATGGTGTTCCATACCACGTAGTTCCTGAACATGAACTCACTTTACATCAAAAGAAGTAGGGCAATAGGTATAGCATGTGAGATTCATGTAATCTCCCAGAAGCTGCAGTGGAGTTTGTAAAATACAATTTTTAGCTTTGTATCACCTGGAGTCCAGGAAAGCATAAAGAAGAAGGTAGGAATGGATACTAAGGGTCAATCAACATTTCCTGAATTAGTATAAATACCCAGAATGGTGGAATGGCCCACTGAAGACTGTTAGAGCTTCAGATCAGAGACTACTTTGTGAGGTTGAGGTGCTGTCATATGGGATACAACATATACTTTGAATTAGTGATCAACATGTGATTCTGTGTCTGTCCTATTGAGAATATGTAAGTTTGGGAACCAAGGGGGAGGAAAAAATAATAATACCTCTCATAGGTTCAGCTAATGATCCACTCACAATAGCTTTACTTCCTGTGTCACTTGTTTATTCCTGGAAATAAAAATCACTTCAAGTGTATTCGGCAGAAAGGGCTTTAATGTGGGTAATTAGGTGCTTATGAAATCATTGGAAGGCTGAAAGAATGAGTATCCAGAGTCATTTTAGGAATAATGGATTTCAAAAAAAACCCTCTTATAGCCACAATTCTGGAATCAGGTAGTTGAAATGAAGAACTGACTGGAATGGTGAATGCTTATCAACTATATGTGGAACATTTCTCAGCTCAGAAACTCTGCTGCTTGAGAGGCTTAGTACCCAAAGAAAGATGGCTTTCATCAGGGAAATGGCAACTATTCATTGAATTCAGGCTGAGCCAGGGGCACCTGGGTGGCTTAGTCGGTTAAGCTCCGACTTTCGCTTAGGTCATGATCTCGCTGTTCGTGGGTTCGAGCCCCGCGTCGGGCTCTGTGCTGACTGCCAGCTCAGAGCCTGGAGCCTGTTTCAGTCTGTGACTCCCTCTCTCTCTGACCCTCCCCTGCTCGCGCTGTCTCTCTCTCTCTCCTAGAAATAAAAAAAATAAAAAATAAAATAAAATGAATTCAGGCTGAGCCAACCCACCCAGTTATTTCAGATTTGTGCCACTTGATAAATATGTAAAAAAGAGTTTAGGGTGGACATGGGAGATTGTTGCTGTCAATAGGTTGCTGCATGGATCCGAGGGGATGCTTTGTGGTACCATCTTGTACTGCTTCAGTGAGATACATTAATAAAAGACTATATTAATATCTCAAATCCTTCAGGAGTGAAAGTTTAAATCATTTCATTGGGTAAAGAAACCTAGTCAGCAAAGAAACAGAGTGAAATTGGACCTGGAAGGAGGTGTGGAGGAAGGAAGTAAAAAATATCAGGGATAGCATCATGTCCATTTGCAGAGAACTGTAACATCTGCCATATTTTCATATCTGTTATGATGTCTCATGTGTATTTTTGTAGCTTAAATTTTCTTCTTTTTCTCTCCTTTACTTACTATCATTTATATGTATGATTTATATATATATATATAACCACTATATATAGGCAATTATATATATAGGCCATTATATATACATAATACACATATTATTTATATTTGTATATCTTTGTATGTTAGTGATTAACTTTATGGTTTAGTCTATAGGTTATAGAATATTAGAAAGTGACAGTATTAGAGAGGATCTTGGACTTGGAGCTGGATGCATTTAACTTAAAGGTCTTTGGATTGCTCACTGTTGGAGGAGAGAAGGTGTGTTTTCAGATAGAATGGCTGTATTATGTTAGGCAAGAGCTCCTTGTTGTGTGTGTAAGGGGGGTTAAATGAGGAAAGAAAATGTAGGTTGATGTGGAACAAACAGTGGTCTTTAAGGGAACATTTGTCATCCATTTTGGCCACTCAATATCTGAACTTCCTTCCTTGTTTTGGGTACTCCCTTATCTTAGGAGTCTTGTTGTGGGCACTGTGTACCACTTTTTGGAAATGCTGAAAATACCAGTTATTTGCTTTTCTTATCCCACATCCCCTTTGGTTCTCTGGCAGCAGGGTTGCAAGCCCATACTCCAAGCTCTAGGAGCAGCTGCCTTCGAGTGACAGGGAAGGCATACCCTCAAAGGCACCTCCCTATAGGGCAGTGGCTACAGAAAGACTATGTTGCTGGGACAGCATTGGTGCGGGATCAATGAGACCATCCATGTTCCTACTTGTGTTCTTGAGTGCTCATCAGGGACAGTTGGCATGTCCCCCCTCTACTCATTCTGAGGCATGGTAATTGGGAAGCTTTTTGTCTGTGTTGCCCCAAATCTAGGTCTCCTGCCTTCCTGGAAATTCTGTGCATTACTCATTATCCCTTTTCTTTTTAACCCTTTTACTTTTTAATACTTTTTCCTTTTTCTTTCTTTAACCTATTCAACGATATAATACAAAGAGCACTGGATTTGTAGACAGGAGACTGGTTTGGAAGCAGGGCATACTACCTAGTGATATATGACCTGGGGTATATTTAACTTCTCAGAGCCACAGATTTTTTTAATCTGTAAAATGGGAATAAAAATTCCCATCTCAACCATGTAGTACAAAGACCATGTGAGCTAATACTTGTGAAGGTTCTTAGACCTGTGCCTGGCATATCTTGTTTTTATTATTGTTTTTGTTTTTAAATAAGCAGCACGATGGGAAGATTCAGTGTTTGAGCACAGAGTAACTGTGCTGTTATTATACTGTAGGACTATATTTAATATTGCTTTCATTAAAATGTCCTGGAAAAGAATGTTTTCTTGCTTGCTCCTGAGAGTGCACAAAGTAATAGAGTTATAATTTCCAATTCTGAATGCAAGTGTTTTTTACTTTTCATTCAAGCATTTCCACTGCACATAGTTCACATTTCTGAGGGTTATCTTGGGAACTGCAGATAGCAAAATGTGCCTTTATGTCTGATTGCTGTTAGAAGGTTTAATAAAGTTGGTGAATATATTAACAGGTATGCCATTTGCGGTGAAAAGCAGCTTGCTTATTTGTCAATTAAATTATTTTTACAAAGGCATAGTATACATAGAAAGTAAAAATAAGTTACACATCTATATAACCATCACTTAACTGAAGCCTCTTGTATAATTCTCCCCATATCCTTTCTCTGTCTTCCTTCTGGAAGTATGCATAAAAGTGCTTGGAATTATATACAACAAACTTAGAAGCAGGAATCAGGTGGTGCTTTCACTTTTTTTCAGCTCTTTGTAGTTTGAATTTTTTTTAGGAGTACATTTTTTTCAATTAGGAAAATAATACACTAAAAATGAAAAAGGATCCTATTAATTGCATTGGAGCAGAAGACACTAATGAATTAAAAAAATAAATATAGTAGACTTGCTTAAAAACAACAACAACAAAAATAAAACAATCCTGAGATTTCAGAAGCCTCTTAGCCAAAATCTATTTAGACAATTTTTAGTGTATCTGGCTTAATTGTTCTCTGCAACTTGTTAATTAAAAGGGTGGGCTTTTCATCCATTGGGTCTAGTTTCAAACCCAGCTCCAACACGGACTACCTCTGTCATAACACATTATGACTACCTCAACACATTATGACTACCTCGTGTAAACTCCTTTGTACCTTAATTTCCACATCTATAAAACATGGATAGTTACAGAATCAACCTCACAAGATGATCGTGAGGATTTGATGTATAATTACTAAGGACAATGGTGTAACAATAGTATGTATGCATATACAAGAAGTGGGATTATGTCAAATGTAATCAGTCCTAATCTATCACATTGATAGATGATAATGTCCTCACACTCCTGTTCTCTACATTTGCTCTTGTAAAAACTCTTAATACATGGAGAAATCTTCCTGGTCTTCTGATTTACTTACCCAGTTTTTAGCAGTTGGTATTCTGCTCTTCACTGCCTTGTTTAAAGTCATCACCCATCCTTTTTTTTTTTATTTTTATTTTTTATTAAAAAAATTTTTTTTATGTTTTATTTATTTCTAGGAGAGAGCAGGGGAGGGTCAGAGAGAGAGGGAGTCACAGACTGAAACAGGCTCCAGGCTCTGAGCTGGCAGCCAGCACAGAGCCCGACGCGGGGCTCGAACCCACAAACTACGAGATCATGACCTAAGCGAAAGTCGGACGCTTAACCGACTAAGCCACCCAGGCGCCCCGCATCCTTTTTTTTTAAATCTAGATTCTGAAATATTCATTCTTGTTTTCAAGTAGTTTCTTCTCCCCCTTATCCTTTCTTCCTTTTCTCTATTCTTTTCTTGGTTTAATGATAAAATAGCCTCTTTAATGCCGTTAACATTAGAATGAAATAGCTGTTTAAGGAAATAGCCTCTTTCCTGCGTTAACAATGGATCTGACGTCTTAGTTTTTCTTCTATTTCAATTTGCTGTTACTCTTCATGTGTTCAGTAGCTTTTCCATATTGCGCAATCCCTTAAAATTAAGATCTGTGGAGTATGTACTGATTCCGCCAAACTGATTATGCCTTAAACTGACGAGAAGGCTTTATTAAAAATACAGATGCCTCTATCTTATTCCTGAAGATTGTCATTTGGAAACTGTGTTATAAGACCCAGGAATCCTACTTTTAAAAATAAGTATTCAATACGTTGACACCATTGTTACATATAGACCAATATTTGGGAAACCTTGACTTCGATTGCTCAGTATGTATAGCTAGTAAAACTCAAGTTGCCTGGAGTTGTATATTTATTCTCGTTACTTTTTTTTAATAGCATTCTCTCTAAGCGTAGTAGTTGGTGTGTTATGGGTAGGCCTTCCTTTACTCATCCACAAGCAATAAGAGCCAACCATCAGGCATTTCCTCTCTGAATTTAAAGTTGACTAAAATGGGCTTTTTTAATACTCTAACTATATGCATTAAAATATATATATTTGGATTTAGATATTTAATTTATATGTATATATATTTAGATTTCAATATGTTAGTTACTTTATGTTGATTTGTTACTGTTACATAAGCTAATAATTAAGACTTAATTTGCCTCTGGACATAGTTTTAGGTACACCTTATAAGTTGCTATAGTATTATTGTTACTATTTCCTAAATAATCTGTGAGTGGTTTTGCTTAGGAGAGCCTAAAAAGTGTTCAGGTTGTTGAAGGTTTTTGTTTTGTTTATGTTTAAAGCTTTATTATACTGTAGAATGATAATGGAGCTTGCTGCCTGTATAATTTTTACTATTTTGAGTTTAGCCAATATTTCTTTTTAGGTAATACATGGTAAAATAATATGAATGTTCTGTGGATATAAAAATATTGGCTTAGTATGAATAATCTTATATATTGTTATTTATAGTTTGACTAATCTGTCACATTTATGCTGTGACATTTCTTGAGTGTTTGTTACTTTTCCTTTATTTCTTTTAGATTTGTTTTTCTGTTCCAGGGCAATGTTATTCCATGTATAAAAGTTAATAGTTGTTAGAATTACATTATATTTTTATATCTTGTAATATATTAATGCCCTCTTTATTCATTTAATGCTGGGCCTTCATTTTTGCTTTTACTGATACTAATATAAGAACTATCACTTTCTTTTTGGTTTATATTAGTCTATTATATTTTTGTCCTTTTATTTTTCAACTTTCTGTGTCACTTTGTAAATCCTGAGGCAGTTTTTAAATCTAAGAATTTTTGTCCATAATAGGGGTGTTTAACTTATTTATATTGATTATAATTATTAGGATAATCGATATTACTCTTCTTTCAAATAAATATTTCCTTTTTGAAATGTATTTTTGCTGTCTCTTGTCCTTTCAACTATAAACTGTGCATTCTTTGCTTCTATTTTTGTTGGTCTTTTGGAAACTATACATCCTGATTTTAATTTTCTAAATGATGCCTATTCTCTTTCTAAAGCATTTATTATTAATTTTTTTTTCCAGTTTTCAAAGCTGACTGAAATAATAGCTTAAAACACTAAATGGCAGAATTCTGCAGGAACCATTGGGGAAAACAACACCTGTTGCTGCCTCTGAAAGCAGCGGTAGGAAACAACTTGAGTTTTTGTGGAGACTTGTATTTTGGACTAATTAAACCATATAGTATTAAAAAATATCTTTTTAAAAATCATAATGTATCTGCTCCTAGGATAGCCATACCATGTTGCTTTGTTTGCTGTAAGTGAATAAAAATGTAGTGGAGCTAGAAAAGATTCGAGGAAAGAAAATGAATACAAAATCAATTGAGAGGCTTCCATAGAAAGCCAAATTTTAAAATAATATATAAAAATAAAATAAAACATTAGATTTAGAGTTTCAGACAGGATAGAACTCTGAACCACAGGAAGCTGCCTTAATATGAATTTGTAATTGTTTTTTAACATAATGAATTTTTCAAAATGTTTTAAATTTATTTAAAAAAATCAAATACAGGCCTGTCTCTTTGGCCTGCAATAACAGTGATATAATTGTCCCTTTGACCAAAGAGATGGAGATTAGTGGGGATCATTTTTATTATCTTGTTGCTTTGAACCATGCGCTGGCTAAAATACTTGAATTGGAGGTAGTCTTTTGAGTTAGAAGAGATCAAAATGGTTCAGATGTTCACCAAATCTGTCACTCTTCTTTCAGTTATATTCACTTTATACAGTTTAGAATTATTTATGATTTTCTTGGATGCCCAAAGCCCACATTTCTGCCTTGGAGGTGGTAGGGAATAACACAAATAAAGACATAGAACAAAAGAGAGAGAAAAATTTAAAGGAGCCTACTGAAAAAGTAAGAGAAATGGAGACCTGATTAGTGGTAGGCCTGTCAATCACTTTGGTATGGCTTATAATGGGAATCTGGTAGGTGATCCGATGAAGTTTCCCCAGAACTTTTCATTAGGCTTGATAAGTGAGATGGTTGACCTGGTGGTTTGGGGAAGCAAAAATGACTAATATAAGAATGTGTGTCCATTGTAAGATCATAATTGACTGTGATATTTTGCATATAGAGGAAGACCCTGTGAAAAGCTTGGGTTCTACAACTTACTGGTATCTTCATCCCTGCAAGAGTTCATTTAAAAAAGAAGTTGAGAAAGCATTATGCTCATGTCAAGCATTTGGTCAACAGCACAATGTCCATAGCTGTGGCACAGTATTACTAAGTAGATTACGTTGCCAAATGGTGTATTCTCTAAAAAGTATTCATTTTCCAACAACAGTAGGTGAGGATCATCTGATGAGATGACTCTTTAAATTATATCTTAAATTAGGAATTTACCTGGCCAAGGAATTCTGAATATTTGGTAAATTCATTTAAAAGCAATTATGTGGAGCATTGGTACATTAGTCACTGTGAAGAAAACCATTTATAAAACCTGTTCAGCAATAGTTTTTCATATTTTAGAGATAATTGTGGAACAACTATGACCTCTCTGGAATGTAGCCCAGGAGAAAGAAAGCAGACATATGGAAGAGTTTCAGGATATTTATTCCCCATTCACAAACAACACATTTTTTTCAAGTTAAAAAGGTCTGACTATGTCTGTGTGTTTTTTGGCATTCTACCACTTTCCCTAGTAGCTGATGAGTTACATAACTTCTGTCTGCTCCAGTTCTGTATCACAAAGGGTGTAGCAAGAAGATGGGATCGTGGTTCTCATACATGGATATCAGTTCATAAGGGAAACAGCCACATGCCAGAAAGCTTTGAAGGTCAAGCTGTTTGCATTGTGTCCATTCTCTTTTTTCTTGTCCCATTGGTGACATATTTATAAGAGCAAGTAGGTTATGTGGTGACTTACCATGGTGTTCTCAGGGAATGCACTGTGTTCAGTCTTAGGTTAATCAAGAAAGCCATTCTAACGGAACTTGACAAGGTAGAACTGTTTTATGACTGATGAGATTTTTAAAAAATTGAACTGTGGTTTTTCTGGGGGCAATAATAGCAAGGGATAGTTATGTCTTAAAATCTTAAGAGACAAAGGAGGGTTTGCAAGCAACCAAATGAACACAGATTTGAAGTGAATGAGAAGAGAGAAAACCAGAATGACTGCAAGTGTCTCAGAGCATGCGTACTTATTTATGTTCCGTTGTTTGTGACATGGCATATGATGTCACCCGGTACTGGTCCCTGGAGGGAAACCTAAGTGTACCCAATGTTAACCATGGTGAGATGGACTTTGCCAAAAGTTTAAAGAGAAACACATGATCCCTGGATTGTTCTAGTATCTAATTAGATACTGAGTAGTGGGAATGTTGAATAACAAGAGCAGGAAAAAAAACCTGGCATGTCTTTTGTTGAAATTCAATCCTCTTGTTCCCCCCTCCGCACATTCTCTGCAAGAGTCTGAAAACTTTTCAATCACATTTTTTTAAGGATGCAGTGAATTTTATCACAATTTTGTCAATCAAAACCACATGTGCTTGCTCTACTGATGACAGAGAATAACAGAATCATATTTGTTAAGACCAAAACTCAGGTAATAAATAAGTGGGGTGCAATGTGAAATCTAATGTTCTTTAAAAGAAACAATGAACATTACCGACAAATTTTATTTGTAGAGTAAAATGAACTATTTGGAGAGAAAACCATATGAAAGTTGCACTTGTGACTCAATGACCTTTTTTTACCCTTAATCAGACCAATTCTATTTTTCTGACTTGAGGTCATAATAAGGACTCTACTTCAAACTGCCCAGCATCATTGTGATATAGATTAAACTCCACAAGTGTGGGTTATGGTCATGACCATGTTTTAGAGCAAAGATTGGCAAACTACAGTCTGTAGGCAGACCTAGCCTTGTACTTGTTTTTGTGAATAAAGAGTTACTAGATCACAGCTATGCCCATTTATTGACACGACACCTGTGGCTGCTTTCATGGTACACTGGTAGAGCTGAGTGATTGTGGAAGAGACCAAGTGGGTCACAAAGCCTAAAATATCATCTGACCTTTTACTGAAATAAGTTATTAGCTGCTCTTTTAGATGATCAAGAATATTCAGACAAAATACAATCAGAATAACTAATTCCTGGGGAACAAGGAATAAGAGTTGTGGTCTTGTAAGAAACATTTCCTTCAGCTTCTCGGGCTATGATTTTGTTATGTTTTTAGTGGTATAAGGCCTGTGTGTGTGACAAAGGCCATTCCACTCAAAGATCTCCATTCTCTGTCATTGGAATTGTTAGCTCTTGGGTTTGGCTTTGGCATGGGGCCACAAGTTCTCTATCTTCCCCCTCACTGAGAACAGCTTGGCCACAGCCTAAATGCATGGTAGCCGCTTTAGGAGTGTGGAAGCTTCAAGTTTGTCCTTTGATATCATCACCGTAGAATGTTTTGTCCTAACATTTGGGTCCCAGGATAGTTAAAGGGCCAATCATTGCCTTGCCTTTAGAAAGTGATGAATGTGAGAGTGTCATTTTGCCTGTTTTTATTTTTAGCTTTGGAACCCGTTTGATTTCAGGAATGCTATCAATTTTAATATGATTGCACAAAGAGAACAAAAGAAATGTAATCATATCTTGAACAAGATCTTTGATCACTTAATTGATGAATTAAAGACTCTCAAAGGCTGTGCACCAGGCGGAATGCTTCAGATTTACCGGTAATTTAAGAAGTCCTTTGTTATTAGTTCCTTATTTCCAGCCATCCCACAAAAGGTATTTCAAAATGTATATGAAAGTCAGAGCCAAGCTGCCTCTCTTCTCCAACAGCTACAGAGCTCCAGGGAACTTTTCTAGGAAGGCAATGTCAGGATATTTGGAAAGATTAATTCATCTCTAGGTGATAGGAACCAGGTTCTGTCCATTTGAAGGGAAAGAAAAGAAGGGGGAGGTGGACAAAAATGAGACACTAGGAAAAAAATATAGGCTACATTACTAGAGAAAATAACCATGAAATGTGTAAGGCCTGTGGGCCTTTGCTTAAAAGAAATCAGGCTGGGGGGCAGTTAGGAATTTGAATGGTAATATAAAAGGTCTCTACTCTGATTTGGTATTTTCAGGTGATTAATGCTCTCTACTGTCCCTTGCATCATTGTTGGTAAGTATGGAGATGGTAATAATTTTAGCAGGCTGGTTTTATTTTGTGTGTAGCTTATCTAACAAAGTGGAGATAGCAGTTTCTCAGCAACTTCTTCCAGCTTTAACTTGTTTGTGTGTCTGAACTGCAGAACATCTTTTGAGCTTAACTCTGCCACTCAGAAAACAAGCCAAATCTCTCGTGTCCAGGAAATCCCTGGATACTGGACGTTGCTGGTGCCTGTGTGCTTTGTAGCATCAAGAGTGAAGGGGAAGCAAAGTGGTGAGCCATCATGCATCTTGGAGGCAGTGTAATAGAAATAGAGTTCTTTGTTGTACAAATTCCTATGGCTAGTGCATTGAAATATTTTTTACATGGGGGCCAAATTTAAATTTAAATCTAAAGTCGGCACCTGATTTTAGGGAGGCAGTAGAGAGAACTGTGAGCCAGAGGCTTGTTGGATTCTGCACAGATATTTTATCAGTCCATATTTATACTCTCTATTTATGACTTACAGAATATATGAATGATCACAGTTGCCAGTGGGAGAGATACACAGCAAAGCTTCTTAGACCATTTTCTTGGAGAGGTTTATGAAATAGGCTATTTTGATATTAGAAAGGAAAAAAACAACTAGATGAACATGGCATACCTGGATGTCCCTGAAAGAGTTAGGTCTCAGCTGGAAATTTGAGTTTAGTTTTGGGGATCACATCTTAAAATGTATATTACACATGAGAATATGTCAAGAACAGTTAAGTGGACTTGAAAGGATGTATTCATTCATTCTGTGGAGATTTTGGATATTTATCATGTGCCACCCGCTGTATTAGCCACTGGAAATACAAAAGTAAAAGACAGATATTGAACCTACTTTCATGGAGCTTAGTCTAAAGGGGAAAATAGTTAAATATGCAAATCAGCTAGTTAACTAACTCCTGAGGGAGCTGTGATAAGCACTGGGGTGAGGGGGGGAAGTAGTTCCTAATTTAGGAAGAATGTCAGAGACATTGTCTTTAGGGAAATAATACTTAAAATAGAGGACTGAAGGATGGAGAGGAACAGGTTGAGGAACAGTCTAGTAGAGGGCAACAGTACTCAGATGGGAAGAAATTTACCATGTGCTAGGAACTGACCACAGGCTATTGTCACTATAATACAGCAAATGAGGGGGGAGAGAGAGAATGTGGTGGCATCAGAGGGGAAGGGCTTGGATCAAGGACCAGGGGTAGGAGGTTGAAATTTTTTGAGTGTCCCAGGTTTCAAGCAAGGGAACAATATGATATACTTTACATTTTAGATAGATTGTTCTTGGCTCTCATATGAAGAATGGCCAAAAGAGGGGTGAACATGGAAGAGGGAAGAGGGCAATTAGGAGACTTCATAAGCTCAGGCTGGAAATGATCATAGCAGCTTGGAGGAAAAAACTTGTATGAATTCATGTACACTAAAAGGAAAATTAGCAGCTCTTGTGTTGGATTGGAGGCTAGGGTGAGGGATAATTAGAAATCAAACATGACTTTCAGGTGACTACCATTTGTTCAGATTGAGAAGAATAGGGAAGAACATGTCTGAGGAGTAGAGTAGAGGAAATAAAGAGGTATGACTGGAGGAACTGGCGGTGTTTCTTCTGGGAAGAAGAAAACTCTGGAGAAGGTGAAGTGCTTCGTGGTCCACTTTAAATCATTGGTTCTTACTTCTTGTGGGGGAGGTCACAGATAATTTTAGAATATGTTGACAGCTGAGGATTCTCTGTAAGACAAAGGGATTGTATATCCAACATTTCATATGATTTTAAGAGCTCCAGGGACCACTCAAAGCTGACCTGGGGATTATTCATAGACCCTAGCTTTTAAAAACCCTTCCTTTAATATGTGAAGGCCTGCCTATATAAAGGGCATTGGACTATTATCACCATTGATCATTAGACATTCTGGATTATAGGTGACGTTGTATCCAAAAAACCTTTGCCTCATCCAGCATCATGAAGATTTACTCCTCTGTTTTCTTCTGCGAATTTTACTAGCTTTAGCTCTTATTTAGGTCTGTGATCCATTTTGAGTTAATTTTTTTTTTTTTTTTTGGTCTAGTGTGAAGTAGAGATCCAACTTCATTCCTTTTTATGTGCCTCTCGATTGTCCCAGCACCATTTTTTTTGGAAAGACTACTATTTCCCCATTAATTTTTTTTGACACTCTTATCAGAAATCAATTGACCATAAATGTCAGGATTTATTTTTGGATTCTAAACTCTGTTTCATTGATCCACATGACTGTATTTATGTCAGTATCACACCATCTTGATTACTAAAGCATTGTAACAAGAAATCCGGAAGTAGCTTTGTTCTTTTTCAACATCATTTTGCCTATTCTGAATTTTTTGCTCTTCCATAGGAATTTTAGCATCAGTTTGTAAATTTCTACAAAAAGCTAACTGGGATTTTGATAGAGATAGAGTTTAACTTGTAGATCACCTTAGTGTGAATATTGCTATCTTTGCAGTATAGTCTTCTGCTTCATGAACATGGAATATCTTTCCATTTATTTAGGTCTTCCTTTGTTTCTTTTAGCACTGCTTTGTAGTTTTCCATCTGTAAGCTTTGTGTTTCTTTTATTATATTTATTTGTATTTTTTCTTTTTAATGCTATTACAAATGGAATTTCCTTAATCTTCATTTTCATAATCTTCATTTCAAGTGTATGGAAATACAATTAATTTTATTATATTGATCTTGTATCCTGCCATCTTGCTGACTTTATTAGTGCTAATATTTTTATAGTGGTTACCTTAGGTTTTTCTATATACAAGATCATAATCCTCTGTGAATAGAGACAGTTTTACTTCATTTCAAATCACATGCTGTTTCTTTTTCTTGCCCAATTGCCTTGTGTAGGCCTTCCATTAAAATGTTGAGTGGAAGTGATAGCAGACACCTTTGTTGTGTTCCTGATCTTTTCTAGATGTCCTTCATTAGGTTGATGAAACTCCTTTTAATTTGTTCATATCATGAAAGTATGTTAGATTTGGTAAATGCTTTTTCTGCTTATATTGAGATGATTATTTTCTTAAAAAAATTTTTTAAGAGCGAGAGTATGAGTGGGAGACGGGCATAGGGAGAGAATCTCAAGCAGGCCTCATGCTCAGTGTGGAGCCCAGTATAGGACTCAATCCCATGACACTGGTATCATGACCTGAGTGAAATCAAGAGTTGGATGCTCAGCCAACTGAGCTACCTAGGTGTCCCTTAGATGATTATTTTTTGTTCTTTATTCTGTTAATGTATATTACATTAATTGATTTTTAGATTTTGAATCAACCTTGTGTTCTTGGGGTAAATCCTACTTGGTCATGGTGTATATTTGTATATATTGCTAGATGTGATTTTTTATGTACTCATATTTTGTTGGGAATTTTTATATCTATAATGGATAATGGCCTATAATTTTTTTCCTTGTTACGTTTTGGTTTTGTTTTCAGAGTAACAGCGGCCTCACTGAATTTATTTGTTCCTTCTTATATGTTTTGAAAGAGTTTGTGAAAGATTGGTATTCTTTTTTGAATGTTTGGTATAATTCATCAGTGAGATCATCTGGGCCTGGACTTCTTTTCGGAAAGTTTTGATATTATTAGTGGGATCTTGTTACTTTTTTAGGGCTATATAGATTTTTTTAAATGTCTTCTTGAATATGTTTTGGTAATTTGTGTCTTTTTAGGAATCTGTCCTTTTAAATTTTTTTAATGTTTATTTATTTTTGAGAGAGCATGAGCAGGGGCAGAGAAAGAGGGGGACACAGAATCTGAAGCGGGCTCCGTGCTGACAGCAGAGAACCTGATCTGGGCTTAAACTCATGAACCATGAGATCATGACCTGGTTTGAAGTCGGATGCTCAACTGAATCACCCAGGTGCCTTGGCATCCATACCTTTCACCTAAGCCTTCTAAGTTGTCAGTATACAGCTGTTCATAGTATTCCCTTAAAATCTTTTTCCCCCTCAAGGTTGGTAGCAATGTGTAATGTCATTGCTGATTTTAATAATTGTATCTTCTCTTTTTTTCTTTCTTGGGTACTCTAGATTAATTTTGTTGATCTTTTCAAACAAACAACTTTTGGTTTAGTTTTATTTTTTCTATTTTTCCTATATTTTATTTAAACATTTTTTTAAGTCTAATGTTTACTATTTCTTTCCTTTTGTTAGGTTTCAGTTTAGTTTGCTCTTCTTCTAGTTTCCTTTCCCTTACCACCCTTCTAGTTTCTTTTTTAAAAAATTTTTAAAAAATGTTTTTATTTATTTCTGAGAGAGAGACAGAGAGTGGGGGGGGGTGGGGGAGGTCAGAGAGAGAGAGAGAGAGAAAGGGAGATACAGAATCTGAAGCAGGCTCCAGGCTCTGAGCTAGCTGTCAGCACAAAGGCTGAAGTAGGGCTTGAACCCACAAACCGTGAGATCATGACCTGAACCGAAGTCAGACGCTTAACCAACTGAGCTACCCAGGCACCCTCCTTCTAGTTTCTTAAAATGGAGGATTGATCTTTCTTCCTTGGGTGCCTGGGTGGCTTAGCTAAGCCTCTAACTCTTGATCTTGGCTTAGGTCATGATCTCACAGTTTTGTGAGTTCAAGCCTTACACTGGGCTATGCACTGCCAGTGGGGAGCCTGCTTAGGATTTTCAATCTCTCTCTTTCTTTCTTTCTCTTCCCTGCTCATGTTTTTGTGCTCTCTCTCTCAAAAATAAAAATAAAACTTTAACAAAAAATATTTTTCTTCCTTTATAAGTATTGACAACTATAAATTTCCTTCTGAATATTGCTTTAGATGCATTCCATAAATTTTGGTATGTTGTGTTTTTGTTTTCATTTATCTCAGAGTAGTTTCTAATTTACTTTGTGATTTCTTCTTTGACCCATTGATTATTTAGGAATATGCTGTTTAATTTTCACATGGCTGTAAATTCCCCAAATTTTTCTTCTGTTAAGGATTAATTGCCCTGTGGTCACAGAATATACTATATGTGATTTCAGTCTTTTAAAACTTAACTTGTTTTATGGCCTAGCATGCCATTTATCTTGGAGGATGTTCCATGTGTGCTTAAGAAGAACGTGTATTCTGCTGTTTGGTGGAGTGTTCTAGAGATGGTTGTTAGGTAAAATTGGTTTCTGGTGTTGTTTAAAAAAATCTGTGTTTATAGATTTTTTTTATCCATAATTGAAAATGGGGTATTAAAGTTTTCTCCATTGTATTTGAATTGCCTATTTTATCCTCAGTTCTATAAAATTAAAGTTTTGCATCATGTATTTTGGGGCATTTGTTGTTAGGTGCATGTATTGTTAAAATTGTTATATATTCATGATACAGTGATTTTTGTTACATCGTTGTGAAATGCCCTGTATCACGAGTTGCATTTTTTTGTTTTAAAGTCACTTTTGTCTAATATTAATATAGCCATTGCAGTTCTTTTATTGTTGCTGTTTGTAGGATTTTTTTTTTTTTATCATTTTACCTTCAATCTGTTTGTTTGTATCTTTCAACCTAGTGTCTATCCTACAGACGACATATAGGTGATACTGTTTTTTTTTAAGGCCACTTCAACAGTCCCTGCCTTTCAGTTGGATTGTTTAATCCATTCACACTTAGTGTTGTTATTGATATGGTTGGAATTACATCTGCTATTTTGTTTTTTGTTTTCTACATGTCTCATGTGCATTTTTTCCCTATCCCTGCTTACTGTATTCTTTTGTATTAGTTACTTTCTATGTCACATTTTCATCCCACTAGGGATTTTCAAGTTGTATTTATTTGAGTTACTTTGTTAGTAGTGGTTCTAGGGTTTACAATGACACATTTTAAGTTATCAGAATCTATTTTTGATTTATACTGACTTTGTACAATGAAATCTAAAAGACTCCTTTATTGCTAAATTCCCTCTTCTTTTTTTGGGGGGGGCTATTGTTTTACACGTTATGTCTGTACATATTACAAACATAACAGTGCATTGTTAAAATTACCATATTTTAATCCTCTAAAGAAAGTGAGAGAACAAAGGAGAACTTCCTTTAGTGTTTCTAGTAGGTCTTTTTGCAGCAGATTACTTGGGATAATTTTCTGTTCATCCAGTAATATCTTGTTCATCTTCATTTTTGAAGTATAGTTTTGCTAAATATAAGGGTTTTGGCTGATAGTTGTTTACTGTCAGTGCCTAGAATAAGTGATACTACTGCCTTTTGGCCTATACTGTTTGTAATGAGTAGTTTGCTCTTAATTATATGGAGGTTCTTTTTACGTGATAAATTATTTTTTCCATTACATATATATCGGTGCATGTAATCATGTCCCACATTTCTCTAAGGTTCTCTTCATGATCTTTGTTCCCTATTTTTTTTCTGGTCTTCAGATTGCATGATTTCTGTTAATAGCTCTTCAAGTTTGCAGGTTCTTTTCTTTCACCAGCTATACTCTTGAACCCTCTAGTGAATATTTCATTTGGGTTATTATATTTTTCAACTCCAGATTTTCTTTGTAATAGTATCTTCTTCTTTATTGATATTCTTCATTTTATATGTTTGTCTTCTTAACATCTAATTCTTCAATAGTGGTTTCCTTTAGTTTTTGAACGTATTTGTAATAGTTGTTTTGAAGTCTTTGTCTGCATGGTCT
The DNA here is from genome assembly GCA_017311185.1 of Proteles cristata cristata. Taxonomy (NCBI): domain Eukaryota; kingdom Metazoa; phylum Chordata; class Mammalia; order Carnivora; family Hyaenidae; genus Proteles; species Proteles cristata. The sequence continues at coordinate 810,737 of JAESUZ010000164.1, read as the reverse complement.
ACTGTCTAGGTTTCGTGAAAACAGCTCCCAGTCCAATCTTTTTCTGCCCTTCTTTGCTTATTGCTGGGCATAGTCCCTCTTCCTCCTTTCCATATTACCAGAGGAACATGGCTGCAGTGTGGGGTGGAATTTCAGTGAAGCTTTGAAGGTCCAAGAGGATAGTTATATCAGTGGATAATGAGCTAAAATTATATACTTAACTCTAACTCTTTTTCAATGTTCTTTGGTCACCTGAGTATTTCTCATGGTCTGTTTTCCCCTATAAGCCCTAGTCACAGTGCTAACTTACTGCTACTTCCCATCACTGTCTCTGTCCTTTCTTGATTTCATTTTCCATATGTTCCTATCTCCATTCTAAGTTTCCTTAATCCTGTCTCTTCTCCTGTGTACTTTGTTTTCCTTCCGGAGTGTTGATCTTTAAAAAACAATTGCAATAAAATATACCTAACAGTTAACATTTTAACCATTTTTAAGTGTATAATTCATTGGCAATAAGTACATTTACAGTATTACACAACCATTACCACCAGGCATTTCCAGAAACTTTTCATCATCCCAAATAGTAACTCCATCCCCATTAAACAATAACTTTACATTCCTGCCTCCTAGTATCTGATACTAGTACCTATAGTATACTTCCTGGGTCTATGAATTTACCTATTCTAAGTATCTCATGTAAGTGGAATCATGTAATATTATTCCTTTTGTTTCTGGCTTATTTCACCTAGCATAAAGTCTTGAAGATTCATCCATATTGGAGTATGTATCAAATGTCCCTTCTTTTTAAGTCTGAATAGTATTCCATTGTATGCACATACCACTTTTATCTATTCATCTGTTGGTAGAAACTTGGGGTGTATCCACCTTTGGGCTATTATGAACAGTGCTGCAGTAAACATTGGTATGGAAGTATCTGTTTTGAGTCTAATCATTTTATTTGGATGTATATCTAGGACTGGAATTGCTGGATCATATGGTAATTCTATGTTTCTCTTTTTAAGAAGCTTCCAAACTTTTGTCCACAACAAATATACCATTTTACATTCCCACCAGTAATACATAAGACTTGCAACTGCTTTACATTCTTACCAACACTTATTTATTTACCATTCTTTTGATAATGTCCATCCTAATGGATATAAAGTGTCCTGTCCACTTTTAATTCACCCTTTACTGCTGCCAATGAATGAATGAATGAATGAATGATTTCTTTTATTATGATAAAGCAAATTTCCTAAGAGAAAAGGAAGAAGCTATTATAAATTTACCTACTTTTAAATTGTGAAATATTTCTAATGTACAGAAATGCATAAAAGATAAACTCATGTATTAACATCAGATGTATCAGATTTTTATCATTTTATCACATTTGTTTCATATTTTACTTTCATAATTTTCTTTGCCTTGAGGTGGACTTCTTAACTAACTAGGGGTTCCCTTTTTTTAAGCTAAATGAGATGATTAGAATATTTATTCTTCACCAAGTCCAGAGCACATGGCCGTTGTCAAGATACCATTTTTAAAAAATATTTGTTTCTTTTAAATTCCTGTTCTATCATCTTTGACCCAAAGGTATTTTCCTTCTTTCTTTCTTTCTTTCTTTCTTTCTTTCTTTCTTTCTTTCTTTCTTTCTTTCTTTCTTTCTTTCTTTCTTTCTTTTTTAATGTATACTTAATTATTTGAGGGTGGGAGGGGGGAAAGAGGGAGAGAGAGAGGGGAAGAGAGAGAGAGAGAGAGACCATGAGCAGGGGAGGGCCAGAAAGAGAGGAAAGCAGAGAAACCCAAGCACCTCCCACTGCCTGCCCAGAGCCAGATACAGGGCTCAATCTCATGAACTTGAGATCATGAGCTGAGCTGAAATTAAGAGTTGGAAGCTTAACTGACTCAACCACCCAGGCACCCCCAAAGGCATTTTTCCATGTTCAGAACGAAACGTTTCTTTACATTTAGCCAGATCCATTTGCAAATGTGTCTTTCCACATTTCCTAAGTTGCTTTCTAAAATATTATTATTACAGTCTCTTGTTAGTAGGTAACCTCAGGGGTTCCATTTTTCATGTGAGGAAACTGAGGTTTGGAGAAGGATAGAGGAAACATTAAATCAGCAGATGGAAGAGATTAGCATTAAAAAGGAGGACAAGACTATGACAGTCATCCTTTTTGGGAATTCTTCTCATTCTTCTTATACTTGCACTTGGATTCCAGGAAACATTACTGCCATCATTTTGAGGATTTAAAGGAATCCTGTGAGATTGTATCTTTTTGCAAGACTGAGGAAGTTCTAGTATTTTGTAAGCACTTCAGACAATAGAAAGAGTCTGAGGGGCAGTGTGAGGAGCCAACAACAAATATATTGGAGGACTGCAGACCACAGGGTTCATGGGTTCTTTGGCACAGGTGAGAAGCCAAAATGTTTGTAGGAAACAAAGCATGTGAGTGTAAAGATGATGGCACAAGTTCCAGAACGAACATAAAGACGTAAGATGATAATGCTGATTAAAGAAATAAAAATTCACACTAAAGTTACTTTTTCTCAGCTATGGAAATTAGTCATATTTATTAAACAATTTTCAGTTTAAAACTATTTTATGTTCATTGTCTCATTTGATGACTACAATTATCCAGAAAAACACTTTTCCTGAATCCCAGTTTGAAAATTTTTTAAAAGAGGAAAAGCATTACTTTTCACTGGTCATTTGCTATGTGCCAGCCACTTTACAAAAATTATCTCATGTAATCATCACAACAACCATGAAACAGATACCACTATTGCCATTTAATGAATTAGGAGACTGGGGGTATAGGTGCTAAGTGACCAGTCTAGGGTTCAGAGAAAAGCAGAGAAAAGGGCCAATTCTCTTTCTACCATCAGTGTGAGCATCTAGAAAGTCTTACTCTAAAACTATACATCTCTCTTGTCCATTATGGTAGTCCATTAGTCACATGGGCCTCTTTAAATTTAATTAAAATCGAATAACATTAAAAATTATAACCTCAGTCATACTAGCCACATTTCAGGTGGTGACTAGCCACATGTGGCTAGTAGCTATCATACTGGACAGTGCAGCTATGGAACATTGACATCATTGCAAAAGGTCTATTGATTAGGGCTGCTAGAAAGACTGTGCCAAATGTCTAATATCTTTGTTAAAGGTATATATGGTAAAGAATGTAAAAAAAAAAAAAAAAAAAGGGAAGTCCAAAAAATGAGGTAGCAGAACAGAAAACAATACCAATGAACCTACTACTTGCTTTGTTCATGTGGGAGTGAGGCAATTTATAATTGAGTGTGTATACAGCAAGCAAGAATTAAAAAGAAAGGATCCCTTTATTTCACCATATAGAAAGTAGCAGAGGTTATGGGGAGGATGTATTGGTAAATGTGGTAGTTAGTGAATAAGTATTTGAGTGTCTGTAGGATGCTTAGTTTTTTACTAGGTGCTTGAGGGTACATATTAAAAATAGACATGGTCTAGTGCACAGTTTGTGGATCCTGTGATTTTTCAGAACTCCCAGAAAAGCTGACAAAGAGTGGCCTCATGCACTGCACAAGAACCATGCAGATAAAAACCATTCATACAGTCAACACAGTCATACAGAATATTGGCTATTATTTTCTCCCTCAACAAATGTGGGAGATAGATTGCCTCAGGCAAAATAGTATTTTACACATGGTTTCCCAAAAGCCTTGTGCATATTTAGAGCTCTTCTCAAAATGTTTGCATTTGTTCTTCCAAAAAGAAATTTGCATGACATTTTAGAATTGCATTCTGTCTAGAAAGCAAATCCTGGCTTTTCATATTTAAATTCAAAGCTTTCTGATGTAAAATCTGCCAGGAAAATGTATGTTCCAAATTAGTTGTTAGAGCACAGCAGACCTTTTTGGCCATTAAGATAATTTTGGGGGAAAATTCCTAACATCAGGCTATCCTTTCTTGGTTGAGAAAACCATTGATGGTGACTCAAGGATCCATCTAGTTTTTGACTTACAGAAGTAGAGGCTAGATTCTATTTTGATGGTGCTGCCCAGAGACCGTCATGAGCTGTTACTGGCTAGCCACTTGATGTCACAGTTAGTCCACATAAAAGCCCTTAGTAGAGTATTTGACAGTAGTAGCCAAAAAAATTTTTGAAAAAAAAAATTTTGGTATTAAAGTAGTTGATTAATGTAATTAACAAGGATTGGTGGATTGTTAAGGTTGAACAAAAGAACTCTTGGTAATCCCTCAAATTCACCTCTCACACTGACTTCATTGGACATCATCATCAACAAGCATAAGAGCTTACAGCCATGAGACTTTGAATTTCTCATTTGTGGGCCCAATTTTTCTTTTTCAGTTGTCTGTGAACAGTTGCTCAGCGTCCTTCCTTTTACATCTCCCCAGCATGTTTTAAAAAAATCCTAGCTCTTCCTACTTCTTTTCCTTTTTTTATACGGTACATTGTAGAGTACTGCCATAACAAATCCTAATGTGACTAGACCCACAAATGGTTTGTTGGCAGAGATGAAATCAGTGGATCAGAGCCAATGGTATGGTCACTTGGTATGGTAGATTGTTGCAGTGATAATCCTGCCTCCTTGTAGCCATACACACATGACTCTTGACTTGGTCACGTGACTTGACTTTGACCAATGGGGCTAAAGCAAGTAGAAAACAGTAGAAGCTTGAAAAGTGCTTTTGCATTTGAGCTTTCCCACTCTTGCCGCTTTTTGGACTCTGAGACCACCATGAGAAAAAGCCTGGTCTAGACCATATGGAGCAGAAACCAGCAGTCTTAGCTGAGGTCCCATTAGACTAACCAAGATGGCAGCCACTGGACATGTGAATGAGGCCATTTAGCCTCAGCCAATTCGTCAGTTGACTTCAAAGAACAGCCAAGTTGGCCCAAGGTAGCTGTACCACCTCATTAACCTATATCCAGAGAACCACCTTTTGGGTTGTTTGATCTCTAATACACGTTTTATATTACCTAATTCTGCTTTGATCTGTATTGTTGCTTTCTGTACTCTAATTGGCTTCTTTTTTTCCATTTCCTGCTTTATTGAATTGGATGCTTATCTTGTTAATTTTCAGTTTTTTAAAGAGGTTGAGAAAACTTGCTTCATAAATTTGAAAGGGTTTGGTGGTGAAATGGATGTCGGGACTGAAAGAGATGGAACCGTCAAGAGATTCCCAGGTTTTGGAATTCATTAGATTGACATTTTCTTTGCTCTTCAGATCCCAGATGGGTTGACTTTGTGTCAGTTCAGGTGTAATAGAAGTCTCTATGAAATCTCCGTATGGTATGATAGATGGTAGGTAACTTTTGTTATCTTTCAGTGAGATCAGCATAGCAACAGTACTGATTTATTAGGATTGTTTGGGAATTAAATGAGATAATATGTGTAAAGCATTTGACATGCATAATAAGTATTAGCTATTAGTAGTAGTATTAGGCAGATATGGTAGAGATCATAGCATGGGAATTATTTTTATTAAAGACCATGTTTAATCTAATAGGGCCTCCCACCAAAGTGGGAACCAAAGGCTTAGTGTTGAGTTAACTGAAGTGCATCTTCAACCTACCTTGGGCTTGTAGAACTCATTTGTTTTTCATCCATTATTTTGCTTATCCTTTATATTTAAGCCATGTCCTGGTCATGTTCATTGGATCTTGTCATTTGATATCACCGTGCAGTAGTTCTTCATGATCTCATTCTGTTCCCAATATGAAGAAATGGAGGTACTGTGAGGTCCAAGAATTAGTGATGACACTGAGGTCAAAACTGTGTATTTTGCATTACTTGTCAAGCTTTTGAATACTAGAAAATTTCCCAAGTCATTTGATATATGAAATGAATATTAAAAAATAACCCTTCATTTTCAGTAGGTAGGGTTTGACTTGTGTGTCTCTGGACAGGTTTTGTTCATCTTGCATGCTCTCTCCACTTGGAAACTGAGTGTTTCTGAGACAGAGGCAGGGTGTTAATCTCCATTTGTGGAGGTTTGTGGCACCTGCTCTTTTGTCCCTGAGCAGGCATCTTGGTTCTTTGTTCTTCTATCCCATTTCCCTTCAGTTCTGTTAAATCATAACAGAAAGTTATTCTTCCTTCTGTTACAGAAAACTATTTCCCTTTTCCCTTTTGGCCTCCGTCAATAATTACAATTCTTTATTTTAACACCTTGAATAAGCATGAGGTCTTGCATTTGTACCAACACTTGGCGCTTTTTATTAGCTCCTTCGCTGCTTCCAACAGGAATGCCCTTAATTCTCTCTGTGGTAGATGGAAGGGATGCTTGCTTCAGGCCCTGTGGTTGCAACAATATATTGGACGGTGCTGGGTACCCTGTTGGTGCCTAACAAACAAGCTCTAATGCTGATGAGAATGAGCAGGCAAGGTCAGAGCCATCCATCAATTCTCTGTCATACAGTATTGTAGGCGAGTGACAGGCGTGGAAGGTGAACCTGTGCAGTCTGCATGGAGGTTTGGGTAGAGTACTGGGCACAGGCTGCATTAGTCACATCTTGCTGTGAGTAAAATACCACCCCAATCCACCTTTGATTATTGTGTCAGATTATTGCTGCCCGAAATCACCAAGCTCATCTATCCCATGGACATGTTATAGAATTCTGGCTTAGTTTGTCAGTCCTTCTGAGAGCACCGAATAGGTGAGTGGCAGGAGACCTCCAGACCATACAGGAACGAAGGACCCTCCTGTCACTTGACACTTCGGGTACATACCCTTTATAGATTGTGAAACAGACCTTAGCTCAGGTGGGATCTTTCCTTTAGCAGAGCAAAGTCAAGATGCAGATCTCTTCTAGTCTTTGAATAGCAAAGCAACCAACCAACCCACAAAAGGAGATCTTAAACCTTCCAATCAACATTTCTGTGCCTAAATATGGTCTCCTGCCATTTTGAACGTGGCAGAGCACAGAACTGAGTTTCTTTGCCTGGTTTCATAAATTTCTTCACCTTTGCTCCTCCCTTAATAGAAACTATAAATCAAATTTAAAAAGGTGGTTGATTTTATTCCATTTCTAAAAAGACTTAGGTTTTGCACTTCACCACTTAAAAGCACCCTCCATGTCACTCTCACAAAGCATTTTGAGTTGAATAGGAAATACTGTGAACTCTGCTTTTTGACAGAGAAGACCGTCTCCTATCATAACGGTAGCTGCTGCCCCTGAAACAGTTTTGAGATGCAGTCAGCTTTAAGTCTCAGGTACCATAAATACAAGAACCTTATTCTCCAAGTGCTTTAAGGAGAAACTGTGATTACAGTTTCTTCCATGGCTGCCTCGATTTAGAGCTTGAAATTCTTTAAAAGCACCTTCCAGATTTGAGCAGTGGAGGGAAATTCCATCTGGGCAGTTCTGTGCAGGATCTGGGAGTGGTGCTAATGGGGAAGGGGGCTGGGAGTGGGGATTCTTACAGTTAGAAGAAATAACTACTTAAACCAAATGCTAATGATTTAAAATGTTATTCCTTCTGTGCTTTTAGAAAAAAAAATAAAATTAAAGTAATAAAGGCTCACAGCCTGTACCTCATCTCCAGTCACTCCACTGAAATTCCCAAGAGGGTCTCAGCTCCCCTCTCCTCCCTTTAAAAATGGTGGACCTGGAACCACTTACAGGAGAGGTTTAATAAGAGGCAAATGTGTTTTATATTTTGTATCTTGTTAAGTGAAAAAAGATGGATTCTCGCAAGTAGTCTCTTGGTGCAGATTTGAGTGGTCTGTGCATGCAAACGTGGGGATGCTTCGCCAGCTAGCATCTCCGCTCCGGTCCCCCATGGCTACTTAAAATCCCCCCTCCCATGCTACTCCCCCAACCCCAGAGCCAGCAGAGATGAAATTGCTTCATTTGTAGAATGGATCTGCAGATCCAGGAAACTTGTTTCTATCTGATTTGCTGATAATTTACTCCTCATTTGATTTAGGGGGGAAAAGAGCAGGGGAAGAAAAACCCGTTTCAGCTCACAGAGCCCTTCCTCAAGGAAAGAAGGATTGCCTTGCAGGTTAGAGAAAATCATGATTGAAAGCAACTGAAAAAATTAATAAAGATTTACGCAAAGGTTGCACATTTATTCGAGGAAAAGCAGGGAAAACCTAGCACCTGTAAGTGACAAAAAAAAAAAAATCTTCAGGTAGCTCATTGGAAACTGGGCTAGGGAGAATGATTTTAAAAATATGTATTTTATCTTAGATATATAATTTTACAGTGAGACACATTCCCTTTCTGGCAATTTTTTTTTATGACCTTTGGGTGCCAGATAGCGCCATTCCTGCTGTCTGCTTTCACTATTCAGCGTTGAGGAAGCCCATTATATCTGTCTTTGATCCAGAGATCGGGATTGCTAAAACTGATGGCCACAATTAAAGACAGTCCTGTTGAAAAGCTGACCTCTGCCTGCTCTCAACTGCATGTAAACTTTTCAATATGGATGTAATTTGGTATTAAATTACCCATGCTTTATTGCTTTTTAGTACAGCCCTGTCTGTTGCCTTTTAAAGATAAAGGTAACATAAAAGAAAAATTGTGGTGTGTCTGCATAATTATGTAATTATAAACTTGTTTTCCTACATTCAGAAAACCCTTTGTGTGTGTGTGCATCTATTGAAAAGTAATAGGCTGGTAGGATTGGAGAAGCAGCCGTTATTTTTTTTTTTCTCCTGATCTGTTCAACTTAGACATATGCCGTGCAAGATAGGTCACTGTATTTAACTGTTTTAATCTTGGCTTTCAGAAGCAATTCTTGATTTAGGAGTGGGGCAGGTTTGTAAAAGACATTGTTGCTATGTTTATTCTGTAGAACTGACCAAACCAGAGGGGAGTTGATGCCAGAGCTCTTGGGCAAAGCCTACCTGCCTCACCAAAGATGGGGCCCATCGTGGTGACCTGATAATATCACCAAAGTCTGGAATGAGCTCTGGGATGATTTAAACCTCACTATGCTTGAAATTAAAAACCATGGCTGTGATTTTCTCTTCCAACATGCTTGTTGGAGGTGAATTCTGAGAGGAACTGAGAACAGACTGGAGGGGCTGCAGCAGATTCCTGTTACATCACAGAGCTGCCTGTGCCGCTCAGTTCTACCAGCTACCACTCTGTTATTTCAGCTGCAAAGAGCATAAGCTATCATTAGAGTTTGATATAGGTTTCTAGAATTGCATTTTCTGAATAGAGACAGAATATCTATTTGGAGGGATCGTTGAAATCACAATCCCATCATAAAACTTCGAGGAAGACACACTCTCAGGCCTCTGGAAACGTGCAATAATTCTGGGTGTAAATGGAAATTTTTGAGCTTGCTTCCTCTTCTTGTTAAATGTTCCATGGCAGGATCTTCTAGTAGAATCACATAAAAAGCCAAGCAGATAAAAAGCTGATAGCAAAACAAACAACCCAAGGGAAGCCAAACAGGCTGTTCCAGACACCTTAAAACGTAATAAAGCAAAGGTTTCAGGTTGAGGAAAAACTGTCTGCAGAATGGAGGCCAGTCCATCTCTTCCTCTTTCCCAAACCTCCACTGAGTTATGTGTCTAGTCCGCTACCTCCGCCCCCAACCCCCCCGCATCCAGTCTGATCCTCTGGGCACACTGAAGAATTGTGGCTTGACCCAAGTTGTAATTTATCTGGTTGCTCTAATAAAAAATGCATCCTGTGGAAAACATATGCCATATATACTTTTATTGGCTCTCATGCAAAGAGGTAATAACAGAATATCGAGGACATGTTGAAAATAGATTCCAAGCTAGATTTAATCCCCCCTTCCCCATGAGCCCCTCGAGTATAGCTTACTTTAGGGATTGAGACCAAAAGAAGGCTCAGCTTCAAGTAACCTTTTGTCAAGCTGTTTGTATAGGGCCCATTCTTTTTCTTTCATTTCTCCACCTGGGATCTTCATTCCTTTGATGTTGCTAGTAGCAATGTGTGATGGCTGGAGCGTTAGATACAGTATGAATTAAGGATGGAGCTATGGGGCTAGATCTGAGCCATCCAAGATGGTAGCTTCTACCCCGTTTGTCTATTGATATTTAAATTACTTAAAATTATATTAAAATCTAGCTCTTCAGTCACATTTACTCTATTTCAAATGGTTAATGGACACGTGGACTAGTGGCTGCCATTTTGGACAGTGGAGATATGGAACACTTCTGTCACTGAGCACCATCTCCCTTTGGCTAAGCCACTGTACCTGGGATTATTCATTCATAAAATGGGAATAATAATAGTATCTACTTCTTCAGGTGATTGTTGGGATATTTAAATGAGGTAATACATGTGCTGTCCCATAGAGTTTTGTGCAATGATGGAAATGAAATCTTCTCTACTTGTGTTGTCCATTACGGTAACCATTAGGCACATGTGGCTATTGAGCACTTGAGATGTGGCTACGGTGACAAAGAAACTGAAGTTTTAATTTTATTAACTCTTAATTAAAATATAAATATCCACTGCAATTGGCCATGCAGGTTTCAAACAGAGGACTTACAGTAAACATTAGTTTTTGTTTCTCTTTGTTCTTCCACCAGTTTAGAATAGGGGGTCATGATACAGTTTGAAGTTTAAGTGAGAAAATGTCAATGAAAGTGCTAAATAGATATTACTTATTTGACATATTTTTTTCACTATGTATTAAATTTATTTACAAAGAGAAGACTTATGAAAATAGAAAGGTTAGGAACAGGAATCACAGGGCATTGTAAAATATTAAAGGACCAAGTAAATAAACCTGTCTTCTGTTTCAAAGCTCAAATAAGTTTGGATTTGAAGAAAGTGAAAAAGTTTAAGTTCAGAAGACCAATGAGAGTATCATTAGTTTTCTTTTCAGCCCCTTAATTTGGTGTCTTATCACTAACATATAGACCAAAATGGATTTTCTAAAAGGTCATTGGATCAGCTAGTCATTGGATCATAGTAGCAAAAATTATTTGCTAGAATGAATAATTTAATCTGGTGGCATTTTTGCTTATTTTTGCATGTAGCCCCAGGTTTGGAGGAAAGCAATATCCTTTCTTTTTAAATGTAGCTGCTTGAAAAGATGGGTAATGAAAAAGAGTCTCTATGGTGCTAAAATTTGGATTCAGCCAAATCTGGAAAGCAAGCCGACCTGCTTTTCATTTAATTCCTTGCAAAATTAGTTTGGAGAAGCATCTACAAAATCTCAGTTAGTGTTTGATTGTATGCTCTCCTATGTTATTTTGTGGGACTTTGTCCCACAAGCCCAACTGAATCAGAAGTTTCCTGAAGACAAATTCCGGGATTTTATTTGCAGTCCACATCTAGAACAACAGTGATAGGTAGGTATTCTATAAATACATGTTGACTTATGATTGATTTTTTTCTACTGCTTTTAATTTTATAACAACAAATTTTATTATGTGCTTGTGGCACAATGACTACATGTAAGGCCCTCTGTGGCAATGAATAATGATTTTGCATCTATTTATGGTCACAAAATCTCTGATGGTTTTGCTGATGTGTCCCTGGGATTTCAACACTTATGGAGCCCTGATTATAGAAAAATCAGATTGCCTCGAGGGCATCAGTATTGCTTATAACTGCTCTTTAAGGATCATCCATCACTTACCTTACCAGTATAGAAACAACCTGACCTTTTTAATCTTATGAAAAACATTCAGTTTTATCTTGAAACATTTAGTAAAAATTGCAGTGTCTATTTAAGAAGAAATCATTATCAATTAATATTAGATATGCTAGAGATGTGGCAGTTGGGGATAATGTTGAAGTTACAGTTTTATAAAAGATTGAAGAATAATTGAGTTCCTTCTATGAAAATATTCAGCTGAATATCTTGCTCCATATCCACTTTAGCATTTCTTTGAAAGAAAAAAACCACAACCAAACTTAAACATTTTGGGGCAAAATTTGCCAGCACAGCCGATTGTAAGGGAAACGTGTCTACTCTGATAGACCTGGGCCGCCCAATAGAATTGAAAAGTCCCTCAGAGCTTAGATGGTCTGGGACCACAGAGGTTAATGAACTGGCTCCCCATTCCACAGAGCCAACATCAGGTTCAGTTCAACTCTGAAGGGGCGCGCTCTACTTGCCAGTGTAGACGCAAGACATGATTCACTTAAATAGAAATGCATCAGTGCTGGTTTAACCCCAATTGTTACAACTGTGCTACCTGTGGGCCCTGTGCTTCAGTTTTATTAATCCCTAACTCCTCATTGAGATTACTTTATTTAAATGTCATCACCCAGCTCTAAAATATGCTTTCAAAATAACCGTGGTGGCCATGGGATACAAAGTAGTGGGAGAAAAAAAGGAAGCAGTAGAAGCCAACTTCTGTTTGATATGTAGACAGGTTTCAGTCCACTGGGCCCCTGGTGGTGGTACTGAGGCAGGCTTTACAACCAGGCCCGGACATCCCAGCTGTCAGAGGGGGACCGCCATTGCCACTGGTAGGGTTGTGCCTTTGGAGGCACTTGGGTCATTGGTAGAGTAGGATCAGAGAAAAGGTACAAAAAATGAGATGAAGCAAAAGGGTCTATAAACTAAAGTCTTATGATGCAAGGTGGGGTGGGGGAGGCTCCTGGCATTAGACAGAGAGAAGATCAGAGTCAGTTAATAAGTTTGGGGTGCTGGCGACTGAAACCAGATCACTGGTGGCTGTCAGCTGGAGAGGGGCGTTATCCCAGGTGGATGGCGACCTGGTCATTGCTGTTGCAGCATGTGCCTTAGTATTCATTTCTCTCCACTCCTGTTCACTTTTTTCGATCCTTTGTCAAAAGACAGTGGAGGGTTGGCCTTTTCTCCCCCATGCTGATACAGGTAAAGGCAGAGACTGATGGTGCCAGCCTTAATTCCCCAAAGAAAAGGAGATCCAGATTTATGTGAATACCTTTAGTTCTGAAACAAGAAAAGATAAAACAGGTTGCATTCATGTATTCATGAAGCAGGCAGTATGTGTATTGGCGAATTCTGTACAAATTCACTTATTGTTCCATCCCTCTTATTTCTGAAGACCCACTGCTCATTTTCCCTCAATAACATAAAAGCATTTTTAGCACAACTGAATTTTCAGATTTAAAACGAGATATCCACAGTTCAAAAATGCCTTTTGTGTGTGTGTTTGTGTGCAACAAATTGATTAGAAGATCAGTGTGATTCCACTGGAACAAAACTTTGTTGTGTTGTTGTGTTTTTGTTGGTTTGCTTTTGGCTTAGGAATTTTTTTTTTTTAATCCAAAGTAAAACAAGAGGACGTCTTCCAGCTAAGAAAATCATGGTCACAGGTCAGAATTTTGACATCTTGGTGACGATGGTGAGCTGTGACAAGCAGCTAGTTTTCCTTTCTTGGGTCCATATAACTTGTCTTTTCCATTGATAGACATTCCATCTTCGATAGCTGGAAGACAACTTTTACAAGGATGAGGAAAAACTCAGTTTAGGAATGGTGGTCCTCAAATTTGTATTTCCATATATCACCCAAGGGACTCATTAAAAAAATTGTGATTCACTGTGCCTGGAATGCAGCCCAGGAATCTGTAATTTATACAAGCAGACCAACCAATTCAGATCTGTGACCACACTTTGAGAGGTATTGGCCTGTGATAAGGGTAGGCAGACGACAGCCCATTGCCTGTGTGTGCAATTGGAGTTGTATCGGAATTGAGCTGCTCTCATTTGTTTTTATGTTGTCTATGGATATCTTTGCACTGTGATGATAGCAATGGAGTAGTTGCAACCAAGACTATATGGCCCCCCCAGACTTAAAATATTTAGTGTCTGGCATTTATAGGAAATATTTGCTGACCTCTGATCTAAGAGAAGAGGAAAATTTCAATTTGTAGGTCAACATGTGTGTGTGTTCATACACATGTATGCATGCTGTATGCTATTTCAAATGCCCAGTGTTTGTTTACCCATATAAAAGGTACGTAAAGGGCTGGATGTTTGGGTTTGAGGGCTAGAGGTTGAGGATGGTGCTGTCTGTTATTATAACAGGAAGGCTGTGGTGTAGGACTTAGTAGTGTCATCTTTGTGTTTGTACAGTTAGTGATCCAAGAGCTGGCTTTATTATATATTAGACTTGTGATCTCAGACAAGTTACTTTAGATCTGTAAGCCTCGGTTTCCTAACCTGTGAAAAAAGGATGATAGTAGCATCTACTCATGGTGTTGTGAGGATTAAAAGAGAAAATGCGAGTGAATTGTGTGGTATTGTGTCGGGCACATATCAAGTACTCACTGAGTGTGGACTCATAGAATCATCGACGTGTTCACCAGTGTTGTGCGTTGCCACTTAGCTGCAGGGTACTGAGGTCAATAGATTTTGCTGCCATGCCTGTTGTGGCCCCCTGGGCTGACAAATGTGGTCCAAAGTTCAGGACTCTGGGCAGCCCAGACCCAGTCGATTCTGAACCAGGCATTTTTTGAGGCATGATCTTCTCTTATTAAATGTCATTTCCAATTTCCCCCTTGAATACACAATTTCAAAGTGGTGCCTGTACCTTTGGAAGTGGTTATTCCCATCTCCTTTAAAAATATTGCTCAATTGTAACCATGAAACCCTCTTCCCCATCAAAAATTCCATCAAATAACAGCCAATAAATGGTAAATTGAGATAAGAACTGTGAGGAACCTGTGTACTTTGTTACACTTTCTTCAATCTACAGTGAATCATTGATGCTGTATATGGTACAAATGAACACTTTATATGCAGTTGTGAAAAGATCTGTCTATAATCCATTGGTTATTTTCTTTCTGCTCTGCTTATTAATGATGGGGTAAGTGGCTTTTAAAAATACCAAAAACATAAGACTTAAGTTAAACACTGTCTTTGTTCTATTTAGAAAAGAGGCTGAATGGGTCTGTGAGTGAGGAAGGAATGAATCAAACATCATCATTATCATCACCACCACCACCACAAGTTTCTTCTGTACATGTTGGGTGCAGGGCCGTGTGTGGGTATCTGGACATACCCCTCCAGTGTTTACTTGAAGTCAGTGATTATTGTTGGGGAGGGTTTTGCCACCTCCCTGCAAACATTTTGGTTGTCATAGGTTGGGGGAGGGGAATGCTACTGGCATCTAATGAATACAGGCCAGGGATGCTGCTAAGCACCTTATTGAGTCCTGGACAGCACTACCTTTTCCCCATTAGAGAATTATGTGGTTCAAAATGTCAGAAGTGCCACTGCTGAGAAACTCTGATTTCTAGGGGAAAGAAATCCAAACCTCCACATCCTGGACAAGTTCCTGGCATGGGTACCAGATGATAAGTAATTTTACTCCATTTATTGTCTTGAGCCCCCCTTTAGAATTTCTTCTTCTTTTGTATTCTTTCTGCCATTGACTGCTTTCTGCCATCCAACCAAGTATACTTCTTGGTTGAAAGCAGTTTTTGAAGTAAGATGTATTCACTGGGGAGAAGGTTATGACAGAGAAGAAGTGATTGACTCAGGATATGGTCCCTAGATTTTTGGAGGTAAATGAATTCTTACCTTTGTGGTCAGCCAGTATTGTATACCACAGTGATTCATGATGGTTTCAAGTGGCTTACACCAAACATTGTCTTTCATTTTAACCATTGTGTATTTATTCTAACACATTGTAATATATATTCTAGTTATTTAAATATTAAAACAAAGAAGTGGTTATTGAAAAGAAAATGTCAATAGCTAATAGATAAAGCAAGATATTAATGGGACAAATATACCTGCCATGAAAATTTTGTCCAAACAATTAATTTTAGTAAGCATATTTAAGATTCAAAAAGGGGGCTGTTTTAAGAAGAAACATTAGGTAACAGTCCATCAACACAGGATACCCCCTTCTTTTGCCTGTGAGGATAATTTAATAATGATGTAGAAAGCACTGCCCCACTTATCTGTTGCTATGAAATGAGACACCCCAGTGCTTAGAATCTCAGAAGGATGATTACGTTCATTTTGTTCATGAACGTGCAATATGGGCAGGGCTTTATGAGGACAGCTCATTTCTGCTTCTGTCACTATTGGTCGGGATGGCTGGATAGCTGGTGACTGGAACACTTGCTCATTCACAAGTCTGGTGGTTGATGCTGGTGTGAGGACCTCAGCAGGGGCTGTGGCCAGAACATCTGCATATGGTGTCTGTATGTGGTATTTGGCTTCTTCACAACATGTTGGCTGAATTCCAAGGATGAGTGTGCACCACAGAGAACAAAGGCAGAAAGTGTTTTGCCTTCTGTCTGTAGAGGAGTGTCGCTGCTACATTGTTAGAACAACATTTGGGATGGGGTATATTGTTGCTACTCATCTTTGGTAAAAAGAGTTTGCCATAAGCACCATCACACATATTAGTATATATTTAAATTTGTGCGATAATTTTATAATAATCCTTTTATTGCCCTCCTGCCCTGCTGTTTTCTGGAGAAGAGAATTGAGGCTCAGAGAGTTTAAGTCACATGTCTGTTAACACGTAGTTAGTTTGTGGCTGAAGGAAAGCAGTTTAGGAGTCATGATGAGACACTCTTCACCGGGTTGCCAAGTTCAAAGGTATCCTTTTCACATTCTTGCTCGTCCTCTTATTAGGGCCATTGCTTTCCTTTCACCTGCGCCCATTTATTGTTGAGTTCTAGAATACCTCTTAGAAACAAAGATCCTTATTACAGAGTTCTCCGAAGGTCATCAGATCCCAAGATAATTTAGTGAGAGACTGTCTACTGTTGTTGAAGCAGCTTAATTTCTTTTAGGTGCGAAGACTGGAAGGTCAAAACCTCCTGGTCAGCCTAATGGAAAGATAATTGTGTTGACCACATTTTCTTGAGTCTTCAAAATGTTTTAAGGTTTTAAATTCTGAGATATTTCAATTTTTAAATGTTTATTCTTGAGAGAACACAAGCAGGGTAGGGGCAGAGAGAGAAAATCCCAAGCAGGCTCTGTGTTGTCAGCACAAAGCCTGACATGGTGCCCAAACCCATGAAGCATGAGATTGTGACCTGAGACAAAGTCAGATGCTCAACCGATTGAGTCACACAGGTGCCCTGTGAAATATTTGAAATAAAATACAAAACTGATACTCATTCTCCACCACCTAGCTTTAAAAGTTCTTTGCCATATCTATTGCTTCACTTAAAAAAAAAAAAAAAAAGACATTACAGATACCCACATTTATTCTCTACCTTCCTAGAGGTAACCACTATTCTAGTTTTGTTTATATAATTTCCAAGGGCATTTTCATTGTTGTTTCAAATGCATAAATATTTTTATTTATGTATATAAATAATCATTTAAATATACATAAATTCCTATATTTTGTTCGACATGATAGGTTTGAGACTTATCTGTGCTTAAGCTTTTAGAAATAACTTACTCTTTTATTTGATCTGTTCTATAGTGTTCTGCTAAATACTGAATTTGATGGGCTTAAATGACTTTTTAGTATTGTTTAATTTGCATTTTTGTGAATTTGAACATCATTTCATAAATTTACTGTTCATTTGGAATTCTTGTGTTAATTTCCTGTTCATTTTCTCTGCCCATTTTTTTCTATCAAGGTTCTTTATAAATGTGTAGAAATTCTTCATATGTTCTGATCAAAATACTGTGCTAATTATATGTGTGGAAAAATATCTCCATCTGCTGTGTGATTTGTCTTTTCACTTTGTTCTTTGTGCATTTTGTCATATAGAAGTTGTAAAGTTTTGTACAACCAAAATTCTCAGCCTTTTCCTTTATAGTTTGTACATTTTGTGTGTTGTTAAAGAAATTCTTCCCTATTGGGATGTCAGAAAGATGTTCTTCCATGTTTGATTGTTGAGTTTGGATGATTTTGCCTTCTCATGTTTTAAGTATGTAATCTCTGTGCAATACCTTTCCTCATTTGTGGAGAAGGCGATCTAATTTTCTATTTTTCTAAATGTCTAGCAGCATTTCTTAAATGGTCCATCATTTGTCCCAATGATTTGCAGTGCAGTTCTGTCATATGCCAAGTCCCCGTACAGGTATGAGACTGTTGCAAGTTTTCCATGTCTGTATGTTAATAATAGATGGTTGTATTTACTGTACTGTTGTGATAAGCTTTGTTATCTGGTGAGTGAGACTCCCGCCCTTATGAATTCTTCCTTCTAAAAATTGTCTTGCCTATTTCTTAACTTTTTGCTTCCATGTGACTTTTAGAGCCAGCTGGTCAGCTGCTAAGACTGCCCTGCTGGGGGTTTTGATTGGCATTGTATTTAATTTTTAGATTGTTTTAAGGTTAATTACCAACTTGAAATAAAATCTTCCTGTCCATGAACAACGTATAGCTCTCCGCATACTCAAGTCTTTCAGTCTTCAGACATCTCTCTTCTGGCATCTGTGTGTGTGGATCGATCAGAATGCTTTTCTAGAAGCGCGTGCTTGCTGCTCCGGTGCCCACCTGTGTCCTCAGCCCAGTAAAGAGCCTCCCAGTCAGTGATGAGGATAGAGCAGCTCTGGCAGCCCATGGACAAGGGCACTGTGAATATGGGGATCCCTGCCCATCCTTCTAGTCAGTGCATTCACTGCTGGAGTCTGGCTCCTGTGATGGGGGCAGGGTAGAAGACGAGGAATTGGAGGCTGAGACCCAGGCAGCAGGTCTGAGTAAGGTGCGTTCACATTGTGAGTGTACAGTTATTTCCTGGACCCATTTGCTTTCTGTGTTCTAGTGGCAGTGTGCCA
The DNA here is from genome assembly GCA_017311185.1 of Proteles cristata cristata. Classification (NCBI taxonomy): domain Eukaryota; kingdom Metazoa; phylum Chordata; class Mammalia; order Carnivora; family Hyaenidae; genus Proteles; species Proteles cristata. Next base: position 792,098 of record JAESUZ010000164.1, on the reverse strand, counting down.
TTGCTTGGACCATTGTCTCCAAAGTGCTTGGGTTCACTTCCACCACTCACTAGCTTGGGAAAGGTGCTTAACTTATTCATATCTCAGTTTCCTCATATGTAAAGCGGGAAGCCTCATGGGGTTGTTTTGAGTTAAAGTCAATAAAGTTTAGAGAATTGTGCTATGCTTCTTGGAGGTTACCTGCTGCTCCAACATCACCATTGTATTGTTTAGGTTTGTACTGAAATGTCTTGGATTTGAGTTGGTCTTTTCCTGTGTGTACTTTCTCTTGAAGTGAGCTTCCTGGGACATACTCTAACTTATTGGAGGTTTATGGCATATTCAAGTTTCTTAAAATACTGTTTAAACCAATGTTTTCCAAATCCACTTGTTCATCAAACTCTTGCTTTTTTCATTAAAAATTTTTTTTATAGTTTATTTTTGAGACAGAGAAAGACAGAGCATGAATGGGGGAGGGGCAGAGAGAGAGGGAGGCACAGAATCCGAAACAGGCTCCAGGCTCTGAGCTGTAAGCACAGAGCCTGATGCAGGGCTCAAACACATGAACCGTGAGATCATGACCTAAGCCGAAGTCAGATGTTTAAGGGACTGAGCCACCCAGACGTCCCAACTCTTGCTTTTTTCAAAGAGTACCTGTGAACATCAATGTCATTAGTATTCCATGGAAGACCATGTCAGGAATAGTCCTTAGGGCATTACTTACAGCAATATCTTTATTTTGGCATATGGTATGGAAAGACATCCCGAGAAAATATATCCTTAGGGAAGGGCTTGAAAACAAAGGTTAGTTAAGGAAGAGAGACTGACACTGGTAAACAGTCTCTGATCAGTAAAATATCCTTGAAGTGTGTTAAAAAAACTATACCGTATGTTAGCCACAGAGCTCCCGCTGATTATACATATATGTTGTTTTAAGTAAAAATATCTTATTTTTGGTGCCCATATTGCAACCTGGTGCTGAGATAAAATTGTATTAATTTTGTGGAAGCCCCATTGGAGTGTCTCTTAAAGGCAGAAGGCCAGTTTATTGGTATTAATCATAGTTCATTTACTGCTTGTTTTTGTTTCTTCAAAGAACTCACGTTGCAATTGGGAATGGCATTTTGGGAATGCTACTCAGATCCATATTCACTTCCCCATCCCTCACGTGTGTTTTGTTATTTCCTTTACCATATTCTTTACCGACAGCCTGTGAAATTGTTTGACTAGTTAATTGCTCTGAATCGGGAACAAAATGCAAAGGCAAAGCAGAGAGGAGGCAGCTCCATGCTGCTGCCTCCCGTGTCGCTGTCCTGTCAATGTTCTGGCTGCTCTTAGCTGAGGGAGAAGTGGATTATGCTGGTGTTTGATCCAAATAATTAGCTCTTTATCAAGCAAAGCAAAACGAAACCAATTTTATTTTATTTTATTTTTTTTTCTTTTTTTTCTTTTTTTTTTTTAATACAAATAGTTTATTGTCAAATTAGTTTCCACATAACACTCAGTGCTCATCCCCACAAGTGTCCTCCTCCATGCCCCCCCCTCCTCCCCCCCACATCCACCAGTCCTCAGTTTTTGTCAGCATTCAAGAGTCTCTCATGGCGAAACCAATTTTAAACATGAACTTCTTCCGTTTCCTGGAAGATTTTTTCTTACAAGAGTTTCCTCCAACCCCTTTCTATTTTTGCCCCCATGGCACCTTTTATTGCAGTAAGGCGACATCTCCTTGTGGGCCATGGATGAGTTTCAAAGCTGCTGGGGGCAGGGCCTGGTGGGGAAAGGTTTAACTATGGAGAGAACGGGAACTAAGGAGTGAACTTTCTGGCTGTGCCCTTAGTTTTCATCATGTATTCTCGGTAATGCCGATTCCTCCCACCGAAGTGGTCTATCAGATAAAGTCAGTAATAAACCCCAGCTGATTTGCTGGTAAATTGCAATACCTCCAGTTCACCTATGTCTACTGACAGGTCTAGATGCTTCTAGAATCTTGAAAATGGTTATTTTATAGCCTTGGTTTCCATGGCTTCTGTTTTGTTCTTCCAACATACGCATGCTAAGATGTCTTGGGTTAACATGAATTAGGTACCTTTTGTTGTATGGTTTTATGAATGAAGTTTTATAGATGTTGTCTCACATTTCTTTCAAACAAACTTAATGTAGGTACTTAAATGTCTATGAATTACTCAGAAATCAAGTTAAACTAATAACTTTTGACTTATCTGTCAAAGATAGGTTTTTATGGGACTTAATCACTTCTTAAACAGAAACATTAAAATACAAAATGAGGCTTGTTTTTCATTAAAAAAGAAAAGAACTGGTAACACCTGCAATATGTAAACATTGTTGCCTAGTAAATTATAATCGGTTTGCTGTTGGATTGCATATTACATTGTGCTAATACTGAAGGACCCATTCCTAGTGATGTCATTAACAGGCTCTGAGTAGACAAGATCTGTTACTACTAAAGAAGGCTGTGCTAGCAATTTGCAACAGACCAGGAGTAATTTGGGGTAGGATTGACTGGAACTGTTAAGAGGCATTTCTTTTTATTTGAGAAAAAACTTTCACATGTTAGATTTTAACTCCGCTAGGGCAGTATTCATTAGACACAGACCATTTTATTAAAAAGTATCTTGAGTGCCACCAAATTTGTTTCTCTGCGTACAGTCGGCTTTCCAATAGGAGCAGATGAAGGAAAAGTTGAAGCGTGCAGAAGAAAGTTTTTCTCTTTGCCCCTGGCTCTCTCATCATTGCAGATAAAATAAGAAGTGAATGGTGACGTAAATGGTTTTTAAAACAGATGCTTTTTATTTTATTATACTCGTTTTTTTTACTCCGCGGCGACAGGATGCAGCTGTGATTCCAGGCTGTCCACTAGTGGGTGCTGCAGCGCTTCCGACTTGCTGTATATTGTTATCTGGGCTCAGTATTAAAAAAAAATAATACAGTGAGTGGTGAGTTTCCCTTTAGAGCTACTGTCCTGTCAAGAAAGACACCAGAAATACATTTGGAAGATTATATCCACTGAAATATTTACTAAAATTTTAGAAAAATGTGCTTGAGATTACTGCTGCTCACTTTTTGCAAGAATTCATGTATATTTGTGAAATGTCACATCTTTTCTTGTTTGATCGGCATATATGTTGAAGTCCACATTATGCAGAAGAGGAAAGGTACCTGATGCCATAGTACAAATTAACAATATTTATTAGAAAATTCTGCCTTTTTCTATTAAACAAAAACATGTAACATGTTCAGTTTATCTCATTTTGAGTATGAAACAGTGCCATAGTGGCTCAGATGTCTATTTGATATTTAGGGAAGAATTTGATGCTTTAATAAGGGAATCCTCTGTCTCCCTCATCCATCATCCGCCATCCTCATCCATCCAAACAACACTGTAAATTTGTCAGAGCCTTTTCCATATTCAGTACTTGTATAAATAATGGCTGCTGTGATTTGAAAAAAGGGAAATGTGCACTTTCAGGCTATGTTATATATCTGATCACAGTCATGGCGACATCTCATAGTTTTTGTTTTGCATTGCTCAGGCTTGGTGCATATAATTTAAGCTCCAGAGCCAAAGGACATTTTTGAATGTTGACCCTTATTGTGGTTAGTACTTGCCAAAATGAAATTAGTTTGCGAGGGTGGGGGTGCTTTTCTACAGCAGATGAAACACAGTCTCTGCTCCATTACTACACTTTTATCATTGCCCATCGCCTCTCCTTCTCTCCTTTGCTGTCTTAGGGATTATTCAGGTTCTGTGCAATATTCTGAAATTAATCAAAGGAAGAAGAACCCCATGCCTTATTATACATCACAGGAAGAAAGTGGTTTCCACAATACAGACAGCTGTGTGATGTTGTCTAGTTATGTAACTAGAATTTTGTTATCTTAAAAAAAAAAGGTTTTCGTTTTCACACAATAAAACCTTTTCATGTTAAACTTGTACAAGCAACGGATCACTCCATGTGAGTGTAACAAAGGGTCTGAATTTAACTGATAGGCTGTTTCCCTTATTTAAATAAGGAACTGATCTGTGAACAGTGTTCATTTCTTTCTTTGATTTTTGGCTTAGCAGATCAGTTGTATGTCCTTAATGCATTTTGGGTCATGGAGGCTTTCTATGCATTGATATAGGAGCAAACTTGCAGGATGCTTATCCAGTCTGGACTTTGTATTCTATCTCATCTTTTTTTTATAATCATGCTCCACAAATTATTTTTTCCCAGTAAATTAGTGGCCATTGTACAGATTGCAGACACTTAGTTTGATTGAAAGTAATAAAAGGAGATTATCCACCAGGTTGGTTGAGTGAAGGTTCTGATTTGACCCACTGCCTGGAGAGAAAAGAATTAATCTTATAAACCCGACTCACTTCTGCCATGCTTTGAAAAACTGCCAAGAATGCATTATATCCCTTTTGTCTTAAGTCCATTGAGAACTAAAGGTGGAGTGGGACAGATCTGATGTATGAGGCAAAGAACGGTGGCCTCCATGTTATGCTTTGTGTGGTATCCTGAACTATAATGAGGGCTTTCCCTTGCTCTGTGAATACCATGACAGTCTTTGAATTTTGAGGAAGAGGAAGAGAAGAAGAACAGTTTTCATTTATTATATAAATTCTTTGTGCTGGGTGCTGTTTTAGGTTTTAAGCTTGGAATATATTTATTTAGATTATATATGTTTTTGTATCTTTTTAAAAAGTTTATTTTCAGAGAGAGGGCACCAATGAGTCAGGGAGGGGCAGAGAGAGAGGGTGAGAGGAAACTCTGAACTGATAGCATGGAGCCTGACACAGCTCATGACCTGAGCTGAAACCAAGAGTCAGACACTTAAGGGACTGAGCCACCCAGGTGCCTCTGTATGGTTTTTGTATCTTATCCTCATAAGATAAAGTGCTACTATGGCAACTTTATGGGTGTGGGTCAGGTACAGAGAGGTGACGTATAAGATCCTGTGGCTAGAATGTGAATGATTTGAGGTTCAGACCCAAGCTTTTTACCCCTAACAGCACATGCTTGTAAACACCCTGCTCTCCTACCTATTCTGAGAGAGCAAAGGAGATCAGAGTTGGATCCTGCAGCATGCCCTGAATCAGCTGTTGTAGGGAGGCACACAGCAGAAATGAATGAATGAGAAAGTTCACTGCTGAAGTTGAGGAGAGAACCTTTTGTCCTTCTTAGCAGATAGCTTGGTTTGGAGCTTGCCTGGCCTGGGTGCCTGCGTTCTCTTCTTTTTTGTTGTTGTGGCTGGGAGCACACCACTAACTTATCTGAGCCTCTATTTCTGTCTCCACAACATCCCTTATAGGTTGTTGCAAGCATGACGGAAGATGGCCCAGTGAGTGCTGCATGGCTGCTAATAGCCAGCAGGTCTGTCCAAGGATGTGATAACGCTGCCTTAGGTGGGGGATTGGAGGCTCAGGATGCTATTTAGCACCAAGAAAAAGGCAACGGGAGCTTCCAATATGTCATATCGGGAAGAACCTTAAGAGCCCAAATCCAAATGGAAAATCCCAACTTAGAGATGACACATAGGAAGACTCACACTACCTCCATAACCTTTGAACCCCCGAAAGACAACTCTTCCCCTAGAGGTATTTCAGGATATGCTTTAGGCAAAATGGTAGTGTCAACTCTGGCCTTCACCGAACTGTAATTTCCAGTGGGTGTCTGGAAAGTTTCTGAGCGTTTAAGACCCACCCTGCTTCTTTAGGTTTATGGAGGCAACTGTGGTTGACTGGGGTAGGCAATGCCCGAGCCTGTCTTACCTCCACTTCTCTCTTCCTCTGTATTTTGATTTTTATCCTGTTGTGTAAACTAGAGGGAGGGAGATGGAGAGAAAACAAAGTGTGCTAGCGACAGTTTCTTTCCCTTGAAAGCTATGGGGCCTTCTTTTGGAGGGTGATTTCCTTTAATCTTTTGTTTTTTGTTGATGGTTGCAGTCCACCCTCCCAGAGTTACTCCCTTTCTAATCTTGACCTAGTATAGAAGGAGAGAGGCAAAGGGAAGAGTGAAGGTGTACAGAGGCCAAGAGGGTAATAATGTGGGATCAGGCCGGGAGGCCACCCAGGGAAGGCCCTTGCTTTGCACCCTAGTGTGCTCAGGGCTCTCGATGGGCTGTTTTCCCCATTGCCTTCTTGCCTTAGTCTTAGCCAGAGTCTGGCTCCTGGTCTGCAAGTTGTTCCGCAGATGGTGTGGCAGCAGACTCCAGGAACCATGGGACCCACAGAGTGATGGTGTTCATGCTTGACGGCCAAGACAGGGATCAGGGAAACTGTTTTCATTGGGATTGGCTTCTGTCATTTCTCCAAAAGCAGTCCATTGAATGGCTCCACTGTTTCTGGAGCCATTATGCCATGAAGTGAAGTTTGGATGAAGGACGGATGTATTATCTAGGAAGGAATCCTCGGACTTCTTCCAGAGAATGTCCAGTCATTGCCTCTGCCAATGAATGAAACTCTTCTCCAGTGTTCTGTTTTACAGAGGCAGTTTCTAGGGAAGGGAAAAAAAAACCACCCAGCCCCTATGACATTAATCCCCCTTTGCTCTGAAGCAAGTAAGTAGCAAGTGTCAGTTAATATCCATTTTATAGGTGAGGAAATAGAGGCACTGAGAGATTAAATAGATAAGTGCTTCTCAAAATTGCATGTATTCATGAAGTGCCTAGGGATCTTTTTATAAATGCAGATTTTGATTCAGCAATCTGGAGGGGAGATCTGAAAACCTGCATTTCTAACCTGCTCCATGAAGGCAGAGATGTTTGCAGGTCTGGTCTTTGATTCATTTGAGTTTCCAGGATGTGGCTCATTTACATACATAGCGAGTTAGCAACTTAACAGATAATGCTAATTGCCTATGTCCCAAGGAGGCAAAACAATACAGTCTTCTAATCAAGACTATCTGGGACTTCTTTCAAAATACTTAAAATATGAAGCCTACCATTTATGGATTGTTCTGACCACAGGGCATAAAATAGCCAGACTGACAGGTTTGGTTTTCTTAGCACAATTAGGTAGTTAGACTGGCTTCATGCAGCTATAACCAGAGCCTGCCTTAGATAACAGAGGCATTAGAAATTGTATCCAAGCATCAGGAACAAAGTAGTGCTTTAAACAGAAGGCAACTGCTAGCTTATAAATTCATATTTCATTCCAACAAAAGCCCATAAATCATGCGTGTGTATGTGTGTATAGGTTCAGTGTTAACTCTAGTTCCTACTCTACTCTTGTCGTCTATTTCCTTATAACATGTTAGCAGAGTTGGCCTCTGTAAAAGACAATCTTTCCCATGTGCTGCTACTCACTAAGATTCCACAATTTGTTGATGACTCACACATCTGCGTGGAAGAGTACGCTACCGCCCTCAGCTGCAGCAGTTTATGCTTTTCTCCCCTCTAGAATATGATTACCCCGAAGTATGTAATAGTCATCTAATGGGGAGCAGGTGTAAGAAGAAACTCAGCAATTCTGAACAAAAGGAATGGACGTAAAATGCAGCATGAAAGATTTAGGTTAGATACCCACGTGTGGGGAAAATGCTCTTCTGCTAGTAATAGCAGTGAAACATTGAAACACAGGATCAAAGCAGAGTTGTGGCACATTCTTAGGACATTTGAAAGAAAAGGGCAGGTGGTTCTGTTTCAATGCTTTTTATACAGCTCCTCGCTGAGGGAGGCGAATGAATTCTGCAATTGCAGGAGATCATTTTCAGTTCTGTGATTCATGAGAAATGAATTCTGGGGACATTTGATTAAAAACCATGTCAGAGAGCCACATATTCCAAAGGTCTTTTGTGATCATCCTAATTGATACTGGGATGTCATTTTTTGGCATGAGTACAGGAACCCAACAAGTATTGAAGGCCAGTTTTTTTTCATTTGGATGATTCTCATCTATACCTTCAATGATAATAAAAATTACCTGCCCTAGGCTAGGCTTCTAAGACCCTGAAGGTAGAGCATCATCTGAATACACAAGGGAACCAAAGGTTATCAGTTATTTTTTTTCTCCCAGTTTTGTTTGGAATCTTCCAAATTTTAACAGTCTATACAATAGTTTAACAGTTTAACTAATGGTTCTTTATTTTCTTTTCTAATTGGAATTTCAACCAGGAATGCTTACAGGCATTCACTCTGCTCACTTTGAATGACTTGGTGCAATAGAAAGTGATTAAAGATGTCCATACATTGGTCCCAAATTGCCATAGTGCTATCATTTTTGGCATTATACCATACTAAAACCCATGGCTTGAGAGAGCGTGACAGTGCCTAAAAATAATGGAGATTAAACTTTCTCAGCTCCTCGGAGGATCCTGAAAATAAAATAGTATGTGTCTTGTAAGTGACTAATGGCACCTTGGTATAAACAGCATCGTAAGATCTCTCTCTCTCTCTCTCTCTCTCTCTCTCTTTCTCACACACACACACACACACACAGACACACACACAATCACATAAAGATGAGAAGTGGACATTTGAGTTTCTAGTGAATATTTCCTAGGTCCATTATATATGGGGTCAGCAGCAGTGTACATTCAGTAAAATTCACAGGACGCAAATAGGAATGTGGAGGAATTCTCTAGAGCTTTTGGAGTTGGATACTTCAAATATCAAGCAAGGGATCCAACTTGGAGCTTTTTTTTTTATTTTTATTTTTTTATTTTTTTTACAAATAGTTTATTGTCAAATTAGTTTCCACATAACACCCAGTGCTCATCCCCACAAGTGTCCTCCTCCATGCCCATCCCCCCTCCCCCCACATCCATCAGTCCTCAGTTTTTGTCAGCATTCAAGAGTCTCTCATGGTTTGCCTCTCTCCCTTTCCCCCACCATTTCCGCCCTTCTTCTCCCCCTTGTTCCCCAGCTTGGAGCTTTTGAAAGCAAGAATTACAAAGGTGGGCAAAGAAGGTAGGGGAAACTGATAGGAGTGAATGGCCTGTATTTAAAATATTGCTCTGCAGGGGGGTATGGCACCCAAATCCCATATATATATATTTGTACTGTTGTCTTTATCTCAGTCACAGAATCTACCCCTCAGTGAGCTGACCCAGCAACCAGACCAGGTCTGGACAAGAAAATTGAATCCTTTGGTGGTTATTTTGGTTATTAAATTCAAGGTTTCTAAAGCTAAGTCAACACAATTCATTCTCATCAGCTCATCAGATTACTAAAATAGTGAGATTAATTAGTATTTTGAAAGAAAAGAGATGGAAACTGTCAACTATACTTGAATTAAAAAAAAAAAAAAAAAGAGGGAGGTGCCTGGGTGGCTCAGTCAGTTAAGGGATTGACTTCGGCTCAGGTCATGATCTTCCGGTTCATGGGTTTGAGTCCTGCACTGGGTTTTGTGCTGGCAGCTCAGAGCCTGGAGCCTGATTCAGATTCTTGTATCCCTCTCTCTCTGCCCCTCCTCCATTCATGTTCTGTTTCTGTCTCAAAAATAAAAAAGGAGGGACAGAAACTTTGTCCCTAAAACATTTTTCCTACTCCAGAAAATCCCAGAAATTTGGACTTCATGGATTTTTATAATTTTGCCAATTAAAACATTTCTAAGAAAGGGGTTCCCAAATTAAAAAACAAAACGCAACAAAGGGAAAACAAAATATCATTTGTTATATCCACCTTTTCATGAGAGAAAAGGCCTGAATGTGGGAAAGAGATATTTTCGAAAAAAGCATTGCCTGTATGTTCAGTAAATTCACCTTTATGACAACCTAGTACAAAGCAGTGGAGATTTCGTCATGGACTAACAGTGGCCAACTGGTGGGGATTTGAGAATCATTTCTGCAAAAAGCAGCTGCTTGTTGAGAAGTTGATCTGCCTGAGGGGAATGGGGTGACATCTGAAGGCCCATTGGCCTTTGGCTGTTGGTGACCTTCACCCATGAGATAGGTGTGTCTTAAAAAGCATTAGAAACATTGGAGTATTTGTACAAAAACATTTTCATAAATGAAGATACATCATTTTGACTCAGGCAGGCTTGAAGAATTTCCAAATACCCAATTTACTTTTTGATTGTTTCACCAAGATTTAGCAATTCTCTGGCCCATTAAATATGGAAAGATGTGAAACCTACATCTACTCTAAACTCTTCTCTGATTTCCATTTTACAAACACGCGATGACTTAGCAATTTTGCAAAAGCTCAGGCATCATAGTGTTTGAAATGAGAAATCTTAATGTCATTATTATATAACTATCAATTCCTCATACTATTGTGTAATATGTAAAGCTTTCTGAACTAGGAAGTCTTGGTTGGGAGAAAACGAAATGAACATCAAAACTTGAGGTTTGAAAACCAGTTGCTAGTCCAAGCGTTATATACTTATCCTCTGTTTTGTACCTCACTTAGGTAGAATAGTTCATTTTTTCACCCAGATTTTGTGTTTGGGAAAAAAATGCAGGAGTAAGGTAAGTGTTCCAGGATAAGTTCCCTTTCAACGTTTTAAAAGTTCATAACAATTGTTTTACCTAAGAATTCTGGGCCTGACTAGGTAGTAATCACATGGAATGGTACAGCAGAAGCAACTAGAAGGATACATTATTTTATAGATGAAGGAGGGGTAGACAAGGGCCCAGGGAGGGATTCAAGTTGAAATGCAGATGTCTGTAAAAAGGTGTAACAGGACACAGAAGTGGAAAATTGAGGAAGATGACAGAGCTGAAAGGTACAACAGCATTTCAGATAAAGCTTTATGGATTCTTTCCAGGAGTATGTGGATTTCAGCTGGAGCTAAGTCAACGTTTTGTGTATAATGCGTTCTACAGCCATTGGGAGATGCCAGATGTGTGTGTGTTAAGCTCTTTGGATAGACAGTGCTAACGAGGCCCTGCATATGGTCACTTGCCTATTCTTCCAATCAGCTACAGCTTTAAAAAGCCCAGGCCTCTTAAGGGCATGTCTGGGTTCATTACAACAGGGACTGTCCCATTGTGTGCTCTGCTAATTTTGGCCAAAAGAAAATTTTGCTTAAAACAGTTGAATATTTAAATACTACATAGACATTATTCACGGGGTCTGCTCCAGTTTGAGCATTCCTTAAAACTCCTAATGCAATTCTCCTAGTGTGGACTTCTTTGGCTTAAAGGACAATTAAAAAGGTCAAGCACCACTCCATTGACCTAAAAGAGTAAACTATTAATTGAAAGATCACAGTGTAGTCCATTTATTAAACTCATTTTTGTTTGCTTTTGTTTTTTGGGTTTTCTTGGCCAGCTGTACCAAGGCATTCAAGTACTTAGGTCTTGGTAAAACTGTTTTCTTTCTTCCACTTGTGTTATACAGATATTAAGTCTCATAATATCTACTTAGCATAAACAAGAAGATAAAAATGATTTCTATGATTGAAATGTTTGTTATTTAGCATTAAGCATCTTCCTGCTCCCATGCGTTTTGCATTTAATCCACTCAGTGCTTGGTTTGGGGATTGCTAGATTAGTTTTAATCCCCTGTCTAATAGTGGAGTAGTGGTGAGATTTATTACACAGGCAGGGTTTGGTTCTTGGATTTAAGAGGGCTCACGTGCACTCCATGCATATTAAATTTGGGAAACCACCAGTTCAGTATAAAAGGTTGAGGAGACATCCTTTATCTCAGAATGGTTCTCTTTAGGCACACAAAGTGCAGACAGCATTTATTGCATTAATGAAAAGAAAATTGATTACAAGTGTTTCTCTCTTTTGGGGTCAGACTAATGTTCTCAGAATATGGTTTTTTCTCCTCTTTTGAAATGTACTCTACCATCATTTCAAAGCATTCTAGATGTTTTTTTTATTTCTTTGGAGGCCACCTCCAGGGAAAAGATAAATTGCTTATTATATAATGGGTTCTTCCCAAGAAAACTGGAAAAGGTTGGGTACTACCCAACAAGGGGAATAAATATTTGCAGAAATTAGAGAAGATTAGGATAGCTCACTACTCCTACAGAATCTAATAATTGCCAAATTTTTTTCCACATGGATATATAAAAACCTGTGCTTTTCAAGATTGGAGGTTTATTATTTTAATATTAGCTATATTTCACACAATTCAAAAAGATTCTGGTTAAGAGAGAATGTAAAAAATAATCAGTATACTGTGACTTGCACATTTTTGTGATTAATGAATAAAAGTCATGCTGGAATAAAACTTGGAGTGGTAGTTTAAGTTTGCTTCTGTTGATCCTCTTCAGTAATTTTACCTTAAGGAAAAGAATGGAGTGTATTATGTAGTCAAGAGATGAATAGACAGGTACTGGGAGCAACAGGATATTGGATAGAAAATACAGATTTTTATGATGTTAGAATATCATCTGATATTTTGAATGACTCTTACCCAGAGAACTTGAACTTGAATCTGATGAACGTAACCTGTGACCCAGGAAATCTTACTTGGTGTGTCTTTCAACGCTGTTTTTCTCTACATTAAGGTTTGATTCTCTACAGGAAGAAAACAAATGTGTGAAATGGTTAGTGGTTTCCTCATAAAATAAAGACGAGCTCAAATGAGGGCAAAACATTTCAGCTTACTTAAGAGCCATCTTTAAACTTTATAAAACATTGCTTTTTCTTTATGGTTTGAGGGTTCAAAGGATCCTTTCTGTATTCTTCATTTTTCCTTTCACATTGTGATTTTGGATTTTTGTTTCCAAATTTATATTTTATGCATTAAATTTGTTTGGTGCTAGCTGTGAATATGGGTAACTTGAAGTTAGTATAATTGGTTTCCTTGAGAGACCAAAATAAGAAAGAAACATGTTCTTTTGGAATATTATTAATGCTATATGATTTTAAATCCCACTCAGCATGACTTTTAATGTATACATTTAATAATGTAAATAAATGGACTTTGTAGTAATTTTACCAAATATGGATCCCTAGTTCAGTTAAAAACATTTTTTAAATGTTTGTTTATTTTTGAGAGAGAGAGAGAGACAGGGTGTGAGTAGGAGAGGGGCAGAGAGGGAGGGAGACACAGAATCCGAAGCAGGCTTCAGGCTCTGAACTGTCAGCACAGAGCTATGAGATCATCACCTGAGCAGAAGTTGGATGCTGAACTCACTGAGATACCCAGGAGCCGCCCCTAAAAAAATTTTTTTAGGCTTGTTTATTTTGAAAGAGAGAACATGAGTGGGGTAGGGGTAGAAAGATAGGGAGAGAGAATTCCAAGCAGGCTGTGCTCTGTCAGCACAGAACCCTGTGCAGGGCTGGAACTCATGAGCCGTGAGATATGACCGGAGCCAAGATCAAGAGTTGGATGCTCAACTGACTGAGTGAGCCACCCAAGTGCTCCTATGTATTCAGTTTTTTAACATCTCTGAGACTCAGGAAAGAATATGGTGTAGGTTTTGATAGTTTCTAAGGTCTTTTTGGTTCCAGGATTTTGTGATTGATAGAGTACTCTCAGACAGAAATCTACAAACCTATTAAATTCCTGCTTTGAAAATTCAGCCACTTGAAGCTTTGAAGTATTTATTTCATATTGAATAAAACATTAATATGGTTTTGTGTGTATGTGTGTGTGTATGTGTATTTGCATTTCATCATCATCCAAATATGTGCTCTTTGAGGGCAGGGACACTATCTTCTATAGAATGTGAAATGATTATCGCATAGGTTCAGCTAGCATTCATCATCTAACATAGATACAGTATAGAAAGAAGAAAGAAGAAAAGAAAAAAAAGAAAAAAATTCTGGTGATGAGAACTCTTAGGAGTTACTCTTAACTTTCCCATACATCCTACGGCATGTTAGCTTTAGTCATCATGTGCGTTACATCCCTCGTATGTATTTATCTTATACCTGGAAATTTACATCTTTTGACTACTTTCTCCAATTCTCCCTACCCCCACCTTCCACCTCTGGTAACCATAGTAATCATATCTGATTTATTTTTCTTTGAGTTATGGTTTATATTTTTTTGTTGGTTTGCTTTTTTTTTCAGATTGTACATATAAGTGAGGTCATAAAGTATTGACCTTTCCCTGTCTGACTTATTTCACCTAGCATGATGCCTTCAGGGTCCATCCAAGATGTCAAGATGTTATTTAGATTTCCTTACTTCCTTATCCCATATGTGATATTGTCTTATTCTTTTTTAATGGCTGGACACATATGTGATATATTACATAACAACTCTTTATCCATTCATCCATTAATAGATACTTAGGTTGTTTATGTGTCTTGGTTATTGTAAATAATGCTGCTGTGAATCGTGAATGTAGGGGTGGAGATAGCTTTTCAAGTTAGTGTTTTCATTTCCTTTGGGTGTATTCTTAGAAGTGGAAGTGCTGTCTCACAAGGTATTTCTACTTTTAATGTTTTGAGGATCCTCCCTACTGTTTTCCAGTGGTTGCACCAACAGTGTACAGATCTTCCCTATTTTCCACATTTAAACCAACATTTGTTGTGTATTATCTTTTTGACAATGGTCATTCTAATAGGCATGTTAGAATGCCTTCCCTAATGACAAATAATGTTGAGCATCTTTTCATTGTACCTGTTGGCCTTTTGTGTATCCTTGGAAAAATGTCTGTTCAGGATATTTTCCATTTTAAGTTTTAACTGGGTTATTTGTTGTTCTGCTTTGAGTTATATGAGTTGTTTCTGTATTTTGGAAATATTCACCCTTTATCAGATACATGGTTTGCCAGTATTTTTTCAAATTCCATGAGTTGTCTTTTCACTTTGTTGATGGTTCATTTTACTATACAGAGATTTTTATTTTGATAAAGTCCCACTTATTTTTTATTATAATAAATACATATATTTATTTATATATTTTTATTTTTTATTTTGTTGCTTGTGCTTTTGTGTCATAGCCAAAAATTGGGTTACCAAGATCCATGACAAGGAGCTTTATTTCTATGTTTTTTTTTTCTAGGAAGCTTATGGTTTCCAGTCTTACAGTTAAGTCTTTAATCCATTTCGAGTTAATTTTTGTGAGTAGTATATGAATCCATGTTCATTCTTTTACACATGAATTTCCAGTTATTCCAGCACTGTTTATTGAAGAGTCTGTCCTTTCTTTGTTGAGTATTCTTGGCTACCTTGTCAAATATAGTTGATCATATATGCTTGCATTTTCTTCTGGACTCTTTATTCTGTTCCACTGCTCTATTTGTCTGTTTTTATGCCAGTACCCTACTATTTTTGATTACTCTAGCTTTATAATATAGCTTGAAAGCAGGGAGTGTGATACTTCCAGAATATCTTTGATATTTGTGATCTTCTCTGGTTCCATATAAATTTTAGGATTTTTTTTTACTTCTATAAAAATTATCATTTGTAGGGGTTGTATTGAGTCTAAATAAGGCTTTTGGTAGTATTGGCATTTTAACAATATTAATTCTTCCACTCCAGAAATATAACATGTGCCTTTCCATTTATATGTGTCTTCTTTGATTTCTTTCATCAATGTTGTACAGTTTTTATAGTAGAGATCTTTCATTTGCTTAAATTTATTCGTAAGTATTTCATTGCTTTTGACACTATAAATGGAATTGGTTCTTTTATTATTTTTTCAGAAAATTCATTGTTAGTGTGTAGAAATGCTACTGGTTTTTGTATGTTAATTCTGTACCCTTCTACTTTACTGAATTCGTGGATTAGGTCTAGCAGTTTTTTAGTTGAGTCTTTAAGATTTTCTCCATATAAAATCATGTTACCTGTGAATAGAGACAATTTTCCTTTTCCTTTCTAATTCAGATATATTTTATTTCTTTTTCTTGCCTAATGGCTATAGCTAGGACTTCCAAAACAATGTTAAATAGTTGTGGTGAGAATGGGTTTTCTTGTCATCTTGCTGATCCTAGAGGAAAACCTGATCATTGAATATGAAGTTAGCTGTGGGCTTTATTATGTTCAGATATATTCCTTATATCCCTAATTTATTAAGAGTTTTTTTTACACGTAGTTTATTGTCAAATTAGTTTCCACATAACAGTCAGTGCTCATCCCCACAAGTGTCCTCCTCCATGCCCATCACCCCCCATCACCCCCCTCCCCCCCACAAAAACTCAGTCCTCAGTTTTTGTCAGCATTCAAGAGTCTCTCATGGTTTGCCTCTCTCCCTTTCCCCCACCACTTCCCCTCTTTTTCTCCCCCTTGTTCCTCTGTCAAGTTCCTCCTAATCCTCCTATACGTGCAAACATATGATATTTGTCCTTCTCTGCCTGACTTATTTCACTCAGCATAACACCCTCAAGGTCTATCCATGTTACTATACATGGCCAGATTTCACTGTTTCTCATTGCCATGTAGTATTCCATGGTACAGATAAACCACATCTTCTTGATCCATTCATCTGTTGATGGACACTTAGGCTCTTTCCATGTTTTAGCTATTGTGGAGAGTGTTGCTATGAACATTGGGGTACATGTGCTCCTATGCATCAGCAATCATGGATCCCTTGGGTAAATTCCTAGCAGTGCTATTGCTGGGTCATAGGGGAGTTCTATTGTTAGTTTCCTGAGGAACCTCCACACTGTTTTCCAGAGGGGCTGCACCAGTTTACATACCCACCAACAGTGTAGGAGGGTGCCTGTTTCTCCACATCCTCGCCAGCATCTAGAGTTCTCTGATTTGCTCATTTTAGCCACTCTGACTGGCGTGAGGTGATATCTCAGTGTGGTTTTGATTTGTATTTCCCTGATGAGGAGGGATGCTGAGCATCGTTTCATGTGTCTGTTGGCCATCTGGATGTCCTCTTTGGAGAAGTGTCTGTTCATATCTTCTGCCGATTTCTTCACTGGGTTGTTTGTTTTTCAGGTGTGGAGTTTGGTGAGTTTCTTATAGATTCTGGATATTAACCCTTTATCTGATATGTCATTTGCAACTATCTTTTCCCATTCCGTTCGTTGCCTATTAGTTTTCTGGGTTGTTTCCTTTGCTGTGCAGAAGCTTTTAATCTTGATGAGGTCCCAATCATTTATTTTTGCTCTTGATTCCCTTGCTTTTGGGGATGTGTCAGTTAAGTTGCTGCGGTGAAGGTCAAAGTCAAGGTCAAGGTGAAGGTTTCCTGCTTTCTCCTCTAGGGTGTTGATAGTTTCCTATCTCACATTCAGATCCTTTATCCATTTTGAGTTTATTTTTGTCCATGGTGTGAGAAAATGATCTAGTTTCATTCTTCTGCATGTTGCTGTCCAGTTCTCCCAACATCATCTGTTAAAAAGGCTGTCTTTTTTCCATTGGATATTCTTTCCTGCTTTGTCAAAGATCAGTTGGCTGTATACTTTTGGGTACACTTCTGAGTTCTCAATTCTGTTCCATTGGTCTATGTGTCTGTTTTTGTGCCAATACCATACTGTCTTGATGATGACAGCTTTGTAGTAGAGGCTAAATTCTGGGATGGTGATCCCTCCCGTTTTGGTCTTATTTTTCAGTATTACTTTGGCTATTCGGGGTCTTTTGTGGTTCCATACAAATTTTTGGATAGTTCTAGTTTTGAGAAGGATGCTGATGCAATTTTGATAGGGATTACATTGAATGTGTAGAGTGCTTTGGATAGTAATGACATCTTAACTATATTTATTCTTCCTATCCATGAGCATGGAATGTGTTTCCATTTCTTTCTGTCTTCTTCAATTTCCTTCATAAGTTTTCTATAGTTTTCATCATACAGATCTCTTGTATCCTTGGTTAGGTTTATTCCGAGGTATTTTATGGTTTTTTGTGCAATTGTGAATGGGATCAGTTTCTTGATTTCTCTTTCTGTTGCTTCATTGTTGGTGTATAAAAATGCAACTGATTTCTGTATGTTGATTTTGTATCCTGCAACTTTGCTGTATTCATGGATCAGCTCTAGTAGGCTTCTGGTGGAGTCTGTCGGGTTTTCTCTAGGGTATCATGTCGTCTGTGAAAAGTGAGAGTTTGACTTCTTCTTTGCCAATTCTGATGCCTTTGATTTCCTTTTGTTGCCTGATGGCTGATGCTAGGACTTCCAGCACTATGTTGAACAACAGTGGTGAGAGTGGACATCCCTTTTGTGTTCCTGATCTCAGGGGGAAAGCTCTCAGTTTTTCCCCGTTGAGGATGATGTTCGCTGAAGGCTTCTCATAGATGGCTTTGATGATGTTTAAGTAGGTTCCTTCTATCCCTACTTTCTCGAGAGTCTTTATTAAGAAGGGATGCTGTATTTTGTCAAATGCTTTTTCTGCATCTATTGACAGGATCATATGGTTTTTATCTTTTCTTTTATTGATATGATGTATCACATTGATTGATTTGCGAATGTTGAACCAGCCCTGTAACCCAGGAATGAATCCCACTTGATCTTGGTGGATGATTCCTTTTATATGCTGCTGGATTCGATTTGCAAGGATCTTGTTGAGAATTTTTGCATCCGTATTCATCAAGGATATTGGCCTATAGTTCTCTGTTTTTTGCTGGATCTCTGTGTGGCTTGGGAATCAGTGTGATGCTGGCTTCATAAAATGAGTCCAGGAGTTTTCCTTCGATTTCTATTTTTTAGAACAGCTTGAGAAGAATTGGGATTAATTCTGTTTTAAATGTCTGGTAGAATTCCCCAGGGAAGCCATCAGGTTCAGGGCTCTTATTTGTTGGGAGATTTTTGATCACTGATTCAATTTCTTCACTCGTTATGGGTCTGTTCAGGTTTTCTATTTCTTCCCGTGTGAATTTTGGTAGTGAGTGTGTGTTTAGGAATTTGTCCATTTCTTCTAAGTTGTCCAATTTGTTGGCATATAATTTTTCATAGTATTCCCTGATAATTGCTTGTATTTCTGAGGGGTTGGTTGTAATAAGTCCATTTTCATTCATAATTTTGTCTATTTGGGTGCTCTCTCTTTTCTTTTGGATAAGTCTGGCTAGAGGTTTGTCAATTTTGTTTACCTTTTCAAAAAACCAACTCTTGGTTTCATGGATCTGTTCAATTGTTTCTTTGGTCTCATTGATCTGTTCAATTGTTTCTTTGGTCTCTATGTTGTTTATTTCTGCTCTAATTTTTACTATTTCTCTTCTTCTACTGGGTTTAGGGCGTTCTTGTTGCTCTGCCTCTAGTTCCTTTAGGTGAGCTGTTAGATTTTGGACTTGCACTTTTTCTAATCTCTTGAAATAGGCCTGGAGAGCAATGTACTTTCCTCTTAGGACTGCCTTTGCCGCATCCCATAGATTTTGAATTGTTGTGTTTTCATTTTCATTTGTTTCCATATATTTTTTAATTTCATCTCTAATTGCCTGATTGGCCCATTCATTCTTTAGAAGGGTGTTCTTTAACCCCATGTTTTTGGAGGTTTTCCAGACTTCTTCCTGTAATTGATTTCAAGTTTCAAAGCATTGTGATCTGACAGTGTGCATGGTATGATCTCTATTCTTTTATATTTATTGAGGGCTGCTTTATGTCCCAGTATGTGATCTATCTTGGAGAATGTGCCATGCGCACTTGAGAAGAAAGTAAATTCCCTGGCCTCAGGATGTAAAGTTCTAAATATATCCGTCAGGTCCATCTGGTCCAATGTGTCTTTCAAGGCCATTATTTCTTTAGTGATTTTCTGTCTGGTTGACCTATCCATTGCTGTAAGCAGAGTATTAAAGTCCCCTGCTATTAGCACATTCTTATCTAGAAGCTTGTTTCTGTTTGTGATTAATTGTTTTAGATATTTAGGTGCTCCCATATTCGGTGTGTAGACATTTATGATTGTTAGTTCTTCCTGATGGATGGACCCTGTAATTATTAGGTAGTGCCCTTCGTCATCTCTTGTGATTGTCTTTAATTTAAAGTCCAGTTTGTGGGGTGCCTGGGTGGCTTAGTCGGTTAAGCGTCCGACTTTCGCTTGGGTCATGATCTCGCGGTTCGTGGGTTCGAGCCCCGCGTCGGGCTCTGTGCTGACTGCCAGCTTGGAGCCTGGAGCCTGTTTCGGTCTGTGACTCCCTCTCTCTCTGACCCTCCCCTGCTCACGCTGTCTCTCTCTCTCTCTCTCTCTCTAGAAATAAATAAAAATATTAAAAAAAAAAGTCCAGTTTGTCTGATATAAATATCGCTACTCCAGCTTTCTTTTGATTTCCTGTAGCATGATATATATTTCTCCATCCCCTTACTTTTAATCTGAAGGTATCTTCCCGTCTAAAATGAGTTTCTTGTAGACAGCATATAGATGGATTTTGTTTTTTAATCCATTCTGCTACCCTATGTCTTTTGATTGGAGCATTCAGCCCATTTACATTCAGTGTTATTATTGAAATATGTGGGTTTAGAGTCTTTGTATCTTTTGTAGGGTTCATGTTTGTGGTGGTGTCTCTGGAATCTTTGTTCCTTGCAACCTTTCCTTCAGAGCACCCCCCTCAGGATTTCTTGTAGGGCTGGCTTCGTGGTGACAAATTCTTTCAATTTCTGTTTATTTGGAAAGGTTTTTGTCTCTCCTTCCATTTTGAATGACAGGCTTGCTGGATAGAGGATTCTTGGCTGCATATTTTTACTCTTCATCACATTGAAGATCTCCTGCCATTCCTTTCTGGCCTGCCACGTTTCAGTAGATAGGTCTGTCACCACTCTGATAGGTTTCCCTTTGTATGTGAGGGCCCTTTTCTCCCTAGCTGCTTTCAAAATTCTCTCTTTGTCCTTGTATTTTGCCATTTTTACTATGATATGTCGTGCAGAAGATCGATTCAAGTTACGTCTGAGAGGAGTCCTCTGAGCCTCTTGTATTTCCACATTGACTTCCTTCCCCAAGTCGGGGAAGTTCTCTGCTATAATTTGTTCCAGGACTCCTTCAGCACCTTTCCCTCTCTCTTGGTCTTCTGGGATTCCTATGATACGGATATTGTTGCCTTTGACCGTATCGCTGAGCTCTCGAATTCTTCTTTCCTGGTTCTGGATCATTTTGTCTCTTTTTTTGTCAGCTTCTTGTTTTTCTATAATGGTGTCTTCTAGATCAGTTATTCTCCTTTCTGCCTCTTCACCGTGCATTGGAGGTCTCTAATTTATTATGTATCTCATTTATCGTATTTTTAAATTCTTCATGCCTTTTTTTAATTTTCCATTCAATGTAGCCATAGTTTCTTTGATGTCCCCTATGTTTTTTTCAAGCCCAGCTATTAATTTTACCATTATTATTCTAAAATCTTGTTCAGTTATGCTGCTGATATCTGTTTTGAGCAGTTCATTACCTATCATTTCTTCTTGGAGTTTCTTTTGGGGAGAGGTCTTTCGTTTTGTCATTTTAGTTAGCTTTCTGGCTCTTGTTGGTTTTAAAGACCTGCTATGCTCTCTGTATCTATGAGCGCTGCTATACCCAAGAAGACTCTTTGATTTTCCAGGGCCTATCCTTTCAGAGAGTGTTTTTTGAATGGTATCTCTTGGTCTCTCTTATTGGGACCTTGGTTATTTTATTTTCCTATTCGTAGTGATATTTGGGACTCTCCACCTTGTGTACTTTGGCTTGTTTCTTGAGGTAGCAGTTAGAAGGCTCTCTCAGTGGATTCTGGGTCCTTTTTCTCCCATTCTCTCAGGTTTTGTAAGGTTTCCAATGGCTTCAGATCTTTTCTGTGTGATGTATGGGCGCGAGTGCAAGTACGGAGCTCCTTACTTCTCTGCCATCTTGCCCCTCTCTATTAAGAGTTTTTAAACAGATGGATGATTTGATTATGTTGGGTGCTTTTCTTTTTGCATCTGTTGAAAGGATTCTATGATTTTTTTCATTCTACTGATATGATATATCATATTGATTGGATTGTGTGTGTTGAACCATCAAACCACCTTTGCATCCCAAGGATGAATCTTACTTGATTATGGCAAAGATCTTTTTAATCTGCTACTGAATTTGGTCTGTTCGTATGTTATTGAAAATTTTTGCATCTATATCAGAGATTCTGGCTTGTAGTTTCTTTCATAGTAGTGCTTTTTTCCCCCTGGTTTTGTATTGGGATAATGCTTGCCTCATAAAATGAGTTTGGGAGTGTTTTCTCCTGTTTGTTTTTTTGTAACAGAAAAGGATTGGTGTTGATTCTTCTTGAAATGTTTGGTAAAATTGTTTGTTTTAGTCCATTCACCCATTATCTGTCTTTTGGATAATTTAATTTGTTTATATTTAAAGTAATTATTGATAGATAAGTCTTAATTACCATTTTGTTAATTATTTTCCTATAGATTTGTAGATCATTGTTTCTTTTTCCGTATCCTACTATTTGTGTGTGTGTGTGTGTGTGTGTGTGTGTGTGTGTGTGTGTGTCTTTTGTATTAGCATACTTTGAGTTCTTTGTCATGTTCTTATATGTAATTGCTACCAGGTTTTCCTGCTGTGGTTACCATGAGGCTTACATAAAATACCTTAAAATAAGAACCCCCTATTTAAGCTGATAACTTCCACAGGTTTTTAGAACTTGACACTTTTTCTTCTCCTCACATTTATCTTATTTCTATTACAATGTGCATATTTTTATATTGTGTGATAACAGATAATTATAGTTATAGTTATTTTACTGTTTATTTTTAAATCTTAAGAGTTTTAAGTGAATTATGCACCACTATATATTTACTATTACCAATAAGTTTTATTTTTTATAATGTTTTATTTAATTCTGAGAGAGAGAGAGAAAGAAAAAGAGGGAGAGAGATAGCATGAGCAGATGGAGGTCAGAGAGAGAGGGAGACACAGAATCTGAAGCAGGCTCCAGACTCTGAGCTAACTGTCAGCACAAAACCCGACACAGGGCTTGAACCCATGAACTGTGAGATCAGAACCTGAGCCGAAGTTGGACGCTCATCTGACCGAGCCACCCAGGCACCCCATATTACCAGTGAGTTTTATACTATCTTTTTGTTTTTTTTTAATGATGTTAATTAGCATCCTTTCACTCTAAGAACTCCCTTTAGCATTTCTTGTAAGGAAGATCTACTGGTAAGGAATTCCCTTAGCATTAATTTGTTTGAGAAAGTCTTCATCCCTCTTGTTTCTGAAGGACAGCTTCATTGGGTATAGTATTATTAGTTGACAGTTTTTGTCTTTTAATATGTTGCATATGTAATCCCATTCTCTCCTGTCTTGAAATGTTTCCATTGAGAAATTCACGGATAGTCTTGTGGGGTTCCCTTACATGTAATTTCTCTTTGCCCTGGCTGCTTTTAAAATCTGAGTCTTTGACTTTTGAGGATTTAACTACACTGTGTCTCTGTGTAGTTGTTTGGGTTCAGCCTATCAGAAGTCCTTTGGGCCTCATGGAACTGGATGCTCATTTCTTTCCCCAGACTTGGAATGTTTTCAGCCATTATTCCTTTAAATATATTTGCTGCTTCTTTTTACTTCTCTTCTCTTTTTGGGATTCCTGTAATGTGAATATTGTTTCTTTTCATTGAGTCCCATAAGTCTTTCCTCACTCTTTTTTATTCTTTTTTCATTATGCTTCCCTGGGTGGATAATTCCTAATGTCCTATCCTTCAGGTTGCTGATTTTTTTCTTCTGATGGTTTCTGTTGCCTTTTAAACTCATTTTTTCATGCATTGTTTTCTAATTGCATTTAGTTGTCTATGTATTTTGTATTTCATAAAGCTTTGTAAAGAGGATTTCTCTGAATTCTATTTCTGATAGTTTATAAATTTGTTTCTTAAAGATCAATTATCAGAGTTACTAGTTTTGGTGGTGTCATTCTTATCTTCTTTTCTGTGATCCTTCATTCCTCACATTGGTATCTGCACATGTGAGTAATCAAGTTCCTCCTGAAGACTTTACAGATTTGCTTTGTCAAGGCAGAGGCATATTTTTACCAGTCAGTTCAGTTTCAGTACTGGGTGTGTTTGATGGTAGTGTCTTTGTATAAGTGGGGTCTTTTTATTGATGTGGCAACTGTTTAGCGCTGAGTTAGGTGATGGTGAGGGTGTGCTCTTGCCTGAGAACAGTTGTATAGGACTCATGGCTTTGTTTTCTACCCAAGTGAGGTCGTAGGTTGAACTTAGTGGTTACCTGGATTCTATGGTTAGGTTTACTAGATAGTTGGGACTGGGTAGTATATTCACTTGTAGCTCAGCCTATGAAATAGCTTCCCTTCTTGGCCAAGGGATTAGGACAGGGCCCAGAGCCTATATACCTCATTGTTTGGGGACCTGAATCAGGAAAGAGTGCGCAATAAATTCCAGGCCACCAATTTTGCTCTCCAGAAGGGGAAAGTCCCATGTTGTGCTCTTGGTTCAAGTGCTACTGTAAGCATTGCTATTGAATGGGTTATGCAGAGTCCTGTGTGCTCTGGATAGGTTACCTGGTTAGGCAGGCTCGAGGCTGTATTCAGTAATGAGCAGGTCTACAAATTAGTTTCTCTGCCAGGATGCAGTGAGAAAGGCGGTTCTAAAGCTGGTGAAGTTCTTTGTTGTCTCAACTTGAGCCAAACCACGCCCTAAGTTCACCGGCTTTGCTCTGCAAACTATCACCTGTCTACCTCCCATTCTTTCTGTTTCAATGCCATTCCACCACAGATCCCAGTTATTTTTACAGTCCTTGGTCAGATGGGGCCAGGTGCCACAGTAGGTAGGAAGGGCTGTGTCTCAGTTCCCTTGCCTGGGTAGGAAGAGGAAGGGCAGGGTCTGCCCCATGAAAGTCTTAATTTCCCCAAAATATCTCCATGTAAGAGGAGCCAGAAGTTACTCTCACCCTTGGCTATGAATTAATCACCTGTCTATATGTAGTACAGGAACTTTCCATGGCATATTGGCTCTGCTTTGAGGTAATCAGCTCTGCCCGCCTGTCTCTTGGCCTGTGCACCACTAGCCTACACAGCTTCCAGGTGTTCCCACTAGCCCTCCCCCACACGTGGTCAGATGTGACTGGGAGACACTCCTCACAGCTGTGGGACTGTGACTCAGCTCCTCATCTTGGCATGAGTATGTCAGCCTCTAAGTTTGACAAAACTCTTCATTTGAGGATCCAAATGAAACAGATCTGCATCCTTTCAAGTTCCTTGGTCAGTGGTCATCACTCACTTATTCTGAAGATGAACAAAATTCCTGGTTGAGATTACTACTTGGGACTTCAGGTGCTGGGTCTTAGTTGTTGCAAGGCTCTCCTCCCTGCTCTGTCATGGTCAGATTTTTAGTGGTTGAGCCCTGCAGGTTCCCCTGCAATCCCAGTGAAGTGAGATCCCGAGTAGTGGCTCTCACAAAGCAACCCACAATTCTGGGGGATGCTGGTTGTCCCTACCCCTCTAGTTCTCTGTTTATACTGGAGAAGCTGGAGGCTCAGGGGAGGCACCTCTGAGTGGTGCTATACTGGCCTACAGCCCCAGCAGTGCAGTCAGTGTGTAGCTGCTTCTCTTCTCGTTCTAATGTGGACTGTCTTGGACTCTTTGGTGCTGTGGGATGCTTTACCCTCATCCCCAGGTTCTAGGCTTCTCTCAGTGGTGTTTTGTTTTTGAATAGTTGTTAGCTGTTCCTCTTGTGATGGGGAGTGAAGTCAGGAATGACCATTGTCCCCATCTTAGTGACATCACTCCCCACAACTTCTTGATATCTTCTGCAGACTTAGAGGACATGTTCTTTTTAAACATTAGGGAGGGGCGCTTGGGTGGCTCAGTTGGTTAAGTGGTCGACTTTGGCTCATGTAATGATCTCATGGTTCGTGGGTTTGAGCCCCGTGTTGGGCTCTGCGCTGATGGCTTGCTCAGAGCCTGGAGCCTGCTTCTGATTCTGTCTCCTCCTCTCTCTGCCTTACCCTCACTCTATCTCACTCTGTCTCTTAAAAATAAATAAATGTAAAAAAAATTTTTTTTAAATGAGGAATTCAGGGGGCACCTGGGTGGCTCAGTCAGTTAAGTGTCCAACTCTTGATTTTGGCTCAGGTTATGATCTCATGGTTCATGGGTTCAAGCCCTATGTTGGGCTCTGTGCTGACAGAGCATAGCCTGCTTGGGATTCTCTTTCTCAAAAGAGAATCTCTGCCCCTCCCCACTTGGGCTCTCTCTCTCAAAATAAATAGACATAAAAAAAAAAAAAAACCTTGGGAAATTCAGTCTATTGTTTAGCCATACCACACAAAAGGGGATGGGAGGGTATTAGAAAAGAAGGAGTATGAATCATGGGGCCAAAATGGAGATATAGCATATTTCTATTATATACATGAAAAATAGAAAGATGTTACTATATAATTTATATAATATGGAAAATATAAAATTTATTAATATATTTATATATTTATAATTAATATAGTGGCATATAATAATATATTAAAATTATTGTTATTAATATATAATATAAAGTATATAAATGCATACAATGTATTTAATTGAAATATAGCCCATATTTTGTTGCCAGACTGGTAGTTTCCATCCATTTTTAGTTTGTTGAGTGTTTTTATTATAAAGTGTGTTCCATTTTAGAATATTTCCTGTCTGCATCAGTTGAAATAATCATGTGATTTTTTTCTCCTGCCATTCTTTAATTCTTCATATAATCTGTCCAGTTCTCTAGTGGTTCATAATGGGATGGGGCAAGTCTGATATCAGTCATTCCATCATGGCCAGAAGCCTCTGGATGTTGAAGTATATTTTTTCAAATATTGTTTCATATCCATCACTTATTAACTATTAATATTTTGGATTTAGGGTTTTTTTTTTAATTATGTGAATGTAGTTAAATAATATACTCTCTAACAAGTCATTGTTTTCCCAACTTTTATCTTAACTGTCAAGAATCTTGTACTGTCATTGTTCAATAGTTTAAATCTTTATTTTTTGTTTTAAGTAATGTAAATTACGACCTCATTGTCATCGGTATTGTTTTATATAAACAATGTTTGTTGGACTTATAGCCATTTTTACCCTTTATTTGCCTACCATTTATTTTTGAATCTCACATATCCTTTTGGAGATTAGTTTCCTTGTTTCTGAAGGACATACATTTAGTAGTTCTTAGATGTAGGTTCATGCATAGTAACCTCAGTTTCTATGCATTCATAAATATATTTACTTCACCACTTCTCTTGAAAGATAATTTTGTTGAATATGCAATTCTGGTTTGAAAATAATTTTGTTATTCTTCTGAAACATTATTCTACTATCATCTTGTATTTGCTGTGAGAACTGACATGTCTGTTGTTGTTCCTTTGTAACTATTCTAGTCCTTTCTCACTGATTTCTCTTAAAATACTCCCTTTTTCTTTGGTATTCTATAATTTCATTATAATGTATTTAGGAATGGGTCTCTTTTTATTTATCTTGCTTGGGGTATGTTACAGTTCTTTGATTGTTGAAATCATGATTTTCATCAGCCCTGGAAAATTCACAACCTTTACCTCTTTAAAATTTACTTGGTTACATTTTTTAAAGAGAATTTTCCAACTTTACTTGGTAGGAATTCCTCCTTTTTTCCCTTTTCCCTCCAAACTCATGCAAAATACTTTTGTTTAATGATAACAATAAAGATTAAGAATAATTTCACACAAGAGCATTAGGTGGCCATATTTCACTTTTTGTACCAAAATATTCTGAAACAAAATAAAAATTATATTTGACTGCTATTTTACATTATCTGTCCTAAACTGTTTAATTAAAAGTCTCCTTGCTGTTGTACTGAGTGAAAAATTATTTTTTATATTCAATTTTTTAAAATTTAAATCCAAGTTAACATATAGTGTAATAATGATTTCAGGAGTACAGTTTAGTGATTCATCACTTAAATATAGCACCCAGTGCTCATCCCAGCAAGTTTCCTTCTTAATTCACATCATGCCATTTAGTCCATTGCCCCACTCCCCTCCCCTCCAGCAACCATCAGTTTGTTATTGTTGTGTTTCTTATGGTTTGCCTCCCTCTCTGTTTTTATCTTATTTTTGCTTCCCTTCCCTTATGTTCATCTGTTTTGTATCTTAAAGTCCTCATATGTGTGAAGTCAGATGATACTTGTCTTTCTCTGACTGATGTATTTCACTTAGCATAATACACTCTAGTTCCACCCATGCGGTTGCAAATGGCAAGAGTTAATTTTTTTTTTTTTTTATTGCGGGGAATAATAGTCCATTGTATATATACATATACACTACATCTTCTTTATCCATTCATCATTTGATGGACATTTGGGTTCTTTCCACACTTCGGCTATTGTTAATAGTTTTGCTATAAACATTGGGGTGCCTATGCCTCTTCGAAGCAGCACTCCTGTATCCTTTGGATAAATACCTAGTAGTGCAATTGCTGGATCAGAGGATAGTTCTATTTTTAATTTTTTGAGGAACCTCCATACTATTTTCCAGAATGGCTACACCAGTTTGCATTTCCACAAGCAGTGCAAAAGGGTTTCCTTTTCTCTGCATCCTAACCAACAATTGTTGCCTGAGTTGTTAATGTTAGCCATTCTCACAAGTGTGAGATGGTATCTCATTGTGGTTTTGATTTGTACTTCCCTGATGATGAGTGATGTTGAAGATTTTTTCATATGTCTTTTAGCCATCTGGATGTCTTCTTTGGAAAAGTGTCTATTCATGTCTTTTGTCCATTTCTTCACTGGATTAATTGCTTTTTTGGGTGTTGAGTTTGAGAAGTTCTTTATCCAGTGTGTCATTTGCAAATATTTCTCCCATTCTTCCAGACTGCCCAGTTTGTTGAGATATAATTTTCATAATATTCTCTTATAATTGGGGCACCTGGATGACTCACTTGGTTAAGCATTCGACTTCAGCTCAGGTCATGAACTTGGAGTTCATGAGTTTGAGCCCTACATCAGGCTCTGTGCAGACAGCTCAGATCCTGGAGCCTGCTTCAGATTCTGTGTTTACCTCTCTCTCTGCCCCTCTCCTGCTCATTCCCTCTTTCTCTTTCTCTCTCTCTCTTTCAAAAATAAATACTAAAAAAACTTAAAAGAAAAACTTATAAAAACATTCTCTTATAATTGTCTATATTTCTGTGGTTTTGGTTGTGATCTTTCCTTATTAATTTGTGATTTTATTTATTTGGGTCTTTTCTGTTTTCTTTCTGATAAATCTAGCCAGGAGTTTACCAGGTTTACTAATTCCTTCAAAGAACAACACAAGCTCATTTGCACTGATCTATTTCTTTTTGTTTCTATATCATTTATTTCTGCTCTGATCTTTATTATGTCCCTTCTTCTGCTAGCTCTAGGCTTTATTTGCTGTTCCTTTTCCAGCAAAGCAGATGGTTTCTTATACCTTCCAGGTGTCAGGTTAGGTTGCATATTTGGGACCTTTCTTCCTTCTTTTAAGAAGGCTTGGATTGCTATATACTTCCATCTTATGATCATCTGTGCTGTGTCCCAGAGGTTTTGGGCTGTCATGTTACCGTTTCATTGACTTCCGTGTACTTTTAAATTTCCTCTTTAATTTCTTAACACCCATTCATTCTTTAGTAAGGTGTTCTTTAATCTCTAAGTATTCATGATCTTTCCAAATTTTTTCTTGTAGTTGATTTCCAGTTTTATAGTGCTGTGGTCTGAAAATATGAGAGGTATGATCTCGATCTTTTTGTACTTGTTGAGGGTTGATTTGTGTCCAGGTATGTGATCTATTCTGGAGAAGGTTCCACATGCACTGGAGAAGAATGTGTATTCTGCTGCTTTTGGATGAAATATTCTGAACATATCTGTTAAATCTTTCTGGTCCAGTATGTCATTCAAAGACATTGTTTCCTTGCTGATTTTCTGCTCAGATGATTAGTCCATTGCTATAAGTCAGGTGTGAAGTCCCCTACTATTATGCTATTATTATCAATGAGTCTCTTTATGTTTGTGATTAATTGATTTATATATTTGGATACTCTCACATTGGAGCCATAGATATTTGTAATTGTTTGGTCTTCTTGGTGGATAGATCCCTTAATTGTGATATAATGCCCGTTTTCATCTCTTGTTACAGTATTTACTTTAAAATACAGTTTGTTTGATACAAGTATGGCTACTCCAGCTTTCTTTCAATGACCGTTAGCATGAAAGATGATTCTCCATACCCTTACTTTCTATCTGTAGGTGTTTTCAGGTCTAAAATGAGTATCTCGTAAGCAGCATATAGATGGGTGGGGTTTTTTTCCTTAACCATTCTGATATGCTTTGTCTTTTGATTGGAGAATTTAGTCCATTGACATTTAGAGTACTGAAATATCTGAATTTAGTGCTATTGTGTTGCCTGTAGAGTTGGTGTTTCTGGAGAGGTTCTCTGGGTCTTTATAATATTTTTTTGCTTTTGGTCTTTTTTGTTTTAGTTTCATCTTTTGTCCACTCAGAGAGTCTCTCTTAAAATTTGTTGCAGGACTAGTTTAGTGGACATGAACTCTTTTAGTTCTTGTTTGTCTGGGAAACTCTATCTCTCCTTCTGTTTTGAATGAAACCCTTGCTGGCTAAAGAATTCTTGGCTGCATGTTCTTCTGATTCAGCATGTTGAATATATTCTGTCACTCTATTCTGGCCTGCCAAGTTTGTGTAGATAGGTCTGCTGTGAACTTGATCTGTCTTCCCTTACACGTTAAGGAATTTTTTCCCATGTTGCTTTCATAATTCCTTCCTTGTCTGTGTATTTTGTGAATTTGACTGTGATATGCCTTGGTGATGATTGGTTTTTGTTGAATCTATTGGGAGGTCTCTATGCATTTTGGATTTTGATGTTTGTGTCCTTCCCCGTATTAGGCAAGTTTTCTGCTATAATTTGCTCACATAAACCTCCTGCCCCTTTTTTCTCTCATCTTCATCTTCTGGGTCTCCTAGGATATGGATATTCTTCCTTTTTAATAAGCTACTGAGTTCTCTAAGTCTTGTATCATGCTCTTTTGCTTTTGTTTCCCTCTTTTCTTTCTGCTTCATTATTCTCCATAATTTTGTCTTCTACACTGCTGATGCATTGCTCTGCTTTGTCCATTCTTGTCGTGGCATCCATTGGATTGTGGCCTCCATTCGAGACTGCATCTCGGTTATAGCATTTGTAATTTCATCTTGACTAGATTTTACTTCTTTTATCTCTGCAAAAGGGATTCTGTGTTTTTTTCAACTCCATCTAGTATTTTTTTAAGGCTTGTTTATTTTTGAGAGAGAGAGAGAGAGAGAGAGAGAACACGACCAAGGGAGGGGCAGAGAGAGAGAGAGAGAGACACAGAACCTGAAGCAGGCTCCAGGCTCTGAACTGTCAGCACAGAACCCGATGCGGGGCTTGAACTCAAAAACCATGAGATCATGACCTGAGCCGAAGTTGGATGCTTAACTCACTGAGCCACCCAGGCGCCTCTATTCTTATTATCATGGTTCTAAATTCTTGTTCAGATATCTAATATCTGTGTTGATTAAGCCCTTGGCTGTCATTTATTTCTGTTCATTCTTTTGGGGTGAATTCCTTCATTTTATCATTTTGGAGGAAGAAAAAACTTAATAAAACTAAAAAGTACAAATTAACAGCAAAACCAAAAAAAAAAAATCAAATAAAGGATGCTAGATCCTAGGTGTAATTTGGTCTGCTTGTTGAAAGAAGCTGGATAGAAAGGAGAAAAAAGAGAAAGAAAATAAGAAAAGGGGGAAGAAAAAATTTAAAAATTAAAAAAGTATATAATAGAATAAAATGAAATAAATGAAGTAGGGTAAAAATTTTAAGAAATAAAAATAAAGTTAAAAATGTATAAAAATTAAATTAAAAAGAAATAAAATTTTCTTTCTGTACACAAGAAAAATAAAAAAAGAAGGAGGAAACGATTTAAACAAAAACGGAAGCAACAACAACAACAACAATGAATCAAACAGAATGGAACCTGAAGTTACATCCAGTTTTCCTTAGAACTGAAACTATGAAGCACTCTATGGTCTGTATACTAAGAAGGTGGAAGGACTGTGCTGGTCTTCTAGGGGATGTGCTAGGAGGGTACAGTTGTGGGGGAAGAGGGAGGATTGGTGTAATGGCTCTGTTCTCCACTAGGTAGCGCTGCTAAGCTTACTGGGGTGGATCCGTGTGGTGTGTGTGCACGTGCAGGAGCATATGCAAGCATGGGAGAGTTGGAATTCACTT
The DNA here is from genome assembly GCA_017311185.1 of Proteles cristata cristata. Classification (NCBI taxonomy): domain Eukaryota; kingdom Metazoa; phylum Chordata; class Mammalia; order Carnivora; family Hyaenidae; genus Proteles; species Proteles cristata. The sequence goes on along the minus strand of JAESUZ010000164.1, from coordinate 760,213 downwards.
CACCCAGCTCCCTAGTCTCTGGCACAGGCACTTTGGGCTCTCACTGACCATAGATCAAGCTCCCCTCCTTTGTCTCAGGCCTTTGTCCACTCCCCGCCTCTACTCTGTTTGTGTCCAAGACATCTGCCTGCCAGGTGGCACCTCCCTCCAGAGTTTAATCTCAGATGGGGTTGTGTTTCAAACCCTCATACTTCAGAGACCTCTGCTGACTCTCTGGGGTAGGGTTCTGCTGAGCAGTGGCTGGGTGACAGCTTGCCTCAGAAAACATTTGTGCAGTCATGCAGTGGCAGAGGTTCAGAGATGATGGAAAATCACAACACACAGCCAACTACCGGTTTCACCGCCCTCTGGTATCTTTGTCTCAGTATCATCAAACATGGCTGTTCTGCGGGGTCTATTGGGACCTTTCCCTGTGGGGAAGCCATATGGCCTCTACCAAATGCTCTCCAAACAGGGGAACTGCTTCTCCTCATGTAGCACATGGACCCCTCAGACTCTGATACCAACTCCTAGGGATTGGCCCTACTTTCTCACCAGAGCATTTTCAGGCACTGAGCTCTGGAACTTCAGACTCTGAGCTCCACTTTTTGTAGAATCCTGGTGGTATTGAAACCCTTTCCTTCTTCCTGTCAGTTGTTTTGAGGAACATATTTCTTTTTCAGTCCCCTGAGAGTGTTTTCATTCTTTCTCTCTCTTTCTCTCCAGCACTTGTGGGAGAGGAGTGTTCTTCCTGCAGTTCGGATGTGCCACACTTCCCCCTTTGTCTTTCCTCACTCCACAAAAACAGCTCCTCTACCCTCTATGACTTTTTTCTACCCGGCACTGTGTGACTGCCCAGTTCTGGGCTCAAGTTATGCAGATTGTTGTGTTAATCCTCAGATCAGTTTCCTAGCTGTGCAAATGGCTTGCTGCTGATCTAACTGTGTTTCAAGGATAAGACAAACTAAGGCTGCTCCACCATATTAACTCCTCCTTGCTTTGTTCCACTTTTATTTTTCCTAGCAGGTATTCCACTTAAATATATCTTAGACTCTATTATTCCCTCCTCTCTACCTCTGAATACCTCTTGTACATCCTCCATCTTGTCTTTAGATTTTTGGTAATTTTTTTGTATGCATTTTCCATTTCATGAATTCTCCCTTCAGTCAGCATGATTCCACTTTTTAACCCATCCATTATGTATTTTATTTCAACAACCACATTTAAAAATGAAGTTCAGTTTATTTGTCTTTCACATTTATCTGCTAATTCTTGATAATCTCTTGTTGCTTTCTTATCATCAAAGCACTGTTCTTATTTCTTTAAGCATTTTTGTCCATAGGTGGCTCTCTCTTCTTTATCTGAAAGTACCAGTATTTAAATACCTCAAGGGTGTGACCCTTACATTTGCTTTTTGTTTTTTTTTTTTGTTTTTTTTGTCTCTCATTTACAGTGTCTTCCCTTCAGATGAGCTTATTGATGTTTTACTGTGAGCCCCACTTTTTGATCTTAATCAGTGGGATTCCTTGAGACCTAATTTGTGGATATTCTTCTTTAGAAGAGGTTTTTTTTTTTTCTTTTTTCTTTTTTTTTCCTGTAGCCAGGAGATGCACCCAGTCTCTCACCATTCTTAAGGGTGTTAGTTTTTCACAGAAGTCTAAGGCTCAACTTCTCTTCTCCTTGCTAGCCCAAATCTCAGTATCTCGACAGGAGTGCTTCAACTGGCTTTGCTTTCAGGATAACATTCTGCCTCCTCACCATCTGTTGCTCTGACCTCAGCTAAAGGTTTTTGGTGGACAGTGTGAAATGCTGTCCTTTGAGTTCCTGTAATTTGTGAGACCAATGATGCCTTAAGAATGTGCACATTCAGCACTATAGTGAGACTCCCTAAGGGCTTTTAGATAGTCATAATGCTAGGAAGAGAAGTCATGTGGTTGCTTTTTAAATATTAATTTTAAATACTAATTGTTTTTAGTGTACAAAAAATGCATTAAGTTTATCTTTAATTCAACCTCTTTATCTCTAAATTCTTTCAGAATTTCTCTATACACTATTATGTTTCTTGGAAATAATGACAGCATTGTTTTTTCCTTTCCAATCCTTATGCTTTTTTTTTAATGTTTTATTTATTTCTGAGAGAGGGAGAGAAAGAGAGAGAGAGAGAGAGAGCGTGAACAGGGGAGGGTCAGAGAGAGAGGGAGACACAGGATCCGAAACAGGCTTCAGGTTCTGAGCTGGCTGTCAGCACAGAGCCCGATGTGGGGCTCGAACCCACAAACCGTGAGATCATGACCTAAGCTGAAGTCGGACGCTTAACCAACTGAGCCATCCAGGCATCCCCAATCCTTACAGCTTTTAATTCATTTTCTTCTCTTACTAAACCGACTAGAACCTTTATTAGAGCAGTTAATAGTAGAGCTGATAGTGGGTATCTTTTTCTTGTTCTTCATCTTCAAGGAAATGCTTTCCCTTTCATCACTAAGTATAATCTTTGCTACAACACTTGTGTGAATATGTATCTGTATGTGGAACAATTTTCATATGAGAAGTTAGAACGCTGTAAGATTTAAATTTGATCTTGAAAATGAGTTGGTTGCATAGGAGTTGGTACATAGCTTTATGACATGTACTAACTAGATTACATTGATTAATGAAAGAAAAGTTTGGAAGAGATAATAAAATTTTTATCTTGTTTGCATATGCAAGCATAACAATGCTAAGTCCCTAATATTTGTTTCCTATCTTTTTTTTTTTTTTGTAATTGTTATATGCACGGCCTTTGTGTGTGTGTAATCCTCATATCAGGCGAAATTAGTATACTAGAACTCAAACATTCATGAAGTTAGGCTATTTCAGGGGGAAGTAGTAATGGGGTAGATTTGATAACTTTCTCTGTTCTTTTTTGCAATGTTTATTCTTATATTCAATACCCTGATCAGGAATGGGTACATTAGCCTTTAGCAATAAGAACTTGATTAGCTCTTGAATTTGATGAGCCTGAGAGATACTCTCTAGGTGATATGTGTTATTTGCTTAGCTCTCAACCACCTGCATTTGAGGATGTACTTACCTCTCTTCATGTGCTACCATGTTGTTCTTCATGCTACCAGCCCTTTTCTCAATACTGTTGATTAGGTCACCTAATCAACAGTGGCCTCTGACCTAAACATCTTTTCTGAAAATTAGGAAGTGGAACCCAGAGAAAGCCTGACATTCTCTCTTTAAATGAATAAACTTGAAATATACATTTCTTAGCTATGGTATGGCCATCTGTACCCACTATGGGAATTATAGATAAGAGAAGATGATTCTGCAGAGAATGAGAGAATTCAGAGAGAAGTTGATTTGAAAGATGGGAAGAAATAAGTGCCATTGTTAGCAACAGTGTCTGTCTTTTTTTTTTTTTTTTACAAATAGTTTATTGTCAAGTTGGTTTCCATATAACACCCAGTGCTCGTCCCCATAAGTGCCCTCCTTCATGCCCATCTTCCTCCTCTCCCCCATACCCATAAGTCCTCAGTTTGTTCTCAGCATTCAAGGGTCCCTCATGGTTTGCCTCTCTTCCCCTCCCCCACTGTTTCCCCCTTTCTTCTCCCCCATGGTCCTAATCCTCCGATACGTGCAAACATATGATATTTGTCCTTTTCTGCCTGACTTATTTCGCTCAGCATAACACCCTCAAGGTCCATCCATGTTGCTACACATGGCCAGATTTCATTCTTTCTCATTGCCATGTAGTACTCCATTGTATAGATAAACCACATCTTCTTGATCCATTCGTCAGTTGATGGACACTTAACATTCTTTCCATGTTTTGGCTAATGTTGAGAGTGCTGCTATGAACATTGGGGTACATGTGCTCCTATGCATCAGCACTCATGGATCCCTTGGGTAATTTCCTAGCAGTGCTATTGCTGGGTCATAGGGGAGTTTTAGTGTTACTTTTTTGAGGAATCTCCACACTGTTTTCTAGAGGGGCTGCACCAGTTTACATTACCACCAACAGTGTAGGAGGGTGCCCATTTCTCCACATCCTTGCAGCATCTAGAGTCCTCTGATTTGCTCATTTTAGCCACTCCTATTGGTGTGAGGTGGTTTCTCAGTGTGGTTTTGATTTGTATTTCCCTGATGAGGAGGGATACCGAACATCGTTTCCTGTGTCTGTTGGCTATCTGGATGTCATTTTTGAAGAAGTGTCTGTTCATGTCTTCTGCCCATTTCTTCACTGGATTGTTTGTTTTTGGGTGTGGAGTTTGGTGAGTTCCTTATATATTTTGGATACTAGCCCTTATTCTGATGTCATTTGCAACTATCTTTTCCCATTCCGTTGGTTGCCTATTAGTTTTATGGATTGTTTCCTTTGCCGTGCATAAGCTTTTTATCTTGATGAGGTCCCAGTAGTTCATTTTTGCTCTTGATTCCCTTGCCTTTGGGGATGTGTTAAGTAAGACATTGCTGTGGTTGAGGTCAAGGAGGTTGTTTCCTGCTTTCTCCTCTAGGGTTTTGACAGTTTCCTATCTCACATTCAGGTCCTTTATCCATTTTGATGTGTATGGTGTGAGAAATTGATCTAATTTCATTCTTCTGCATGTTGCTGTCCAGTTCTCCCAGCACCATTTAAGAAGTTGTCTTTTTTCCATTGGATACTCTTTCCCGCTTTGTCAAAGATTAGTTGACTGTACACTTTTGGGTCCAAATCTGAGTTCTCTATTCTATTCCATTCATCTATGTGTCTCTTTGTATGCCAATACTATACTGTCTTGATGACGCCAACTTTGTAGTAGAGGCTAAAGTCTGGAATAGTGATGCCTCCCGTTTCAGTTTTCTTCTTCAATATTACTTTGGCTATGCGGGGTCATTTGTGGTTCCATACAAATTTTAGGATAGTTTGTTCTAATTTTAAGAAGAATGCTGGTGCCATTTTGATTGGGATTGCATTGAATGTGTAGATTGCTTTGGGTAGTAATGCCATTTTAACTATATTTATTCTTCTAATCCATGAGCATGGAATGTTTTCCCATTTTTTGTGTCTTCTTCAATTTCCTTCATATCTTTGGCTAGGTTTATTCCTAGGTATTTTATGTTTTTTGTGCAATTGTGAATGGGATCAGTTTCTTGATTTCTGTTGCTTCATTGTTGGTGTATAAAAATGCAACTGATTTCTGTATGTTGATTTTGTATCCTGCAACTTTGCTGTATTCATGATCAGCTCTAGTAGGCTTCTGGTGGAGTCTGTCGGGTTTTCTCTAGGGTATCATGTCGTCTGTGAAAAGTGAGAGTTTGACTTCTTCTTTGCCAATTCTGATGCCTTTGATTTCCTTTTGTTGTCTGATGGCTGATGCTAGGACCTCCAGCACCGTGTTAAACGACAGTGGTGAGAGTGGGCATCCCTGTCATGTTCCTGATCTCAGGGAGAAAGCTCTCAGTTTTTCCCCATTGAGGATGATGTTAGCTGAGGGCTACTCAGAGATGACTTTTATGATGTTTAAGTAAGTTCCTTCTATCCCTACTTTCTCGAGAGTCTTTATTAAGAAGGGATGCTGTATTTTGTCAAATGCTTTTTCTGCATCTATTGACAGGATCATATGGTTTTTATCTTTTCTTTTGTTCATGTGATGGATCACATTGATTGATTTGCGAATGTTGAACCAGCCCTGTAACCCAGGAATGAATCCCACTTGATCTTGGTGTATAATTCTTCTTATGTGCTGTTGGATTCGCTTTGCAAGGATCTTGTTGAGGACTTTTGCATCCGTATTCATCAAGGATATTGGCCTGCAGTTCTTTTTTTGCTGGATCTCTGTGTGGCTTGGGAATCAGAGTGATGCTGGCTTCATAAAATGAGTCTGGAAGTTTTCCTTCGATTTCTATTTTTTGGAATAGCTTGAGAAGAATGGGTATTAATTCTGTTTTATATGTCTGGTAGAATTCCCCAGGGAAGCCATCTGGTTCAGGGCTCTTATTTGTTGGGAGATTTTTGATCACTGATTCAATTTCTTCACTAGTTATGGGTCTATTCAGATTTTCTATCTCTTCCCATGTGAATTTTGGTAGTGAGTGTGTGTTTAGGAATTTGTCCTTTTCTCTAAGTTGTCCAATTTGTTGGCATATAATTTTTCATAGTATTCCCTGATAATTGCCTGTATTTCTGAGGGGTTGGTTGTAGTAAGTCCATTTTCATTCATGATTTTCTCTATTTGAGTGCTCTCTCTTTTGTTTTTGAGAAGCCTGGGTAGAGGTTTGTCAGTTTTGTTTATTTTTTTAAAAAGCAACTCTTGGTTTCATTGATCTGTTCAATTGTTTCTTTGGTTTCTATGTTGTTTGTTTCTGCTCTGGTTTTTACTATTTCTCTTCTTCTACTGGGCTTGGGATGCTCTTGTTGCTCTCCTAGTTCCTTTAGGTGAGCTGTTAGATTTTGCACTTGCGCTTTTTGTAAGTTCTTGAAATAGGCCTGGAGTGCAACTTTCCTCTTAGGACTGCCTTCGTCACTTCCCATAGAGTTTGGATTGTTGTATTTTCATTTTCATTTGTTTCCATATATTTTTTAATTTCTTCTCTAATTGCCTCATTGGCCCATTCGTTCTTTAGTAGGGTGTTCTTTAACCTCCATGTTTCTGGATGTTTTCCTGACTTCTTCCTGTAATTGATTTCAAGTTTCAAAGCATTGTGATCTGAAAGTGTGCATGGTATGATCTCAATTCTTTTATATTTATTGAGGGATGCTTTATGTCCTAGTATGTGATCTATCTTGGAGAATGTGTCATGCGCACTTGAGAAGACAGTAAATTTCTGGCCTCAGGATGTAGACTTCTATGTATATCTGTCAGATCCATCTGGTCCAGTGTGTCATTCAAGTCCATTGTTTCTTTAGTGATTTTCTTTCTGGTTAATCCAGCCATTGCTGTAAGTGGAGTATTAAAGTCCCCTGCTATTAGCACATTCTTATCTATGAGATTGTTTCTGATTATGGTTAATTGTTTTAAATATTTAGGTGCTCTGATATTTGGTGCATAGACATTTATAATTGTTTATTCTTCCTGATGGATGGACCCTGTAATTATTATATAATGCCCTTCTTCATCCCTTGTTATTGTCTTTAATTTAAAGTCTATTTGTCTGTTAGAAGTATAGGTACTCCAGGTTTCTTTTGATTTCCAGTAGCATGATATATATTTCTCCATCCCCTTACTTTTATCTTCCAGTCTAAAATGCGTTTCTTGTAGACAGCAAATAGATGGATTTTGTTTATTTATCCATTCTGCTACCCTATGTCCTTTGATTGGTGCATTCATCCCATTTATATTCATTGTTATTATTGAAATATGTGGATTTAGAGTCATTGTGTCATTTGTGGGAATCATGCTTGTGGTGGTGTCTCTAGCATCTTGTGTTCCTCGCAACATTTCCCTCAGAGAGTCCCCCTCAGATTTTCTTGTAGGATGGGTTTAGTGGTGACTAATTCTTTCAATTTTTATTTATTTGGAAAGACTTTTATCTCTCCTTCTATTCCGAATGACAAGCTTGCTGGATAGAGGATTCTTGGGTGCGTATTTTTTCTGTTTATCACATTGAAAATCTCCTGCTATTCCTTTCTGGCCTTCCAAGTTTCAGTAGATAGGTCTATCACCACTCTGATAGGTTTCCCTTTGTATATTAGGGCCCTTTTCTCCCTAGCGGCTTTCAAAATTCTCTCTTTGTCCTTATATTTTGCCAGTTTCACTATGATATGTCGTGCAGATGATCAATTCATGTTACGTCTGAGGGGAGTTCTCTGTGCCTCTTGCATTGCAACGTCTACTTCCCTCCCCAGGTTGGGGAGGTTCTCTGCTAGAATTTGTTCCAGGACTCCTTCATCACCTTTCTCTCTCTCTCCATGTTCTGGGATTCCTATGATACGGATATTGTTCCGTTTGATTGCATCGTGTGCTCTCGAACTCTTTTGTCATGTTCCTAATCAGTTTATCTCTCTTTTTCTGAGTTTCTTCTTTTTCTATAATGTTGTCTTCTAGATCACTTATTCTCCTTTCTGCCTCTTCAATGTGTGCATTGGACGCCTCCAGTTTATTATGTATCTCAATTATCACATTTTTTAATTCATCATAACTGTTTTTAAGCTCCATAGTTTCTCTGATGTCCATGTTTTTTTCAAGCCCAGCGATTAATTTTATGATTATTGTTCTAAATTCTTGGTCACTTATATTGCTTATATCTGTTTTGAGCAGTTCTTAGCTGTGATTTTTTCCTGCAATTTCTTTGGAGGAGAGTTCTGCCATTTCGTCATTTTGGTTAGCTTTCTATCTCTTGTTAATTTTAAAAGGTTGTTGTACACTTCGCCCATGCGAGTTCTGCTGTGTTAGAGAGGGCTCTTTGACTGTTCAGGGCCTGTCTTTTCAGGAAGTGTTCTTTGAATGGTGTGTCTTGGTTTCTCTTGTTGAGCATTTGATTATTTTGTTTTCCTACTTGTAGCGGTATTTGGGACTCTCCACCATGTGTAGTTTGGCTTATTTCTTGAGGCAGCCCTGGAAAAAGAAAACAGACAACCACAGAAGGAATAAAGGTACACATACGCACAGACAAAACCAATAAAACCCAGGCTCACATAAAAACAACAACAGCAGCAGCAACAAAATAGCTCTCTGGAGGGGATGGGCGTGGTTTGGTGTAGGCAGGTCTTCCTTCTGTGTGTCCACTGGCTGATCCCTGAGGTCCCGCCTTGGTGGTTTTGGGAAGAAGAATGGGTTGACCCAGTCCCTTCTAAACCAAGCGTTGCAAATCACTTCTTTGGGTCTGATTTCCCTGTGCTGAGGATGTAGCCAAGGTGGGCTGAGTTCTATGCCCCACACCCCGCCTCGTTTCCAGGTCCCAGTCCGTGGGCTTTGTTTATACTGCCCTAAACAGTCCCGCAGGTCGCTGCTTCCCTGCTGTCAGGGGTTGAGTGGGGAGTGGGGAAGTGTTGCTGCCTCAGATCCGCTGGGGTCAAGCAGTGATACCACCCCAGTGTGTGTCAGAACCTAGCAACTTCAGGTCCACAGAGTCTGCGCTGCCGCCATGCACCGCTGGTGCTACCCCCGCCTCACCATGGCCACTGCTGCCAGGGATGGTCCTGGGAGCGCTGCAGTGCAGTTTTTTCTGGCACCTTCTGGGACTGGGGGCACCAAGTTCAAAATCAGCACCCCAGCCAGGACTAAAAAGCACTCTCTTTCCAAGCTGAGGTTTTTCTCTTCTCCAGGGACGGTTCTATGAGCAATCTCAGCTTCTCTTTCCTTTCGCCTGGACTCGCGGCAGTCACCATCCTTCCTCGGTTAATCATTCACCACAGCTGCACGCAAGCTGGGTTCCCTTCCCTCCCTCTGTATCTCTGGGTCCCATCCTGCTTTTATCTTCCCCAGTTCGCCCTCATGCACTTATGAGGTTTCCTTCCCAGTGTACTCTTTCTCTTCCCAAACTCCTGTGGCTCAGTGTCCTATGACTTCAGACCTTCTCTGTTTGAGAGATGGGGGTGAGCGAAATGCACAGAGCTCCCTACTTCTCTGCCATCTTGCTGGCCACCCTCCCAAAGGAAGTTTTCTAAACAGAAAGAAAATGAAACATGAAGGAATCTTAGAACATCAGGAAGAATGAAAGAACAATAGTGGAATCATGAGTATAAATGCAGTAGACTTTTGAGTTTCTTTAAATTATATTTGATGGTTGAAGAAAAAAGAACGCTGTCCATTATGTTTCTCAATATGTATAAGGATAACATTTAAGACCATTATTTTACAAATAGGGAGGCTACAGGAAAGTAAAGTGACATAAGGTTTCTAAAGCAATTGACTGGTAAGACATCAGTAGACTGTGATAAATTGTGTGTGTGTGTGTGTGTGTGTGTGTGTGTGTGTGTGTATAAAATTTAATAGCCTAGAGCATACACTAAAAAAGGCTGTACAGAGATACACTTCAAAAAAAAACCCAAACAAAAACCCACTAAAGATTAATGAAAAGTGAATGAAAAAGTTGTTCAGGTAATTCACAGGAAGGCAAGAGAAACTGAAACAAAGAAAACAGCAGAGTTAAATCCGAACATAATCAATAATTATATTAAATGTAAATAGTCTACATATATTAAATAAAAAAGAGATTGACAGTTATTAAAAAATTACCTTCCTATATGTGGTCCAAAAAGGACTCATTCAAATATGTTACAATTAGGTTAAAAGTAAATGGGTTGAAAAAGATATAAGAAAGCAGCAGTGACAAATTAATATCAGAGGAAGTAGAGGCTAAGGCAAATAAAATTATCAAAGACAAAGAGATGAGAAGACTAGAAACAGATATAATGAGAAGATCAATCCACCAAGAAGATACAGCATTGCTAAATTGTGTATGTATCTAACAACACATTTGCAAAATGTGTAAAGCAAAACCTGACAGAACAGAAAGGACAAATGGACAAACTGAAAATTATAGCTGGAGACTTCAACATCACTATCTCAACAATTAATAGAACAACTGGACAGAAATGATCAATAGTATAAAAACAGCACTATGAACCAACAGGTTGTAATTGACAGTTAAAGAATGTTCTGCCAACAGTGGCAGAATACACATTCTTTTCAAGTGTCAGCAGAACATATGCCATATCTTTGGCCCTAAAACAAACTTGAACAAATTTAAAATGAATTGAAATCATGCAGAGTATATTCTCTTACCACAATGGAATCAAACTAGAAATCAATAACAAAGGTGACAAGAAAATCTCCAAACACTTGGAAACTAAAAAAAATGCATATCTGAATGATATGTGAATACAGAGAAAGTCTCAAGTTAAGTTTAAAAATACATGGGATTGAATGAAAATAAGTACAACACATCAAAACTTGTGGGACACAGCTAAGGCGATCCTGAGAGGAAAAGGTATAGCATTAAACAATTCTATTAGAAAAGAGGGGGGAAAGATAACAAAATCAATATTATAAGCTCCCACCTCAACGAAAAAGAATATTAAAATCCAAAACAAATGGAAGGAAATAATAAACAAGAAGAAATCATGGACATAAAATGCACTAAAATCTCAGAGAAAATCAATAAAGCAAAAAGCTGGTTCCTGGAAAAGATCAATAAAATTGACAAACCTCTAGTAAGACTGACAAAGGAAAAAAGAGAGAACACTCAAATTGCTAATATCAGAATGAAAACAGGGTATCACTATACCCCACAGACATCAAAAGGATAATAAGAAAATAGTATGTTTGATTCTATAACTGTACACTTGACACTAAACAACTAAAATTCAACATAAGTAATTTTAATAGTTCTTTTACTCTTAAGGACACTGAATTTTTAATTTAAAACCTCCTGAAAAAGAAAACTCCAGGCCCTGATGGTTTCACTGGATAGTTCTACCAGATGTTTAAAGAAGAGTTAACTCCAATTCTGTAGTTTCTTAGAGAAAATAGAAGCAGAGGGAACACTCCCCAACTATGAAGCCAGTAACACCCTGATATCAAAACCAAAGACAGTTCAAAGAAACAAAAAGAAAATTACAGAGCAATATCCTTCATGGAAAAAAAAAATCTTAAAACTAGGAATAGAGGGGGTACTTCTTCAATTTGATCAAGTAAATTTGTAAGAAACATACAGCTAACCTCATACTTAATGGTCAAAGACTGAATGCTTTCCCTCTCAGATCAGGAAGATCAGGAACAACATAAGGGTGTCCACTCTTTTTTTTTTTTTTTTTTTGAGTTAGAGGCTTTGCTTTATTTATTTCTTTTTTTACAAATAGTTTATTGTCAAATTAGTTTCCACCTAACACTCAGTGCTCATTCCCACAAGTGTCCTCCTCCATGCTCATCCCTCCTCCCCCCCACATCCATCAGTCCTCAGTTTTTGTCAACATTCAAGAGTCTTTCATGGTTTGCCTCTCTCCCTTTCCCCCACCATTTCCCCCCTTCTCCCCTTTGTTCCTCCATCAAGTTCCTCCTAATTCTCCTATACATGCAAACATATGATATTTGTCCTTCTCTGCCTGACTTACTTTGCTCACCATAACACCCTCAAGGTCCATCCATGTTGCTACACATGGCCAGATTTCATTCTTTCTCATTGCCGTGTAGTATTCCATGGTATAGATAAACCACATCTTCTTGATCCATTCGTCTGTTGATGGACACTTGGGCTCTTTCCATGTTTTAGCTATTGTTGAGAGTGCTGCTATGAACATTGGGGTACATGTGCTCCTATAAGGATGCCCACTCTTACAATTGCTATGCAACAGTAGTACTATAAGTTATAGTGATGGCAATACAAAAAAAAAGGCATATTATTAACTATAAAGGCATAAATAAAACGCTTCCTATTTACAGGTGACATGATTGTCTAGAGTATCTCAAGAATTGATTTTAAAAAACCTCTTACTACTAGTAAATGAATTCAGCAAGATCTCTGGATACAAGAAACATACAAAGTCAATTTTATTATATACCAGCAATGAACACATGGAAACTGAAATTTAAAATACAACATCATGGAGAGAATGAGAAGACAAGCTACAGACTGGAAGAAAATATTTGCTAAGCACATGTCTGATAAAGGGCTGATATCTAAAATATCCAACATTCGTAAATCTCAATAATAAGTAAACAAACAACCCACTTAAATAATGGGCCAGTGATCTGAACAGACATCTAATTAAAGAACGTGTCCAGATGGCAAATAAACATATGGAAAGATGTCCAATGTCGTCATCAGGCATTTGCAAATTAAAACAAAAATGAAATACCAGTAAATACTTTTTAGAAGGACTTCAATCTAAAATGCTGATAACACCAAATGCTAGTGAGGCTGTAGAGTCACAGGAACTCTCATTCATGTGTGGTGGAAATGCAAGCTAGTGCAGCCACTTTGGAAGACAGTGTGGTAGTTTCTTGAAAAACTCAATATAGTTTGGGGTGCCTGAGTAGCTCAGTGCATTAAGTGTCCAACTCTTGGTTTCTGCTCAGGTAATAATCTCAGTTCATGGGTTTGAGTCCTACACTGGGCTCTGTGCTGAGCTCTGTGGAACCTGTTTGGGATTCTTTCTCTCACCTTATCTCTTTGTGCCTCACATGTGTACTCTCTCACAAAATAAATAAGTAAACTAAAAAAAAAGAACCAAAGAAAAATTATAGTTTTATTATATGATCCAGCAACCACATTTCTTTGTATTTACCCAATGAGTTAAAACCTTAAATACACATAAAAATCTGCACACAAATGTTTATATCAGCTTTATTCAGAATTGTTAAAACTTTGATGTTCTTCAGGAGATGAATGGATAAACTGTGGTACATCAGTTTTATAGAATATTGATATTCAGTGATAAAGAACTATCAAGATAAGAGGGAAAAAAAGCCTAAATTTATATTACTGAGTGAAAGAACCCTGTCTGAAACGTTTTAGTTTGTGATTCCAATTGTGTGCTGTTGTGAAAAAGGCAAAAATATGAAGAAAGTTAAAAGATTAGGTGGAATGGCTGAAGATACTGAGACTAATGGAGCCTCTTTCCATGTAGTAGCTCATTTTCTAGGAGGCACATCCAGGCTTTTTCAGATGATGGTGTCTGTGCTCGATAGCCAGAAAAAAAAGGTACTTTTTGCACCTCTGAATGCATCATATTTTTAATATTACACTGACTAAAGAAGCCATTGGCTTGGGTGATGTTCAAGGCCGGAGTTAAGGAGAGGAGAAATAGTCTTCACTTTGTGTAGGAGAAGCTGCAAAGTCATATGAAAAGAGGTATTGATATGAGAAAGGAGTAATTTGTGGCTATTTTACAATCTACCGCATGGCTATTTTACAATACTAAGATGGTGAAAATCTTAGTGCCTGTGACATATTCATCATCCAGACACTCAGCATGGCTGTGAGTTTCTTGGTGTCGGCGGTGGCCTTCTTTACTGGAAAGAAAATTCTTATCTTTTCTGGCAAGCAAAAAATTACCTGCTTTAATTTGCCACTTTAATATTGTGCCATTTATTAAACTATTGTCTTTCATCTCCAAACCCTAATTTATGTATGCTGCTTTGTGAATCTGGGAGCTGTTGCCCTGCAAATTCCCTTTTTGCCTTGCTAGCAGGTTCCCTTTAACCTCTGCCAATGGAGACTACTAGAAGGATACTACAAGGCTGGAGAGGAAGAAATGATACACTCCTTTGGTCATCTTCTTAGTGACTTCTTATAAATTTTACTTTCTGTGGGCATCATTCCAGCATCATTTTGTTACTCTGTCCATGGAAGTTGCTTCCTGTAGTAGCAGTTGAATCCAGCTGCAGTTTTTCTTCCATCTCCAGAAGTGATTTTGTCAGCCTCTACTCAGATAAACTGATACCAGCCACTCATCAGCCCCTCTTCAGAGACCTGAGTTTGAGCCCTCCTTAAAACCCCTTAGTTTTAATAATTCTAGTTTCTTCTCTCCATTTTTTCAGCCTCTGCAGTGGTCAGTACTTATTTGAAAACTTAGGGTTCTTTTTTTTTTTTTTTTTAGTTGGGTGGTTAGAATTCTTTAACTCTTAAGAAAGAGTTAACAACTCTTCATACTAAATTTTCTTTGTGATAATAACTTGTATAGTTTCTGTTTTCTCCCTGAACCTTGACCAGGGAGGAAGAAGAAGACAAGGAAGGTAAGCTGGCTTGAAAGGCACAAGACACCATTAGTTTTCTGCCATTACTTGCCTAATTACAATTATAAAAAGGCTAGGACATTGTTTATCTTCTAGCCTAACTTGATAGCAAAGACTTAACAAGGATAGTATGAGAAGAGGAAAGTTATAGCTTATTTCTGTAAGAAACACAGATGCCAAGTCAAGGCAAAGTATTAGCAAACCAAATCTAGCACAGAACATAAAATATTTTATGGCCTGGGCTTATTTCTGAAATACTATGTTGGTTTAACATTAATAAATCAGTTGATTTATAATGATTATATATTATATAATAAGATACATCATAAAGGGAAAATGATATGATCATCTTAGTCAATACAGAAAAATAATTTGATAAAATTCATTATATTCAGTGTAAAAATTTTTAGCCTACTAAGAATAGAAACATTTTTATCTGACAACTAATATCTAAAAAACTTGCAACAAGCATCATTATTAATGGATAAACAATAAAAATCTTTTGCTATCAGAAAAAAAAAATAGAGGTACCTATCATTACTTCCATTCAACATGGCACTGGACTTCCTGGCCAGTACAATAAAGCAGGAAAAGGAAATAAATGGTACAGGATTGTAAAGGAAGAAATAAAACTGTCATTCTTCATAGATGATATGATTGTGAGTATAGAAAACTCAAAAGAATCAATTGACAAATTATTAAAATTAGTAAGAATTTTTTTTTTTATTTTTGAGAGTATGTGTTTGAGTAGTGGGAAGGGACAGAGGGAGAGAGAGAATCTTAAGCAGGCTGCTTGCTCATTGCAGATCCCAAGGTGCCGCTCTATCCCATGACCCTGGGATCATGACCTGAGCCAAAATTAAGAGTTGGACGCTCAACCAAATGAGCCATCCAGGTGCTCCTAGAATTAGTAAGAATGTAACAAGCTTGCTGGAAACAAAATCAGTATGGAAAAATGAACCACATTGGTATATATTGGCCACAAATAAAAAATACATTTTAAAATATATAGCATATCTAAGAGTATCAAAAATATGAAAAACCTAGAAATAAATCTAAAGTTGTATAACGTCACTAACCTTAAAGTTAAAAACTTAATTGAATAACTTTAAAAAGGACTTAAATAGACAAGTATAGCATGTTTATGAAATATATCAGTTTTTCAAAGGTTAATCTAAAGCTTCAATGCGATCTCAATCAGAATCTAAAAAAAAAGAGACACTTATATAGAAATACAAGGAACAAAGTGTTGCCCAGGGCCTTTTAAAGGAAAACATTATTGGGACTTCTTACCAGATGTCAAAATACAATATAGGGCCACAGTTATCCAATGTAGTAAGGGCACAGGTATAAAGAAGCCAATAGAACATAATATAAAACCAAGAAATGGAACAACCCATCTATATACACTAGATACATAACAGAAACAGCTTTATAGATCAGTGGGGAAAGGAGAGACATTCTAGTAAATTGTTTTGGGAAAATTGGTTATTTATATGAAAAAAAGAAATGAACTTGAACCTCTACCTCATAATATACTGAATAATTCCAGGTAGAACAAAGATCTAAAGATGTAAAAGGAAAAGAAATAAAGCTTTTAGAAAGATATTTTAGAAGATAACTGAAGGAAAATTTCTTAAATGAGGCACAAAAGCACTAACCATAAAGGATAAATATAATTAATAGAACTTCATTACAATTAACAATTTAAATCTATCATGAGACATGATAAAATGAGAAGAAAAACTATCTTATTGGAAAGATACTTACAACACACATAACTCACAAAAGAGTAGTATCAAGAACACATCAAGAATTCTGGCAAATAAATAAGGATAAGATGAATCCAATGGAAAAATGGATGAGAAATCTGGAGCCTTCATACAAAAGAGCAAACCGAATTAAACATATGAAAAAAATGTTTAACCCCATTGGTAATTAGGTCACAACAAATTAAAACCCTAAAGAGATATCATTACACACCCAACCCCTTAACAACATTTTAAAAAGTTGGCAGAGACAAAGTTTTTTGAGAACTTTGCTAACAAGAATGTTACTTTGAGACCACCATATTGGAAAAGAGTTTGGTTTACTTTTACATTGAGTTCATTTGTATACTAAGACATAGCATCCCCACTCTAGAGAAAGTCTAGTTCAGGAGTACTAGGAGATATGAAAAAGAATGTTCACAGAACTGTTGATAATAGCCCCAAACTAGGAATAAATGCACTTTACATAAGCAAAAACTGATTAACAAAGGCCAATCTATTCATAAAATGGAATACTACATAGCAATGAGAATGACTGGCCAGGGCTACACATGACACAGTTGGTGAATCTTATAATGGTGAGCAAATGAAAGAAGCTCTGAAGCCTGATGATTTTGTTAGTATAAACAGGCAAAATTAGGAGCACCTAGGTGGCTCAGTTGGTTGTGTCGGACTTCAGCTCAGGTCATGATCTCATAGTTTGTGGGTTCGAACCCTGCATTGGGCTCTGTGCTGACAGCCAGCTCAGAGCCTGGAGCCTGTTTCGGATTCTGTGTCTCCCTCTCTCTCTGACCCTCCCCTGCCCTCTCTCTCTCTCTTTCTCTCTTTTTCAGAAATAATAAAACATTAAAAAAATAGGCAAAATTAGAATCTTGGGATTAATATACAGATAGAAAAACTATGTGATAAAAACACAGAGAATAACTATCTTAAAAGTCAGGATGGTGGCAACCTCTTAAAGGGTTGTGAGAAGGAGGGGATTATGGTGGAGTCCGAGACAAGGACCTGGCGGCTAGTTTCTAAAATGGTGGCAAAGTTTTGCTTCTTAACCTGGTTGAAGTAATGTGTGTGTGTGTGTATGTGTGAGTGTGAGTGATTTTTGTTTTAACTGTATATGTGCATATATAATTTTTTTCTTACAGTATTTAATATAGGAACTGCAGAAAAGAGAATGTGTACCTAGAAGCTGCAAAGCTTATTTCTTTCAAAACTTGCCTCTTAAAAAAAGTAGCATTTTTATTCTTTTACTTGTACACAGATGTTGATGTTAATTATTATGATTAATCAATGTTAAGTCAGTTCATCATAGATTTGGCATAGTGTTGTCTTAAAAATTCGTGAGATACCACTCCGCATGGTTCTCAGAAACTTAGCTTGTCACCATCATGGGAAACATTGACCATAACCCTTGAAAAAGACTTGTATGGGGCCGAGAATGCCCCAGAATGCATTGCTAGGAGCACCCCTCCATTTTTAACTCTGAGTAGAACTCCATTTTGTCATTGTAACATTGACACTTTGCTTTGGGAAACAAAATTTCTACATGGAAAAAAAAAAGCAACAAAACAGCAATTATGTAAATTGAATGGAAGGAAACCAGTAGTGTCCTGTTTGAGGTAATTTTCCTCATAATGAGTGTTGGGAGAAGAGAGTGGGAAAGACTGGAGGTTGGAAATGGGAAATTGTGTATGTGTATGTAATAAGCTTGTGCAGAAAGCAGATGCACAGTGTGGAAGTCATGTATAGAGGCAATAATCTGTGACAGAAAGATTTACATAATATTCTTTCAGGGCAAGTTCCCCATTTTAAAAAGATGGTGAAATGCAGATGGCATGCCTGAGTGTAATGAATCTAAATCAGGTAAATAATTTGCACTCTCAGATTATGCTCCCCCTCCAATCCACACTTGGCTAAATGGATCTATTACAGCTTAGAGGGTAAAGAGAATTGAAGTTACCTTGTGATGCACATGTGACATAAGTGAAAACATTGCATTTAGAAAGGCAGAATGATAGTGATAGGCATTTACAATTTTGATCTTGCAGATCATAGTTAATAATTGGTGAATTTATAAGTGCAAGATAGATCCCTAAATCACTAGAAGATTGCTGTTTTAAACACACACACACACACACACACACACACACACATGCACGCACCCCTCTCAAAACTGGCTTAGAGGACTCTGGGTTTAATGAGATGCTGATTCTTCCTATACTAGGTTCATGCCATAAGATGAACATTATGTCAAACATATACCAGTAACCATTCCTTTTTTCTCCTTAGCAGTAAATTTCCATTAGGTTGTGAAATTCCTTTTGGCTAAAGAAGGAAAACCAAGAAAGCAAGATGCTGTTCATTTCATGTGATGTCACTCAAAACAGGATAGGAATGAAATCCAACTGCCTCACTTCCTTTAAATGTGATGACAGTCCCTATGTTTTAAGCTTTCCTGAATTTTATTGATAAACACCTCTCTGGTCTGTTATGCTCTCTATTACTATTCATATAATTCAGAGTGACTTATCCTTTTCTTTTAAATTGCAGCTGGAGGTCTTTTTTTATGTAGGTACATCTGATGCAGGGAGACTAATAGACTTGACTCCAGCAGCCCTTGATACCAGGTTTATGGTTTCTAACTCTTTATGGTGCAACGGTCATAAGCTGTTGCAAAGTCTTGACTTGGATACTTAATACCCTGTCTCTATTACATAATTTTCAATTAACCTACAAAGCTCTTAGTGACATGCTTAACTAGAGGTAGAGTAATTAGCTGCCTATAATTATTACACAGAACAATTTAAAGTATTGTTTCACATGTATGCAAACAAAAAAACCACCTTTAAGACTTGGGGTTTTTTTTCCCTTTATATATTGTACATGACTTATATTTGTCTTTTGTATGTGCATTGTTATTTGTTTTTTTTTCAGGTAATCAGAAAATACTGAAAGGGGGAAGCAAATCATAGAATGTGCCTCAAATACCAATGTTGTGTGTTTATCTTTTCACTTTCCTTTTAGGTTATCAATATGGTTACCAGAATAAAGTGGCCAAAGGAGAGAATTCTGATTAGGTTTAAAAAAGATACAGTTTATTTGGTGAGAGTAACTGATTTGTCAAGGCACATCCTTGTTTCAAATGCAGACAGTCATCAGTTTTTACTACGCATTTATCATCAGCATTTTAATGCTTGTTTTGACCTTCCTTTAAAGGAAAAGTGAAAATGTATGTATGTATATACGTAGACACATATACCTAAAGAGCTATCTCTCAGGACTAGGCTATTACTTGCCCCTGCTTGGAAGAAAAGACTTTCTCAATAGGGTTATGTCCTCTCTCATAACCTATCAGTTGTCTGATCAGAAATTCATAACACAGCCCATCTATCACTCAGCTTGGACAAGGCTGCAGGATGGAATTTAAACAGGCAAATGCCAGACTTGGGGGTTGACATTCTCTCTGTCACTCTCAGTCTTTCTCTTTCTTTGCTCTGCCTCCCAATCATACTGTCTCTTTTCTTTTTCTTACCTTTTTTTTTTAATTCCTTCACGTACCACCATTTTATATTAGGCATTAACTAATGTGATGTGAAGTAATCAGGAAATGGAGAATGGATGGTGAGTGGAGAGGCAGACACAGGGAGAGGCAGAGGGAAGGAGGATGAGAGAATGAGATGGAAGAAATTGTAAAATGTTGCTGTCATACTCTTGCTCGACAGTAAAACCTGGTTGGTTTTTTTTCCTTCATTTAAAAGAAAATATTTTAGGATAAATTATCTAACACATTCCCTTAATCAACCACAAGATGCCTGTGTATAGATATGGTTTACATCTCTCTGTATTATACCTCTTCTTTTTGTGTGACTGGTATGGAAAAAATGCATTTGAATGTGTACCTTGTCCATCCTGGTTTCCTTGGGTTGCATAGCCGTGAGGGGGTAACAGATCTTTGGAGTTATAACTTGATGACGTTTTACTTTGGTCTGATAAAGTAGTGATCCAGGTTCTCTCTTCCTTCTCATCTTCTCTCACCCCAGTAGAAGTAAATCAGATTTTTCTCTCAATCCACAAACCACAGTAGAAGAGAAAACTTGTTGGATTGGTAATACATTAAAACTCTCTGTGGAACTTTAGCGTGGAAAGTTGAGGGCTTTTGTGTTCAGGCAGATGGGTGAATGTGAATCACACTGGTCGGGCTCTGCTGCAAATGATTAAAAAATGAAAATTTCTATGAGAAAACTACCCATTGCCCTGCATCTCTTCTTGAAAGAAAGTGGGAACATTCATTTAACATTGTGTCACATTACTGGCTTTTAAATGTCATGCCTCCTTCTTCTCCCTCCCCAATATCTTTTCCATGGGCTACAAAGTGAATCTTGAACTAGGAGTTTTATTATGTTTGTGCGGAAATTCCTATCCTTGTGGCTACTTCTAGGAGATTTTACCCCTTGATTTTAATGTTTTTGTCAGTAATGCGTAGTTAAAAAGAACCATTTATAAGTATTTATTATTTTTTTAATCACCATCAATTTCCTGGTGTTTAAATTTATTTCAGAGGACAAACTCCAAAGAAATTTTGTCCACATGGGAGAACATATGGAATGGGGGATTTGCACAACCTTGTAATAAATACTCTAGCCTTAACAAAAATGACATTCTGCACTATAATAAACTATTTCTCTATGGAGAAGGACAGTGCTGTGTACCAGAAAGTGTTGCTAATTTTTCTATATTTAAAATTATCTCTGTGCAAATATTACAACCTCCTTAACTCCCTTAGGATGTTGAAAACTCATTGGCTTTAAGTGATGAGAGCTTTGGTAGCCAGCAGCAAAAGTATCAGAGGAGCTGGGACCACTTGTCCAGTTAAGGAACTCACTGACCCACTAGGGGTACAATGTCTTTCATTGCCATGTTTGTTTTTGATGTCTTCACTCACTTGTAGGCACTTGACCTATAGAGAATCCAAGTAGTGCAGTAATTAGTCTAGTTGCTATAGAAAAAAAATAAATTTAGACCAAATTCACTGAAGACCCAAATAAGCCTCCTTCCTTCTGAGGTTTGTATTGGTAAATAAGGGAGCCCTTATATTTATTCTGCTTGGCATTTTCTGCATTGCTTCAGAGTTTGATGAGCATTCCCTCCAGTTGCTATTTTCTTAGGAAGGTGCAAAGATAACTTTCTGGTGGGTCAGAGTTTTATAAGTGTGTCTTTCTTTTTTTAAGCCAACAGCTTTAATGAGATAGAATTCACATATTATACCATTCACCCATTTAAACTGCATGATCCAATGATTTCCAGCATATTCTGATTTCCAGCATATTCAGAGTTAGTTGTGCAGTCATGATCACACTTAGCTTTCGAACATTTTCATTATCCCCCAAAGAAATCCCATACCCATTAGCAGTTGCTCTCATTTCTTCACAATTCCCTATCCCCTAACCACATTTCTAGGCAACCACTGTTTTTTTTATTTCTTTTTTTTTCTTTTTAATATTTTTTAATGTATTTCAGGAGAGAGAGAGACAGCGTGAGCAGGGGAAGGTCAGAGAGAGAGGGAGACACAGACTCTGAAAATAGGCTCCAGGCTCCGAGCTGGCAGTCAGCACAGAGCCCGACGCGGGGCTCGAACCCACGAACCGTGAGATCATGACCTAAGCGAAAGTCGACGCTTAACCGACTAAGCCACCCAGGCGCCCCCTAGGCAACCACTGTTCTATCTTTTGTCTGTATGGATTTGCCTGTTCTGGACATTTCCTATAAGTGGAATCATATATTACACTTTGTGACTGGTGAATGTGATTCTAAATGTACTGGGGACACTAACCTCTTTGGGATCCAGAAAAATGCACACAGTGGGGCTATGGATGGCTCAGTTGGCTAAACACTCAAATCTTGGTTTCAGCTCAACTCATGATCTTGCCGCTTTGTGGATTCAGGCCCCACGTCAGTGCTCTGCGCTGGCACCGTGGAGCATGCTTGGAATTCTCTGTCTCTGCCCCTCCCCAACTTGTTCTGCCTTTGATGTATCTCTCAAAATAAATAAAAATAACTTAAAGATGCACACATACAGATACTGAGACACAAATACAGAGAACAGTGTTGGGGATGGATTGTCCTTCCTCAAGTCTATGAACCCTCATTTAAGAAGGCCATTCACTGAGCAGAAACATTCTTTGTCTACATGAGCAGGCAGATTTAGGGGAGGAGAGGTAAAAAGATACCTCTTGAAACTGACATAGTGGGTTGCTGTGTCTTCACTGGCCCTGAGGTTTTCTAGTACTGCTTATTTTCTTCCTTAATGCATTTTGGCAAAGACTGGTAGAGTCTACCTATTGCTTTCCCAAAACAGCAAACATATTCATTCGGTAATTGCTTGGATTTACATGTAAGTCGTGTATTTGTTACTGTAAAATAAAATTGTACAGCCTAAAAAAATTAGGATAGATCTAAAAGAAATAAAAATTGTGAATATGATTTTATATCTTAACTGTTTTGCCTTATAATTCACCTCTGCTACAAGCCAGGTGAAGGTGGAGAAGATGGATGAGCATTTTGGCAGTCTCTTAGATGAATGAATAAATAAGTAAAAGCCACAGGCAGAGCCCCAAAGATGGTTTTTAGGAACCAAGGCCTTGCCTTTCTGCCAAATGACCACTGGTCACCTTTTCTCTCTGCCTCTTCAAGCACATGATTCTTTTCTTGCTGCTAGTTTCCTGTAAGTTGGCTATATGAATACAAGATAGTTTGTCTTACTCTCTTCAAGCTTGGGATGTATCCAAACCTGCCTCTGTAACCCTAATTGTTCCACTTTTAGACCAGCATCTTCCAGTAAACATGTAACAGTCTGGTATCTTTTTAAGACCTTCTGTGCCATGCAGGACTTGCATAGTTGTGGCCAGTCCATTGAGCCATTCTTGAGATTGTTTCCCATACACACCGTCCCATTTCCTAATGCAGTGTGTCTGACATTATGAGCTTCCGAGAGAGCCACCTGGAGAGAAGCCCAGGTAGACCACTCTGTCTTTCCTCTATGTTTTTTTCCAGAGGGAAGTCACAGTACAGTTGGAACCGTCCAACTCTCTTACTTCATGGAGCAAAATTTCTAGCCAAGTAATGCATGTTATTTTTTAATGAACCTTTACTGTTTTTTTTCCCCTTTTTTCTTTTCTCTGTTTCTTCCTCCCTGTCTTGATTGTGTGCTCTCTCTCTCTCTCTTTTTTTTCTTTTTTTACCTTGGGAAACTTCTTTTAAGAGCAACATAATTGTTGGAAAACCAATTTTACACACACAATGAATCTTTATCTCTATGTTATTATAAACAGGAAGTACTAGGGGTACATGGACAGAAAGCACAATAAATTTATTTCTCATGTTCAGTTATAAACCAAGATCTAATTGTCTTGAGATTAATTAAAAATAAATACTGGGTTTTGTGGTACTCAGGCAAGAATGGGGATATTCCTGGGGTGAAAGAAGCTGGCCCTCAGACATCACTGTCACTCCCTTCAGTGCTTTGATTTCATAACCTGGGAGCTGCCTGGGCAGCTGGGAACAACCAGAGCTTCCTCTACTAGGTTACAACCCAAGGCCTTGAAAACCGGCATTTCTCAGTTCCTTGTCATCCCCATGAGTCATTTCCATTACCAAAGGGAATATAAACCAGGCGTTTTTTGTTTCTTTTCCACAGTGTCAGGAAACGAAAACTAAAAATCTGGAAAAAGAAAGAAATTCACATGTGTGACAGGAGCAGAATAGGCAACTCAAAATTGACCTCCTGAAAAAAGGTCAAGTAGGGTTTCTTTCCCTCGGTGTAGAAGGTGCTGATTCAGAGAAGCCTCTGAGAGAAGTTCAGCCACACAGGGAATGTCAGGCTTACCTAGATGTCAGTTGAAAGTTTGTCCTTTGAGATTTAATTTGATGGTTGGATAATATGTCCTGTAGGAAACCCAAAGCTCTCACCAAAAATGCAATTAATTTCTAGGGCCTGTCTTTTTTTGGCCCCTTATGGTATAAGTACTTGGTTCTAGTGACTTCCAAGTCCCCACATAAGCCATACCCTAGCAAGCTTTTTTTTTTTTTTTTTCCTTTCTGGAAACCTCTGCATTCCATAGCAACCTAGTTAAGGAAGTCAGTCCTTGCCTTCATTTCCCTCCTAAACCACTTACATAAACTACACTCAAGCTCACTTACCTGAGCATGAATGCTACTGCTTGCTATTCAAAAAAGAAGAAATAAAAAGTCACTATGCTACATAGCATTCTGAGGACCGAGGATGATGAAGGCAGAGCAAAATCAAGCCATTTGGTTTTTTCCAGGAGCAGCTTTGGAATGATCCTATCATGTTCTCTGGATTGTCCCACTTGTGACACTATATGAGACACTTACAGTTTTTGTATTGCATCAGTGAGTTGATTTTTAAATTACTGAAATACTTCTGTTTGAATTCTTTAAGTGGAAAAGTAAGATTTGCCCTCCAAGAGTAGGAAGCAATCAAAGCTACACAGAAATAGGGGCGCCTGGGTGGCTTAGTCGGTTAAGCGTCCGACTTTCGCTTGGGTCATGATCTCGCGGTTCGTGGGTTCGAGCCCCGCATCAGGCTCTGTGCTGACTGCCAGCTCAGAGCCTGGAGCCTGTTTCCGTCTGTGACTCCCTCTCTCTCTGACCCTCCCCTGCTCACGCCGTCTCTCTCTCCTAGAAATAAATAAAAAAATTAAAAAAAAAAAAGCTACACAGAAATAAAAAAGAAAGGAAGTGTTTGAAGTTTCCAGAAGTAAATATGAAAAGGTTGTTTTGGATCATGCTTAATAAATAAAAGTGGTATCTGCTGAAGTCAATATTAAAAGTTTTTCAGGCTGGTTATGAAACTTCATAAATGAATAGGTAAATAAATCTTATGGATGACAAAAATGAAAAAAAAAATCCAAACCCATTTGAAATACAATTTGAAATCAAAGTTCTTTAAAAAATGAAACTTCAGAGGAATCTATCCAGTAGTTGCCTATATAGAGATGTGATCAGTGTTTGGTTTTTATTTTATTTTATTTTATTTTTTTATTTTATTTTATTTTATTTTATTTTATTATTTTTAGAGGGAAAGAGCGGGCAAATGGGGTAGAGTGGCAGAGAGAGAGAGAAAGAGAGAGAGAGTCTCAAGTAGGCTCCACACTGTCATCATAATGAGTCCAGTGTGGGGCTCAATCCCACGACCCTGGGATCATGAACTGACCCAAAAATCAAGAGTTGGACACTCAACTGATTGAGTCATCCAGGTGTCTCAGTGATCAATATTTTAAAATTTACAAACTTTTGGGGCGCCTGAGTGGCTCAGTTGGTTAGTCATCCGACTTTGGCTCAGGTCATGATCACACGGTTTGTGGGTTAGAGCCCTGCGTCAGACTCTGTGCTGACAGCTCAGAGCCTGGAGCCTGTTTCAGATTCTGTTCTCCCTCTCTCTGACCCTCCTCTGCTCATGGCGTCCCTCTCTCTCAGAAATAAATAAAAAACATTTTAAAAAATGTACAGACCCTTACCAAAGGGTACTATTTCTTTGTCATTACTAGATTCCACAAAGCTATAACATGAGGTAGAAATAATAAGCAAAAGTTTAAAGTTTATTTTCAGAATTAAATGAAAACATGTCCTGAGCAAAATTTCCCCTCTGATGAAAATACACTGTTCAACTCATCTCTGCCTTTTGTGTTTTGGTTCTATCAGCCTGTATCCAAAATTTAGCTCAGTGGAATTCCGATCAGGTAAAAATCTAGAGAATCAGAATAAAAAAATTTGGAGCCTGTAATAAAAATATTCTCCTGTCCACTTCAGATTCATTTTGCTGGTCAGAAGCCTGCAGGTTTTCATCTGTATTTCTTCACTGGTAAAGCTTCAGTCCTTGTTTATAAATCTTGGTAGGAATTATTTGTAGGTTAGCAGAGTTTTCATGACGTCATCAGATATTTCCTAATGATAACTCCTGGACATCTCATACCCACACTGTCTTCACATGAATATTTCAAATTGGTGAGACTGTGAAATACAAGGCTTAATCTCTTGTTCAAACATCTTGAAAGGTCTAGGCATTTAATATGTGCACACACTTCTGAGAGGGTTCCAGTGGTGTTGAAAACTAGTTTGGCATGCAGAAGGGCTGATGGATATGTATCCCTGATGTAAACATTTCCTACTGTTTAGTGGGGTTTCTTTGGAAGGTATCCTGTAAGAGAACACTAAGTGAGTTTCTTCAGAGAGCTTCCATGCGTTTAACAGAATAAAACAAGAGGGGACGATTTGAAGACTCATCCTTAAACTGAAAACTAGAGCAAAGTTGGTTTGGTAGAAATGTACTGTTTCCTGTATCTACATTTGGCCATCAAAACCTTTGAATATATTTTGTCTGTGTATGTAGGTGTGTGTATGTGTATGTTAATTATTGATGACAGATGTTTGTTTAGCTGACAGATTCAGTGAGCTGAGTTTTATTTATGGTCAGGGAAGATACAGAAGCAACAGCAACTATAACACAAGTTAACCAATACTGTATCTGCCATGCCCTGTCCAGTATAAGTACTTGTAGAGAGAGAAGATAGAATGTCAGTCACAGGAAATTCCCAACTTTAGTATGAGAGGTATATACTCGTTGTTTGTCCCTCATGTCTTTCGGTTAGCTGACGGTGACAGAAATATTGGGATTATTCTGCAGCATTATAAAAGACAGAGCTCAGGTCTTGTGTTTTTGGTGTTATCCTGTCCATTAATTATGGCATTCATTCTTTCTTCTCTGCTAACACCCTTCCTTTAGTATTGTAGATTTAAGGTGGCTTTTTCTTGACTGTGCGATGACCTGCCCCAACTCTGTGGGGTACGTTATATATCAAAATGCACCTGGATTTATCTGTTTGCATGTAGTGGGTATCCAGTGTGGGTATCCAATGTGGGTAGTTGAGGGGAAGCTTTCATCCTTGTAAAGGTGACCATGAGCCCTTCCCTCACTGTTGGTGACCTGTAATTGCAACAAATCCTCTGACCCATAAGGAAAGCTGCAGGGAGAATCACTCAAGGCAGTCACAATGTTTTTTCCTTCTGTGCCAAAAGGAGATGGGTATACAGTGGCTTTAGTCTCTAGGGCAGTGATTCTTGTTTAGGGTCATGGATTCCTTTGAGATTCTGATGAAAGCTGTGTCCACGTGCACGTACATATACAGTCTTACTCTCACACACACATCTGCACATCCTCTCTCTCTCTCTCTCACACACACACACACACACACATATACATCAAGTTTTATGCAGTATTTCAGAGGATGCTTAAACTCTCTGAGACTCATCAGTGATCCTTTGAAGGCTTAAGCATCCAGGTTAAGACACCATCATCTAGAGAACCCACATACTGAACATTCTGCATACCAAGATAAAAATCCATTTTGATGTATTATAAAACTGAGTGAATAAGTGACCACTATACCTTGGGATTTCTCCCCTTCTGTATCCTGCCTCTGTGTCTTTCCCATTCATTTTATGATTTTTGTCCTCCCGTCCCTTGAAGCAGTACCCCGATCTGGATACTTGACTCTAATTTCTATCCAGATTTTCTTCTTATTCGAGTTCTCTTCTGATGAAATCTTTTTTCCATTCTTCCTCCACCATGCCTTTCTCTACCTGTTTCCCACATGCCTTGTTTCTTTAGGGGACTTGACAAATTTGATGGTGGTTCTTACAGGAAATGGGCTTTAGAGTGGGTTACATAATTTTGGTAGCAGTCACTGTACACTATGACAGAAATGTTATGATCCCAGTTTCATTTTGTCAATATCAAAATGCAGAGAAAGAACAGTGCAGGGAGGAGATGTGGTGGTGACATTTTACAGACACAGAAGTTTTGATGTAAAACAAAGAATATTGATGTTTTATCAAAAATGTTTAATATTTAATAAGTCACTGTGCTACATGAGTTATGATCCAGAAAAATGAGTCACTGACTTTGTTTTCAAGCGTGTTTAACAGCGGCTTTCAGTTCTAGAAGTGCAGGTCTGATGAACCACAGTTGGTCTTTAATTCTGTACTACATTTTAAGTAGGCTCTGCTGAAACCACTGAAAATGAAAACCAATGAAGTGTCCATTTCAAGATACATTTCAGAATTAAGCAAGTTAAATCAATGGAAATCAATAGGATGTTAGGAGAAGCAAGAAAACTACCTTGCAGGACAGCAGTAAAGTAGTGAATTAACTTTTCATGCCAGAATCAGTTATTTCCATTGCAGACCTAGGGCTCTGTGGGCTCACTTGGGTGAGCAATCTGCATGTGATTTCTTGATTTTGACAATTTGAGGCCCATACTCTTGTGACACTGCTGTGAGATATTGTCTGTTTTAGGGCTGGAGGAGGAACAGAACTTGCTTTTCAAACATAGGCTCAGTCAGGCCTGAGATCCATCCCTGTGTGAAGCTTCCTTAAATGAAAAGACTCTAGCTCTTGCTTGCTTTCCTGTTAAATGCTTGGTAGAATTCCCGTGTTGAGATTTTGGTCAATGACTGTAATAGGTGATTATGAATCAGTACATTGAGTTTTGTACCTTGTTTTGATAGCATTGGTAGCATCCACTATTTAAACAGTTATTCAAATATTAGGTTAATGAAATTCTGTATGCAGTAAACAGCTTCTCATCAGCTATTTATCTTTAGAAGCCTAAAGATCTACTCCCATTTAATTTAATTCCAGTTCTTGTCCACTAAGAAAACAAATGACAGGAAATTAAGATGATGTAAAACATGAAGGATTTAGGCTAAATATAAAGAGCAGTTTGATAATAGATAACCAACATATGACGGGTTAACATGAACTTATTTTTCCTGAAACCATAACCATGGTTTTTCATTTGTCTGGGATGGTTTACATGTGGCCCAGTCAAAATCTGGAGAATGTTTTAGTGAACTTTTCTAGAAGAATCTGTTTAAAAGAGTTGAAAATTGATCAAGGCATTCTTAGTTAGAGATGGCAATTTCTAGGTTATCTGTGTACGTTTAAAAGTACATTTAGATGGGGGGTGGAGGAGGGATGGGCATGGAGGAGGGCACTTGTGGGGATGAGTGCTGAGTGTTATGTGGAAACTAATTTGACAAACTATTTGTAAAAAAACAAAAAACAAAAACAAAAAAAGTACATTTAGATAGTTTATCTTGTGCTGACATCAATTCTTAGCTAGTAATTTTATATTTACAAGAGATATGCTATACTATATTAGATAAGGAGATTAAAGAAATGCCCTACATGAAAGTATAATATCCTTCATGCTTTTTACTATCTTTGTAATATTGATGGACAATTTGTTATATTTTTCTGCAATTAAAAATCTCACAAGTGCAAGTTGAGTGCAGAATACAAAACCCAAGACTCAATCAGATGAAGGCGTAAGAGCCACTTCCCCTATGTTACAAAAGAGTAAAGATACTTATATTTTTGCAGACTTCCTAATTAAGACACAAAGTCATCTTAATTCTTGACCAGAGAATTCTAAGTAGACAATGACTCTATTAAGAATCCACCAGAACTTTCTTCAGCTAGTAGATGAACTGGTGACCTGGAAATGGGTAAACTGGGAGCTGTTTCTTCTTCACATCAAGGGATGGTATTTAGACTGAACTGTCTTGGAAAGATTTTATTTTTACTGCATATCAGTTGCTACATTTATTGACAATTGTCAATGATCAGTTTTGGCCTAAACAGTGGCAATTTTGTCTTTGCATCTCATCTTATTTAGCATGTTTGCAAGCTATGTGTGTTTGCTGGAAGTTCTCCTTATAAAAATGGAGGTAGCAGTTATACTTGCCTCATCAGATTTTCTGAGGATTAAATGAGATAATACATACAACTTGCTCAGAATGATGCTCATGAACACTTGTAATAAGCACTATTGTTATGATTGTTTTTGAGAAAACAACCCATTGTATTTATATGGACAGCAGCCCCACCAAATTTTAAAAAATGTTCTTTTCTTCTTTTGGTGGTTCGACATATGATAACAGCCACTGGATCGTGAATGAAACATGGCCTCATTTAAAACTGCTTCTGTGTTTTGGCATGCTACCTAATTTAGCTCTCTGTCCTTAATGGTTTGTAAATGTCTTTTACATAGTAAGGGCTAGTATGTATTGAACTGAATTGCTTTCAATTGAGTTTTCTCTTAAGGTACAGAGCAGTTTCTAATTGCACCTTATTTTTTTGAAAAAACTTTATTGTAAGAGGTATAAATTAATGAGGCATAGGGAGCATATTTTGAGATACTTGGAGAAGATAGTTATGGTAAGAAAATCTCAGAAAATAGTAACTATTATTATTAGATATGCGGAAACACATAAAATAGACAAATGGGAACCTTGGGGGCAGAGGGACACCAGGGGAAGATTTGGCTGTTGGTTCCACCTACGGCTGGACAGCTGAGAAGTCATGCTGTGGATGACCTATAATCAGTCAGCCTCCATGGACTATTAGAGGGTATCTTGTTGGAAACCATGTCCCAGGAGAAAAGGCTGCCTGATAGGAAGGGGCTGTGCATGCCCAACTTTTAAAGAACCAAATCTTGTTTTTGTTGAAGTGGTGTAATCTCTTGACTCCTGGTATTGATGGAAATAATTTTTTAGCCATTTTATATGAAATATTGTTTAAGTTTGGACAAACATTAAATTAGGTATTAATTTCCTATGCATATAGCTTTTATGCACCTATAAACCTAAACTGTTTTTACAGATTACTATATAAATTTCCTATAAAAACCATTAAAGTTTAAATTAACAACATTAATTTAATGTTCAATGTGATGTTTTGCTGAAACTAAAGCATGATGATGGATTGAGTCCTAGAATACGAAAATGTACTTTCGTATTTGATACTTATTAAGTTGATTCTTTGAATTTTGAGCCTTTAGGATTATCATTTTAATAATTTGCAGCATCGTGGTTATTTTTGCCTTTACACACTGAGTTAATTTTAAATCACTGATCCATCATTTTGATGACCCATTCAATTTGATAGCGCTACTCAAAATACAATATTGAAATTTAAAAATGTGCTTTAATGAAAAATCCTTTGCTATTATTTTCTATACTTGTTAAAAATGAATTTTTGCAAGTTTCTTATACATAAGTATGGCAGTCTCATTATTAATTTAAAGTGGAAATCTTAAAGTGGAACTCATACGGTAAGGTGCTTTGGGCTTTGGCCTGCCTGTGTTAGTATGTGCTGTGTGAGGATTCCAGTTTCCCACATTTTCTTCCATATCACTTTCTACAGAGCTTTTGTTTCTACAATGTCCTATGAAATCATTTGGCAAGAACCTAGCATGTATATGAAATCGGCCTTTGTGTTTTTCTCATTAGATGCTAACTATTAAAAGGAACACATTTATCTACCACATTGTCATTTTCATGATGACAAATCAAAAGCTCAGTTTATTAAGTAACTTAGGAATATGTCTTACTTTGCAAAATGAACAGTAATCATTGCAAAAAAGAGAGCTTGTTTTTTTTTTATTTTTTATTTTTTATTTTTTTATTTTTTTACAAATAGTTTATTGTCAAATTAGTTTCCACATAACACCCAGTGCTCATCCCCACAAGTGTCCTCCTCCATGCCCATCCCTCCTTCCCCCCACATCCATCAGTCCTCAGTTTTTGTCAGCATTCAAGAGTCTCTCATGGTTTGCCTCTCCCCCTTTCCCCCACCATTTCAGCCCTTCTTCTCCCCCTTGGTCCTCTGTTAAGCTCCTCCTAATCCTCCTATACGTGCACACATATGATATTAAAGACAGCTTGTTTTTATTGTGTAAAGAATTCCACATGACTCTCATGATAGACATGGCTTGATAATTTTGTGTTTGGATTTTTCAACTTTGTATAACTTCAGTGTAGCATATGTTATTTGAGTGAGTGCATTGGGGACAAGGATAAAGGGAAATGAAATTGGAGGAAGTTTCATTGTGAAATAGCCATATCTGCTACCCTGACCATATGTAGGGTTGATTTTTCAAAAGAAAGCCATCAAGTATTTGTTACCAAAAAAAAAAAAAAAAAAGTGATTCCCATGGGGCACCTGGGTGGCTCAGTCAGTTAAGCTTCTGGCTTCAGCTCAGGTTATAATATCATGGTTTGTGAGTTTGAGCCCCTCAGAGCCTAGAACCTGCTTGAGATTCTGTGTCTCCCTCTCTCTCTGCCTCTACCTCTCTCTCTATGTGTCTGTCTTTCTTGAAAATAAATAATACATTTAGAAAACTTTAAAAAAATGATTCCGAAAGCATTTTAGGATTGAGATAACATTACAATTTATTCAGGCTATCATACATGGTTGAACCATGCTAAATTTGTCAATTGATACTATATACTTAGCTTATTTTATTGCATCTTTTAATTATTTCCTGCACTTCTCATAAACACCTTCATTCTGGTAGTAAATTTTTATTCGATGGCATTAATTTGTCTTGAAAACAAACTGTATGTGTGTGTGTGTGTGTGTGCGCGCGTGCGTGTGTGTGTGTATTTTAAACAGTAATTTCATTTGAAGAAATGGCTGGAATGATCAGAAAGCCCAAAGACCATCGCAGGCTCTGCCTCTCACCAACTCAGAAATCTTGAAAAAGTCCAGGTGTCTCAGCCTCAATTTCTTTATCTGTAAAGTAGGGCTAATACTAATTGATCTGCCTCATCAGGAGTTAGTTGTAATGAGCTAGAGTAGATTTACTGTACTTTGAAAGGGTGAAATCTTAGGTGTATATATGTTATTACATTAAACAGAGATTACAAATGCTAATCAAAAGGGTTTAAAATCTTATGTATTTGCAATCATTAAGATTATCTAATTCCTTCTCTTCTGCTGGACATCTCCATGTATTATGCCATCTTTCAATCACATTTAAAAAGGTATTATAGAACATATACAGCAAGCTGCAGACTGAGTCTTGCCTGCCTATCTTGTTTATAAATAAAGTTTTATTGTAACACAGCTGTGCTCACTGGCTTAGTCTTGTCTATGGCTGCATTTTATTACAATGGCAGTTGAATGGTTGTGGTGAGACTGTATGGCTTGCAAAACCTAAAATATTTACCATCTGGCTCTTGACAGGAAAATATTGGTACACTTTGTTACATAACACTAAAAGCCTAGAACCAACTGTATTCCAGCTCTCTCTGGAAACTAAGTTTTTCATGGGTGATGGAATTTTGTTCAAGATCTATACTCTGCCATAAATGTCCCTAAGTTGGACCCTCTTGGTAGGCATCAGCCTCACCCTTTCTCTTCTGATCTACCAGTTCAAAGATGGGGATGCCTTGTGATATTGTTTCTTTTCTTGCTCCTTTCACTGGCTTCTTTTATTATTATTATTATTATTATTATTATTATTTGACTTGTTTCTTCTCCTCCTCCTCCTTCTTCTTCTTCCTCTTCTTCTTCTTTGGCTTGTTTCTTTAAAAGAATATTCTCAGTGACTTGTATGATGTTGCTGAAAATTTCATTTAGAGCTCTATCTAGATTCATTTTAAATCCAGTTCATTACTAGAGTACAGAATATGCAGGCTACTGTCTCACGAGTTTTTAAGCTCAAATGGCACATTGACTAATGTAAATGACCAATCCAGGAAATAATGTAGAAAGATAAGATACAGTGGGTCAGTTCACATTTAAAATGCACTTATATATATTTTTTCCTCTTTCCAGGTTTTCATATGTTTAAGTTTTTAGACTTAGTATGTGACATTCATGTAAATTTGGAAGAATCTAGGAGGAGTGATGGGGGCTTTGTCAGTCTCGGCAAGTTTACTTTCCACTAATTTAGAAAAATCAGAGGTGTTTCACATAAAATACAGAATTTTAGAGCTGGAATAGATCTCAGAGATCAGCATTTCCCAACCTCTTTTGACCTATGGACAATTTTCATAGTAATTTATAATCTTGTCAACCCTCTTAGGAACTTTAAAAATCAGTTCATCATTTTTGTGTGGTATATTATGAAGAGGTAATTTTAAGGGAAACTATTTCATCTTACTACATTAAGGAGTTTATTATGAAATTTATTTTAATGCCATCATTAATGATATTGTATATAAACACATATTGCCTTTTTTTCACTTAATGAGTGGTAAATACTTTTTAAACTTATACAGAAAAATTATGAAAAGATAAAGTGATGTCAAAAAAATGCAAAAATGACATTTTCACATGTAGTTTGGAATTAAAACGTATAAGAGGTAAAATTTACTTTCATAATCCAGTATATTGAAACTCTTGGATTTCATACTATAAAAATTAATTTTGTATAATTTTTGTATCTGTGGTTTATTTTTAAATGCTTATTTATTTTTGAGAAAGAAAGAGAGACAGAGCATGAGCAAGGAAGGGGCAGAGAGAGAGGGAGACACAGAATCCGAAGTGCTCCAGGCTCTGAGCTGTCAGCACAGAGCCAGATGCAGGGTTAGAACCCACCAGCTCTGAGATCATGATGAAAGATGAAATCAGACGTTCACCCCACTGAGCCATCCAGGGACCCCTGTATTTGTGCTTGAAATGATGATATCAGGGAAGTTTGGAGTTTCCCATATCTAAAGAAATCATATTGACAGAAAAGTCCCATTGAAAAGCTAAATTGGATATAATTGCTTATATGGATGCACACAGATATACATGTATTTTGTTTGAGTGTTTTTCAAGTGCTAGACATATTTGGTATGCCATATAAAAATTTTGGTCAGGGAAATATATCCTATGAACTTCTTGAGACCATTTGGTATAATTATTACTGTTTTAACTCCCTCATGACCTTCATTTCAATCTTGCCCTTTTTGTTTGGTTTTTGGCATGAAGTGAAGGCCTATGATGATTATGCATTACATTCTACATGACTGTGACCAAGACAACTTAAAACCATGTGATGTTCAAGGATCTGTGGTAGCTGATTGTGGGTCTGTGTCCAGAGTATTCTTGTCACCACTGATCTCATGCTCACTCTACATACACTTGGAGGCTCTCAAACTCTCTAACTTGAAAGGGAATTTCAAGTATTAGAGATCTTCCAAAGGAATTTAAACGGATGATACTGACAAGAACCCGATGGTCTACTCATTTTACACAGAGGATAAAGGAATCAAGAGAAGTGAAGCAATATTCCCAAGTTCACACTGTAGCCTAATGGCTGTGTCAGGTCTAGAAATAGGACTCCTCACTGAGTGCTCCATTCATGTATTTTGACTGAACCATTTAGCATTTTGCTACCTGAGTGCATGCGATTAAATAATGGCACTGTGCCCTGCACAAAACACGTGAAGTAGACCTGATTTGATTTTTAGTTGATGGCTCACCAACTACTACACTCTGCAACATGTATTGTGTTGTAAAGCTGATACATAGCAGAAGGAAGACTGTCCAATTATTTCTTAGACCACTCTTTTGAAGATGTTGATTCTTCATGTGTCTTCCATTATGGTATACCAGTGGATTAAAGGTAATTATTTGTGTATAAGTTCACTCACAGCAAATATCTATTCCATGGAAGTCACTTTGTAACAAAGGGTATTGACCTGAACTAATGAACTCTTTATTGGCAGCAAGTCATTGACTGAGTTTATAAAATGACAAAAAATTTGGAGGGTAAGCTGGTGCAGTAGATTTGCAACATAAACAGATTTTCCTGAAAACTTTATGGAATAATATATTTAGGTCATTTCTCCAAATTCAAACTGAAGATTTGCTACAGGAGTGTTTATTGTAGCATATGATCTCTATTGGTCGGTCCCATAGAATCCATTCAAGAGATAACTGTCTGTTTGTAAAGTTGCTTTGATCATGGTGGTTTTTCTACAAATTATGATGAAGGCATTCTTGGTGTTAACTGTTCATTTCGCGTATCTTTATTGATTTGTAGTCCTTCCCCTTCATTGTTAAATTTATCAGATTGCATTATCACCCAACTCAAGGCCATACTTTGTTGGAGATGATTTTAAACCAATATGTGACTACCAGTAGAAGTGGACAGTTGCCAGTGTGTAAGGGAGTATGTTTAGTGGCTGGTCTGTACTAAAGATGAAATACTAACATGAGAGGGTACCAAAGATCAGAAAGCATTTAGAGTTTATTCTGGCCCAAGTATGTGGGTTTATGAATGGGAATATACCCTGGTTCTCTGTATTTAGACTTCATATTTTTTAAGGAAACTATTAGGATGATGAGGAAAACAAAGTCTTAACTAGGTAATCAACAATTACTGTGTTGTCCAGCATTTCTTTCTACTCATCACTGCTGCCTGCATTCATTCTGCAGTAGGTCATGCTGTACCTGTGCACCTTCCCAAAGAAATACCTCTCAGGTGGAACTGGAGAAATAGTTTGACTATGTTTAAACCTTTATCCAATAAAGACTATATTTATTAGCACCACAACCCAAAACAACCAGTGTCAAAGTTACTAAAATAATCCTTGTGTCCTTTTGTCTATTATTTTGTTCTCTATGACCAATTGTAAGGATGATCATTATTTGAAAAAAATAATTTTTTTTTACCTTGGCATAGTAATATCTTAGAAGAAAGCCATTTGTGTTACAAGATTTTTGCCTAAAATCCTAATTAAATACTTACGGTCTTGGCTTTATGTCACGAGCCAATCATCTCTGCCCTCTATGTAGGGGTCCTTAGAGTAGATGAAAGGTGGCATCTCCTGATGCTTTAAAGACTTTAAGACCTAATAACACCACACTCTTCAAGCACACTAAATTATTACAGGAAGATTAAAGCCCATCCTTAAAACATATAAAAAACCCCTAAAAGTTTACCCCCTTTGTCATGATTAAGAACCATGAAGTTCTAAGTGGGATATTGGGTTACAGAGTAAGTCCTATTTATGAAAACTTTGTAGGTGATTCCCCACGGTGGATATGCCATGCTGAACATACGACCAATGTTAGGCACCTTTGAATAACCCTTTCTATTCTATGTGGCCATCCCCCCACCCCACCGCCCCAACTGGAATGGGGAAGGAGGAGAATATAAAAATAGAAAATGTGACTTCTTTTCCTGCCACTTTACTATCTCAGTGGGAGTCACCAATGGCAGATTATTCACATGGCTATGTTGTAAAATCGTAGGTTTTTAATGTCTGGACTACTGAGTACAAACATAACATTTAAATAAAAATAATGCCGAGTTATTTATCCTCACCACATCTTCTCTGTCCCATATTGGATGTGAGCTGTCTCTTTAATAATGCAAAGGAGTAGTAAATTTCAAGCTGAGGCTGGGCAATAACAAGGAGAGTGATCTCCAGGCTGCCCTAATGTCGGTGGAGTGCCTTAGGAGAACACCTTATTAGTTCTAACAGGCTGGTTAGCGCAGGGTCACCTCTCTGCCTCCATCTTCCTCAGCAGGGTCACTCATCTCTGGGCTCTGTTTCGGAGGAAAGAAGTGAGGGGGAGGGGAAAGCATATATTTAGAGCTTCTCTCATCTTTCCAGCATTGAGAGCTGTTTTTGTTGTTCAATTGTTCCTCACCTTTTCTTTCTCTCTCCTTCTCTCCTCCCCTTTTTCTCTGTCCCTAGCTGCCCCTCCTTCTCCTCTCCTGGTGTGTCTGCTTACATTCTCTGTGTTGAGTTAAAACAGAAACCTCTGTCAAGGTTTTTTTTTTTTTTTTTCTCATTGTTGTTTGATTTTTAGAAGTCATCTGAAATAAGTGTAGTTTATAAATCTATATTTAAATGAGTATTTACTGGATTGAAAACATTAAATGGAAGAGGGGCCTAACATAGCTAAGCTTCCAATTAACATGACTAGCAAAAAAAAAAAAAGGAATATAGACATATGTTTATGCACTTTTACTGTCTTAAAAATTGACAAAATACATATTTTAAATTAACCCCATTTTAGTATTGCACCTCATACATTTTTACAAAAGGAAAAGATTAACTCTCCTCTTTTTAAAAATGTAATTTTGTGCTCTTGATTTTTTTTCCATTATAGCTACAGATATCAACCCTTCCTTCTCCCCAGTCCCCATCCCCATCCCCCATCCCAAAATGAATGCAAAGAAATACTATTAGACTGTCTGGTTATGTATTTTTTATGAGGCCATACAAGACGCTGTCTGACCCCTTGCAGCTCATGTTATAAGCACACTGAAGATGCTTTTCATTTGGGTTTTGCTTTTCAGCCTGGATGACCTCTATTAAATAAAAAAAAGGGGGGGTGAGGGTGGGGGGACAGGCCTAATATGTGACCCCAGGGACTAGTCGCTTCAAGGATTACATTTAATTCATATGATAATATTGAAATATAATGTTCCTTGGTCTCATGTTTTGATTATTTTCTCTTTTTATTTTGGGGACTCCTTGATCAGTCTCATCATAGATTTTCTATTTTAATCAATTTTGGGTAAAGATCTATAATTCGTGCATTAGGGTCAGATTCTTAAAATACATTTCCCCCTCCTTTTTAAATTCAAGCCATGAATACAAAACATCTCTCTTTTCATGGTTTCTTTGAGAGACAGAAATTAATTTTTCTGATGTATGCCTGCCAAGAGCTATGGTTCAAATAAAGAAACCCTTTTTATTTTGGCATCCTTACTTAACCAGCCTCAACAACTCATCCCCAAATTCTTCATTAGTGGAACACTAACACCTTTTAACCTCCTTCCTTCCTTCCCCTGCAAAATCATTTGTACCTATAAAATGGTGTCCTCTCATATGTAATATGTCGTGATCTAGATAATGATACACGTCTGGGTCCTTGTGTATGGTACATAAATATGCTATAATTCATATTTTTACATTGCTTTTATAATTATCTTTTTTTACAGTAATGCCCCTGTTAGTTACTGAATGCTCGCATGCACACGATTTAAGGGTCTTAAAACTTCACTGTGCATTTTTTTTTTAAACAGGGATACATTGTTCCTATTATTTAAGTTTAGGATTAATGTTCAAAACCAATTTGCAAAAAGCATCCCTCTGGTGAGTTAGAATTCTATTTCTATTAAAGTTTCTCACTATACCAGATGCCTTTTTATCTTTGCTAGTTGAAATAAACAGGTTGAGAAATGGAATTGAACGACACCCCATTTGTTGTATTTTGAAAATGTTTTTATTCCTTTCACTTAACAGACTAGCACTTAATTTCTTTGAATCAGCTGCTGTTCATCAGTGCGGTAGTGATTCCCTTGTCTTAGAAGGCAGGTTCCTTGGAGGGACAGTAACATTTCACCAGAGGTAATAAAGTCAATTAGGATAATATTATACAGTAGGCCACCAGAAAATCAGCTACATTTTGCACGAATCATTCTATGTTTTTAATTCATACCAATTTTACACTTCATAAGGAATATTTAAAGAGACCTATTATTATTAGTTATATCAGCTTGCATATATATTTAATTGTAACCTTCTTTCTCTTTCTTTTTTCTCTCTTCTCTTTCTCTCTGTTTTCTTTCTCTTTTCTCTTTCTTTCTTTCTTTCTCTTTCTTTCTTTCTTTCTTTCTTTCTTTCTTTCTGTCTCTCTCTCTCTCTCTCTCTCTCTCTTTTTCTGTCTCTGTCTCTCTGTCTTAGTTGTTGCAAGAAAATTTGTGGACATGTTCGCACATTTTTATTACTACAAAACTACTGATGAAAACTGATCAAAGCTGGGAAATTCATCTCAGTAGCTTGAAACCCCATCTCAAGCCAGTCTCTTATTACCCAGGTATCGCCACAAATGTGATTCAGCAAATAAAGCCCCTAGCTGCCTGGCCCCCTCTGCAATCAGCAGCAAAGTGATTCCGCAATGGGGTTTTCACAATGACTCATAATTTTCCTACATTTGTTTGCAGAACAGTCTTAACATTTTTGACATCTGAGTTACTGGTGAAAACGTTCATATGTCTCTATGTATACATATAGTACATATATTTTTGTCTTGGTTAGTCACTGTGTGTGAGAGGGATGTTTTAAAAACAGACTCCAGGTTCTCCTTTGTAAAGCATTAAGCTGTGACCCTCCCCTCCTCTCTTCCCTCCCCCTGTAGCCCTGACTTCATGATGCCTTCTTGACTGCTAGCTGAACATGGACTTGTCTTTTTATTTTTTTTTTATAAACCCAGTCACAACACAGAAAGAGGAGGAGGAGGAAGAGAGAGAGAGAGAGAGAGAGAGAGAGAGAGAGAGAAGTAAAAATCCTGAAGGATGGTTCTCAAAAATTCTAAAGGAACCACAGGGAATTCCTTTTAAGAGCAACAGAAAGCAAGCTAACTGAGGTAAGGCAGATGTGGACAGCCTTTCTTTTCTTCTCTTTTCTTTCCTTCCCTCTCTCTCTTTCTATGTCTTTCTCTCGGTCCCCCTTTCTCTTCATATTCTATCCCTCTCTTTCCCTTTCCATTCATGTGTTCTCTCTCTCTCTCCCCCTCCCCTCTACCACCCCCCCACCCCCCACTCCAGAGCTGTTTCTTTCTGGCTCAGGGAGGGTAGGTGGGTGGGGGAGCTACCTAACTTCTTCCCTGCATAAGCAATCTGAGAATGGAACTCATGTGAATATGCAAATAGGACTGCCTGGGCCGCGTTGCTGACACGTGTATGTGTTGTATCCTTCTCCCCACCTCCCTGTCTTAGCGTCTGATCTTCAACAGATTGCTGTTGTTTCTTGTGATCACCAGCACAGCGTGCTGGAAAGAGAGATGGGGGGAGAGGTGGGGATTGGAGGGAGTGTTGTGGGGCTGGAAGGCAGGAAATCAGACATGATTGCTGTGACTTTTTTATATTAATGTGTGGCTTTTTTCTAGCTCATTTGCATGTCAAAGTGGCGGAGGTGTGAGGGCAGAGATTAGTATGGAGATGACATAATGATGCAATGAATTAAATGTGATCACTTCTCAGAGCAGGGGGGATGGGGGGTGAGTGGCTGGGGGGTGGGTGAGGTGGGGGAAGCAAGACAGAGTGAGAGAGCAAGAGGGGAGAGCCGCTTCTGATCTTCACCACACAGTTGATTGATGTCACCAGCGAACAGAATGCATCTTTTTATTGTGATGATGGTGATGGTGGTGGTGGTGATGCTGATTGCCATGATTACACTTATCGTTAGTGTGAAATTTGAATTTTAAGTGGTCAGTGCTGCAGCTCCAGTGCACGTGATTGTTTGGTCCATCAGTGCAAAGCCTTTACTGTCAAAATGTAATGCCGCTGTACGTGTGCTTTTATTTAAAAAGGAGGATACAACATTGCCAGGAAAGAGATTACTAATTTGTGATGTTACACAGTGGGCTGGGATACCAAGGTTTTCCCCTGTAGCTTCAGTTCTATTTTGCATGTGACTCCCCACCCCAACCCCACCACAACCAGAAAAACAGGGAGGTCGAGATTAAAAACATTTTTATTATTACAAAAAAAAAAAAAAAAGAATCTTTCTCTGGATCGGTGGGGTAGCAAGGGTTTCAACCGTTGACAATAAAGAAAATGCAATTTCATCTCTGGCATTCAGTGTTATCTCCCTTTAATAACAAAACCAAACCAGACTGATTACTGAACAAAGCAAATTCTCAGGCGGCTTGTTGCAGGTCTGAATGCGGGAGTAAAAACTGAACATTTTTTCCCTTTCCTTTTGGCTCTTTTGTACGCAACACCTGCAAATGTGCACGGAGTAGTTGTGAAAGGATTCGTGGGGGCAAGAAAGGGGAGATTTTTTTAAAAAAAAGAACTCTTCCATAATTAAAAGAAGAAAAAGAATATAAACACAAACTACAAAGATTTTTAGGCTGCGTTGATTTATTTGTCTTAGAAGTCAAAATCGTTCTGTCTGCCAGTAAGTTTTCCTCTCATTAGTCTCCGCTCCTTCTTCAGGAGAACGGACTTCCTATAGTATGGACAAATCAGTATAGAAATTTAGGACTAATTGTTATGTGTGCAATAACCCTGATGATATAAATGAGCACTTAAGAATCCACAGAACATCACTAACATTAATTTATTGAAAAAGAAAATCCAAAGCAACTCCATTAGTTTTTCCCTGTTATTGTTAAGGACTTTAAATGGATTTCCTAATTGGATAATTTTATTCACGAGAATAAGATACAAATGGAAAACAAGCCCTAACTCTAAGGGTGGAGGGGGTGGGTCTGCATGAGGAGGAAGAGTCTGTGTTAAGAGTGAACCACTGTCAGCTTCTAGAAGACTGGCTCAGATAGTGCACCAAAGAGAAAGAGGAAGCATTCGGGGAAGAACACCCATTCACGAGAACGAGCTGACCAACCTAAATGAGGGCAGAGGGTGCTTTTAAGCATTTTCAAGCAACACAACCGATGAATCCACTTGCCTTCTTTTTATATTTCAGAATGATCTTTGTTGCCCCTTTGTGACATAGGCACCTCAAATTCGTCTAAGATTTCCTAAGAAGGAGCATCACGTCTTCACCCTCTTTTACTTGCTCTCCTCCACCTCTTTGGCATTTCCTGTCCACCAAGTTCATCTCTTGAGAGGGGCACTTGGGTTTGCGTTGTTTGGCTTCCCTTCCCAGGTGAAGCTACATGTGCTCACTGACTGCTCTGCGGGGCTACTATTAATAGAAAAGTATCTTGTGTCCTGTTCTTACACCCTTTGCCTGCCGAATGCATAGACTGAATCAAGACAGTCAGAGAAAAGTTCTCGAGTGCTGGTCTGGAGTGGCTTTCCTCCCACACATCAACACCTGTATCCTCATTCTCCATCTGTCCCCAGGTCGTATGGCTGCCTTCTCTGCATCCCGCCTTCTCCTTGCCTTAGTCTTCTAGGCCAATAAAGAAGAAAGGCAGGGATGAGGATTGTTCCTAT
The DNA here is from genome assembly GCA_017311185.1 of Proteles cristata cristata. Lineage (NCBI taxonomy): Eukaryota > Metazoa > Chordata > Mammalia > Carnivora > Hyaenidae > Proteles > Proteles cristata. Next base: position 717,034 of record JAESUZ010000164.1, on the reverse strand, counting down.
TGATCTGCCCAAGGGGATCATTAGGCATCTGTATCAATCTACAAATCAGTGGGCCTGTGCTACTAGCTTGGGCAGTCATTGCCAATTTGTTCCTATTAGATGGAGAAGCCTGGAGGTGTTTGATGAGCAGATTGGGTCTTTATCTCAGCACTAGAGAGTATGCAGGCTTGCTGCCAGACAGCAGAGCTTTACGGGACTTTTTTTTTTTTTTTTTTTTTCGTAGAGGGGACAGGGATCCTTATGGGTATTGCTTTTTTTTTTTTTTTTTTTTTAGTCTGAAATCTGTCTGCACCTTAACTGGCCCCCCAAGGTGGATCGCACCCTGTCCGCGCTGAACTGTCTGTAGTTATAATTAACCCCCACGTTGCCTTATTCAGCCCTGACATCTCCTCAGAAAGCTGCCACAGAAATCTGTTCTGGAGCATTCTTTTGTAATTCTTTTCAGGACAGGCATCTGAACGATTGAAATGTAAACACTTTTCCTGTCCTTCCTTCCCTTCTGTTCCTTTGCTGAGAGGAGCAGAGGGTTTTTACTACTGAGCAGGTGACATTTTAGCTGTTATTTTCTCTGTAGTTCAGTTAGAGATAGTAAAAGTTAAACGCCAGGTAATTTTGTTTGGGGAATCCTGTTTCCCTTTTCGAATTGAACTCAAGGTGGAAACGTGTTCCCACTGACATCTTTTTATTTGGGGGGAAAAAAAACCTTGAAAAATCATCCTCCTGTTTAGTCTTTGGCTTTGAAAGAGCAACAGCCATGGCGAAAGCCATGTTCTCTTGTATGCATGTAGATCTGAAAAATAAAAATTATGTTTCCACGGGGGAATGGGGAGGGGAAAAGGATAATGAGTGAATAAGCACAATTTATGCTGTTGCCGCTGCTAGCATGACATTTCTTCTTCATTATTTGGTGAAAACCTCAATTTTAAACCTGGTTTTACTCATTCCTGACGTGAGCATTATTCAGTATAAATATCTGTCCATTGCCAGGCCATGGGGATGCTCCCAGTGACATTTCTGCTTTATAGCTTACGGTGGGGGCGGAGGAGGGGAGGCCAGGGAAGGTGGGCTGATGCAGATAGGGAGGGAGGGGACCATGCAGGGTTCACTTCCTGGGAGCTCTGTTTTTATCCTGCCCTTGAATATGTTGAATATGTTACTTGGCAATAATAAACTGTTTTTGGAGCTGGGACTCTGGGGAGGTGGATAAAGTCATCACCCTGAGTTGTATACTTAGCACTTCTGTGTTGCCTTGAAATTTATTCATCGTTCCAAAGGGGCAAAGTGTTTTTTTTTTTTTAAAGTAGAACTTTTCATATTTCGAGTATTGAAAATGAGGTGAACTCATGGGACTGGACACCAGTTTCCAAGTGATTTTGGCCTGTTTTTAGTTCTCTGATATACTTGAGGTAATTGTTAAGTACAACAAAAACCACCACCCTGCATTCTCCTACTTTGCACTTAGTGATTATTACTGTTTATTAGTTTGTATTTACATTTTCTCACCTGTGTATTTGTTAATGTTGTCGTTCCTTTCCTGCTTTAGCTCATGATTCTAGACAAGCCCTCATTTCCTCCTATTTGACAAACTCCTGCCTTTTTTTTTTTTTTTTTTTTTGGTTGTCGAGTAGCTCACAGAACTATACAAAAAGACATCTGTGTGGGGTATATGATTGCTGGAAGTTAAACCATCTTATAATTTATCATAAACCAGACATCCAGTCAACTTTTATCTTTACAGTGCATGTACAGAAATCGATTTGGAGTGGACTCAGAGGAATGTTTTAAGAGTTTGTTTTGCAAATATTTATAAACCTTTTTCTCTGCAGCAGAGTCTCTTTTAGAATAGTTACCCTGCTCTTAAGAGCAGAGCTCATTTTGAGGAAGACACTGCCAAAGCCTGTTGTTTGTTTTATCCTGAGGGTTGGGAGTTCAAATTTATTTCGCCCCCATTGTGCTGTGGAAGCTAGAGATGTGTGTGAGGAGGCTGGTTATTGTATCCATTCTTTGGGATGCCCTGCTCCATTTTGTGCTCCCCAAAAGAACTTTAAAATGAGAGAAACCACCCAGGTGCTCAGTTGGATTTTCCACCTGAAGGACAGAAACTGAATCTTTTTTGCATTTTTCTTCAGGAGAGAAAATACACCCGTCATTTTGTCCTCACATAAAGGCTTGTTGATTTAGAATGTGGGCAGTGTATTGCCACTTGATAGAAACTTTTAATCAGCGAGAGTCTAGCTCTTGAGCCAGGGCATGTATGGTTTGCAATTCACCTAGTTCACCGCACTAGGGATACTGCTTTGCCTTCCCTCATGGTGATAGAACACATTTTCATTCCTTAACACACTGTTTGTTTATCTATCCATATATCTCCCTGGTTTTTCTTGTTTTATTTAGTGTGGCTTCCAATGTGCCATTCCTCCACGAAACAATTGATACATTCTCAGCACGCTGTTGTGAGTAGAAAAAACTCCTAGATTAATGGTCAGTGTCTCACACGCGCACATTTGTGTTGTGATACTATGGAAGAGCTGCGAATTACTGACAAGATCTAGAATAATTCCTAATGCTGTCGAAGGCTTCATTTTCTCCTCGGCATGATGGATGAGGCATAAGAAGTGCTTTCTGAGATCATTATGTGCATCATTCTGTTAAGTGTTATTAAAGTCCGTCTGTCTTAGGCAGCAGAAACAATATCTTTGCCCTTATTTTGCTTGTGTTTTTGAAAACAGCAAGTGCAGATTCTTTTCTTCCTAATTGGAGCTTTGCTTTTTGAGATCATTTGACTATTAATTTGTGCTGTAAAATCATTAAGAATTGTATTTTTCTTTCTACTAAAATTTGATGCTATTAATCCGTAAACAGATTCTGGCCCAGAATTGATAAAACCTTGAATTCACAATAAGTGCCTTAGAAAGGCATTTAACGAAAAATAGAGGAGATGTGGGAAGTGACCAAAATTTGGGGTGTGAGTTTCAGTCTGTAACTTCAAAGAGCTTTATTAGCCTTTTATAATCTGGGGCCCTACTATTTTAAATATCTTGACTATTTGTTACCTTGAATTGATTGTCTAAGAAACAGGGTGAATATGAATCTGACTGATATTTCTTTGAATTCCTTCCTTAGAGGCAAATGTATTTAGAGCTCACAATGCATGTATATGGGGATGAAAACTTTGCAGTAACACTCCATCAGGGAAAGTTTATTTTTATAAAACTGTGCATTTGGAAGGCAAATTTCCCTTAGTTGTTTGGGGGGCACTTGTTGTCTTTGAATGGGAGTGGTTGGATGGAGGGGTCTGAGAGTGAAAGTGGCATGCCTATTTAATAGGGCAGCCCAGGTAAATTACAGATGGTTCATATTTTATCTCCAGCAATTTCACCCAAACACAAGAATTAAGTTTAAATGTTTGTAACCTTCCTTTAAGCCACAGATTTTTTTTTCAATAATAAAATACAGTCTCCTTCACAGAACATTTCCAATATTGCCCAGTAGCCCTCTCCCATCACTTGTTGTTGTTGTTGTGGTTGTTGCTGTTTCTGAAGAGAATGGTCGAGCACTTTTAGACCCTGGTAGGTTTTATCAAAAGAAAATCAAGTGAGAAGAAGTAGATCCTCATACTTTGTTTTAAAACGCTGCTTTGCCTATCCAGAGATTCAGTGAGATCTAGCAAGCCTCACTTTTATACTTTTAATAGAATTCTAGAAGTTTCTGCACAGCTGGGAGAAGCTCAGCCATCCACAGCACAGCACATTTTTGAACATTTAATTTTATATTTGAATAATTCTCCAGATCAGGCTATAATCATGAATGTCATATAAAAAGATTTTTTTAATAAATTACATTATTTCACAGATGTGCAAATACTTCTGAGAAAAAAATTACATTGATCAGTTTTTAATACCCCCCTGTCTCACCCTTCAGTCAAAGGGAAAAATAGCTTTTTTCCCATCTTTGTCTTCAGAAAGGTGCTAGATTGTAAACATCTGAAGGAAATGAAAGGGGGTTGGCCAGTCCACCCCAAACTCTTTCCAGATTTTCAATCCTTTCAGCAGCAGCCTTCAGTTTTCAGAAAAGAGGGAGGGTCTAGGGGGAAAAAAAGAAAGGAGATGTCTCTGTTTATTATTAAAATTTAAAGCGAGAAGCATTGCTGTAACTGGCTAATTTTGAATCTACTAATTTAGAGGGCTTGCACAACAAGAGGCAAAATTTAGACAACGTGAGTACTGTGGTAATTGGGAAAAGATAAGGCATTTGCAGCTAATTAAGATCTAATTCTGGAAAAAGGACAATAAGCAACAGATGGCTATCGTTTCTTTTATAGTTTCTGAAACAATAGCATGTGGATATTTAATTCAAAAACTATTCAATCACAATTATTTTTACTTAGGCAGAAAGATGATCATTCTTTGTATAGTGTTTGTGAAGCATTGTGTATTTTAGTTTAAATAAAGGCATTTCAGAATTTGTATTTTGCAAATATTGGAATATTTCCCAAAGCAACAGTTGAAGTCATGAACCGTGGTCATTTTGGGAACAGTCACCTGGGGTTGGAAACACCATTTTTACTCAGGGCTTTTGAATCTGCAACAAACAATTTAATTAAAAGTCTTGACTGTGTTGGTGTGGGGTTTTTTCCCCCCAATGTTTCTTTCCTTAATGGCTCTGACCGAGGAATATGGCACAGCCTTCGAACCCCTCTAATATTTGGTTATTTGATACATTGTCATAAAGATATTCTGAAAGTGGAAAAAATTGCATTAGCATTTGGCCCATGGATAATGATTTGGTTAAGCTAGCTGCAGTTTTTCAGGACTGTTTATTGACCCAACACAAGTAATTTTTTTTTTTTTTGGACCCAAGACACCGAGAATAATATACAAAAATAAAACAAGGTATATTCACATCAGTAGGTATGAAATCACAATGTCCTCTTTGTCTTTCAGAAACCATACGTGCCAGATGCACTATGAGAAAAATAATCTAAAATGTTGGGTTTATTTTCAATATGCAAGTAGTATAAAAATATGCACGCTCTGATCGCAGTATGCTGGAAACCACTCCACAAAAAAAATGTGTAACGAAAGCTGTTACTATAAGTGCGGCTCATGTATTGGAACAGCTGTGACAGCCTGATACAGTTTAACACTTGTTCAATTATAAGAAAAGGAAATTCAGAAGGGAACTTGATTTAGATAAGAATTTTAAATAATCCTTGAAATTTCCAAAGGAAGTTTTCCTTACGGTCAAAATCCTACCTTTTCTCTGGTTTGTCTTCTTGTCTTTTCCTCTGTTGAGAGTCCAGCCCCCTTCTCGAGACCTTGGAAGGAACAGCTGCGCTTGACTTGACCATCTTCTCCTTCCAAACTCTGCTCATATTTTATGTTTTTTAGGGTCTGGGTTACAGCGATCTGCAAATTATTTAAGGTGTCTGCTCTTTTACATTCACTTAGAAAATTGCAAAGAAATCACTTGGTAGCTGGCTATCCTTTATATCCATTCCTTTTTTCATTTTCAAGGGATTTTTACTGTGTTTAGAGGGGGATATATTTTAGTGCATATAAGAAAGGCTGACACTGATGTTGATACCAAAACTTTATTTCTCGGAATTTGAACACTGCCCTTATTTTCTTTTTGTTTACCAAATGGTTGACACATGTGGGTACAATGTATGTGATGGTATGTATATATCATATATATATATATATATATATGTTTTATATATGTGTGTATGTCTATGTAATGTGTACACATACACACATATACATATTATATATATATAAATATATATATATAAAATGTGCTATAGCTATAATGTGCTGTATAGTCTGTTTCATCTAAACTAATTCCTGAAGTAACTGAATACAGAAAGAGCATATGTGCCATGTGTAAAATTTATGTAGCTAAACTTTTATTTTCTGAACTGAGTTGTCTCTATGGTTTGTTGTGTGTAAGGCTTAATTTGCTAATGCTGCATATTTTGAAAGTGAAATATTGATAATGTTTGCTTGGTGTTCTCAGAAATCAGCATTTTAATATCATTTTGAGATTTTCTCCCTCAAAAACAAACAAACAAAAAAACAAACCCACAAGACAAAGCCAACCTTTAAGCTAATAGAAACTATTTAGTCGCTTTAATCTGAAAGACTATTGTTTTCTTAATTTGACAAAAAATAATACTCTCGGGCATTTTCAAAAGGAGCTCAAATCCCCAGTGATTATGACCAATGCCTGCTGGTAGACGATATGGGGAAGTTTGTGTTTGTACCAGCGAGACAGATGGCTCTCAAACCTCCATTTCCAGAAACGTCTGTCTCAGTTTCATAATTTCCACCAACTTTATATTATTAAGTCTTTGACTGTGGACAGGAGAAACAAAATACTGAATTTTGCCAAGTCGTTTTTCGGGATACTTAGTGCCCAAGAAGTTTACGAAAGGATCTGTGCATTATAAGTCTGGCTGGAAGGGGGAAAATGGTGAAAGCTATCTTTTTTCATCCTGTGGTGGTTGGTATAGGCAATTTAAAGTAGGATCCTGGAATTTCCAGACCCTGACTCTATCTTCTAAGTCATTTCTGTACCTGGAATAAAATGTTGCTGTAGAAATTATTGACATAATAGTCCCCATGAGGACTCATAGCCATCAAAGTGAAATCTCACAATAAATTCAGAGGCCACCTGCAGAACCACCGTTAAAGAGCTTTTTAGAGGAGAAAAAAAAACTTTAAAAGCTTAATTCTTCTTAAATATAAGTTCACTGATCATGTTTCTGTACCACTTTCCTAGAGTTTAGTTCTTTACTTTTAGCTTTGTTAAATAATCCTTTAAAGCGTTTTTGACAGCAAAAATGCTGTGTTTTGTATAGATGACATCACTAGCCCAACTCCAGCCATGTTGAAAGCCAAGGGGTTACTAAGCAATAAACCTCAGTCAGGATTTCTGCGTGTGTCGGGGCATAAAAGCCTTAAAACGTGAGGTGGGTCCTAGTGATCTGTGGGACAAACATTTCTACTATAATACCGAAGCATTATTGATCAGTTTGGGGGGGAACAATTTTTTAAAAGCTAATTAGTCTTTGCAGAGTTGAATAACTAATGCTGTTTTACACTTAGCACTTAGGCGGTGCTTTTCATCTTCAAAGTGCTTTGAAAACATTAACTAATTAATCATTAGCTAATTTAGCAACTGACGATAAAAGTTAAGAGTCCAAAAGAGGCTGGATTCCACCAGTGTTTTGTGCCAGTAGCCCCTCTATGGAATTAAAGGAAGGCTCTGTCTGGGAAGGGAACCATGGGGACAGGTTGCCAGGTGTGGGGGACTTTCAGGGACACTGCTCAGGTAATCTCCATAGAGAACTGAAACAAAACCCTTTAGACCCACACTCCTGAACAATCTTAACAGGTAGTGTTCAGCTTTTTTTTTTTTTCAAACCATTTTTTTTTCCTCTAAAGGTACTTTAGTAGCAGGAGCCCTAGCAAATGTCTAGAATAGGTTGGTATACTGAAATTGACTAGTATGGCAGTCATAGGCAGAATGGGAAATATGTGTGTGAATGAATGATCTTTACCAGAAAACCTTCCTGGGTCCATAGCAATGTAACCCATGTATATCGCCCTGGAAATCTAGCTTAATTTAGGAAACTTAATACAGAAACAGAAGAGAATTTTCTTGCATGTCGTGACAAACAGAATGCTTTCTAGGGGGCTTGTCTGTGCTGCACTGTAGTCCCATCCATTGTGTGAATGAGATGTGAAAATAGTTCCTTGTTTCTCTGAGATATCAGCAGACCGCCCAAGCTGAATTTCTTTAAAAATACGGAGACAGTTCATCTGTAGACTTATTCTTAATGAGTGAGTATGTGTGGTCCAGTTCATTTAAAGAAAGAAACACTTCACAAAGCCACCAGTATTATAGAAAGTGGCACCAGCGACTACAGTTTAGAAAAGTGAATATACTTTGCTTTGCATTCAATTCCTTCTCAATCCCTCATGCCATTTTCCTACAACAAGGAAAAGCAAGATTTCAGAGTTTTAAAAAAATGTCAAATGTTAAAATTTTGTTTTCTTTGCTCTTGCTTATTATCACCAAAGGGTTGGTAGACAAGGGAAGGAAAAGACAGGTGTTTATATTTTTTTCAGTGTGAATGCTACAGAGAGATGAGTGTCTGATTGAAAACTTCCCACCAACAAAACTTAGATGATAAAGAGCAACAGGAACAGACAATGCATATCCAGTGCATTCTGTTAGTTGCTACAGAATTATTCAGTTCTGTTGGAAACATTTGAATGGAGAGTGTAGATGTGTCCTGGGATAGTACTTAAAAGATTGGATTCCTAGTTTAGAGGCGTTTCAGGTTAATACAGATCTATACTGTTCTAAGCCTGAATTTGGCTATAACTTTAACCTCCCTACTCTTGAATGTTGACTTGGGTCTCCCCAGCCCCTGCCCCAAATCCACTTCTCCTCTTAACTTTATCTCAAGCTCATCTTTTCTTACACAGGGTTAAGTTCAAGTTTCAAGTTATGTTCCTAATTTGAAAATTTCAGAACTGCCTGTTAAAATGTTCTACTTTGGAGGAAAAAGACTTCATGTTTAAAGGTTACCTATTTTTTCAGTTCACTTTTTGACTCTGAATAGTGAAGTCCCTTCATGTAAACCCAGAATAAAAAAAACTACCCATGCCTCTCCCCATCCTCCACCTGAGCCCCCTGCTTGGTTGAATATGTCATCAAGATGACAATTCCCCGCCCCCCCCCTTGATTTTATGGCATATTCTGTGATAGCTACCACGCTTGAGCCATCTCTCTCCTTTTGCTCCTTCCCTAGAACTTGGAAGGGAACAGTTTGGAAAGGTCAAGAGCCCTGATTAGCCCCAAGGGTAAAGAAATTATTGAATGGAGATTGTTGCTTTTCCGTTCATATCTTGTATCTTTAAAAAATATTATTTGATGCAACGTGAATCATAGCCAGCCAGAGAATCATGTGAGAACTAATTTATAGAATGGTGAAGTTGGGATCCTACAACAGTTACCAATGCACAGGGCAGGAGTTTGTTCCTGAGGTGGCCTCTGGCAATGTGCGTGGACCTTGTTGATTGTCATAGCTGCGTGTGTGAGGGTGACGTTGACATCTCTTGGGTAGAAGCTGGGGATGCTCTTCCCCACCCTACAAGCACAGGACAGCTCCCTGTAAACAAAGAATTAACCCCACCCCTTGCCCTTATGTGGATAGTGTGGAGGTTGAGAGTGTCTGCTCTTATGCCTGTTTACTGTACTTGGAATATAGTGGCAGTAGCTTTTAGGTAGGAAAATCTTTTCTTTTTAATAGTGCTTATGAAATAAATTCTTATTTAATTGGGCTGATAGTCCCTTCTTGTTTCTTAAATATGGTGTTCTTCAATTTGAATAATTCTGCATAGAAAGTGAGAAATGGTGGCCCTGTATCCCTTCTGTTACTCATTTTTAAAAATTATGGAACAAGCCAGCCAGAATGAAAGAGAAATGCGCAAATGATGAGCAAAGGATGCGTTGGTGGAAACATGAGAAACATGGCTTGTGAAACTTGGACAGATTTTTACCCTTTAAAAACTACCTTAGATTCTGCATCTCATACAGCAGAAGATATAAAAAGGGACACTGTGCTTATGATGTCAGGGCTCTCCCTGTGTCCCCTCCTCACCAGAGCCCTGACCTTTTCCCATTGTGATTTTTAGGGATAAAAAAAATCTTGTGCAGAGAAGATTCTGCCGCAAACTGCTTATAAAAATCACAAGCTAGAGGTTGCAGAAAAGAACCCTAAGGTCGCTCACTGCTGGTGATTATTTTTCTGGGTGTTGTTAACTTGTTACTCAAGAGTAGTTGGAAGGAGCAGAAAAGAGGCTGTTAGCTGGAAATTAAGAAGCAAAATGCTAGGAGGAGATCCCAGATGAAGAACAGAATGGTCTATAATAAGAACTGGTGTTTCAATGATATATATATATATATATATATATATATATATTTATTAGCAGTGAAGAATGTGGGACTGGATGTCTCTCCAGTGAAATCTCTCTGCCTTTTAAACTGTACTTGCTGTTTAAAGTGAAGTTGAACTTCACTTTCCCAGTAGATGGCATTGTAGTCTGTTCAGTGGAAAAGAGCGTCCCTTAACCAGTAGGACTTGACTTTTTTTTTTTTTCTGAGCTTCCTCCTTGATAATGTACCCTCCCTCCCCCTTGCATTAAATACTAGCTTGAGGTTATAAATAAGAATCTTGTTTTTGCTAGTTACCTGTAACTCTCAAAAGATTTGATTTAAAAAAAGAAAGATACAGTAGATAATTTAATATCCCTATATCAAATGAAAAAATATATAGACTAGATCTGGGATTGTGGCATATGGAAAAATATGCAAGAATGGAATATTTTCAGACTACACTGTTTCAAAATGAGAACTGCCTCTGGTCTGCCTGAGTACACTTTTCAGTATTAATCTGTTATACTTACAGCCTTTTCGTGTCAGTGTGAAGAGAAGCCTTGAGAAAGTTATTCTCTGTCAAAGATGTTCAGACACATTGTTTTCTTCTCAGCTGAAACCCTAACATATTTTGAATCTTCTTTATTAATTCTTAACTAATTATTTAGCCTTCCCTCCACCCCTTTTTGAAACCATCTTGTCTGTCTTTCATGTGTGTGTGTGTGTGTATACATATATATACACACATATATATACACACAAACACACATATATATATTAGGATAAATAATAGCATATTTTGGGGGAGGTGTCAAGTTTAAATACTTTCCTTCCTTTAAACCATTGAGCCTAAAAAATAACATCAGTAATTGATTGAACTAGGGGCAATTGTCATTGCTGGATCTGAGAAAGACATGCCTGTGTGTGCTTTATTATTATTATTTGCTTATTAGGAAGGTCCCTGAAGAATAGAACATTAAACTGGGGTTTTAACCAAAGAGAGAAGTGATGATATGAAGAATACATATATTGTTTTTAAAAAATTTATAAAGAAGGGTTACCTATGTAAATGTCTTTTTAAAATAAAGAGATTAAATATATTGACAATTACAATCAAATCAGAATGGATTTCCTTCTTTCTTTAGATGAACTTTGAAATCAAAACTATGTGTGTGTGTGATTGTATTTTTAACAGAATCTGGGTTGACCCTTTAAAATCCTTCTCTCTCTGTGGTTATTATGTTCTCTTTTTAAAAATATGTTGCTAAAACTGTAATTTTTTTTCATCCCACACAAAATCCTCTTTCCACTGAATATAATCTATATTTTGCTAATAGTCATTTGGTAATAATGTTTGGCTTCCATTTATCAATACTGTTTCTTTCCATTATTTTTAATCACAAGATTATAAGCTGTGTATTTAGTTATTATTTAAGCTAAATGGTGTCTTTGGCTGTTAGCTCGAAAAGATAATGTCCCAATATCAGGATTAAGTTTTCATCTGTATCAACTGGCTTAAAAAATACCCAACTTGATTCCTTTTGAATTAACTGAGTCTTATTTTATTTTATTTTTTTTTCAATATCACCTATCACCATAGTAACCACTAGCTGTCAGTTCAGCTTCTGACATTTTTCTCATTTGGTAAGATTTCAGAATTGCCATCCTCCCTGCCAACATGTCATGAACAAGAAAAAAAAATTGCATGAAAAATCTAATGGGTGTCTGGTCTGATTGTCCTCATTCGTGGCAGGAAAGACAAAAACTGATGAATTGTGAAATGTATTCAGAGGGATTCAAGGAAGCAAGTGCCTGGGACCCCCCTCCCCCCCACACCTCGTTTTCATTTTGTTATGCTTGATGCACCGTACATGCTTACCCTGACACTTGGGTTTGTAGAAATTTAAGATGAACAATTTTTACATTCACCCTGCTGATCTCTTTCCCTACCTTGTTTTTTTTTTTTTTTTTTTTTTGTAAAAAGTCATCATTAAAAATAAAGTTACCAGGGGTCATATTTAGTGTGATTTCTCACTCCGATCACAAATTTTTAGTAAGTTCAAATTGGCTTCCAGTATTTACGGTGTTGTGCTTGCAAAGGTAAAGCTCTATTTTGGAGCCACATATGGACCATGGATGCACATGGTGGATTGTGTGTGTGTGTACACAAGGGCATGGTTGAGAAAGGATATTAGGCCCATTTGAAAAACGAAACAAAGCTGATTCTAGACCTCTTCTAGGGCTTGTTTTTCATGGCAAAGAAAAGTAAGAGAAATGCTGTATGTTCTAATTCTTTCCATCCTTCTGGTTTAACAAATGAATGGGGAAAAATCTTGCAAATGACTTTCTACCCTAAATACCTGGCTGGGTAGTGGATGAAAGGAGCTATTTCTGTATTTATTTCCTTCCTTTTAATTGCCACACTTGTTAAAGCAAAACACAAAGACGAAAGGTAAGTGATAATGTACATTAGCTGATGTAAACATGCAAATTATTGAGTAAGTGCTACTGATAAGACACAAACGTATACCCTATATATGGATCTTATCACTGACACTTCTGCAAGACATGTGATACGTATGTGGTCTCAGTACAAGTAAACATATATTAACATGTGTTTGTATGCACACAGATGTTTATACTGTTAATTTATCCTAAAGCTATCTAGGCATACATGGGTTTGATAAAACTTACGCGTCTTTCCAGAGGTTTTGTTTTGAGCTAGATCAATCTTACAGGGTATTTTTTTTTTCCCATGACAGTGTACAAATTCAGGCTCAGCAGCAGGAACTCATTCCAGAAACATAAAGCTGATTTGATAAGCAGCTGCAGAAACCAGTGCCTTTTTACGAACGGGTGGGCACCTCCAGGATCATGCATGTAGATGTCGGGATATTTCCATTGCACATTGCCTATGCTGTGGCTTTAGCTCTTTTAAAAAAAATTCACACACTGGACAGTTTGGAGGCATGTTACAGAATTTACTGTAGATTTTTCTTTACAAGTACATTTAAACATTACATACAGCTAAGAAGGAATGGAAAGGCCCAGTGAAAAATATCTCCATTAAGGGCCAAAGTCTTTTAATTTAAAAAGCAAAATCACATGTATATTTTTGATGCAATTTATATGAATATTAAAACATTTAATGCTCAGTGTAGGTGGATTGATAACATGGTTTTGGCATCCATGATTAATGATGTGCTAGAAATATACATGCATAAGTGCATACATATGTATACGGCTTTAATGTGTGTGTAAAATAAGCAATTTGGTTCATCATGCTTTTGCTATTTGATTATTTTTAAATTTAAACACTTTGGAGAAACCAAAGGAATAATGCTTGAATGTTTTCTGCTATTATTATGAACAAATATAACCCTTGAGAAATAACTAGAAAATTGATATTGAATCTCAGGGTATATTTCAAACACATATTTGGAAGTGGAAAAATAGAAAGTATTTTTTTTTGAGTCCTGGCAAATAAATTTACCTCATAAAAGAAAAAAGCCAGAAAAATATAAATCTTTTAATAAGAAATAATAATATTTTTATAAGCTGTATTTTAAAATGAATGGTATAAACAGAATATACTTTAATGCCTTTATGCTTTATAAGATTTATAACAATAATCAGCAAAACCTTGTAACTGTGTTTGCACCTTATGTGCCTTCAAGCCATTGGACCTTGCAGTTAATTGTATAAATTCCATACACTATGGGAAATCACGATGTATCATTCATATTCAGCATGTGTCATGTGTATAAATATTAAAATATATTAGCCAAAAATGGCTGATTATTCCTCAAACATTTTGTGATAAATCTTATCTTTTTATGGGTTGGGTGGGGGAAACTAAATATTTTATGTTATTTGGAAATATTCTTTAAACAACCTCGATTTATTATTAACATTTTAAACATTTATAACTGCGTTAAAATATTCTGAGACTTAGCTCACTGAACAGCCATATACCCGGGCAAAGTTATTTCTGCATGCATATACAAATGGGTCGGACTTCACTGTTCTCTGGTGGGGTGCCTAATATGACTGTCCACTGGTGCCAAATTTCTCCATATAAAACACCCATTTGGGAATATGTTCAGAGTCACATGGAATCCCGGATACAGATCCAGACAGGACCTACTATATGATCTGTATGTGCAGGATTGTTTTGAAACCTCTAAATTTCTTATCTTTAAAAAACCCTTTAAATAAGGCAGCCTATCGGTGATTTTTTTGGTATGTGAATCCTTAATTTATTTTTCTGTGCATATTTAAGGAGATCTTTTTAAAATGTGGGTTCAGTACACTCAAACATAAACACAGAAGGTCGGATCTACATATGTCTGATGTAATAGCAAATGTAAAAAATTAGAGTGATACATATTTATTGAGATTGATAGAGATGCCTAATGAATAAACAAACACAGGGTTGAACCGTTTTACAAATGTATTTGGCAACTGCCCGTAGCAGTGAGTGTGTACATTTTGAGGGGAGGAAATGTCAGAACAGAGTCTTGTAAATACATGCAGCTGGAAAGAATAAAATAAAAAATGATGACTAGCGCTGACAGGCAGACTTGGGGTGTATGATATACTTTGTTCATTTGATTCTTAGAACTCAGTCGGGGGTTAAATTGGAATCCAGACATCAAAGAATTCTTCCACCAGACCCAAATTTTGCCCGTATAATTTTTTTTCTTACAGTTGTCATAATTTTAGCTAATTTCACAGTGCAATAAATTTTTACCGTTTGAAGTCTTTTTTCCTTCTTAAATATGCACACAGTATGTATGTAATATATCTCATGTGAACTACACACACTTGCTATTAGGTACACATACACATAAGGGATAGACAAACACACATATGTATATTACACACGTGCCCAGACACGCACGTTCACACATGGAGAAAGGAATGGTGTAGGCAGCCACTGCATTCATCTGACCTTAATCTTGAAATATTAAAGAGAAGACTGTTTTCAGTAGCAACGTGTTTGTTTCTTTTTTCTTTTTTACCTATTTTTTTTCCTTCCTGACTGTTGTGTCTGAAAATGTTAGAAGCATGTGGTGCTGCATATTTGGAGGTTTTGCAGATTTCTGTATGATTTTTATCTGAAGGTCAGGGCTGAGGAAATACATCAGGTTGGGATGTTTGCCGTTTGCCATTTAGCCTTGCTCCTCTTATCAGATCATTTTGTCGCATGGGCCACAAACAAGGAACTCCTCTGAAGAGAGAGTAAAAAATAAGCATTATTTCACTCGTATGTAATTTCTTCCTTTTTAAAGAGTCACAACACCATTTCTGTATAGACTTAACTTTCAGGGGTCTTTAGGTTCATTGGCTTATGATTATAATTCCATTTACCATTTGCGTTTCGCATGTAAAAATGTTACAGGTAAGTGTGCTATTTCCCTGTGAAAAATAAAAACAGTGATAAATCACATCCACGAGGTAATGTGTCATTTCTGAGCCACTAGTATGAGTTCACTGTATCTGGTTTTACCTGAGTAAATGCCACTTCTGCTGCTTCTGGTAAAGAAACACATGTAAGTTGCTTAAGAGGGTTTTCTTTACTTGTATTTTCCATAGATGTAAGAATCTTGTTTTGTCAATGGTGAACCTGCCTGTTTCCTAATGGGCTGTGCTGATGCAGGCCTGGATAATTTGGTCACCACTGCCACCAGAGAAGGTAAACAGGCTGTGGCTCTCAGTCCATGAAATTAACATTGTTAATGGAAGCCCCAGGTGGAGAGAGTGTTTCATACTAGAAGTGGTGTAAATTTATTCAAGGTAACTGTCCAATCTCCATCACTTCATGCACTATTCAAAGGGCATGCAGAGCCAAGGAAAATGAACTTCCGGTCTCCGCTATCAAGAAAAGATCTCCTCCTATTTACATGGAGTGTGATTAGACAGGAGCCATATTGGGGAATGAAAGCCATTTACGAGTAAGTGTTGGTCATGGCTTTTGGGAACCAAGTAAGGGATGCCTCTTTTAGAATTATTGGGCAAGCAATTTTTGCTCTAATGCCAGCGAGTCCTTCACCTACAATTAAAAATTAGAATATGGGTCTCAAAGTTGTCTATAAAATCCTGTGTTTGGACCTGTGGAAAATCCTAGATGACCCTCATTATGGTGGACTTGCCATTTTTAATCAGTACAATTACTGTTTGAAATAATTTCAAAGGAATGGATCTCATTGGGAATACCTGAAGGAAGCCAAATTTCATTTCCCTAAGCATTTATCTAGCTCAGGGATCTCTAAAGCTGCTTGTTGTTTTTCAGAGTGATTATTTATTTTGTTAGCTAGCCTGGCTACAGTCTCACTATTAAACAACTACTGTCAGAGGTATCCATTAAGGACTTGATTCTTTTTTTTTTTTTTTTTTTAAACAGGGACTGGTGAGAGACTACCATAAGCTTTGTTATGTTGTCCTTTGCAAAAGATAAACATTTGCTTTCCATCTTGATGTCATCTTTTCAGGTTATTATTTGGTCACTAATTTATCTCACCATTAGCGAATTATGGTAGATTATTGCTTGGATGCATTAAAAGCACCAAGGAGCTGTGGTCCTGTGGCTATTTCGGGCAAAGTCATAAGCACACTCTTTTTTTTTTTTTTTTTTTATTGTCCTCCCAGGGAGCAGAATTTGAACTTAATATTCCATGAAATAAGCCATTGTAATCACGTTGGGTTAATAGAAGAAGTAAAATTGCCTCTCCTCTCACAAGACATTAGAGCAAGGCTGCGTTATTAAAGTTTTCTTGCGGACAGGCGGTTTAAAATATATCCTCAGTGGCTGACGCAAGTCCTTTCAGGGTGGATGACAGCTTTTCAGACCTTAATAGGCTGCTCATTCCTGGCCCATGAGTTTCCAACAATTCTTCCTTTCGAGCTAGGCTATGACATGATGGCTAAAATGTGACATAACAGACGATCATAGGCTATGGAAACCCTTCCTCATTAAGGGGCTTTATGCAAATTTGTGTCAGTAAGTAAACAATTAGAACTTGTAAACACTATTGATTTAGACCACTTCTTCTCACTCATTTGTCCTGCAGAAGTCTCTGTTGGGTGGCCTCCTTGGAATCCACAGCCCACTGCTATATACAGTAATAAAAGTCTAGCAGAGATGAAATTCTCTATTTGATTGGCCCAGGAATTGGTGAGTCAATAGGTGACATTATTCAAAGTTTTTTTTTAAAAAAACAATCTTGCTATTAAGTTGCACTTGGTCTTATTGTGAGCTAAATTTAGCTAAAGGTAATAAGAAGAAAGCAGTGAGGTATTTCTGTGTCTCTCCTCCTTCCACATCTGGCTGCTACCTCCTCCCGCCCCCACCTGCTGATGTTTGTATTCAGGTCCGCTAATACTGGGAGGGCAGGTATTATAAACCTTCATAAACGAATTCCAACATTTCTGTGGTTCTGGATTGCCTCTGAAGTTAATTTGAATTGGGGACTCAATCTCAGGATGTATTTTCCTCTTAGTGACTTGATGAGCAAAGAAAAGGAAAAGGAGTTTGTTCACCAATGCTTCACAAATGCCATTTTCCACGTCAGATCTTGTCCAAGGAATACAGAGAATAATGGGCATTCATCTGTGTATTTTTCAGCTCCTTAGGACAAAGAAAGAATTGTTTCAAGGGTTGGGGTGGACTAGTGTGAAGCTTGCTTTGGCTTTTTCCTCTTGGCAACCTTGTTGGGGTTTCTCTTTCCTCACAGTTTATCTCTATAGGACCAAATAGCTGAGTGACCTGCTACCTGGTGGTGATGCTTCGAGGTTCTAAGGATTAGCTGGAGGCAATTCTTTGTTACTAGCATTGCCTTCAGCCTGCTAGTTGAGAGGGAATACCTAACTCGTGTGGTGTGTCCAATGCCTAGTGCTACGGAAGATTCTCTCAAGGTCCTGGTGTTGATGCAGGATGCAAGCAGCAAAACTCAGCTGTATATAAAGTGATTATCAGGGAGCTATCTTCATGCCAAAATGTGATGGATAAGTAGATACAT
The DNA here is from genome assembly GCA_017311185.1 of Proteles cristata cristata. Lineage (NCBI taxonomy): Eukaryota > Metazoa > Chordata > Mammalia > Carnivora > Hyaenidae > Proteles > Proteles cristata. The sequence continues at coordinate 699,062 of JAESUZ010000164.1, read as the reverse complement.
AGAGAGATAGAAAAGATGAGATTTTGACCTATTTAACATTTTGACCTATGGGATTTTGACCTATTTAATATTTGGAAATAGCTCAGTAAGGAGTCAAATGGTTCATTTTCCATTGAATCAAGAAGCTTTATGGAGCTGACTTGAGGCCCACTTGGAGGCTGGAAACAGAGGAGATACAGGAGAATTCAACCAAACCCATGTGTATTGTACATCTGCTGTGTTTCAGGCATTTTCCTAGGTTCCTACAATTCCAGCTATGAAACAAGTGGTCCCTGGCTGAAAGAAACTTGCTGAAGCACAAGACTACTGCCTCCCTCTAAACAAACAGGAAACAGAATTGAGATATTGTGAGATGCCTCAGCTTCCCTTCAAGCCCCTCACATCATGCATCAGCTCCCTCCCCAGACCCCTGCCTCATCCCGGGGTAGCAGGAGTAGGGTAGGTCATTGGCAACCCTTATAGATGGAAACATGTTAATAGCTGCCCATTTTGTCTTTATTTTCTTGCCCCAGTGTATGCGTGTGCACCTATTTCTTTCCCATGATAATCCTTAAGTATAGTCATGCAAATACACAAATAAGTTATGTATGTATATCCCACAAATTCGAAAAGCATTTCTCCCGTTATCTTTTGCGCGGGCAAGCCCTTTGTAGTGGAATGCATTTTATCTGTGGTGCATAAACAGTTAGCCCTTTGTCTGGGTAAGTTTTACTTGAAGACAGTTCTCTGCAGATGCTGAGCTTTTTTTCTGGTATTGACATAATTCATCTCAGCTGATAAGTTTTAGTCCCTTTTCCTAGTCAAATGGCATCTAAAATTTAACTAAACATTCCCTCTGTGTTTACTCTTTGAGTTGATTTGGGTGGTCGGGGCTGTTTGCTTATTCATGAGCTGTATTTAAAATGCTGTCTTTTCTAAAACAGCCCGTGGGTTGCCACACTGAGAGTCTGCAGCGCCGCTCCAGACTGTGTTTCCAAAGTTGTACAATTTATGTGTGCCTTGACCATGATAAGATTTTCTAAAAAAGTGTTGTAAACATTACTAGCTACTGGGGAGGTTAATGTGACACATTCTTAAAGAATACTGACCTGGATGAATCTGTCCTGGGCTTTCAGAGAGCACTGGGCATTTCAACCTAATTTAAATTTAATAGGACAACATTCGCCATTTTCAAAGGGTAGAACTTCCAAGGAAGGGAAGTGGTATAAAGAAGATTATGAAATCATGGAAAAGAATAAAGGTGTTCTTTAATAAGCAGATCAATAGCTGGCTTAAAGTCCTTAGATTATAAACTGATAATGCAGAGTATTGAAAGAAAAATATGGAGCCTGTGATGGAACAAGAGGGGAAAGCCAGCTCATTAAAAAAGGAAAAAAAAGAAAAAAAAGAAAAAAAGGATGTAAAGAAACCCTTCAGAGCGCGCTGAATAATGTTTGCACTGGGACATCCTCTGCATTCAAATGAAAAAATAAGGCTTTAGTTAATATGCTTAGGTTTGTTAGAGTGTATGAGGAGTTCCCTCTACTGCCAGGTAAATTTTGCATTCACACGATAAAATGCCGAAGTACATACAGTTTCAGAGGGTTCAGAGAAAAGCTTCCATGGATACCAGTGAGAACCTATGCATGTGTATATACCTTAGTGCTTTCAATACGTGACATGGACATTACGCATTCCACTATCAGGTTGTCTGTGGTCTGCATTGGATATGACTTTTGGTTACAAATATTACAACTCTGGGAAATTAAGCAAAGGGATATTTATTGGGAAGAAAAGAAGAGGAGCGGTGAGCTGGGTCAGGGCACCAGGTTTACAGAACAGTGGGAAGAACAAGGAAGCTCCTCAAAGGGCTGGCGGTGTGAAAAAGGAAGCATGGCATGCCACTCCAGTGAAAGTGGTCTGGCTGGAGGGACAGTGTTGCTGCTTTGATAAAAGTTCACCATTCCTCTCTGTTTTTGCATCACTTGCTCAAGATGGAAAAGTTCTATGAGAGGGCATCGTCTTGGTCAAGCTTAGACGACTGGTCCACCCCCGGGAATGATCAGGCCACTGTAGATTCTCAAATGAAAAGCAAGCCCCAGGACTTCCCTCCTGAGCATGCATACACCACTGAGAGAGAGGCAATTGTTCATGGAAATCAGGGTGAGCTCGGGAAGGGGAATGGGTATTGCATGCCCAGAAAATGATAGGTGTCCACTACACTTTCTAATTAAGCGCTACTTATTAAATAGCACACTTGCAAGGTGTTAAGTATCCTGTGACATAGCTTTAAAAACACACAAAGTGGGGTGCCCGGGTGTCTCAGTTGGTTAAGCATCCAACTATTGATTTCAACTCAGATCATGATCTCATGGTTGGTGGAAATGAGTGCTGTGTCAGGCTCTGCACTGATAGTGTGGAGTGTGCTTGGGATTCTCTCTCTGTCTCCCTCCCTCTCTCTCCCTCTTTCTCTCTGTCCCTCCCCCACTCATGCTCTCTTTCTCCCTCTCTAAATACATAAATAAATAAAACACGAAGTTTTCAACACCTAAAACTTTAAGTGGCTAGATGAACCAAGAAGTAAAAAACTAAAATGGGGGGAGTAACTTCCTATGACCAGGTGTGAGGTTGTGAATGACTCCAAGGCAAAGGTCATATCTGTTTCTTCTGGTAGTTTCCACAGTCCTACATTTGATCTTAGCCAAAAGGCCAAGAAGCGATTAGTTTCCACAATCTAGGGAGCATTTGCTTTGCCTATGGTTTTCAATCTGTGATATCAAGCTGCTTGATGTTCAAGTGAATGAGTGAGTGAAGCAAAACCAGATTTAGGATCTGGCTCTGCCTTATTTACTCAGGACAGGAGCCTCAGTTACCCCATTTGTAAACTGGAGCTCACAATAACCTCATAGCTTTGGTTTCAACATTGTATGAGATAATTCACATGATGCATCTGATAGAAGATTTGACTCAAAGAGATTTTTCAGTAAATGTTAGCATAGTGGATGCTGTCAATGTGTTGCTTCAAATGCCCTTGACTTGCTTCTTTGTTCGCCAGTAGTTTTTTTTTTAATGTTTATTTATTTTTGTGCATGTGTGTGTGGGTGAGAGAGAGAAAGACAGAGTGTAAATGGGGAGGAGCAGAGAGAGAGAGAATCCAAAGCAGATTCTAGGTTCTGAGCTCTCAGCACAGAGCCAGACATGGGATTCAAACTTGTGAAGCACAAGATCATGACCTGAGCCAAAGTCAGATGCTTAACTGACTGAGCCAACGCAGGCTCCCCCAGAAGTTTTTTTTAAGAGAGAGTGAGTGAGGGAGAGGCAGAGGGAGACAGAGAGAGACAACCTTAAGCAGGCTCCATACCTAGGGTGAAGACCAATCTCCAGACTACCATGAGATCATGACCTGAGCCAAAATCAAGAGTTGGATACTTAATGGAGTCACCAGGCACCCCAGAAACTGAGTTCTGAGACTAAGACCATGATGCTGAAAGCCATCATTAGGTCAGTAGTATGTTCTTGGACACAACTGGATGCTTCTTTGAGTCCTAGAAGTTCACATTTTCCCCAGGTCAGGACCAGGATGCTGTGTCAGTGGCCTGGAAGTAGGAGTGAGTGAGAGGAAGGAAACTGACAGTGTGTAAGTGTGTAGTTAATGAGCCAAGCAGAGAAGCTACCTAGAACATCAGAAAGTTGGGAGATTGAAGAGCCTCGGTCTCAGGAAACAGGGTGTTTCCTAAATGAACACATGGCATGCAGGCATCACCCAGGTGCCTCAGTCCCCTGCCCTGAGCTCTAGCCACACTGGTCTTCCAGTTTCTCAGATGTTGTTAGTGCCTCAGGAGACTTGTCATAAGATTTCCTCAACCTGGATTGGTCTTAGGCACTCCAGACATTTTATTTATTTAAATCCTTATTTTCAGATCCTAGCTGTATGAGCCAGTATTGGCCACATAACATACCATCCCAAAGCAGTCATCGTGTAGCTGCTCACAGTTCTGGGGTCAACAGTTTTAGCTGGGTTCACCTAGCAAGGTTGGTCTCTGGTGTTGACTATGATGACTCATTTGGGTCCTCAGCTGCAATGCGGAGGCCTCTCTCAGGCAGATGTTCCAACAGCATGAGGATAGAAGCAGCAAGATCACTTAGGTCCAGAACTCACATGGTATCCTCTCTGTGAGATGCTATTGGTCACAGCCAGTGAGGCAGTAATTATTGCTTCTACATGAGCTACAGTGATTGCATATCTATAACCAGTCTGTGACACTGCTCAAATAGCATTTCTTCAGGACTGCCTGGCCACTCCGTTGCCAGGCTGTATCACATCCCTCTGTACAACTTTTTGGTCCAAATGTGCTATTTGATTATTTCTGTGCCCCACTCTGACTTGCATGTTTATCATTGTATCCTTAGAATTTAGTATAGGGCCTGTCTCAAAGTAGTTAATAACTCTTTGAAAGAAGGATGCTTTTGGGGACAAGTGTAAAATTGACCATGGTGGTAGAGAAAACTATTCAGGAGGAGGGGACAGAAATTTGGCTTTGAAGCTGAAAGAAGACTGAGCATTTGCTAAGATCAGTTGGGAATAAAGTCACGAAACCAGAAGCAGCATATTCTGGCATTGGATTGTAAAACATGCCCATAATCTATTCAAAATAGATAGGACATATATCTAAATAAAAGAAATTCTTTGGAAGTTTAGATGATGAAAAAGTACAAAGCAAGAGTAATCAAAAAAGCTTTCCCTTCTAAATTTGAGGCTGGAATTGCTGTCAGAAAAATTGGGCTGCATGTGTGTTAAGCAGAGATTAGTTACTAATAAGAAATTATGAAATCAAGAAGACTGTAGGAGTATGTATCATTTATGTACTCATTCACCCTTTCATGAAACATCCTGAGTCCCTCCTGAGTACAGCGCACTTGGCCAGATGCTTTGCAAGATGGAAAGAATATAAAAAAGGTCCATGCATTTATTACAGGGTATAGTAGAGATCTAAGATACATGCACACATACCTAATTTAGGATCTGGAAAGTGATATTTGTTGGGAAGAATGCCTCTGTAAAATGACTGGAGAATTTAGAGAATGCTAAAGGGGAAGTTAGAGTCACCATCAGTATACATCTTTTTGTTGTTGTTGTTTTTTGCCTTTCTCATTTTTTCTCAGATTGAAAACTGCTCCTCTTGCATTTCTCTGCAGTGAGGAATGTCTCCTGTTGGACTTTACAAAGAGGGGAACTTTGTAAACCATGTAAACCATCTCATGGTCTTAGGCAAATACAGTGCATTTCTTTTTGCCCATTCATGTTCTTCAGCCCAGATCCCTTCTGGAACATCCTCCAGGCATGATCTATGCTCTGGAGTCATTTTTCATGATCCCTCACTTTCTGTCCACTGCCTACGTACTAAAACTTTCAATACTCTGTTCCCCTAGGGAGTGCTTCTGCTAATTAATCTGTCCCAGCTGTGCCAACTAGGGGTCTTTTGGAGGTAAGAGCTTCCTTTAAAGTTGTATGACATGCAGGTATCATGTCAGGCTGACTAGTAGAGATTTTGGTCTGGATAGCTTTCTTTACATCTTTCTATTCATCTCTTGTCTTGCTAGTGAGGATGGGATTCCAATACCTCAGGGGGTAATAGACAACAGATACAGATTTTTACTATATGTCAAGCACAAAACCAAGAACTTTCACATGTATTTGATGAGGCTCTTAGTTACAGACAACAGAATCCACTGTAGGGAGTTAGTCACTGGAGATTTCCAGTGGTAAAGATAGCTCATAAATTCAGTGAGAAGGCCTAAGGTACAGACCCCCGACTGGGCTTCCAGAGATGACTCCTAGAAACAGGCCTCAGAACAGATTAGCCATAGGAACTGTAGCCTTTATTATAATCAGGAAGCGGGGGGCCCAGCTGCGGGTTCAGAAACACATAATACTTAGCGATCTATGCCCACAAAATGTACTTCCAACACCTGGACTCTCTCTCTCTCTCTCTCTCTCTCTCTCTCCATGTAACTTATGTGGGTGCTTCTAATGAAAAGAATATAAATGACAGGGTGGGGAGGCAGTTCAGAAAATGTAGCTTTTAGATTCTTCTCAGGGAGGGTGGGATGGTACACTGTAGGGAACTATCAAAAGGTGGAAAGGAGCTTCCAAAATTGTCGGGAAATGACACTTAGAAATGTTCTTTCCATAAATACGAATCACACATTTTGAATATTTCACTTCTGTATGATTGATTTCCTCTGAACTCTGGCAGGCAGGGATTAGTACTTCCTCTTCTAAGGTTAGAGGAAAAGGAACAGAGAACCAAATAACATGTACAAAGTAGGAAATAGAACGGCGATTAAAACCTCGAGTACTCTGACTTTCCAATCCTCCTATTTCCTTGGCACCATTTTTGGTGGTATTTTTCCTCACTGGCCTCTGAGATTGTTTCAGAAAGCAGCAGTCATGCTCGTGTTAAACAGATGATTTTGATTGTAAGAGTAGAAGTTCTATAGAAATATTTACAAATACATCAGTAGCCTTATTTCTTTTGGAGAGTCTAGCAAAGGGAACTAAGAAAATCCTGCCTGCCCTCCTCCATCCAGAATCTCTAGGAATGTGCAGAGTAGAGGAGGCATGTGGTCAAAGGTAGAGAGTTCGTCCCTGACACGTGCTGTTCGGACTTTTATGGTGAAGCTGTGCTAATGTCTTTAATCTCCTCCAAAGAAATGACAAGCAGAGTTGTGCACTAAAAAGGCCTGAACCTTTATCAAGTGGTAGCGTCTTTAGGAGACAGCATGGGACGAATAGAAAACAGGCTCCAATAAGGTGCAGAGTCTGCTTTGTTTCACTTTTTTTCCCCCTAGCAAGATAGAAGTGAGATCTTTCTATAAAGACCAAAATGGCTCCATGAGAATTACCATATTAGACAAGAGGTCTTTTTACTTTTTATGCGATGCATTTGTATTGAAAACACATGTTAGAAGGCCAGAGTAATTTTCTTTACAGACAATGAATCTTACAACTGGTTTGAACAGTTTTTTAAAACACAGGCTCAGATGGTTTAGCACTGCCTGTGATGGGTTGGCCTGGAAAAATTGAAAAGCAAAAAAGCCATGAGGGAAAGCAAGAAGGTAAGAGAAGCAAATCCAGCATGGATCTGTTGGAGAAGTTGCACGTTCTAAGAAACTCAGAAGTTCAGAGAATATCCAAAAGGCAGTGATTTCCTTGCTTGGGAAACTTTTGGTTGTGGTCGTTGCTCAAAATTTGTATTTATCAGTTTTCAAATGTGAGAAATTTGACAATTCATCATTTTTAACTAGAAAGGCAAGCAAGCTCTTAGAAAAAATAGCACTTGAGGGTGATCTTGCTTCAGGATGGTCTAATCCTAGTTTCCTGTTTGCTTGTGTGTGTGTGTGTGTGTGTGTGTGTGTGTGTTTGGTCCAGCAATGATCAAGGCAGTATCTTTAAACAAAAGTGAAAAGTTATTGTGACCTTCACTGTCAGACTCAATTTGAACTAGGCCACAGGACGTTGTGTTTTATTTTTTAAATTAGCCCTTCCTGTCTCTTGGTGTTTGTCTACAGGCTGCTCCTGCTGCATGAAAAAGACATGCAGTGGGATGCTTTTACTTTCCTTCACATTTCCACCTAAACAGCAGTGGGCTACCTTTTAAAAACGCTCTGAAGCAAAGCATGACTCACTGCCGTTGTGTGAGTTTTATATTAGTCTTTATTAGTATGTTAATACGAGAAGCATTTTGTCTTTGAGTCTTCGTGATCTTGGTTAACTTCTCCCCAGGTTTTCTTCTCTTTGCTAGAAGAGAGCATGTTTCCCTTGCATGACTCCTGTTTTGATGTTTTTGCTTTCTTGTTGTCATCTTTCTCTTGAATTGGTGGGTATCACTTCGTTAGTAGATGTTGGAAATCTACTTTCCACCTTACCTTGGGGTGTATTCCTTAAGTCTTCCTAAATGTGAAGGCAGTTGGGTGCTGGAGAAGGAAAATGACTTGCTCAAGGTCACACCTCTAGTTACTGGTCATTTGAATCTCTCCCTTGAGGCAGATGGCTGATAGGCAGAGAGGGGTGGTGAGAGATATAGATGCTGCTTTCCCATTAGTGGGCACATCAGAGATTCAAAATAGTCAGACAGGCTTTGATTCACAAACACAAATTAATTTTGACTCCCCAACTGTGGCAATGTGACAATAAGAAGATTTAAATTTAGTGGTGTTCTTTTACTGTTTTTGGCCATTTGTCATTTTATGAAACAGGAGCTAAGGGTCATTCTGGAAACTTATTTTAGACAGCACAGGACTTCAGTCCTTCCCTGGGACCTGTAAATGGTTGTCAGGGAAACTTTAATTTTTTTTTTTAATGTTTTATTTATTTCTAGGAGAGAGAGAGAGAGACAGCGTGAGCAGGGGAGGGTCAGAGAGAGAGGGAGTCACAGACTGAAACAGGCTCCAGGCTCTGAGCTGGCAGTCAGCACAGAGCCCGACGCGGGGCTCGAACCCACGAACCGCGAGATCATGACCTGAGCGAAAGTCGGACGCTTAACCGACTAAGCCACCTGGGCGCCCCAGGGAAACTTTAAATATAATTCCTCATCTCAGGCTGAAATTTGGAAATATTTCTTCCTATCTAGCCATACAACTACTCTTCTCTGGGGAAAAGATAGCGATTTATACTCTTGTTGTCTTCCCTTGGGTTTTGTTTTGTTTTTCAATAGATAAATGGAGAACACACACACACACACACACACACACACACACACACACACACACACAAGACTGAGAGAAAAACAAAGGGAGAAGGAGATGGCTGTGAATGGCTAGTTCACTTGGCAAGAGCTGGGTCAGAATGAGGTCTCCTTCTCCTTTCCTCTGCTTCTTACATGCCCCATAATTTCCTGGAAGTTGTGGATTATTATGGAGCTAAGAATCCCATCATCACGATACAGTCCCTCTAGAAACCCTGTATTAAAACCAAACTAAGCTGTGTTTACCTCTCACTTGCTGAAACACCCTGGACATCTTTTGTGATAGCTTTATTTTTTGTATATTGAAAAGTTTTTTTAAAAAAATATATATATAGATATATATTTTTTTAATGTTTATTTTTGAGAGAGAGAGAGTTGGGGAGAAGCAGAGAGAGAGAGAGAGGGAGACACAAATCCAAAGCAGGCTCCAGGCTCTGAGCTGTCAGCACAGAGCCTAACTTGGGACTCAAACTCATGGACCACGAGATCATGACCTGAGCTGAAGGCAGCTGCTTAACCAACTGAGCCACCCAGGCGCCACTGTATATCGAAAAGTTTAATGGAAGATTATTCCTCTCAAGTCCAAAGGCTAGATTAGCCCATATATACTTTTATAGGAAAGACCCCGTGATATTGGTTTTCTTTTATAGTGAATGAGACAGTGTATGGTAGAATCATCAGGGAGTAATAATGTTGTGCAGTTATCCTAAAAGTCAGTGTAACGATGTGGTGCAGTTCACAAAAATATTCATGTCCTTTCCAAATGGCCAATGGGTTTTCCATGCTAAACAACCCATCTCTGGTCATTGTTACCAATGGAAATTGCTTGTTGTCATCGGAACATCCAAGACTCCATCAAGGTCAGCAGCCATTCTCCTCAGAATGCTGCAAATCTCGACACGCAGGCCTTCCCAGGAGTTCTTTGATATGTTCTGAACCTCTTTCTATGTTGTTTATCATTCTTAGTCTTGTAGCAACACTGTTTACTGTTTTTTTTTTCCCCACTGAGCTTTTCCTGTGTAGGACCCCAAACTTTCATGTACATGTGGGTGGCATATATCGTAGGACAAGTTCCTTTGCTTGGTTTAGTGAGGGGCATGTTTTCAATTTCATTAATATGTCAAAAGTTAGTATACAGTCTTTACCACAGGAATGGGGATTTTTTTTTTATAACCCATGGAAAGAGAATCTTTATGGACTCCCCCTCTTATTAGAAGGTGCAGAAAAAGGTTTCTGGTGCAGCATATTCAAACTTACACAGTGTCAGGCAGCTCTGCGTAAGGTTCCTATGTTAGCATCTTTTTCTTAGGCATGTTTGGCCCTGGTTTCATGGGGCTTCATCACTGAACACATGATAGGAGAAAACATTCGGGCACCCACAGTCCTTTTAAAAATTTTTGTCAGTGGTTTAGAATAAGAAAATCTAAGAGCAAAGGGAAAACTTTAGAAAGAAGTGGAACCAGTGGGGTTATTTCATCATAGAGATGGGCCATGGCTCTTCTGCCAGAGGACTCCGCATCTTTGCAAACAACCACTTTTTCAACTAGTAAATATATTTAGGGAGAAGTGCATTTAGATACCATCTTTACTCATTTATTCTTCAAACTGTAATACAGCACATTTTGGGTTTCAGTATATTGCATTTTAAAACTAATGATGCATTCATTCCAGAGCAAATCTTATTTCTAAGCCCTAATTTAATAGAATTAAACTCTAAGCTGAATTGGTTTTATGAGATAAAACTCTGAAGTTGATAACTGCATTTAGGCATAGTTCAGGTATTGAGTTTCTAATTTGCTTCCTGAGCATGGAAATCCCTCAGATAATCAATATTGACTACCTTTAATTGGTAGGAAAGGCTCTTGCTGAGTTTTCTGTCTTCTGCTAAAGGAATTGCCTCTGCACATTGGTTGTCTGTGCCGCTCTGATTGGTCACAACTCTAGAGCCCTGGGCTTGAGTTCATTTGAAATGAAGTTGAATATTTGTTCTTAACCATTTGGCCACAACTACATTCAATTCTGTTCAAACAACAATGGGGTGTGGAAATATTTTTTCTGTGTGCCTTAGAGAGTTTCTTAGTTCACTTTAGTTTTCCTTCAAAACTGTAAATTTAGTCTTCATTGCAGACATTATTGTTTTTGTTTCGTGGTCCAGAAGGCAGGCTGGTCAAGATAAGATCAGGAGCTTTCCAAAGGTTGGGGACATTTCTGATTATGGCATGACACTTTGTAAATCAGTTCTAATACCTTCTGAAAATGAAAATCCTGCTAATTGTTAGATGAAGTATTCACAGATGCTACAGGCATTTGGAAATGGATTTCTCCAAATCCCTTAAAAATCAGATGCTGGCTTAATTTGGTAAAGGAAATATACTTTTTAAGTGTGATTTTAAAACACAGGCAAATGTGTACTTTTATTTCAGAGCTGAGGGCAACTATTCATCCCATCCTTGGTCCAAATCCTCTAAGAAAGAACTTTTTTTTTTTTTTTTTTGTCTCTGCCGATCTGGAAGGAATTTACTTAAAGGAATTAAATGTGAATACTATAGAACCGCTGCTGTATCTGATCTCATTTCTCAGAAATAAGGCAATTTAAAATTTTTATCGTTTCTTTTTTCTTATTATCAAGGTAATACATATTTAGTGTAAAATATTTTTTGAAACTGTAGTATAGCACACAAAATTGGATAAAAATAAAATGTAATCCCACCACCTACACTTAATCATTGCCAACATTGAAGAGTATATATCCTCTTTTTTCCCCCATGCATATATGCTTTTGTACAGTTTATGAAATTGGGATCAAATGGACATACTTCTTTGTAGACTGCTTTTTAAATTTAAAGTTATGCTGGGAAGATTTCCTCATGCTATTAAATACACTTTTACAACATGATTTTTTACTGGTTCCACACTATGGATGCACCATAATATATTTAACTGATTTCCTGTTATTGGGCATTTATTTTTTTCCACATTTCTGAGTATTATAAATAATGTCATGATAGATAATGAACATAAATCTTGTAAAGCTGTTTTAAACACCATACTATTTCATATGTATAGAAGATCTTGCCCCACGTACCCATGCTTTGCCATGTTTTTGCTGTGTGTTCTCCGACTTATTTTTTCCTGTTATTATCATTTCAGAAATTCTCTGGCCTGATGATGAAATGTTTATACATTTAGATTATTTGTGAAGTTTACTTGAGCTCTTTAAGATCTGCACTCTAGTGAACACTTTCTGAGCTTGTTGTATTTTCCAGAGATGACTAAATCCATGTATTTTATTCCCATTGATAAATTTGCACTGATTTGAAGGTAGATGTAGGAAAGCTGAACTGATTCTCAAATCAGAAGAGCTTTGGCATTTGAAGTTTATGGTGGTGTTCGTTCTCTCTGTGTGGAAAAATCCCTGTGGTATGGGTGACCTTGCCAGCTGCCCCTGGGGCCGCTCGCCCACCACGCCCTGGATATTTGTAGCCCGTGGAAGTTGGCTAGCTTTCTGCTAGTTCAGAGGCCACTGAATATGAAGTCCAGACCGAAATGCTGGAAAAGTAAATCATGGATCTGGCAAATTTCAATGCAAGTAAATTACATTTTGTCAGCCTCATTGCCCTGAATTTCATGCGCAAATGTGGGACATTGAATGACTGGCATTTGACAAAAAAAAAAAAAAAAAAAAAAAGCTAACATCTTATTAATGCAAACAATCTCTGATTCAAATGGCTGCAGGCAAGAAGTCATTACTATTTCAATGGGACAATTGGTGTTTTTCCTTCTGTTCATATTAATTTATCAGAAAACTTTAAGGAATCTTTTGTTTTCCATCATGTTCCACACTGCATTAGAAGCACCAGTGGCTTCTTTGGGAAAATACTGGTTTTTGGAAGCCGGTAGAAACTGGGAGCTCTGAGGTCCTCACTGCTCCCAGAGTGCCTGTGTGTTGTGATTTATGTAACAACACGCACAGCCTCTTGAGTCTGCATCTGGGCACACCTCCTTCCACTGCAGATCCTTGGGTTTTCTTCTCTGTGGTTAACTTCTCGGAAAAGCTCTTGCTGAAAAACCCAGGTACTGGATCAACACGTCAGGTGCTTTATGTCCTGTACAAAGAACTAGAGGTCTTAGGTTGCCATCTAGAAATATAAGAATTGGTCCTCCTTTTTTTGGTGGGAGAGGAAGGAGGGATAAATTCGTTTATCTCATCAATCCCAGCAAACTTGGGATTTTGTGCTTTCCTTTCTATTAGATCAGAGAAAATACCCAACTTCAGAGAAGCAAAAGTCCATTCCTACTTGAGTTCTGTATATTGATTCTTATTTTTATTGATCTAAAATAGGAACAAATGTGTACTTTTTAAAATAGTAACTTCCAGAGAGAATGTGACACTCAAATTTCTAGCAAATTTATGGATGGGTTTGACCTGGCACTACCTGCTTGCCTATGGTGATCCAAGAAAACATCTGTTTTATTTTCTCAAACATCTGGTTTGCCTCTACTCAGAAGCATAAATACAAAACATCTATCTATACAAGCAAAAGACATACTGTTGTAGTTTCTATGTGCTTTCTTTCTGTTCAGCTGAAAGGTCCTGCAAACGTGTACATCAAAAACAATGGCTTTTTTATTGTAGTCTTGACCGAAGTGCAGAATGGAGACAAAAGACCAATTCTAACACATGTGACGATAAGAAATCCTTAGAGGCTTTGGGGAACTTTGTCAGTCTTGAGAGCAAACTTGACGATGTGCAAAGATCTAGTCCCAGCCAATGTGACTGTGTGGAGATGAAACTTTGACCTTGACTGTTGAGCATTCTGCTATGCTCTCAGGCATGGGCAAGAAGGCCTGGCCTTTCTAGGAGGAATATCTGACAGAAGAGTAAGGGCTGAAACCCTGGTGGTTGTATTACAGTGGTGATGATGACCAATTTCATCAGCTGGAAGCAAAGAGGGCATAATATCAGTTCACAATCCTATTAGATCCAGAACTATTCTTTCAATAACAAATATTTTATAATATCCTCTTTACTAGCCTACAAGAAATACATAGGCATTATAACCTACCATTCGCATAATTTAAAAAAGTCAATAAAATGCCCCAATAGTAATATAAAACAAAATTGAAAGGAAAACAATTTATAATAAAACATGCATTTGCATATGAAAATACTCAGGACAACCATACTAGAAAACATAATGGAGAAGTGAATAACTGTACCCCTGTGTAGACTCACCATGGGTCAGTGACAAATGCAGATTTATAAATGTGTTGCATTGGCGACCTGGTTTCATTAAGTGGCTTTGTCATGACTTTGACATGGGGAACAACTCCTGGGAGAGTTAGGAACAAAACAGCATATAGTTATCCCTTGATTTATCTGGCAATTCTATTCCTGGAGAATTCATTTCTATTCACACCGAATGATAAACAGTTTCTCTGTATGTGAAAGTATTTAGGTTCTAGGCTCAGATAACGATAAACACATTTTTACCTTTGTAAGTGTCCAGGGGTTATTGGAAAGTCATTCAGGGGGGAGCTGAGACAATTCTTCATTGTGAGACATTATTTTGGGTCATGGTGGTGTTTAACATTCCTGGATCTGCCCGCTGAAAGTCAATGGTGCCCTCCCATGCTATTGCTGTGACAATCAGAACTGCCTCCAGGAAGTCCCAAACTGTGGAACCACTGTGAAAGATGGTGTCATGAGGAGGATCTGAGAGACACAAATCTGTAGGTGCTAATGCCCCGATATTAACAAAGTCTCTGTGAATTCAGGTACAAAGTATACCCAGGTAGGCTGTCTATTGATACATTTTGACATACAGTGGTAAAGGTTTATTACCCTACGATTTCAGTAGAAGTTCTTCAGTTTGTAGCTTCTTAGGCCCCTGTGAGGTACTTTTTGAAGGCAGTAAAAATACGCTGCATTTGAAAGCTTAACATGTGCCTAGCACTGCGTGATGCAGTATCTATACATGATTTTATTTAATCCGTCACCTGTAACTTTGAAGATGCTTGTGAAAACAGCCCATAAGAATAGAAACCTCAACAAAGCTTACGTAGCTGATAACTGTCAGAGTAAGATTTGAGCTCAAGTTTGTCCAAAGAAGTAATAAAAGAATTGCCTCAGTGGAGCTAACCTGAGGAGAGTACAGTTGTTGGATTTTTCCTCCTTCTATATTTGTCCTTAAAATATGCTTCAGGAGCGGCTCGAATGTGGCCCCACCTTTGCAGAACATTTGGGCCCTTGATTATCTTACATGCTGTGCCCTGTAGAAGGCTTTGTGATGCACCATGTTCTAGTGGTTAATTTTCCTTTCTCTGAATTGAGCTCTGTATTTTAATCTATGTTTGAGCTCTTTGGGGAAAAAAAAATAGTTTGTAACCATGTTTTGACAGCAACAAGACAGACTGTAACTTGGAAGTGGAGATGTTGTGGTCTTTTGTAATTGTGCTTAATCACAATACATTTCAACAAAAGGAAAGTTTAGAAGGAGGATAGAAAGTAAGAAAGGATAAAATAATGGAGGCGGCACAGAGCCTTGCATGTTTTGCCCCAGATCACTCTGGTTTGTGGTTTCCAGAGTTTGGTGGAGTGATTGGCCATCTGTCCATGGTGGATACTGGAGGGGATATGCCACCTAAATCCTCTCGGGTCTCTTTCACCAGTAGGGTGCCCATTCCCACTCACCCCCAGCTTCTGCTGAGAAGCTTGCCATTGACATCTGGAATCTTCTCCAGAAGGTTGGCCCTGGCTGAGCAGAACTGCTTCCCTGGGAAGTTCTGGGAGTTCTCTCTCAGCCTGGAGGTGGGACTTCACCTGAAATCACATTCTGACTCCCTCCTTACCCTTCCCCTTCTTGCTACCCTGACTCCCCTTCTCCTGAAAACTCTCACTTAACTCTTGTGAACGATGACTCATGCGCCTGTCTAAAGGCTATTTCTGTGAAACCACACCTGAGACAGACCCAGTTTTCAGTAAGTAACCATGTTGATTGACACCCAACTTCCTGAAGACTCATTTTTTTAAAAGATGGTGACCATCTTATTAAATATTTTCTCTGTCTGCAGTACTCTACAAAGCACTTTATATATACTATTGCTACTACTCTAAAATTTTTTTAGTTGAGGCAGCTAGCTTAGAAATGTTAACTTGCCCAGCAACATGAAGGTTAGTCATTGATGGAGATGGGATTTGACTTCAGAACCCAGGGTGTGACCCATGTTATTCTGTCTCCCTGGTTAGTAATCACCGAAATGGTGAGCCCTCAGCAAAGTCAGCCTTGATTTTCAAGGTTCAGCATTGTTTACTAAAGATAAGTCTTACCAAATTAATATGATTTCTTTTTTAAAATGAGTGCAGTGTCACTGGACTAAGAGAAAGTCCTGGAGGGGCGCCTGGGTAGCTCAGTCGGTTAAGCGTCCAACTTCGGCTCAGGTCATGATCTCGCGGTTCATGGGTTTGAGCTCCGCGTCAGGCTCTGTGCTGACCGCCAGCTCAGAGCCTGGAGCCTGTTTCAGATTCTGTGTCTCCCTCTCTCTCTGACCCTCCCCTGCTCAAGCTGTCTCTCTCTCTCAGAAATAAATAAAACATTAAAAAAAAAGAGAGAGAGAATGTCCTGGATTTTAGAAAGGGTCTTGTTAAAGTCTCTTACAAAATGGACACATGTGGACTGATGGGTGGAATACAGTTAGTTGAATGACCACACTCAGTAAGTTTTCATAACCAGAGAGAATTACTCTTCTTTTATAACCACTCCCAAACTGGAGGCCCTGTTATTTTTAAAAATTTTAAATCCGTAACTTAGATGACAACACAGAACCTATATTTTACCAGTATGCGAACTGACAGAAAATTAATACACTGGCTATCACAGCCAGTGTTCTCCGGAATGTGCTATGGGAAACACTACTTTAAAGGATTTGCCAGTTTTTGTTTTTATTTGTTAGAGATCAAGTATCAGGCATCATTGCTCTAGTTTCATAATAGCTTTTTGCTTGGGCTCAGGCTTGAGCATAGACCCGGATTAACAATTAGACTGGAAATGTAAAGCTCCTGAGTGAGCCTGACAGAGTCTCCCTTCTGCTGGCCGTCTTTGCTTCTGCGTTACACATGATGCTTCCATTCTGAGATGAGGACCTATTCCAGCTGACATTTGGGGAAACACTGCCTAGATTGAAATAATCCCATGTCCAGACTAGACTGGGCATAAACTGTATAAAACAAAACTTACTATTCCTCTGAGTCTTAGTAATGGGCATATTATTAAATACTGTGTGTCAGAAACAGAACTAGTGACTCTATATACATTATCTAATTTAATCTACATGACAGCCCTGCAAGGTAGCTTTTATTCATCTTATGAGACAGATGTGTAAACTGAGGACCCAGGAGGGTAACAGACTTGCCTTAGGTCACTCAGTTACCAAAGGACGGATCCAGGATTTCACTCTACCTGAGGCCAGTCACACTCTGGAGAGACTCAACTCACCATGCTGTATGACTTCATCCGGCCCAAATTGAGTCTACAGATGCCCACTGAGGGAGTCCTCTCCCGGCTTGGTTCTGACAGAAATACTTTTTCCTGGGATCAGCCAAATCTCCCTTTGACACTGGGGTGGTAGTGTGATACTGACATTGCCAGATCGGGACCAGTAAGTACTTAAGGGCATTTAAAACCCTAGAAGTTTGGAAAACCAAAAAGATGGATGTGGCTCACAATGGAAAAAAAGAGAGAGAGGGAAAAGGAGAGAGAAACAATTTAAAAACAAAAAAGCACCTTACGGGAAAGTTTCTACCAAGAAGTCAGTTTACTATTTGCTGGGATCCAGAAACTCATGATGACTTCCCCTTCAAGGCTGAATTTGTCTTTTATTTTTGTTAAAAGTATGTCTTGTAAAGTATACTACATTGTAAGATTAGCTTTCTGTCTCTATTGAAAGTGGATGTTTCTGTCTCTGTTTCTGTCTCTGTGGATGAGAAGCCCCAGCTTTCACCGTAGGAACATCATGGTCACATATTTTCTCATGCGCAAGTAGGTAGCAAGAGGGCGCCCAGACCTTTGGCTGGCTGCTGAGGAATCTGTGCTTATTCATGCATATTTACAAGGTAATTAGTTGTTCATTCATTCATTAGTGTGTTTATAGGGCCACTTGCAAAGCCTCTCAGTGCAGAGAAGAGAGACAGCCAAGGCAGGTCTCCGGGGAACACTTGGGTTAAGCAGAGTCATGGCTGGATTTAGTGGAACCCACCAGCCCCAAAACCAGAACTAGTTTAGTAATCAAATGTAGCTTGTCAGTCATCCTGAAATGAGGCGTTGAATTGGCGTATTCACATTTCCCTTCCAAAGGTCAGGCAGATGCTCAGGAAGTTTCTATTTTTAAAGACTTTCACTTCCAGGCAGAAATTTCACTATTTCTTTTTTTATTTTTCCTTTTTTAAGTAACTCTTGCTCAAATTGAGACATAATTTGCTTATACTTGAATTCGCTTTTTAGTGTACAGGGCTATGCATGTTGATAAATACAGCGCTCGAATTTCCACCTTGATAGAGGCACAGAACAATTTCCCTGTGTTTGAAAAGTAAAGAATGGTTGTGGTTTATCTTGTTCAAAATCAGGTGAAAACATCTGATGTGGACATGCCTTATTACATGGAGCAGGAAAGATGCCATTTTCAGAGAGAAGGGTCTGTGGTGGGAAGGTCTGGATCCATGACAGAGCAGGATGGTTGCGGGGGCCATTTTGGGGAAACCCTGATGGAGCCAGCCTGTGTCACTGGAGTGATACATCAGCATCATCGACAGGGAGAAAACAGTTGTGCCGACTCAGAACTGGTTTAGGATGAATTACCTAGTTTTCCAAAGCTTTTCTTCCTCCCTCCCGTCCCCCTCCCTCTGTCCATTCCTTCCTTCCTCCCTCCCTCCCTCCCTCTCTCTTTCTGTGTATAAAACGAGGATGCTGTTTTCTGCTCTTGGGGCTCAGTGTGAGTTAATAACATTCTTTTGGTCCCTGAATGGTTGGGTGTGGGCTTCCATATATTTAAAAGATCCACTTCAGAATCCACTTCCTCTACCATGGAGGAAGTTGCTTCTTGCCCAGGATTCCTTTGTGCACCTGATGAGCCCCTCCTGGATATCAAAGGGAGGCACTTTGTAGACCCTGTGGTTTTGAAAAGTTGTCCCTGTGTAAGAACTGAGGGGGGAAAAACATCTAGCTCTTCTAATGATCTTCTTGTCAAATCCCCTCCGAATCGTTGTTTTCCTTGCTTGTGTGAACATACTTACTGTGGTCATGGGCTTTCTTCAATACCGAATTCCTTTAGTAATTTTGAAACCCCTTTAAATTCATCTCCTTGAAGAAATGTCTATCCAAACTCCCCTTGGCAAGAGTAGAAGGTGTCAGTGCATGGCTGCTTGTAGAAAAGAGAAGTTCCCATTGCCTCCCCTTCCTCAGTTCCTGGTATGTGCTCCAGAGGCCTTTTATTTCCTGTCCCCAGAGCCCAGCAGGGGCAGCATAGTGTGGGGTCCAGAGCTCCCTTTTTAGAGTGGGGCCACGATCTATTTATCTGTCTGCCTATCCATCTAACCAACCATCCATCCATCCATCAATCCATCCATCATCTCTATCATTCATTTGTACCTATCTATTTATCCTCTCTATTATCTATCATTTATCAGCCATTTCATATCATCTCTAGCATTTCCTCATCTGTCATCTATTTTTCTCTCCATCATCTACCTAGATCTTTCTTTAACTACCCATACCTTGGGTCTCTTATTTATCCTCTCAAGGTCTCAGTTTCCTCTTCTGTAAAATGAAGTGAACAATAATGCCTCAAGGGCTGTTATGAGGATAAAATGATATATATGGCATTTAGACTCATTCCTATCACATAGGAAGGCTCTACACTACTAGCCTCCCATGTCCTAAATATTTTCATGATCTCCTTTTTCTCTTTCTTTCTCTACCATATTCCATTCACAAGAGCAGGTCTTCGCTTTCCCATTTGGAACTTTCCTCAAACCCTACCTTCAATAAAGTCCAAGGCTTGGTGGCAAAATAGGTGTTGTATTCACCCCTTTTTCTCACACTCACTTCATCATCAGGACTGATGCGAATAAGTTTCCACACAATTTCATAGCTCTCTTTTCTATTTGTAGTTCGCTCATTTACCACTCCCTCTACCCCCACTTCTTTACTGCTAGAGTTTCATGTGGTGACCAGCTCAGTTTCTGCCTTCTTGGATTTGTGTTAGAAGTATGATTCTGAGTGTATAGGTCATTGAAGGGTTGTGGCTTATGGAGCGGAAGGAGGGAGATCCTGCCTACCCCCTAATTTCATATGGCCTGTCAGCTAAGGATGCTTTTTACATTTTTAAATGGTTGGAAGAAAATAGAAAAGAATATTTCATATCATGAAGATGATGTAAAATTAAAATTTCAGTGTCCATAAAGTTTTATTGGAACACAGCACTGCCCATTTGTTTACAGATTGCCTATCGCCGCTGTCACACATTGTGATGGCAGAGTTGAATAGTTGGGACAGAAACAGAGTGACTTGAAAAGCCTAAAATATTTACTGTCTGGCTCTTTACAGACAATATTTCCTGACTTGGAGTTTTGTTCTAAGTAAGTAAACCCAATGATTTTAAATACAGGGAGTATCGGAAAGTATAGGAAAAGTAGGAGATTGAAAGCAGATTGTTTTAAGGGGAGTTGTCTTTGTGGAGCTGCTGTCTCCCATTTTTGGGATTTCCTATTTCTTGTGTGACACCCTTAACATATTTGATGGTGTGTGTGTTAAGTCTGTTTGCATAAAGCTTTCATATCAAGTCGGTTTCCTGATGCTTTGCCCGGCGGTAAAAGCAGACCCTGTCATCTCTGTGAACTGGGTTTCTCAGGACACAATCTCTTTCCTCAATGGCGAAGCTTTGTTTCTTTGTGAACTGCGGTAGCTCTTCCTGAATTTCTTTTATTGATGTTCAACACCGGGCCTTTTGTGTCGAATATCTTCACACGTTTTAAAACAGTGCAACGTCGGGGCTTTTCAGCTGTGCACACGGAAGGAGCATACGCATTGTCTTTCTATTGGGGTGATTGACTTGTTCTTTAAATAAAACCACAGCCTTTGTTCTCAGTTCCCTACTAACTGCCGTATTCAAATTGTTTGTTCTTGTCGAATAGCTTGTTGGTGCCAGTTACTCTGCGGTCTTGCAAACAATTAAGTGCAATGTTTACAATGTAAATTGACACCTATTCTGGAAAAATTCTGCAAAAACAAAGAAAGAAATCCAAATAACAAAATGGGGGGAAAAAAGAAATCAGGCAGTCCTTTATTTTGTACATAATGTGTTCCTGAAAACTTGTCCAAGAGCGGAACAATCAACTCCCGCGTTGTTAAAAGTGGGGGTTCCGTTTGCAGAGGATTTTAAAAAAGTCACAAAAGGCCTCATTCTGATTTGGGCAGACTCTGCCTGCCTGGGATCCTCAGAGCCAGCACATGAGCGGTGGCAGTGGGCGAGGGAGGTGACAGCACATGCTAAGATCTTAGGGAAATTGAGCCAGGCTTCTACCCTGACTGTGGCTCGTGGGCAGACAGCCCCTTCTCTGGAGCTTCTACACAAGAATGTGTTCAGTGTCTGGAATAACAGTATGGGAAAAATGTGGGGTTTCTTTTCTTACTTCGCCTACCCTGTTACTAGTAGCATGGATTCTTATCCAGCCCCCTGCTGTGTACACACACACAC
Organism: Proteles cristata cristata; assembly: GCA_017311185.1. Lineage (NCBI taxonomy): Eukaryota > Metazoa > Chordata > Mammalia > Carnivora > Hyaenidae > Proteles > Proteles cristata. The sequence goes on along the minus strand of JAESUZ010000164.1, from coordinate 677,586 downwards.
ACACACACACACACACACACACACACTTGTAGCTGTCACCAAACTGCTTCCAAAGGAAGAACCATGGTGAACGAGAAGGGGACGGATGTGTTGAGACAGGGGTAGGACACAGGCTGGAGACTGCACCCCCAGCAAAAAAGCTGACTCCGGGTGTCTAGCTTCTGGCCACGTGTGATCTGCCTGCTGAGTCAGCCCATTGCAGCAGCAGCTCTTGGAGCCTAAAGTTGGTGGGATGCTTCCCCCCTGCCAAGGTCCTGTGCAGGCACTGGTTTAGTTCTCCAAGGACCTGCCCTTCCTCAGTCACCTTTTCTGTTGGTGGCAGCCGGTGTCAGGGAGTACAGTTATGGGGTGGCTTCCATTCATTGTTCTCCATATAAATCACAAAAGTTCATAGAACTGGATCGCCAAGTTATAAACTATATACTGATGTGCAAAGAAAATGTACTTTTCTAACATTTTTATAAGAGATTTACTCTTCCCTGGTGACCTCCCCCCTCCCCCCCCCAAACTTCTGGGTTTCAAGGAAAAATAAAGTTGGATTTGATTTGACCATTTAAACAGGTACCTTTGGTAAAGTTCTCTTTTGGGAAGAGATTAGTCTTTGACAGTTCTTCCTCTGCTTCTCTTGTTCTCCAAGAGAGCCCTTGAGTGGGTATTGGAGAAATCTCAAGTCATGGTAGGGGTGTGGCTCATGCCTGCAGGTCCCTGTATTACCCACTGGATCCTCTGTGGCCACGGTCATGTCCTAAATCTGTGCACTTGTGAGGTGCTGGCCCTGGGCGCTGTTGTTTACAGCTGTGACATCTCAGTGCCTTCTCTCTTAGCCTGGGGGAGCAAGGAATCCTTCCAGACCGCATGGATTCCCTCCTGAGTCCCAGTGCTGAGTATCTCTCACTGTTCCTGACGGTGGGCATCTCCCTTGCAGTCCTTGGCTGTCAGTATTACTCAGTCCCAGCTCTGAGCATTCTCTCCCTTATAAGCCCATCATCTATCTTCTGGGTCTTTTCACCTGCTGCCCAGCAACTAGTAGATACTTGGTGTGTAACGTACAAGCTGAAGGGGATGCTGGAAAGCAAAACTCAGGCTGTCCTCTGCCAATCTTGCTCTCCCCCCGCCCAGTTTCACTCTGTCGTGGACCCCCCAGCTTGGTATGGGGTAGGAGGAGTCAATTTCTGATGTAGCTGTTGCTGACTCTGAGCACCTCCTGTGAAGGAAGTCCCTTCTCTGTTCTTTGCCTTGAATGTATGTCACATCCCTTCCCCCCTCAAGGAGTCTAGCCTAGAGAATGGAGTCCGAACATGCAGTTATTACCACCTGCTTTCATGTTGCTTGTCTTGGTATCCTGTCAGTTCCTCTGGGGTGGGGGGAAGAAGCATTCTCTTGTTTTCTTCCCCTTTGGAATATTTTTCTTCATCCAGCTGCTGGCTTCCCAAGCTGTTACTCCCTTCCCCCAGCCCATCCCTACCCCTTAAATCTGGAAGAGTGAAATGGCTGCCATGGGACATGATTTATGGGGAGAAGGAAGGGAAATCACACTGGTTGACTATTTTTAAAATATTGTCTTAGTTTTAAGCCTCAAGTTATGATATGAAAAGCAGTTTAGAGGTACACTGTACAATGTGGGACAGCTCAGGGCCTACGGGAATTGACATGGAATGGCTGCGAACCACACCATCCTGTACCCTGTAGGCTCATTAGGTTCTGAGGACACAAAATGCTTCTGTCCTTGAGTGAGACTTAGGGCCCAACACTGCCTGGGACATAGGGAACATGAAATCCTCTACTGTCAGTTGATGTTACGAGAAGGTTCCTATATCAAAGGAAATTGCTGTTGTTGAGAAAAAGAGGTATTGGGCTGGGGAAAATTACCTTGTGTGCCCAAGAAAAATTGGGTTGGAATGAATACCCAGGTCATCCTTACAGGAAAGAGTCACTTTACTTTCAGCTGAGGGGTCTCTGTGGCTTATTTGACAGGCAGCCCCATTGCCTCTTTCACGTGGTAGTGGTGGAGGCTTTGGGGCTGGAGGGAGAATGTCTTTTAGCAGCAGCAAGAGGACATGAGTAGACTCTTGTCTCCTGCATTTTCTCGTCTTCACTGGTTCCCCTTTCCCTGTCTTCCACGTCCTGCCATTTCCACATCTACTCCTTGGAGCCTGAATAGTAGGCTTACTGAAGTCCTCAGGTTACACAGTCCTTCATTCATTCAGCGTATATCGAGTGCCTGCTGTGTGCCAGATGCTGGGGTAGGTGGTGGAGAGACAAAGATTAAGTTCCTGTTTCACTCTGACGCTTGGGCGAGAGAACGGATTTGTGTGAAATGGGATTTGAGGAAGTTATTGAACATGGGAGGAAGATGTCTTGGGGAATGGAGAGGAGCAGGTGGGTCTGCAGAGATGAGATATGAGGAAGAGAAGAGCCGGGGAAAACATTGCCAGCAAGATGAGCAGGAACTGCCTGATATACTGAGCATCTCCCTCAGAGGTTAGTTTGGGCCACAGTTTCCAAGATTAGGGTTAGGATAATGGACGTGGCTGCAATTATGAACCCACTTAGTGTATTACAGAAGAGGCGGCATGCCTCCTTGGGACTAGCCCAACGTGAGAGGGTAGTAAGGTTTTTGGGTGCTCATGGGCCATTTCAATGCTACAGCTGTGTGCTTCTTCTTTTCCTTGACTTAGAGAAGTGAGGAGAGCTTTAATCCTGTAAATTTGTTATGACGGACTCAAGGCAGCATCACAACGGTGGACATTAAACATGCCCTTGAACATTTCATTCCATTTAACTGTATATGTGTATTCTATTTGGCTGAAGTTTTCACAAGATTATTTGATTTTTTTCATTTATAGTTTCATTAGGTAGGTTCATGAAAGGATTACCTTCTAACCTGTCAACTTCTCATTTACTCTCGTGCCCCTTGAATGATTGTAAAAAATGTACTTGAAATACTCCAGAGCATATTTTCAAATCATTGTCCATGCAGACCCAACTTTTCCTCTGCTTTCATACAGCACAGCCAGTATACCCCACACCGGCCAGCTCAGCCCAGAAAGCTACAGGCATCTACCAGTATTAATTAGAAGCAGTTGTCCTTGACTAGTGATGTCTCCCATGCCTGTTCTTCATAGGATTTTGTTCTGGTGCCTTTCTCACCTGTCTCTGAGACTCTGATCCCTCCTTGGTCTTTTAGCTTTGGGAATTGAGCTTTAGATTTTCCCTATGGATTTGAACCTGGACCATTCTCTCAAGTCAATGAAACATTGTAAGAAGCTTTTTTAAACATCTAGCATCAGAGAACTCCAATCCATTCCTGACCTACCACTGTACACCATACAGATGAATGAACACACACACACACACACACACACACACACACATACGCACACACCTACATCCACAACAACACCAATGAAAACACCTTTCCCATAACACTCACACACACACACATACACACACACACACATACACACAGGCATATACTACACACATACACAAATTTGTGCACACATAGTAATAAAAGTCAACCTGTAGGACTTTATTAAAACACATACTGTTCTTGCCTCCCTTCTGTACACTTTGATGTTTGGAAACATCTTCACTGATACTAGACAAGACCCCTTGTTGGTGACACCTGACACTCAAATGGGAATGTCCCCATTGAAGGAGAACTTTAATCTTCGTAAAACTCTTTCAAACTTATTATGTTATCTAGAAGCTATATTAGAATCCTCTGGAGTTGCCTGAGCTGTGGACCTTCATTAAGCCACATGTATCTGATTTTTATGTGATGTAATTTAAATTGGAAACGTGCTTTTTAATTTTTTTTTTTTTTTAGCTGGCAAGGGTGGGGAACATTGTCTCTATTTGCCCATGTATCTAATTTTGTTAGAATCTGCAGAAAGGCTTATATCAGTAATCTTTTATCTGCCATTTTCTTTCAAGAGAACAGAGAGAACCACCCAACAAAGCTATGGCTTCTATTGGCTACAGCTTTGGACACGTCAACCCAAAACAGGAAAAGTATGAAAGAAGTCCTAATGGAAAAAAGGCTTTATGGGCTAAATTGGAGTACTGCAGATACATTAGCAATTTACTAAATTTGGTCAAATCTGACAACACTCACACATTTCTAGTGGAACAGACACCCACTGTCAAGTGGTCAAATTGAAATGGAGATCTGGAAATGCTAATAAATAGCCAAGCACATCATGTTCAAGTGCATGTGACATTGACACTGGGGCTTTATGGACAATTTGTTTTTGTTTTTGTTTTTAAGAGCAATCCATTTTTCCAGTAATTCCAGGACGTTTTTTTTTAACCTAAGTAGTTGAATGTGTTTTGGCTATGGAATGGAACCTCACAACATGTTGGTCAAAGATAATCATCATCAAGGGGTATATGACTGGCTCATTCAATAGAGCATGTGACTCTTGATTTTAAGGTCATAAGTTAAAGCCCTACATTGAGGATAGAGCTTACTTTAAAAAAGGCAGTTATTGTTTTGTTTTGATGAAGGTCAAATAACTGAAATTGAGTAGAATAAGTTCAGGTTTATGCAGGCAGGTGGGGCTAGATCAAACCACCAGTCCATTGATCCCAACACAAGTTTAGTTGTCAATGCTGGTCACACCTCATTGGTTAAGCAAGTTGTACTGCCACACCAGAGTTCAAGTAGATGGGGAAATGTGATCTTGCCAAACCTACAAGAATGTGTACTGGATATTGATCAATTGGGTCAATGACTACCACAGATACAGTTAAGGATCATTTGTTTTTTATTCTCTCTTGCTTTAAGAAATGATTCTTCCCTTCTTGAATCCTGAATCCATTCCATTTGAAGTATGCTTTCTCCCTTACAAAAGCCAAATAACGGATTTTGTATTTTAAGAACCTCACTTTGAATTGATTGAGCCTACTAATATTTGTTCAGTTTTTTCTGCTGTAGGCATTAGATTAAATGCCCTCCTCACATTGCATACTGACTCATTGGGGATGGAGTTTACAGACAAATGCTAGCAGTATAATAAGATGACTGTTGCTCTGCACATGGGTTCAATGTGAAATGAAAGTAGTGGAGAAGGTGCTTTTAAGTATGTTGGGGACACTCGAGGCAGTCTACTTAAGTTGAAAGAAAGTTTCTCATGCCGCACTCCTCTCCTTTCTTGTTCTGGCCTGAACATTGTTATTATGTCTGAGTGAAAAGCTTTCATGTCCTTGAAATTAATATTATTCTACTTTCCTCCATCTTTTCTATGCAAAGTGAGTGTGATTCTTTTCATTTCCATGGATCGATTTTCTTTTCCTTTGTGGCCCTTTAGAATCCTAACTCACTCCCAGCCCAGATGTGGAGAAAGTGATGATAGAGCACAAGAATTAATGCACATTTGGTCAAAGACTGAGCTGACTGGAAAACACCCTTGACAACTTCAAGGGAAAATGGGAAATTAAGCCTCATTTTCTTGACTACCTGGAGGGAATGCGTTCTCATGAATATTAGAACTGAAGCTACCCCAAAGCTAGAGAGGGTTCTCCTTTTATTCTTTCAGTTTCCTTCTAGATCCCTCAAGTAAACAAGACAAAGGAAACTCTAGCCCATTTCACATCCCTATCTCTTTGGAATCCTCTCTGGGGAGTACTTTGTCTTATGGTTTCTACAGCACTGCAGAAGTTGCTTCAGATATTGGTTTTGTTTGTTTGTTTTTAATGTTTTAATGTTTGTTTATTTTTGAGAGAGGGAGAGAGTGTGAGTGCAAGCCAGGGAAGGGCAGAGAGAGAGAGAGAGAGAGAGAGAGAGAGGAAGACACAGAACCCAAAGCAGGCTGCGGGCTCTGAGCTGTCAGCACAGAGCCTGACACGAGGCTTGAACTCAAGAACCATGAGATCATGACCCAAGCTGAAGTCAGAGGCTTAACTGACTGAGCCACCCAGGCACCCCTGTTTTCTGTTGATGTATTTTGTTGTGTTGTGTTTTTGGTAGCAAGGGAGTCATAACAGAGTCTCACCACTTGCTGCTAGAATGCCTTTTCCATCTGTTCTGTGTCGCTAAGTGTTTCCCAATCCACAAGTAGTCTGCAAAATTTAGCATCAGTCATGTTTGTTCATTGTTAATTGTAGTATCTATGGCCAACCCTATTGGGAAAGGAAACATCAGCGAACTGATAGAAAAACTAGCAGTTGGCTGATGTTTCCTTCTATGAGGAGGTGTTTGCTCGTATAATTCCAGGCTTCACTTTGACCCATATACATAGATTTGACTGAATGGTAAATTTGGGAAGAAAGAACAAGGCATCTGCTGGATTGTGTGTCTCTTCCTTGTGGGACCCACCTTCCCTTCAAAAGCACTTGATATGCTCTGACTCTGTAGGGAAAAATCCACCTAATTCTGGGATTCATTTATCAGACTGTTGGCTCTGTATCCTCCAACTTGGCTTTATTCGTCACTGAAGGTGTTATCTGGACCTTTGTCTCTTACTCTTATTTTTCCATTGGTTCAAAAGCTGAGTGAGAAGGAGGAGTGTTATTTATTGAAGCTTAATCATACCAGGATATTTAAAACATGCATTTCATAACAAAAGGCCAGATAGGTAGTACCCTGGGAAGTGAGTAGAGTAATCCAGGCAGTCCAGAATCAACCCTGTTCCCTTATTCCTCTAGAGGCTCACCTTGGGCAGTTTTTTCAGAAAAACTTATCTAGTTACTCAGACTCACCACTGACCACTGATCTCTCCTTCCTCCTCCTTTCCAGAACAGTAGGCTATATAAACACATTGTAGTGTGATTTCCTTGATTTCCCTGAGTCTTATTTTCTTCAGCCATTTTAGATGATAATACTTTCTGACTGTTTATTTTGGGAGGAGAGTGATTGAAATCATACACACATACACACAGATAATTACACACATTCAGTAACTACACACGTGATAGATTCTCAATACACAGTTACTATTCTTACAATCTTTGTAATTTTGCATAAGTTGATGTGTTTTAATTAAGATCCTGAGCTTTGTAAGGACAGAACCTATGCCTTGTGTTTCTTTTTCCCATCTTTCAAGGACTTGGTAACAACTTTTGAATAAAATATTGCAAGACTTTCTAGAAGCCCATATAAAACTTATCTAAACTTAATTTTAAGAACTTTTGAAAGTGTAGTTTGGGCAGGAAATATCTCTGTCCCATTGTATTCTCTTGGTGTACATCTGCATTAGGTATTTACTTAGATAACAAAATTCTAAGTTTTGCTGTCAAACAGCCTGCTTTCTTACTTCAAAACTCTCCCTAAATCTCTAACACTTAATATCAGACAATGTACTGAAGACTATTTGTGAGAAAATGTATTTAGCAGTATTCCTCAAAGAGATGATGGATGTGTCTATGTCTTTTTCACATGTTATGCTGGTATGTGAACAAACAATAAGGAAAAGGGGTTGCCTGGGTGGCTCAGTCAGTTAAGTGTCCTGTTCCAGCTCAGGTCATGATCTCGCAGTTCGTGGGTTTGAGACCCACGTCGAATTCTATGCTGATGGCTTGAGGCATAGGGCTTGCTTCAGATTCTGTGTCTGCCTCTCTCCTGTTCATGCCCTGTCTTTCTCTGTCAAAAATAAACAGACATTAAAAAATTAAAAAAAAGAAAAACAGTAAAAAGAAAAGAAAATCCCAATGGCTAAATGCTTGAAAAGGACCTTGCTTAACATATTGCCATTTATTAGAAGTTTGATCTCAAAATATGTTTCTTGAATATATTGTACATTGTGCACTCATTTCAATCTTCTTTCTGTAGCCTAAAATGAATGGGCAACTCTGGGCTGTTTATGCCATTTCTTAAACTTTTAGCATTCTTTTTACCGTAAGCATAGATGCTTACGTCCAAACAACCCCAAGTAAACTGGAGGTCTTTTTAGGGACTGTGGGTAATGTCAGCATGTATCAGAGACCCAGCAGGTTGGTACCATCTGGAATGAAAACGAATGGCTTCACAAATGCTACAAAAGCATATGACACTGTAGTCACAGAGGGTCATTCCTGGCCAGATGGAGAAAATGGATGTCCAACTGCTTGTCCCTGTCCCTGAAGGAAGGTCTACAATAAGCAAACTTCCTCCCTCCCTCCCGCCCACTTCCCAGCCGGTTTCCCCTTGGCCCCCTTGTCTTTCTACCTTCCTCCTCTCCCATGGGTGCAAGGAGCAGTGAGTCGAAAGCAGCCATTCTTAGTGGGAGAGTTTTACAAAAGAAAACTGTGGGATTGCCCATTATTTTATAATTAGGTATCAGATGAACTGTCTTTGTGAAGGAGAGAAGGCCGGGGAATGAATTTTCAAGAAGCCGTAGAGTCTGAACTGCGGTGCTGGGAAAGCAGTTCGCATTACTGTTAACAGGCGTCATGTAGATGTGCGAGTGCGGCACATACTCGTCTGCAGAAACCTCACTCTTCCAGCTGTCATTTTGCCCATTCCCATCTGTTTCTTATGCTCTAATAAACGATTGCACTAATTTATTTAGCACCTCTCATCAGAGCCCCCAGGGCTGCTCCGGCCCTGCAGGGATTCTCTGCCAGTGTGTGACATCCTCAGAGTGGACACACGGCCTGCTGCTTCTGGACGTCAGTACCAGACTCTGCCTTCAGGGATGCTCACCATCAATGGTGTGATTTTTCCATTGCCCTTTTCAAATCCCTTTAGCCTTGAGAATGGAAAATTTGGCCCATTTCTCCAGGGCTGTGACTACCCTGGGAGTTGCTTGCCTACAGAGAGTCTAGAAGGTTTGTAGATACTTAGGTTGATTTTGAAAATGTTTATTAGACTTCTGTGGAGTCTTCTGGAGGTAACAGAAAGAAAAAAGAAATATACAATATTTGCATTCTTGAGGAGAATGTCCATCTTTGAGGCAGTCACTGGTTGGCCAGATGCCCAGATCCATTTCTTCAGCACATAGAGATAGTGGACCTGATAGCTATGAGGGCAAGGTGGCTGTCTTGTCCATGACTGATTTCATTTAGACTTTGAGCCTTGGAGGCTACAGTTCATTTGCATATTAAATGATTGGGTGGGAAAGTATCTTTTGCACTATTTACAAGGAATTTGGCATACAGGCTTTGGGATGTGGTGAGATAGTCAATTCAAGAAGTTAAAAATATTCATTTCTCATAAACTGATGCTTTCAAATGAGAATTTTTGAGCCACGTGCAATTTGTGGATGTTAACGGTTTGTGGAAGATAGAAAAAGGGAGGCAAATGCCTTAAGCTTTAAAAACTGAGTCAGGGAATCCCAGACATGAGATTTCTTACGGAGTTTGTGTGGGATGAATTGGAAAGATTGAGAAGGGTGGGGATTTACTTCTTGTGTATCTACAGGTTTCTAGCTTTCCACAGCTAACCCTTTCCTCTTCTGGCAGTTCTGAAGATATTTTGAGAGGAAATAGCTTTCTGATACTGTTTCAGAGAAAATTAAGAAAAAGGGATTTGCTTTATAAAGTTCAGAGCAGGGTTTCCCAAAGTATGCTCCAAGCAACTCTGGCCTGTTAAGCTGTTGGTAAAGGAGTGTGTGATCAACTAAATTTGAGACACACAGCATATATATTTTTTTATTTCCTGGAGATTTACAAAGCATATCGTAAAGTAAAGGGTCTGATAAGTCTTGCAGTAAATACCTGGTCCACCTTTGTCTATCCAATGTTTTCAAATTTATACGAGGATAGTATTTTTGCTTGTTTATTTCCTGGATCACATGTCTATGCGATTCTTTTCAGGGAACAAACTTTGGGAGACACCAGTTTGCAATGAACTTTCCTAGGATATAACCATTCTGCAAAGCAAAATTTGCCTAAATGCATGAAGCTTGTTAGTGTGATTTTGGAGCTGTCATTAATAATCTCTGTGATGTGCGCTTTTCCTCCTATGATTCTTCCAGTCATTCAGAGCGTTCATGTTCAAACTTTCTTCTTCCAGGTATCCCAGACAGTAGGTACTGGCATACCTTTCCTCTGGTCTCCTGATTTCACATTCTGCTTATCCTTTTAGACCAGGGCTCAGCAAACATTTTGTGCTAAGGGCCAGATAGTGAGTATTTTCATCCCGTATGCCCAAGGGTCTTGGTAGTAACCACAGAATTCTGCCATTGCCATGTGAAAGCAGCCACAGACACTGCAAATGAATGGACGTGACCATGTCCCAGGACAACTTTATTTGCGTAAATGGGCAGTGGAAGAATTTAATCAACTGCCATTCCAGACTCTTCAGAAGTGATCTCGTATTGAAGACTTTCTGGATGTTTCAGTCACTAGTCACACATTAGCTTGAACTTTTGCTTAGTCCTTACTTTATTCTTTCTGGCTGTGGTATCTGTCATTTACATTATTATGAGGGACAGAGGGACCCAGGGAGGGCATTGTGTCTGCATCTCCTCTGTCTTAGCATTCTTTTCCTTCTGCCCTGCATCCTGGCCATCCTTTGGTTCTCAAACATGCTGTGCTCTCTGTCTTTCAGCATGTTGTTCCCTCCGCCTGCAATACTTTTGCCCTCTCTCCCTGCCTAATTAGCTCCTACTTTGGCATAAGGTCTTAGCCTCCTCAAGCTTTTCCTGAACTCCTGGATTAGTTCAAACTACCCCATGATAAGAACTCAAAGCTTCGTGCATCTCACAGACCCTGGCTCAAATGACATTTCCCGTTTATTTTTAAAATTGGATGATTCATAGCTGTCTTTTTCTCTAGGCTCTGGGCTCCCTAAGTACAGGAATCCAGTATCATTTTGCTCACTGTTACATCCCTAGCACGAAGCCTGACACCTGACATATAGTAAATGCTCAATACAATTTTTTTAAATAGTTTATTGTCAAGTTGGTTTCCATATAACACCCAGTGCTCATCCCCACAAGTGCCCTCCTCTATGCCCATCAACCCCCTTCCTCTACCCCAGAGAATGAATGCATGAACTAATGCTTGAATGATTAGGCTCATTCAGTCATTCATTTACTCCTGGCTCATTGTTTTGTCTAAGAACTTGCACAGGTGTGCTTAATGGATATTTTAAGGAATAAGAATTAAAGACTATTGTTACTCTCAGTATATACACACGACATGGATTTCTAGCTGAGACTCCCTCCAGCATCAACTAGGAATTTGTAAGTTAGGCCTCATGCTACATTACGGCACTTTCATCCAAATATTTGATTTCTTTTCAAATTGAACTCAGCAACAACTTCCAGACACAAACTTTAGAATGAATGACGGAGAATGATCCTTTTCTACTTCGGGAACCTTCAGTATCTATGCTGAGCAGAACTCAACTGGACATTAGCACCTAAGAGTAAAGTGTTATAACGTCCTTTAGTATATTTTTTAATGAGAAAAAAAAAGATAGCAAATGGTGCCTTTTCAATGACAACTGACCTGAGAAAAGCCAGCAAGTGGAAAATTCTGAGTTAAGATGCAATTGTGTTATTAATTGTGTTTTAGGGTCGTTTGAAAAAGTCATAACATGGTGAATTTGAGATGAATAGTTGCTTTGCCTTTGAAACTCAGGCTTCTTAGCTGGCAGAACCTTAATGTGACTGAACTATAGTGCATATCCTGGAGAAGAAAGCCTGCAGCCTGGGGTGGAATTGTGAATGGAGATCAGAGCCCCAGTTTTGGGCTCTCGTTCCCAGCCCCTCCCCTGATGTGAGCAAGCTTCAAAGAGAAAGGGAAAACAAATGCTTAAGGGGCACTGGCAGGAAAGAGAAATCTCACCTGGGCTGGCAGTGGATCCTGTTGTAAAGATTTGGTTACATTTGCTTGTGCTGCTCAGTGATGATGCCAGTGTTTTCCCACCTGACTAAAGATTGCATGAAGGTGCAGGCTGAAGGTCCCTCAGAAGGCAGCATGTCAGGGGCGCCTTGGTGGGTCAGTTGGTTAAGCATCTGACTCTTGCTTTCGGCTCAGCTTGTGATCTCGCAGTTGGTGAGTTCAAGCCCCTGTGCTGTCAGTGCAGAGCCTGCTTAGAATTCTCTCTCCCTCTCTCTTTGCCCCTCTCCTGCCCTTGCTTGCTCTCCCTCTCAAAATAACAAATAAAACTTAAAAAAAAAAAAAAAGCAGGCAATACATCAGCTATTCTCAAAGATAAACGTAGAAGGTAGATCCCTTTGGAATGGGCTTCCGAGCATCAGGAATTTTCAGACATGGGATCTTTGGGCTGCATCCACTCTAACATGCACAACATTGGATACATGGGTATCTTAGAAGTGGGTGAGCAGTGTGTTTGCAAAGGGCAGCTTATGTATGTGCATTTTAGACTAGACTGTCTTTGACTTGCCACTGAGCCCACACCCTGACAACTATCTTCTCTGTTGTGTGTTTGTGGGCAGCCCAGTATGGCTCTAAATTTCCAGGCATTAATTTAAGGCTAGGTGTTCACATTGTAATGTGGCCTCCTCATGCCTCAGACTGCATGGGCCAAACATACATCCTAGGCAGGTTACTGCTTTTGAGTATCCCTTATGTGGCAGCAGTATTCTGGGCATTTTAATAATCAGACTCAAGTTGTGATAGCAACTCTGACAGGTACATAATTCCCATTTTGTAGTGATGTCTCTGAGGCTCAGAGGATTTGTGAAATGCCTATGGCCACCCAACAGGTAATAGATAGAGATAAGTTGCAAAATAGTGGAAAGGATAAGGATCAATTCCTTAAAAGATCGTACGGGGTTTTCCTGTCCCATTGCCCCTTTACAAATGCTACCAAACATGGGTCCTGATCCCTGTACCTGCCAACTGTACAGCTGGCCACATGTCTCAATGATTTTCTTCCAAAGAAGAGGCATCTATGCCAGTCCATGGGGAAGAAGTGTGGCTGAATATATTACTCAGGGAATCTGTGATCACAGGATGGAGTTCGCTGATAAGATTCCTTGAGTGGCATTTGACAGAGACTTTCTGCCCCTATCTGACTTCAGCTCTGGTTGCCTTTGGGAGAACATTTTCCCAGGTCATGCTATTGAGAGGGAATCCTAGTTACTGCTGGGCCATTGGTATTTCACTGCATAGCAACAGTTGGTTCCATTACCCATGGTCTTGTTGCCAGACGGAAGAGCACCTAGTTGCATGGGAGACCTGAAGAGCTCCTTGGGCATGGAGATCAACTTTACTGCATTGATTCCCAAAGCAAGATTAGCAGTTGATGATTATTTCAGGGTCCATCCCTGCAAAGTTCATACATGCTAGTCACTGTGTCTAAGCAGCTTTTCTTGGTCATTGTGTGTGTTGTCGTTGTTTGTCTCAGTGAAACTCTGAAGCTTCCTGAACTCTGAATCATCATTCTCTGGCTTTTCCCTGTCCAAACTGTAAGCAATTAAAGTTTAAGAACAAATCCAGGGTGCAATGTGAGAAAGTGCTGCAGAGCCATGACCATTCTCCACTGTGCGTTTTCATCTCCCTTTTCTTGGATGGATTCGGTGTTAATTGTTCTTCACTGCACCAGCAGGGACCCAGAAGAATCTCTTTAGAACCTGTAGTTGAATTGAGTGTGGGTGTCTGTTTCTTTAATGCTCGGACAGGAAGTTTAGCAGAGTTGCCAGATGTCTGAAACCCCTACTGAACCTTTCTTGAAAGAGCAGGGGATCTGAGCTTCCTAAGAGCTTTGACTGGTATCACATAATGATGCTTTGTTGGTACAAGGGCTTCTTAAACATGCCATTTGTGCATAAAATTGCTTAGCACGAAATCCATCCACCTCTGTGGTATTGGGGTGAGGGATGAGTTAATGTCATCTAACCTGATGAAAATCACCTTGCCATGAACTCCTTTGTAAGATGAAAATTCATTGACATTTTCCTTTTTCTCCCTTGTAGCTAGGGGTGTTAATTGGCTACTTTGCCCCAAAGTAAGTGTTTGCTTCCCACCCCCAGCATTCAGTAGGATCTCTGTTTTTCTATAAACAGTTGCAAATGATAAAATAAATCAATATTTGTTAATGTTATGATGCAGCAGCACCCCCCAGATCCGCAAAGAATGATTTATAGACTACAGCATTTCAAGCCTGACCCGTTTGGGTCTCAGAAAGCACTTAAAAAATAAATTTACCCTGGCCTCTCTCACCCCATTTCAAAAAGGGTGACAAAGATGAAGTAATTTATAAGTCACACTTTTATTAATGCTTTTAACTTTCATACACTTGGCTTTGTTGGCCTTCGAGTGGCTTTAGTGCAGGGCCTGGTTGAATGGTAACCTTCGGCACTTTGAGGGGGTTCGGTACAAATGATCAACTCATAAATAGGTGCTGGGCTCCACATTATCCTGCCATAAATTCACCAGACCTTTCAAGTACATCAAGTAAGAGCGAGTTGAACTAGGCGTTTTGCTCTGAGTTTACAGACTAATGCAGTACTAATGAGTATCTGGGCAAAGGGTTCCCAGAACGATGTCCAGCACTTTGCAATGAGAGACGCTGCTTGTCACGAGGGAGACAAGAGCCTTGTAACATAAGAGTCATGGGGAGCAGGCCTGTCTGTTTTCTAGGGAGCCAAATGGATATTCCTGAGCTGTTGTAACTCCTCCCTTGCAGCCAGAGAAGGAAAATGAGGAATTGACTTCAACTTCACAATCTGCCTGTCAAAACTGTGATTTTAAGACTTACTGTTAGGGTATCTGAAACATGAAAAGGAGAATAGCCGAGAAACTCCCCGAAAGATGATAATAGCCACCTATTTGCTTGAAGTCTTTAAAAAGGAGTCTGTTGTGGTTTTCAGGATTAGTGATGACAGGGTATTGACCTGTCAGGGTAACTTTGAGAAGCAACAAACTGCTGCTTTTCTCCTTCCCTGGAATAAGGCGAATGAGTCAATGTATTACATTGATTAGAAGGAGTGGGCGGAGAAAAAAAATCACTGAAATCATTGACCCTGTACTTGAGAATTGCTTTGGACCTGATTCATAGCCTGAAACTTTCAGGCACACCTCTAACTGTCAGCTTAAGAAATTGCATGTGCCAATGCATGTGGCTGTATGCAAAGTGGTCAGCTCTGTGGCTAGCCGGACTGGAACTCCACTCCTGCTCTTTCCTCTTGTCCAAACCCAGAGGCTCCTACTAAGTCACGGTGTTCAGTCTTTCTTGCTGTCTCGCTTACTCATACCTTTAAGCCCAGCCCCACAGCTTGTGGAGCTGCTCCAGACCTCAGTGTCTTGTGCCAAGAATCTCCTACCATCCAGAAAACCACTACCTGCTTGGGTTTCTCTAAATATTCTCTAAATATTTACTTTGTCAACTCTCTGCTCTGAAGCCCTCACTAATGGCCAACTCTCTACAGAATCAAGTCCAGTCTTCTTGGTCTAGATGTCTGTGCTTCTCTGCCTTGTCCAGGATCACCCAGGTCCTCTTTCATAGTCTCTGACTGACGCAGCCCTCAGGTCATGCAGTGCCCAGTCCCTTCTCTGCTCAAGTATCAGTTCCTTTTCCTTGGGGGAGCCCTGTGCCCATTCAGTCTCTACCCATCTCTCAAGACAGGTTATTATTATTTTTTTTGATAGTTTATTGTCAAGTTGGTTTCCATATAACACTCAGTGCTTATCCTCAAAAGTGCCCTCCTCCATGCCCATGACCCCTCTTCCTCTCTCCCCACCCCATCAGCCCTCAGTTTGTTCTCAGCATTCAAAAGTCTCTCATGGTTTGCCTCCCTCCCTCTCCCCAACTATTTTCCCCCTTCTTCTCCCCCATGGTTCTCTGGTAAGTTCCTCCTAATCCTCCTATACATGCAAACATATGGTATCTGTCCTTCTCTGCCTGACTTATTTCGCTCAGCATAACACCCTCAAGGTCCATCCATGTTGCTACACATGGCCAGATTTCATTCTTTCTCATTGCCATGTAGTATTCCATAGTATAGATAAACCACATCTACTTGACCCATTCGTCCGTTGATGGGCACTTAGGCTCTTTCCATGTTTTGACTATTGTTGAGAGTGCTGCTATAAACATTGGGGTACATGTGCCCCTATGCATCAGCATTCCTGGATCCCTTGGGTAAATTCCTTGCAGTGCTATTACTGGGTCATAGGGGAGTTCTATTGTTAATTTAAAAAAAGGTTTAATGTTTTTTATTTATTTATGAGCGAGAGACAGAAAGAGAGCAAGAAAGAGAAAGACAGCGTGAGCAGGGGAGGGTCAGAGAGAGAGGGAGATACAGAATCTGAAACAGGCTCCAGGCTCTGAGCTAGCTGTCAGCACAGAGCCCAATGCAGGGCTCGAACCCACAAACTGTGAGATCATGACCTGAGCTGAAGTCGGACGCTTAACCGACTGAGCCACCCAGGCGCCCCTCTATTGTTAACTTTTTGAGGAATCTCCACACTGTTTTCCAGAGGGGCTGCACTAGTTTACATTCCCACCAACAGTGTAGGAGAGTGCCCTTTTCTCCACATCCTCGCCAGCATCTAGAATCCTCTGATTTGCTCATTTTAGCCACTCTGACCAACGTGAGGTGGTATCTCATTGTAGTTTTGATTTGTATTTCCCTGATGAGTAAGGATGCTGAGCATCATTTCATGTAAGACAGGTGATTTTTGTTTCTTTATTTTAAACTTCCTTTGCTAATCCTGTTGCTGGATCAGGCGTCAGCAAACTTTTCCGCTAGAAGGCCAGCTAGTAAGTATTTTCAGCTTTGTAGGCCCTGCAGTCTCACTTGCAGCTTCTCAATTCTGCCATTGTACAGTGAAAGCAACCATATACTGTGCATAAATAAGTGGCTATGTTCCAAAAAAACTGGACAAAAATAGGTTATGGGCTGGACTCTACTTATGGGACGAGAGCATGATCTTTGACCTCTGACTTAGATACATGGTCACCTTCCAAGAACTCATATGACAAATTTAACCTTTCTGATACACTTTCCTTGATAGCCTCTACAAGATTATGTTAGGTTACTTAATGTTTCATGACTGTATTATCTCCATAATTACATTATAACTATCTCCTGAACAAATATCAGCCAGATAGTTTAAAGTAGAATGACAGAGCTGAAGATCTAGTCCTACCCCTTTGTATCTATATGTATATCACTCTGTACCATATATGTTTATAACTGTTTATATATATGTCTCTCTAAATGTATATAGATATAGATATATAATTTGTTTGCTTGTTTGTTCATTTTTTGGCTAACTGGTCTTGTAGTTCCAGATTCTCGGTCTCCCCTGCCCAGCCCATTCTCTACCATTTTATTTTCATAGACAAAGACATAGATATTGAGTCCATGAAAGGTTAGGGTCAACTACTTGAAAAGTAGTAGATTTCTCTAGGTCTTCTGCCACACATCAGCCTCATCATAGTGCCTTGGAAGAAATGCCACAGCCTTTAGGAGGTTAGTTTCACTTGGCACTAGAATAATGAATAATCAATAGATGTGATTTGGGTCCTCATAGGTCTTTACAGATACATTGTGCAAAATTGACACAATGTGAGATGTTCTGGTTAGAGAGAATGAAGTGAAAGATTTGCTCTGCAGCTCGGGCGTTTCAGGGCTACTTTAAAAGTCTTCCTAGAACCGTTTCTTGCATGGGGTTTCTGCAGCTAAGTTCAAGTTTTCACTGAAGGTGGTTTTGACTCTAGACACCACCAACTGTATATGCAACTCAGAAGGATCAGCTACTCTACTTGGAATTAGGAGCTTCAGAAAGATGGATCCTGATGGCATATTTTACCTCCGAGATAAGGAAGTCAAGCTGGATGGGATATTGTAGGTAGTAATGACAGATTCTATTACAGTCTGTATTTTTCTCATTCTTCTGCTATTTGCTGACTGCTTACTACAGATCACACACTGGGCTATGTGCCTTGCATGTGTTTGTATCCACATGTTAGGGACTATCTGGCATTCTCTAATTACATAGGCATGCCTCAGAGATAGTTCAGGTTTGAGTCGAGACCACTGCAGTATAATGTATATTGTAATAAAGTGAGTCCAATGAAGTATTTGGTTTCCTAGTGCATATAAAAGTTAGGTTTACACTATACAACAGTCTATGAAGTGTGTAATAGCATTGTGCCTTTAAAAAGGTACGTAATTTGAAAGTACTTGATTGCTGAAAACTGCTAACCATCATCTGAGCTTTCAGCAAGTTGCAATCTTTTTGCTGGTAAAGGGCCTTGCCTTAGTCTAGCTATGAAACTCCCAGGTGGCATCTTCTTCCAATACAAGGCTGTTTAATCTACATTAAGAATCTGTTGCTGGGTGCCTGGGTGCCTCAGTTGGTTAAGCATTCAACTCTTGCTTTTGGCTCAGGGCATGATCTCATGGTTCATGAGATTAAGCTCTGTGTTGGGCTCTGCACTCACAGCATGGAGCCTGCTTGGAATTCTCTCCTGCTCTCTGTGCTCCTCCCCAGCTTGTGCATACCGCCCTCCCTCCCCAAATAAGCTTTATTTTGAAAATCTGTTGTTTAGTATAGCCATCTTCATTAATGATCTTAACTAGATCTTTTAGATAACTTGCTACATCTTCTACATCAGCACTTGCTGCTTCAACTTACACTACGCTGACACAGAGAAGGTTTCTTTCTATAAACTTCTGCTAGCTTCAGACGTTTCTTCTGTAGATGCTTCTCTTCTCACAGCCTTCATATAATTGAAGAGAGTTAGGGCCTTGCTCTGGACTGGGCTTTGGCTTAAGGGAATATTGTGACTGGTTTCATTGCCTATCCAGATCACAAAAATGTTCTCCATATCAACACTAAGACTGCTTCACTTTCTTATTCCTGTGTTTGGTGCAGTAGCAATTTAAACGTTCTTCAAGACTTTGCCTTTACATTCACAACTTGGCTAACTGGTGCGAGAGGCCTAAGGTCTTTTGACATGCCTTCCTCACCAACTAAATCATTTCTAGCTTTTGACTTAACATGAAAGATGTGCTACTCTTTGGCTTGGACACTTAGAGGCCATTCTGGGGCTACTGGCCTAATTTTAAAATTGTTGTGTCTCAGGGAATAAGAAGGCCTGAGAAGAGGGCGAGAGACAGGAGAATGGCTGGTTGGTGGAAGAGTCAGAACACACGCGACATTTATCAGTTAAGTTTGCCATCTTATATGGGCACGGTTCATGGTTCCCCCAAATAATTACAATAGTAATATTAAATATCACTGATCACAGATCACCATAACAAACAGAATAATAATGAAAATTTGAAATATTGCAAGTAATACCAAAGTGACACAGAGACACTAAGTGTGCAAATACTATTGGAAAAATGATGCCAACAGACTTGTTCTATTTAGAGTTGCCACAAACCTTCAGTTTGTAAAAACAAAAGAAAGGAAAACAACCCAGTATCTCTGAAGCATAATAAAGTGAAGCACAATAAACCAAGGTATGTTTGTATTAGAAGACATGTTCTCAAAAGCTGGTGACTCTCTCCTACTTTTAAGTATGGTGATTTTTAAGTGGTTTCTTTAAAGACTTTAGAATAGGCCTAATTGATTGCAACATGATAAATACTGGTGTTTTGGTATATGTGGGCTGTGATCTTTTAAGAATTTGTGAATTATGT
This sequence comes from Proteles cristata cristata, assembly GCA_017311185.1. Classification (NCBI taxonomy): domain Eukaryota; kingdom Metazoa; phylum Chordata; class Mammalia; order Carnivora; family Hyaenidae; genus Proteles; species Proteles cristata. The sequence goes on along the minus strand of JAESUZ010000164.1, from coordinate 658,087 downwards.
AAGGTCAGAAGACCTTCCAAAAAAGAAGCATTAAGCTTTCTTTGAAAAACACACCTATTGTCAATTTTTTTTTGGTTTATTTATTTTTGAGACAGAGAGAGAGAGAGAATGAGTGGAAGAGGGGCAGAGAGAGAAGGAGACATAGAATCTGAAGCAGGCTCCAGGCTCTGAGCTGTCAGCACAGAACCCAATGCAGGGCTCGAACCCACAGACTGTGAGATCATGACCTGGGCCGAAGTCAGACACTTAGCTGCCTGAGCCACCCAGGTGCCCCAATCAATTTTAAGACTTAATGTAGAAGGGCATCTTTATGCAAAGCCCACCTGCTGAGCGATTTTTTCATGAAATCATGGAGATCCCTCATGATTACTTCTTCATAAAGATCCAGAATAATCACAGCCATCCAGATGATCTAGTTAAGCTTTAGGTGTCATTTATATTTTTTTGTTTTAATTTTTGAAGATAATCACAGTGTGTTTGGTTTGGGTTTTGTAGCCTAATGGTTACAGAGGACCTGTCTGGCTGCTGCTCTTGGTGCTGGGGGGAGAAGTAACTTGTAACCATTTGCCTGATTCCATTTAAAACACAGAAGCTAATGAAAAAAAATTGAGGATACAAATACCACTGAGCTTTCCTATCACCTCATCCTTCCTACAGTTCTGTACATAAAATTGCAGATATTCCTTGCAAGGAGGAATAATTGGGCCAACAGACTCCAACGTGATGATTAGAGAAGTGAAATCACTTACAACTTAAGAGTGATACCCAATAACAGAAGATTGAAAGAAATGAATTGCTACAATGAGTTAAATTAAATTCAGCACAACTAATAGTAGATTAAGCAAACATTACAAATTAAAACCGAAGCTCCAGACAAACAAGGGAACAAATCTTGCCTGGAGCTGAGCTGCCTACAGACCCATCTGATAGCCATGATGTGTGCCTTTGCTCAGGGAAGCAGTTCTTGAATCCTTATTGGGGCTGGGGTGCAGGAAAAGGAAAGAAGTTGTGCTAATATCTGTTGTCACAACTAACAAAGCAGACTTGTGGTTCAGTGCAAGGAGCCATCCCTACGTAATGACCCCCACAAGAGGGCCTTGTGTGGAGTTGTCCTCAAAGAGCTTGAGGTTGGTGGAAGTCCTAAAATGAATGGGGAAAAGGTTTTACATTTTAGCAAGGGGATGGGGGTGTATCCCCACTGTTGTTTTTTGGACAGCATGACTTACCTTTTTTCCTTTTTTAAAAAAAAGTTTTATTGAAATATACATACAGAAAAGTGCACAACTGGTAAGTTTGCAATTTAACCTGTGTTCACCCGTGCAGCCAACTTTGAGATCAAGAAAAGGAATGTCACCAGAATCAGGGGGCATCCCCACTACTCCAGGTCACTACCCCCCAGGGGGTAATAACTATTTTACTGAGAATCTTGGCTCACTTAAGCAGTGCATTCCACCTCCCACCCAAACATTAACTTACAATGAGAGAAATAGATAGGAAGAGAGAGGGAGGGAGGAAGAAAGAGAATGGCATCAGAGAGTAGAGAGGGGCTTGTTTACTCTGGGAAAGGTGCTACAAATTCCTGGTTTGGAAGCTGGATGTTTGTAGAGCCAGAAGGAAAGACTGGATAAATCTTGGTGTTTAGTTTGCCAGCTCTATTTAAGGTGGATTCGTTGGAGGCCCAAAGCTGAGCATTCACAATAGGACTAATAATCTTAGTCCAGATAATGCCTTACAGACATTAACTAATTATTTCATGTGGCACCCTAGCAAAAAGTAGGTAAGTATTAGCGTACGTGCTTTATAAATTGAGTTAATAGGGATAAGAAGATTAAGGCAGCTCCCCATTTTTCAGTTTTGCCCATTGAGTTACTGCTTGATTTGCCACCTCTGTTCTCAGAGGACCTTTCAGCTGCCTGCCACTCTTCATGCATTCATCTCTTCATTTTACTTATTCATTCATCAAACATCTGTTCGGCTGCTTTTCTGGTACATGCATGGAGGATGCTAAAATGAATAAAGTATAGTCTATACTCAAAAAGGGATCATTTGTATAGGGGTTAAATCTTAAATCCTATCAGGGGGCCAGGCAGGTAATGCAGATGTGCGACTTCGCACGCATAGGACAGCAGGGAGTGAGGAGGATTGTGGCAAGCTGGAGGGGCCTCCCCATACGTTGATTATAACATGACAGCTGTCTCCAACACACGTCTATGATGAGGATTCAACAAAGGTCTCCAGTTTCCAAGACTTTTTGGAGGAGGGACGTGCTGTACCCCAGGGCAGTGTGGTGAATACTATAATACAAGGCTAAGCAGTACCATGGAAAGTCAGGAGAGCTATTCATTATAACAAAGGGACACAGGAAGGGTGTTAGTAGTAGACGCGAGAGCACCCAAGAGCGAGGTAAGAAGGCTTTCATGACAGATTTGTGACCATAAGATTCTAGAATGTGAAGCCAAGTGGAGGTCTAACTTATACATGGATGTCTCCATTGGTGGGGAGTTCAGTACCTTGAATGAACACTCCACTGCCTGGGTGAGGGTAAGTGAGCAGCAGTGTGGTGATGAAGAGCACTACAGACTTGGAATTAACCTGTCTGGGTTTGAATCCTGGACTGTACCACTTACTAGCCAGATAACCTTGGGGAAGTTATTTAACCTCTCCGTGCCACAGTTTACTCATCTGTAAATGGTGGTAATAAAAGAATTTGTTGCAAGGACAGAATGCAGACAAAACCTCAGTGCAGTTTCTACACATAGGAATCCCTTGGCAGAGTTGTTCCAACACAGTGGGGGCCAAGCCGAACATAAGAATTAGATAGGGTTCTCCAAATAGCGATAAACCACCGAACCCCTGAAAAGGACCAACATCCACAGTAAACAGAGTCATTATAAAATAGGTAGGCTCCTGCCTCTAAGCAAGGGAAGGGACTGAAGATCACCTTTGATGCTTTCATGGGTGTACTGTATGCTACATGGCTTTGATGTGCCCTGGGAACACTTGGGCTGTGCCTGTCACTGACAGACCTCACAGAAGAGATGAGTGAGAGCCTTGTACAAGGTAGACTCAGGTCTCCCAAACTGAGGACTCCAGTTGAGGAGAAAGGCAGGAGCAAAAGCACATTCTAGATTGGTTTCATCATATCAAAAGGACAAAGATATGAATTAAATGTCATTGGAGGATGAGAGTTCTGATACTTTTATACCTTAATTGGGATATTAGGTGCCTATGCTCTGAACTTCCTATCCTAAAATATATTTTTTAAAAAATTTGGAATATTTGAATTTGCAAAGTTCCTGAGTATGCCACCCTGTTTAAAAAAATTTTTTTTAATGTTTATTTTTTGAGAGAGAGAAAGGGAAAGAGAGAGAGAAAGGGAAAGAGAGAGCGAGAGAGAGAACAAGGGGGGAAGAGACAGAGAGAGAGGAGACACATAATCTGAAGCAGGCTCCAGCTTCCGAGCGGTCAGCACAGAGCCCTGTGTGGGACTTGAACCCACGAACTGTGAGATCATGACCTGAGCCAAAGTTGGACACCTAACTGACTGTGTCCAGGTGCCCCCCACCCTGTTTTTAATCTCAGTTCTCCTGGGTGGTTGATAATATCCACTTATTTTTGGATAGAGATACAAGGCCCACAGATCTAGGATAAATAGGATGGTAGAATTTTAGGGCTTTCAAACCATGATAACATCTAGTCAACCCATTTTACATATTGAGACAATGAAGCTCGGTATAGCAAATAATTTACTTAAGACCATGCAACCGTTTAGTCCTGAGAATCTGGACTTGAATCATTTCTACAAATTCCCTGGTAGTTTATTTCAAGTTTTTCCAGCTATTAACCGAAAGATCTTGGCTAAATCTTTTAACCTCCTTGAGCTTTGATTTCTTTCTTTCTTTCTTTTTTTCTTTCTTTCTTTCTTTCTTTCTTTCTTTCTTTCTTTCTTTCTTTCTTTCTTTCTTTCTTTTTTTGTAAACAGAGGTAGTAATCATAAATTCTGTAATTCAGAGAGTTGCATGAAGAATCAACTAGGATAATGAATGGGAAAGCATTTTGTAAACACTATAAAAGGCTATACAAACTTTAGGTATAATTATTGTCTGAAGCAATTTGGCAAAATAGTAGGAAGTCTACACATTTAACTCATGGAAGTCGCTGGAGTTTTAGAATTGGAAAGGATCCTTGGAGGCTATCTAAGTGAATAAGTAATTGAAGACATTGTTATGTGTCTTGTTACTCTAACCAAAGGATCTTTTAAAATGTGCACTTGTAAACTGCCTTCCTATGCAAAGAGGAACATTTTGATCATCTCTGAAAAAAGATTTTCCCATCCGTGGCCTGGACATTCCCAGGACGGATCCACAATCTGACTTATTAAGAATGGTACCACTTTGATTGAACTGTCTGGCTTCAATTTTGCAGGACTGGGTGTGGATCATACAGTCCCTCTTTTTAGGGTTAAATGGGGCTAAATGGATAAGAGGATACAGCAGGATTTGGGGCAGGAGAAAACTTAGCCTCTGATCTAGCATCCAATAGCCAGGACATGCGAAGGCCACAGTGCCCATAACCAAGTTCTCCTTTCGAGATTTGCTCCTTATTTGTTACAGGAAGCAAGGAGGCCAGTACTGCAATCCACGGGTTGTAAGAAAATGCCTTTATTCCCTTGCCCTGCTAGTAAGCAAAGCATACAAAGTCAAGATTGGTAGGAGGAAATTTGGGCAGGGCTGACATTTTCACCAGCCTAAGTAGGGTTTTGAGGGCCTGGAAATTTCTGAAAACTATTGGAAGGTCAGGTTTGGTCATGGAGATAATTTTTTTTAATGACCAGAGAAGGAAGAGAAACTCACTATATAACCCCCTCCCTGGTTCCTGTGCGTGTTGGGCACCACAGATCAGAGCTGGGAAGGTTAAGGCCTGTGAAAGGCGGACCTGCTTTCCTATGCTGCCCACCCTCTTAAGATCCTGCATTCTGCTGGCTCCCCAGGTAGTTGCACACCTGCTGTGAATAATTCAAGGGATGAAGCAGGCTCTGTGAGAACCGGCATCAGGAAACAAACGGCTATGTGGACCAGAGTTCATAAATCCGTGACAGCTCGAGCCTGGGTTTCAGAGCATTTGAGAGGACATTGGGCCCACTGTGGCCCAGGTGAGGGGACGCGGGCACCCTTGAATGACACTGCAGGCCAAGCTGCCTATCCACCACCAAGGAAGACACCTCCCTGGGTCGGGTTCACGTTCACTGCCTCTTCTGGGAGATCGCTGTAGTGCTGCCCGCAGCGTCTGCCCCGTGTAGCTGACCTGCATCACAGCTGTGATGATGCTTGTCACTGAGGAGAGGTTTCAGCCTCGGGAATAGCCTTAAAGAGGCCTTTTAATTCCTCCTGGGACCTCTGTCTGTACCTTGGGATTGTGGCAGGGTCACCTCAGTTCTGACAGCTGAGGAGAGCAGGAATCTGCCATTCAGTTCCTCCTCTTGTCTTTTCGTCAACCCCTTGCTCTTCAGGAAATGCCACACTATTGCTTAGTGCAAATGCATTATGAAAACATAACAAACAACAGAAAAAACAGCACACCCAAGTCAGAAAATTATGATTGAGCAAAATCTATCCAGCGCTTTGTCATTAACCAAGTGCTATAAATTCCGCTTCTCTAAGTATTCTGTTATAACTCTTAAACTTGTGAATGTGTGTCCTTTGGCCTGACTTCTTTTACAGCAATTTGTCTTACACCCCCATCCATTTTGCCCAGTCCTCTTCCCCATCCCCTAACTCTGGAAACCACTAACTTGTTCTCTATCTATGAGGTTTTTGTTGTGGTGGTTTTATTTGTTTAGATTCTACATATAAGTGATATCATACAGTGCTTGTCTTTCTCTGTATGAGTCATTTCACTTAGCTTAAAGCCCTCAGGCTCCATCCACGTGGTTGCATAAGGCAAAATTTCCTTTTTTTATGGTTCAGTAATATTTCTTTCTTTTTTAAATGTTTTTATTTATTTTTGAGAGAGAGATAGAGATAGTGTGAGCAGGGGAGGGTCAGAGAGAGGGAGACACAGAATCCAAAGACAGGCTCCAGGCTCTGAGCTAGCTGTCAGTACAGAGCTCGACCCGGGGCTCAAACCCACGAATCACGAGATCATGACCTGAGCTGAAGTCTGAAGTCCGATGCTTAACCGACTGAGCTACCCAGGCACCCCACAGTTCAGTAATAAGTGTGTGTGTGTGTGTGTGTGTGTGTGTGTGTGTGTGTATGTATGTCTTTGTACATTCAACAATTAGGTTGTTTCCATGTCTTGAATATTGTAAATAATGGTGCAATGAACTTGGGGACGCAGATATCTTTCTGAGATAGTAATTTTGCCTTCATAAGATAAATACCCAGAAGTGGAATTACTGCCTGATACGGTAGTTCTATTTTATTTATTTATTTTTTAAATGTTTTATTTATTTCTAGGAGAGAGAGAGACAGCGTGAGCAGGGGAGGGGCAGAGAGAGAGGGAGTCACAGATTGAAACAGGCTCCAGGCTCTGAGCCGGCAGTCAGCACAGAGCCCAATGCGGGCCTCGAACCCACGAACCGCGAGATCATGACCTAAGCGAAAGTCGGACGCTTAACCGACTAAGCCACCCAGGCGCCCCGGTAGTTCTATTTTTAATTTTTTTAGGGTCTCCATACTGTTTTCCACAGTGGCTGCACTAATTTATGTTTCCACCTGCAGTGGGATAGAGGGTTCCTTTTTCTCTACATCCTCATCCTGTTATTTCTTATCTTTTTTTATAGTAGCCATTCTAACAGGTAGGAGGTGATACCTCATTGGGATTTTGATATTCATTTCTCTGGTGATTAGTGATGCTGAGCACCTCTGTGTGTACATGTTGGCCATTTATGTGTCTTTTTTGGAAATCCTATTCCAGCAAGTTCTTCTCTAAGGCTTCTGGGTTTTTGCCCTTGTGAGTTGTATACTCTGAACACTATATAGTCCTTTCTGGCTCTTGATTCTTCTTTCTCTTCTAATATATCTCCATGACTTTCTGAAACCAGTGTATTCTTTCCATCCCCCTAAACTCTACATTCAAATGGTTACATGTCATACAAGTAAGGGCATGTACTTCAAGCTCTTCTTAAATCTCTTGCCCATGCTCCTGTCATCTAAGTACCGTACCTTCTGATGGATTCAGTTCATTCAAATTCAACTAGCATTTATTGGATGAACACCAGTTCTAAAGCCCTAGACTAGATGCATGGGCTCTGTGTGTGGTTTGTTTTGTGTAGCCTGTTTTCCAACTATTCATCCATGCTCTATTTATCTGAAACATAAGATAGAAGGAGTCTTTGCTTACTGAAACTAATAGATTGATCTCTTAACATGCCTAACTTTTCTACTTTCTGATAGTTAAAAGTGTTCAACAGTAACAGTGACACAATAAGAATCTTAACCATCTACTATTATTTTCTCTACCAAAATGGGATAAGTGAAATTCAACAGGTTTACCTATAATATTGCTTTCTTGATTATTCTCCCAAAGGAGTATTTGTTTCATTCTTAAAATGCAAACATACCCAAAATTCAAGATATGGGTTTAACCATGTTGCCCCTTCTTTTTCCAAAGTCCCCATATTGGAGTATTCTCAGGAAGGAAATTGGACTGCTTTCAGTGAGCACATGCTTTTCTGCCACTGCCCTATTCCTAACAGAAGGTTTAACACTGAGAGGTAGAATGACCTCAGCTATGGACATTAAACCCTGGATATTCCATTATTTGTGTGTGATTTCTAACAAGTTATAGTCCTTGGATGTAAAGTGTTGGTATAATAATAGTACCAAGTTCATATGGATTGTTAAGATAATGAAATGAGTTAATATGTGTGATCTAGCACAGTCCCTGACATAATGCCTTTTTGAAAGGTATGTTGGAAATAAAAGAGTTGCTAGAATCCTGAGTGGGTGGATAAGGTATCTTACGTTTAAAAATGGTTCATTCTTAGCAGCACTTAACACATTATATTGATGCACTTAATTTGATGGTTACAGATATTTCTGAAACATGTATTTGGATTTTTCCTAAATTGGGATATCAATGGATCTGAAGGCTCTCTGGCTGAGAAAAGAAAGGAAGGGACGAAGGAAAGGTAGGAGAGAGAGAGAGATCAGTTAAAGGGTGTTGGTTGTCAGATGGACTTGTCTCACATTGGGCAGGACAGGTTTGTATATTGAAAGCTTCTATATGCACGTAACTCAACATTTGAGGCAACTGCTATGATAACATAGGTACCTACACCTTGAGTGCCGATGGTCCCTGATGTCTCACTGGGAGGTGCCCACTGGATGTGACCACCTTCTTTTCTCAATTCACAGTGTTTATTTATATCCTTAATTTTTTTCTCACATCCTTCTTTCTATTCCAGTATTTTGTATTTTGTAGAAGCCCAGTGCCTTTTTGCCCCATCACATGGTGGATGGAATTAGATGGAATGCTGCCATTCACTCGGGCGAGGCTCAAATCTGCTGACAGGATGATGAATTCCTTCCAGTCCAGAGCCAATAAAACCCTAACAAGGGTTAGAGCAGTACCAAAGCTGGAGGGGTATTGCAGAGGGGGATTGGGAACAGTTGCTCCCCTTGGTCTCATTTTCCGAAAGTGGCATCTTTCATCAGTTTTTAAAAGGTGCAACATTCGACTTGAAAATTGTCAAGATGATGATGAAAAGGGGAAGCAGTGAGTAAACAAAAGTCAGTGTGGGCAAAGAGTCAGGGTGAAGCCTGGAGACCTCACAGCAGGATGTCACAGCCTGGCCCCTTTTCTATACCTTCCTCCACTCCCACCCCCACACCAACCAGTGTTATAGATTGAGAACTTCCCACCTCTCACCCACTTAGTTGCCCTTCTTGGGAAAACCTAGCTGTGCATCTGTATGAAAGCTGACCCTCTTCACCCCATATTGCCCCAGAAGCTCCCATAGTACCTAGCTGAACTAAAGCCATGGCCTCAGGACCCTGCAGGATCCACCCCCGCCTCTGACTCTGATCTCTTTCCCCCTCACTGTGCTGTGGCCACATGGACTTTCTTGCTGTTCCTCAGATGTTCTCATCATATTCCTGTCTCAAGGTCTCTGCATTTTTGTTCCCTTACTTGGAATGTTCTATTCCAGATGTTTACATGGCTGATGCACTCCCTCATTTAAGTTTCTTATCAAATGGCACCTTCTCAAAGAGGCCTTCTCTGACCACCTGAGCTAAAGAGCTTCTGCTGTCATTATCTTTTCTCTATGTTACTATTTTCTCCACATAACACTGGGCATCATATTACACATGCATCAGATTGTTGTATGACCCCCAACAGAATGTAACTTCCATGAGGGCAGAGACTTTGAGTGTTTTGTCCATTGCTATATCCCACTGCTAGACCAGTACTCTGTACCTCATAGGTGCTCAATACTTTTGTTGCAGAAATGAATAGTGAGTGATTTTCACGGACCCGTCTAATCATACACCCGTTCATTGCATGGTGACTAAATGAGTTGACATTGAGTATCAACAATATGCAAAGATGAAGATGTCATGATTCTTGCTTTCTAGGAGGTGGCCTTTGTGACAGGGAGATAGATACATAAACAGATTCAGATACATGAAGAGGCATTATAAAAAAGTTTTGCAGGTGCAATGATAGAGCTATAAAAAAGAATATTTCCTTGGGGCGCCGGGGTGGCTCAGTCATTTAAGCCTCAAACTCTTTATTTTGGCTCAGGTCATGATCTCACAGTTCTTGAGTTTGAGCTCTGCATTGGGCTGCAATGTCAACGCAGAGCCTTTTTGGGATTCTCTCTCCTCGCTCTCTCTGCTCCTCCCATGCAGGCATGCTCTTTCTTTCAAAATAAATAAATAAACTTTAAAAAAGGATATTTTGTCAAATACAATGTCACAGAAGCAGCAGATAATATGCTGACATTAAGTATACTCACTTAAGGATTGAAGCCACACATAAACGGGTATGGTGTGTGTGTGTGTGTGTGTTCAATGGTTTGGCCATAAAGGTTTCATAGAGTTTAGAGAAGGGCTCAAAATGCTTTTGCAGTGCTGTTACAGTATGTCAAAAAGGTGAAGAATTCACTCTCTTTCCCCCCAAATGAAATAGAAGCTGCTGCATTTTTCCCAGGTGGGCCCAGGCATTGTACAAGACCCACATATTTTTCAATAAGAGACTCACATTTGCTGTGATGCTAGAAGCTTCTAATGGGCCTCTGAGGGTTGTAAATTATATCAAATAATTTTCCAGATACTAAGCTGTTGTTTTTTAAAGGATGGAGATAGGAGGGGTGAGGATAAATCTTTCTTTGGATCCTGAAATTATGCCTTCTTTCAACCATATTCAATAAATCTTTTTGAATGTTCATTCATTCAACAAACATTTACTGGGTATCAACTATGTGAGAGGTGCCATACTGGACCATGGGGCCATTGTTGGTGTGTTAAAATCTGTAGATCTTTACTGGAAGACTGCTAGAATTTGGTGTCACTTTTTGTTTGCTTTAGCATTTCCATTTCATTGCTGTTGTTTTATTACACCTTTATTGTAGTCAGATAATACAAAGGTATATAAATATGTATAAAGGAAAAATAAGTAATGTTCCTCTCTTCCTCCTCATTCCTACCTCCCCTTGTAATTAATCTTTCCAGTAATTTGATGGGATTTTTCTATTCCATTATCTTAGTGTGCATGCACACACAATAATACAGTCTTTGCTTTTTAAAAAATTCTATTACAAAAATGAAATCATATAATACATATCACTCTAAAATGTACTTTTAAAAACTTAGGTAAAAAGAATATCTTTCTAGGTCTTATTATATTTGATAAGTTCATAATTTTCTGTAGAATAGCTATAATGTAGCTACCCATTTTTCTATTCTTAGACTTTTACAGCAATCATATTTTTTTTCTATAAGATTCCGGTTTTAAGTAAACATCCTCATACATATTTTCTTTTAAAATTGTTTTTAAAAGTTTGTTTATTTAGAGAGAGATAGAAAGTGAGAGTGGGAGAGAGAGAGTCCCAAGAAAGCTCTGCACTGTGAGCACAGAGCCTGAGGCAGGGCTTCACCTCATGAACTGTGGGATCATGACCTGAACTGAAAACAAGAGCATGATACTTAACTGACCGAGGCACCCAGACACCAATATTTTCTTTTTTTTTTTTAATGTTTATATATTTATTTTGAGAGAAAGAAAGAGTGAGCATGAGCAGTGGAGGGGCAGAGAGAGAGGAAGAAAGAGAATCCCAAACAGGCTCCATGCAGTGAGTGCGGAACCCAATGCAGGGCTCTATTTCACTAACCATGAGATCATGACCTGAGCCAAGATCAAGAGACAGACACTTAACTGACTGAACCATATGCCTCCCTCATACATATTTTCTTTTGTATTGATGCTTTTATTTCTGTTGAGTGGATTCTGATGTGATGGTCATGTCAATGGGTAAATGAATTTTTAATCTTTTAACAAGTGCAGCCTGATTACCTTTCTAAAATATTGCAGCAATTTATATTTTCTTCAGAAATGTATGGGAATGCTCTAATCTTATCCCCAGCACTGGATGGCATTAGTATTTTGAAGTTCTGTCAAGAATGATGATACTAGGGGCGCCTGGGTGGCTTAGTCGGTTAAGCGTCCGACTTTCGCTTCATGGTTTCGAGCCCACGGGTTCGAGCCCCGCGTCAGGCTCTGTGCTGACTGCCAGCTCAGAGCCTGGAGCCTGTTTCAGAGTCTGTGTCTCCCTCTCTCTCTCTAACCCTCCCCTGCTCATGCTGTCTCTCTCTCTCCTAGAATTAAATAAAAATATATGTATAAAAAAAAGAATGATGATACTGGTCCCTCAGTAATGATTGCTCATTATTGCTTTAATTTCATTAACCTGACTATCCCTGGGGTTGGGCGTTGTTCATACATTTATTGGGTATTGGCATTTCATATTATAAATTCACATCCACATCCCTTTGCATGTTTTTCTCTTGAGTGTTCTTTTTCTTCTAGATGTGTAGGAACTCTATGTAACATAAATTAGGCTTTGTTGGTCACATTCTAAGTATATAAAGATAAATTATCTTATATACTTAAATTTCTGTTATGTAGAGTTCCTCTACATCTGTATATGTTTATTTTTATGATTTCTCCCTCTTTTTTGCATAGAAAACATCCCTCCTCAATGTTTTGAATATGGTACCATGACCTTGATAAGCCAGTCTTTGAATTAGAGCCATGTCCATTTATAGTGCTTTGTGGCTACACTTTAACCTTTCAGGATCTGGTGCTGCCACCTGACAAAGATGCCACTTGCATTTGCCTTTTCCTTCCCACTCTTCTTCCTGATTTTAGAGGAGGTTTACTTGCTAACCATAGACCTTGTGTCCTGTCATCAATACCTCGGATACTTCTACTGGAAAACGTTTGGGATGCTCTGCACCACAAAGTAAGACTACTGAAAGTCACGGCCATTAAAAGACATCGTAGCATTTCCCAACATCTTAAGGCCGTGTCTCGCTTTGGGAAACATCACTAGCAAAATATCCAGTTTGGCATGGAGCACACTAGCTCACCCCTTTCCTGTAGAACTGCATCTCTGATCACAATTGCTTTCTCTTTCTTTAACCCTTTTCTCTGAAGGGGTCATCCCAATTGCCTACTACCTTTGACACTTTAGTACTTCATCCTGGGAGTTGGATTTTATACAGAATCAATTTAATGAAATTATGCCATTTATTTTGCATCTAACACATTGTTAGGGCATCCACAGTCCTGGGCTTGAGCACTCCAGCACATCACCTTGGTAACTGAGTCATTTGTTCCTCTTGACAGGACTAATGTGCTGTCCTTCAAATTCATAATCAAAGATGACTTCTGAAAGGGGCAAGTTATTAGGTAAGTTTCTCGAATGATGAGGATCATTAGGGATGTATAGATTTTAATGAACATTTTCCCTGTCTTTATGACTAAGCTGTTAGAGAAAGCTAGAACATTAGAGCTACAAGAGAGCTCAGGCAAGAAAACTGAGACAGAGAGAAGTAAAACAAACACACTCAAGTCTCATTGCACATTAATATACACTAGTAGTCTTCACAGAATATGATAGTCACAGACACAATAATAATGGGACTTACATCTGGATTCTGGTAAATAGAAATAGGGTCCAATAGATACACATTCATATGTGTATCATCGTATCTGTGGGACACTGACCGCTTCTAGAATTATTAAGGGCAATTCAAACCACAGTTCATAGCAACAAGACCATCTGGACCTTTCCACTCATTTTACAGCTGCAGAAATGGAAACACAGGGAAATAAAGTGACATGCCCCAAATTAATGTAATAATTAAGCTGCATTGTCAAAACTTGAATCCATGTGCCCTGATTTATTTTCTGGTCTTAGTCCTCTCCCTACTGCTTATTGTCCATCTCGTTGATGCACTTAGTTGTAGGAGTCATTTTTTTCTCATGAATAGTAAAGTTGAAGACCAGCTCTTTTGGGGGACCATTATCTACTGGGGAGCAAGATACATTGCTTTGGCTGCCTCCCAGCCAAAGAGGATTATGTTGGCTTGTTTCTTTATTCAGAAAATATGTATTGGTCATTTCCTATGCTAGAGGTTTAACAAATACCTGTGGAGTTGTATTGAACTGATCTGCATTGTTGAGGTATCAGAGGTAGGTGCCTGAGCAAGTGACTAAGATTTCATTTTACTGGTTAGGATAAAAGATGCAGCACACTGAAAATAAACAAATCCCTTTTTAACAATTTCGTTTAAAATGTATGTTATATAATTGAATAGAAGTACAAATAAAAGGCACCTGGTACAGCTTGTTCTAACTTCTCTTTTATTAGAATCTAAGTGGTAACATTCATTTCTAGACAGTGTCACCGCTGTTGGTTTTGTTCATTATTGGATATTGTAGTTATTGCACTGTGAAGGGAGAAGCCCTGGGCTTATAACTGCCGGGCCTGGCAAGTGGCCTAAGAATGAGACACACTAGCTGATGGGCTTTTTATAGAGTTAGTGTGTCAGAAATCATCTTCAGGAAGCAAAGTGTCCCCTCCCAGTGGCCTGCTTCCTCAGGGGAGGACGGGCGCTTTTTCTCCTTGGGCCGTAGATGTAGTGTGGTTCTCAGCCCTGAAGATGCTGCCTGATTCCCAACCAGGTGCCCAGGGGCAGCTGGAGGCGGGAACCCAGGAGGCTGACATGGTTGTGGTCATGTGCCCCAGGAAGCCAGCTGCGAAAGCACCAGGGTCTGCAGTCCTGCAGGAGCCCTGACGTTTCATTATTCTGATTCTAACTGTGTGAGTAGGATTTGTGGACAGGCTTCAGAACCGGGAGAAAGAGAAAGAAGAAGAAAAAAGGCAGACTGTAAATTACAACAGTAATTTATGGGCCAATGTCGAGCACACTTGCACCGTGATCTCCGCCCCTAATAAATACATTCCTGTGACTTATGAGGCTGTAACAATCCTCCCCCTGATGATTTCTGCATTAAGTTGTTGCTGTTATTATTATTGTACATGTTTGGTAATGCAGGGCAAAAATCAATATTGGGTGTTTTGGTTCTTTTAATATGGAGAATAAAATTCTTTTCCTCTCCCACATCCTTCACCCCTTAACTAAAAACTCTTTCAAAACTGGGAGATAGAAGATTGGCTTTGGGGTTTATCCTTTGCTGTGTCCTAACCTGCTAGGAAGATTTCAAGGCAGAACCATAGTCAAATCAAGTCACTTTGCTGTGTTCTTTTTCCCCCTGAGAGGAAGAGAGAGGCTATTTTCTTCCCCTGGGAAACTCTTGTGTGGAGACTTAGCTGTCTCAAGGGGATCCAAAGAAGCAATAAATGCATAGGGAGCAGGTACCAACTTCCGGGCAAACTGAGGTCTCCCCTTTTGTCCACCTTTGTGCATGAGAATGCTCCCCTGAAGGGAAGGTCCAAGAAACCTGCTGCACTTTCAGTTGTCTTACTCTATGTTTTACAGACATACCTAAATGTTGTTTGCTCCCACAGTGTGGGCCTACTTGGGAATTTAGCTCTGGGCTTTTAAATAAGACATAAATCACATACACTAAATATCCTACCATGTTGTTTACATTTTTTCAGTGTTTATTTTTGAGAGAGAGAAACAGAGTGTGAGTCGGGGAGGGAGAGAAAGAGAGGGAGACACAGAATCCAAAGCATCTCCAGGCTCTGAGCTGTCAGCACAGAGCCCAACACGGGGCTTGAACTCACGTACTGCGAGATCATGACCTGAGCCAAAGTTGGACACTTAACCAAGTGAGCCACCCAAGTGCCCCATATCCTATCATTTTCAGATACATTTTAATTGATATTTCTCATTTAATCATTATGTCAGCCCTTGGAAATGGCTATTCGTCCTTGCCATTTTCGGGTCAGGAAACTGAGGGTCAAGAAGGAGGTATGTTCCTCAAGGTCGGTGGGATTCAAGTTTCCTCTAGGAAAAGAGCAGTATCCCCACCTGCCCTGGTTGGTGCCTCTGGAATAGCACAGCATTCACCAGCAGCACAGACATGAGCTTGCTTTTACACTCCACCACAGAGTTTCAGTAGACACACCAGATTCAGTGGGAGCTTTGAAGACTCTTGGTGTTTAGAGCAACTTCCCTGAGAGGACTTGGGGCACAGAGAGACTTTGCTCTATTCTGAGAGTGTGTTTACAATTACCTAATATTAGCAGACCATTTGTAACTTAGACACCAGACAGAGTTTAAGTGTCCTAAAATTTCTAGAAGATGGCTAAGCCTCTACCCTCTCTAGATGTATTCCATGTAGATATAATGCCCTTTACAGTGCTTCTGAGATTTTCAAAGGGTTTAAACATCCTTGTGGTTACTTTTGGCCTGAAAGCTCCTGCTTCTGCTGAATTAGTTCATCTTGGAAATTGTCTTGATGCCCCTCTGTTGTCTGGGATGTATGATAGGACTGAGGACCTTGGCCATCTTCCTTAATTTCCTTCAGACAGACCATTCATGCAAGAGTTGGGGGGGGGGATATATAGAAAACTACTGATGTTTTGGTAGGATAGGAGCATTTACACATCACCACGTGACTCCTTCTCAACTCAGTTCCCATTTTCTACCTCTTACCAAGACTCCCTATGCTCCTGCCCTTCGTTCCTCACTTGTCCCCCCTCCTGCAAATTCTTGTCTGTCTTGAATGCATTTCAGTTTAGCTACCTTCTTAGTTTCCTTCTGACACATGCCCTCAGAGGTTTACCTTCCCCCTGCAATCAACTTACCAAGGATATTTTCCTCAAAAAGACTGTTCGCTCTCTGAGAGCAATTCTGATGCCAGCGGAGTACTATGTAAATAATAGTCAAACAACGTAAATAAATAGTCAAACAATAAACAGAAGAACTCAGTCTTGAGTGTACATTATAACAGTGATAGCAATGATTGGTATTGAAAGTTTTCAGTTTTCGGTGTGCTTTGCCTGTAAGTATTTTTATCCATGCAGCAATTCCTATGATCCGGATTTTCAGATAAAGAAACAGAGTAATATTGAGGCAGGAATAGAGTGCAGGCTCCTTGACATTTTTAGAGCTCTTTCTCCATCATGTCAATGCATGTCTCCTTCTATTCCAGTCCACACCACTACACTGATTGGCTTCTGTGTTTCATTGTCACACAATGAATCAAACTTGAAAACTTCAGCCATCTCTGATTTCTATATGTCACTGGCCTCCCTGGACCTTAAGCTCTGAGGAACTGACCCAGGTGGGCTCCTAGGTCCCCATCCTTTTGTCTTTTTTCTGGAGTTCCAGAAACACTGTGTGGTGAAGGCTCTGCCTAATAGAAGTAGGTCGTGAAGCTGTGTCACAAGTATGACCTGGTTCTTTAAAATTTGTGGACTATTTCTCTCTCTCCATTGGCTGCTACAGCCAGCCTGCATGAACAGTATTGGTTTCCTTTCCTTATATTTTTTTCTATATTAACATTTCTTCAACCTGGAAATGCTTTATCACATGGATCAAGGACATGTTATAGACCCAGCTAGGCAGGGTTTAAAATGGTTTCACCCACAGGATTTCATGAACCAGCTGTGAGCCAGTTTTTGGTCCTCTTCACCATCTCTTTATATACTTGTCCCCACTCTCTCTCCCAAGTATGCATTATCTGGACCATTATGGAACTCATCAGCAGAGGGGCCCTGACCTCTGGCTGACCTTGGCCTGCCGATGCCCTGCCATGCACTCCAATTACTAGAATATGTAGAGGTAGCTACAGCCTTCTGAAACCCTTGGAAACTTATAGCTTTGTCAGGTCCTTACTTCTTTGCAGTGGCATTTGGTGACTTCTAGATCCTGTTGGCATTTCTCTTTTCCAGTGACATGTGTGCTCATTCTAAAAGGAAAACTACAGAGCTGTGGTTGGTCTCTCTTATTGGAAAACTGTAATTTTCCACTGCTTGGCCTGTTTTTCTTAGATGATGGGCTATAAGAAGGAACAGTGAGAATATGAGGAAATCGGTTAATTTCTTTGCTACCAGCAACATTATTATTATTTTTCTTTATGTATTGTCAGGGGGCGGAGGCATCGAGAGTTATGTTGACTTGAGGCTCCCAAGTCTCTCTGCTTGTCTTTTAAACTTCATCTTCATTCCTAAATTGACCATAGTGGTCCAAAAAGTTTAATGGTTTTGGTAGCATTTTGTAATATATTCATTAATCTTTTTTTCCCCCTAAGCATGGGTAATAAAGAAAAAATGTCACTATGCTCTGAATTTTAGAAGCAGAAGAAAATTAGTTATCTGTTATATAATATGCTCACAGCATCATATAAGTCTTTACACTGGAAATAATGCTCCAAGCTGTTTTGTTCTCCATTTGCTGTGGTTCATTTAAGTGTTGAATGCTAAACTGGCCTATTTACCAAACTCAGAAATGTAGTAGGTTGAATTCTATGAATTTGCTGATTTTATAGATCAAAAGCATTAAGATATAGACATTTTTACAGCGTCTAACCTGTATCAGCAGCATTTGGCAAAGCCTGATGGGAAGCAGGAGAGACCATCTCGTATATCCCCCTGTCTCCTGGTGAGACTGCATTTCAGTCATACTCCGAAGAATTTCGTAACTCACACTTTTGAACCTTTTTTGTCCATGAGTGAAAATCCCTGCTACTGTTCTGGGCTAGTTGAGGGATTAACATCACTATTAAAGCAGGGAATGTATTATTCCAGAAGCTCACAGAAGTTGCAGTTATCTCTGCTCTCTAAGATCTTACAGGACACCTCACACTATGTGTCTCTCTTGGTAGGCATGATTGGGGTTTTATTATTTTTATAGTTTTTATTTTTTGATAATTAAATTGGGGCTCATTTCTTTTTTAAAGGCAGATTAAAAACTTTTTTCTAGTTTATCAAGAGAATCGATGCACATCACCATATATGTTTAAGGTTACAGCACAATGGTTTGACTTGAATATACTGTGAAAGGATTACTATCATTAGCCACTATCATCTCATGTAGACAAAAGAAAAATAAAAAGAAGACAAAAAAATTCCTTTTTTCCTTGTAATGAGAATTCTGGATCTACTCTCTTAACAACTTTCCTGTATATCATAGAACAGCATTAGTTGTAGTCATTCTGTTGTCAATTACTGGTACTTACCTATGTTACGACTGCATGTTTGTACTTTCTGACTACCTTTCTCCAATTTTCCCTTCCCCTACTCTCTCTTCTGGTAAACAAAAATCTGATCTCTTTTTTCTATGAATTATCATTTTCTCTTGGTTCCACATATAAGTAAAGTCATACAGTATTTGTCTTTCTCTTACTTGACTTATTATAATACCCTCGAGGTTGGTCCATTTTATTGCAATGGCAGGACTTCTTCATTTTTTTAAAGGCTGAATAGTATTCCATGGAGAGAGAAAGAAAGAGAGAGAGAGAATTGTGTCGCACAACTTTTTAAATCCATTCATCAACGGACACTTGGGTTATTTCTATATCTTGGCTATTATAAACAATTCTGTGAACTTGGGGGTGCAGATATCTTTTCAAGTTAGTGTTTCATTTCTTTGGATATATTCAATTGAGATTTTAGCAGTGTAGAGCAATTCTCTGTTCTTTTCACTTCTTGCCAACCAGCTATGCATTTCCATGTTCATCCAAAACCACTGAAGTCTGGCTCTGATTTGTGACTTGCTTGAGATTGTGTCTCAGATCTTAGACTGGAATGTAAAAATAGAAGTTGTTAAACATCTTGTTGGCTACCTTAGAAGGTAGGTCTTCTAGATGAAGAGATTGAATCTGCTTTACTCAAGCAATGATATTTCCAGACAAAGCAAAGTCATGGTGATAGTCTGTGGACTTTGGGTAGTTTTCCCAGCACGTGTATCAAAGCCAGATGCTCCGAATGCCTGCCCTTCCTCTTAAACTCCTCACTGAGTGTAAGAGGCTGTAACTTGTCTACACTCCAACTGGCCCTTCGCCAGCAGTTCCTGACACCCAGAGGTTACTTCTCAGAGGTTCTCTCAAGCCAGTACCTATTCTAAGCATTGGTCTTAACATGGACTTATGCTTTTGTTTGCCTTTAACACATAGCCACCCAATCCTGGGTGTGTTCATTATAGCATGAGTTTGAGGTACTAGATATTTTTTTTGCAATGAAGAGGATGAATGCAACATCTATTCATTTTCTGAGGAGCTGAACTCACAGCCTTCATATGCCATGACGTTATTCCAACACAAAAGACACATGATTTGGATTTGGGCTGTATAATACATATTTTTATGCAATATTTAAACTCTCTTTAAGTGAGATAAAAACATCTAATATAGTTCTTGGCCCTTCACAGACTCCTTCCAGATGCCAAAAAGATATAGAATAATTGGCTAAAGAGGAAAGAGAAGAGGCTTTTGAGTCAGAAGGCTTAGGTTCAGGTTATATATTGGCCACTTGCATGTGTCTGACTTTAGGCCACTCTTTCACAGCCTTCTGTTCCCATTTGCAAAAGTGGGGGGGGGTGTGCACCTTTCAGGATTGTCTCATGGGCATAAAATGTAATTGTGGGAGCAACAGTGCTTTGAATAAAGGCCTACATAACCTAAAGGTAGTGCATGTCTTTTACCCTCCAGGTCTGATTCTTATGAGGCCTCAGATGTCTTTGCATAATTGGACAAAAGGTTGGGCTGATATATCTTATAAGTGGATTTTTTCCCCAAAATTGATAAGCAACTCTGAGTCCCTACCAGTTTCTTGCCCATTGGGAAGCAGCTGTGGTGGTGAAGGGCTTCTAGGGGTGTGTGGCAGGCTGGGGCCCACAGTTACAGGAGACACCCCTTCCCAATAAGCCCTAGATTCCCACCCTCCTACAGTTTGTTGTTAATGAGGGATCTGGGTCCAAACCCAGTTTTCCCAGGTCTCAGGAATCTATAGCCTAGCTAAATCATTTCCCTGTGGCCTTTAACCTAAAAAGATTACATTTCATAAGTAGGGGCTGAAGGAGAGTGAGCAGGAGAGGACCAGTCTACTGTCAGAGGAAAAAATCAAATTTTTTATGTGATGTCGCTGCATTAAATGGGCCAATCTCATGTCATGTAACATGTGAGTAATGGCTCTAGCATGTGATGTCAAAATTTTCCACATGTCTCATAAATAAATCCAGCCACACCCCTCCCCCCAACCACCTCCCAAACGCTATTCGTTTTTGAACCTCAGCTTGCATCCCAAATTAAGAATGCGTTCACATTCAAGGTTAAAGGTACAATGTCCCCTTTCAAAAGGCACATGTCAGTGTTTCTGCTGAGAATGATAAATAACATTTCAAACAGGCTATCAATTGTCAAGACCCTTCCTCCTCCCTCTCTGGCTGCTCTTCCTCCTCTTTTTTAACCTAACTTTGCTGGTTAGGTCTGATGCTTTGGAAAGAATAGATACTATATTAGGTCAACACTTGATGAAATTTTCTTAAAAGGAAACCACTCGAGATCTCTGGGTGGGACGGGATGGAAATCACATAGTCAGATAGCCTAGCAGCCCTCAGGAGTGAAGGAACTAGATACAGTGCGGCTGCAATGAATATTGGCAGCATAGCCAAGCACTTTTCATTGCAAGAAGCATCTATTTATTTGAGACCTGTCCACCTGCATGGTGATACCATGCACAGATACTGACATTAGTCAGAAGACCTAAAATATTGACGTTATTTGACAAGATGATGCTGCCTTTTCCTTATAGATTCTGACCAACATTGGTGGCTTTTAGAAATAAGAATCCAAACCATCCTTGGGTCCAACACACCCAATATCATTCCTTCTCTGAGTCTTCAAAGATTGGTCAGCAGTAAATGGACAGGGAGATTTTTTCTACAAAATCCAGCCTTGTTGAAAGTTCCTTTGCTGAAGCAAAGCTGCCTTTTCATTCCCTGCTAAAGGACAGAATGCTTTTTTGTTTTTCCATTTTCCAAGGGGTCAGGAGGAGGCAATAGGCAGACGCATGATGGCTGAGAACCAGAGCAAAGAATGGGAGGGGAATTTGGCTTGATTTTCTTAGAGGCTCAAGTCCCCCTGTCTGCTCTCTGTGTCCCTCCCTTCTCTCTGCACCTCACAAACAAAGGCAGCATCTTTCTCAGATAATGCCGCGTGTGTCAGAAGCGAACGTTCTGGGAATGTACATGGTGACCTGCTCTGTGTAACAAACGTCAACCCCAAACCATACAGAAGTCGCTACATCTGTTTTGGCTTTGTTCGCAGCACAGAGGGGAGGGGGGTGCACTCCGTGGTCAAGGGCCAAACTACATGTCATATTTCATTACCTTCATTAGCTACTACAGAAGGCTGCATTCAAAGAAAAGGTTGGTGTTAACTCTTGATATGCCAGCCTTTTCTGACAACCATTTTCACCTTCACCCACTGCTTGCCGACCGCTGTTTGTTCATGCTGTGGGCTCTGATTTAAGTAACCTGTAAATCAGCCCTGAGGTTCATGATTTCACCTTCTTAAAGGAGGCAAGCTACTGTTTTATCCTAGGTAGCTACTTACAGGACGGCTGAACGAACATCTGGAACCTATTAGGACAAATGCTAGTGTAAACCCAACGGGGAAAGCGTATTTAGAATTAATAAAACTTTCCCTTCTTGTTTTGTCCACAGTTGTCTTTTTCTTTCCCTCCTCACATTATTTCTGTGATTTAGTATTGCCAGCTCCATTCTTGTTGCTGAAGTGAGATCAGATGATGCTTATTGCTGCCTAGCTATTTGGAGGGAACTTTTCTTGGTTTGCTTTCTTGTGATGGCATTGGAGGACTCACATGGTCACAGCGCCTGGACAGAAGAAACCATTTCCCCATATTCATGGTGCATTTCTTAAGGCATACCTTACCATTCCTGAAATAAAAGTGGGTGAAGGCATAAAGTAGATCTTGATAATGCGTGGCTATAAAAATGGCCAGTTTTCATGCTGCATATTGAATCCATCATGACTCTATTTAGAATCCTCTGTGGCTTGCACATGCTGTTGCTTAATATTATGAAGAATGGCCAGTTGGCCAGCATAGGTCACAGCACACCTGGACTGTGGAATTAGGGGTCTGGAGTTTTGATTCTTCAGCCCGCCTCTGCTATTGATTTATCTCCTGGTATTAGACAAAGCTCCTGCCCTTAATTCTTCCATCTGTAAACTGTGAATCATTATACTATTACAAGGGTTCTGTGAGCTCAAATTTTAAGATACTATGAAAAGTTCTGAGAAGATAGTACTTTAGAATATACCATTTGGAATACTGTTAACATCCCTTTAGTTTTATTAATACTTATGTGAAAGATCTACATCAGTGATCTGCAAGTATAGTCTCCAGACCATCAGCACGAGTATCACCTGGGAACTTGTTAGCATTGCAAATTTTTGGCCCATGTACCTACTGAGTCAGAAACTCTTTGGTGGGGGAATTCTGATGCACACTCAAGTTTGAGAGCCACAGATCAGTACAGTTGACTTGAAATCCAGGACTTGAACCCACAAAGCTCTCTCTGCTCAAATGTTACAGTGGAAGCTCAACTCTACACGAGTTGAAATGTGTGACCTGAAAGCTTTTCAGACCTGTAAGGAACACAGGTCCTTTCTAGGTCTGATTCATGGACAATGCCGATGCAAAATTGTATTTTTTCTGGGTTTGAAGTGAGTTTTATAATTTTGTCCAGCATTATTGGCACAGTAAACTCCACACTCCCCTGGGCAAGCTGGTGTCTGTCTCATGGCATTTTGGATACAGTTTAACCTGCCAGGAAAAAAAAAATTATAATGAAAATTGACACCAACCACCAGAAGAAAGCCATTAAGCTTAGATTTGGGACTCAAATATACACAGAGGCAGAATGATGACATAGAAGGCATCTAGAACTTCTCTGGAGTTGGGACACGAAGATGGGTACTTTGCAGGTTGTTCCCTTTGAGGCAGAAAGAGAAGAAAAGGGAGAAAATCATGTCTGTGGTTAGAAATGCTATGCTTCCTTTGGAGAGTCCCACATGTCCATCTTTCATGTTTTATAGGAACTCTTGTAAAATAAAAAGTAACCACAGGATGGACACCTGGATATGTGCTCTAGTTTTGTAAATCAGTAGCAACATGTAAATTGTGAATATGGGAGTTGATGCTGTAGGTTGGCTTTAAGTATGTATCTGTATCTAGTGCTATATTGTGCCTATAATGACTTTTTTTCCTTAAGAAATGAAAACTTATATTCCCTTTCTCTTCTCCATTTGGTGTTTCAGGTTTCCCTAAGATTCAGGGTGCATTTAGAATCTGAGCGAAGGTCCAACAATTAGGACAATGTTTTGTTGGCATTTTTAAGCTCAGACCAGCCAACTCATTTCTCCCTCCTTTGAATTTGTCCCTAAGTTTGGGCCTACAATGAGACCTTTTGCATGGCAAATTTAAGCCTGGAGCAAATTTTTATGGCTGAATTATAAACCCTTGAAAATAGGGGTTTATAATGGAAATGCTGACACAACCTTAACTCTAGCAGCGAGAGTGCAATGTAATAATAAATGAGGCAGAACAGCAAAGTGCTGCTTTTAATTTATCATTTAGTAGAAGAAAAGGGCCTTGTTTACTTCTTTTTCATCTTCTTCTCTGCTTCCAAGACTTGCAACCATTATTTTGAAATGTATTTTATAATAAAACCTCCTTGGTTATGTTGCCTAGGGCTTGAGTGTCCATTTTAGAAGGGGAGAAAGAGAGAGAAAGAGAGACAGAGAGAGAGATTTGAGGCCTAAGAAGCATATTCTGTTGACTGATTATGTTTTGACTATGTAGTTGCTGCCTGGAATGCATTTATTGTGGAACGCATCAGCTACTCTGCTATGTATGATCCAGAAGCACCCTGAACATATGATCCTGTTTGGGTAGGTGTAGAATAGTAGCAGTAAAAGTAATAATAATACTTGAAATGCCTTTTAGCTTTTTAAATTCCAGACATCAGTATTTTAAGCATACAGATCACAGCCGTTGGAGTCAATTATGTCATATAGCTTAGTATCTTTTCCCATTCCCTGCATTCCTATTTTGTGGATGGGAAGCTGAAGTCTTTCATTGTATGATTTCTGTAAATTCAGTTCAGTCCTTACTAGGCCTCTGTGTGCTAAGCACTGGGCTGGGATACAAAAAGTATGGCTACTTATCTCTTGGAATGTGTAGCTTAACAGGCAAAGCAAACATATAACAAAAAAATAATGGTGTAGGGGTGGCAGGGTGGCTCAGTCAATTAAGCATCTGATTTTTGCTCAGGTCATGATCTTGTGGTTTGGGAGTTCAAGCCCTGCATCGGGCTTTCTACTGTCAGAGCAGAGCCTGCTTTAGAGCCTCTGTCCCCCTCTCTCTCTGCCCCTCCCCTGCTTGTGCATGCTCTCTCTCTCTCTCTCTCTCAAAAATAGATAAAGATAAAAAAAAATTGTATAAAACATTATAACAACAGAAGCCTGTTGTAAAGTCACTTTATGACATGGGTGTTCAGCTACTTCTAATCCTCATTCCATCATTCCTCTTTCTTCAGAGGAGCCCAAGGATACAAAATGTCTATTGTACCCCTGTGCTGGGTTTTTTATAGTCCACGTGCCCAGGGTGGTGACCTTTATAGATGTAACACATTCTTCCTTTGTCCTCCAGCTTCTACTTTGGTTTGTCCAATAGGAGGGCTCAGTAGAAGAACGGGGAGGGGGTGGTAGGAAAGTGATGTCATAGTATTTATTCCTCTGGATCTCTCCCTTCTCTTTTAGAATTGCTTGCATTTCTCTAATGAAGACCGTAACTCCTGTCTGCAGCCCTTTCCTACAACCACCACTCTTGCCAGGTTCTGGCAACCCTGCCCTCCTTGGCATCTTCCTGTGCTGTTGGTAGCTTCAGAGTGCTGCTTCACTATCCCTCCTGGATTTCCCGAAACCCAGCTTGCGTCTCTACAAACAGTCCCTTTGTCAAACTCTTCTCAGTATCCGCATTTGAGTGTGTGAAAATGGCTGCCTGCCAGGCTTCTGGCTGATACAGAAAATATACACAGAGCACATATGTGTGGACACAAACATGCATGCACACACTTTAAGAAAACAGAGTATTTAGGTGGAAGATTTATAGAGTAGGTCTGTCCAATGTTGGGATTTGTGGTGAGTACATTATGAAGTCACTTCTTGTGATTCCTCGGCCACATAATGCATCCATCATGCAAGGTGGCAAGCCTTTGAAATTACATCAGATTTACAACATAATAAACTTTCATTAAGATGAAGCTACATGAAACTTACTCCCTTTCATTCCCAGGACTAAACAAATGCTGCTTGAATATTTAATGAACACAGGTCTCTCCCAAATTGGTAATGCTCACATGAAGACATTAGAGGGGGTGAAACCAAGAGACACAGAACATGCCACTCCTTGGAACATCCTGAGTAGCTGATCAGTACTTAGATTGTAGGCATCAATTTCCCAGCAGTTCAAAATGAGACACACGAGGCCACTTGCAGAGGTTGATCTGGACTTGCACCCACCATACAGATTCCGGAGTGCATTTTAATCATAGTGTGTCTTGTGCTTTATTGAAGGGTTTACACTCTTTGGTTGCTTTCTTCTCTGATATTACATTGGATAAATCAGTCGTGCTCATTCCTTAGCATTTCAGAGAGCAAATATTCCAGTGACAGAATGGAGGTGGTTCACCAAAAGTCATCTCTTAAGGAGACATAATTCAGAAACATGGCAGCTTGAACACATAGGTTTATCTCTGTGCTCTCAGCCTTACTAAAATGACAGCTTAGGTATAAAACATAAAATCATAAAGACAACAAACATAGAGGAGGGAGTGATGGTGGATAAGAAATGTCAACAGAATTTTGGAAGCTGAAAAATAACTGGACTGTGGCAACTGATTTAGTGGATAATGGAAAGGTAGAACCACATGCCTGCAAGAGGCAAAGTCAAGAACTGAGCCAGTG
The DNA here is from genome assembly GCA_017311185.1 of Proteles cristata cristata. Taxonomy (NCBI): domain Eukaryota; kingdom Metazoa; phylum Chordata; class Mammalia; order Carnivora; family Hyaenidae; genus Proteles; species Proteles cristata. The sequence goes on along the minus strand of JAESUZ010000164.1, from coordinate 631,609 downwards.
TGAGGGGCTAGAAGATGAAAAATTCTGCTCTCAGAGGCACTGGCTGTCTCTGCAGGTGGGAATTGGTAGCACTGGGAATAGAGCTTGTTGGAAGTTGCATAAAGGATAAGTGATCTTCTGGACTCAGTCACTCTGTCCTTCCAGGGAAGACCCCTGTGCCCAGCTTTATCAGAAGCTTAGAGTTCTGGAGAGGTTGAGTAGGCTCTGACTTGGGGAATAAGTCCTAGGTGAGTGAGGGATACTATTCCATGCACATGAAGATTAACTGAAGTCAGTGTACTGGGTGGTGACACACCCTTGCTCCTGTCTGTCACTTGGTTGGCAAACACTGTTGACCAGGCTTGTTATCTCCAGGCTGGAGACTGGAGGATTCATTTTTGAGCAGTTGATCATTCCAAGAGGAAAGATTTACTGATACTGTCAGCTGGGATTTCAAGGAAATAACCAGATCCCCTCCTGAATACAGAGGACGTGGAACACAGGGAACTTCCAACAGCTTTTTAAATTTAAAATTTGAAATATGAATTTAATGATTCATGATTAAATTAATGCATTTAAAAATTTAAAATATGAATTAACAGACAGTGTTCCCCCAGACATTTAAGGAACACTTTATCTTGATGACAGGAACAAGAAATTTTTATCTCACAGGAGATGGAAACAGAGAAATCAGTAGAAAATATAAAAATGAAAATAAGATACTCAGGCCAGGGGAGATGCCACATCTATAAAATAAGAGTAGGATGGTATTTTTAAAAGATAATTCAAGATAAGAAATTGTCCTCAAGTACCCAGGCAACAAGTGAATATGACAGAAATTTAATAAAAGGATTAAAAACTTGAGAAAGGAAAATAGTCCCCATCAACATCAGCTTTCTTAGTAGAAGTTCTGGAAACTAGAAAATAGTAAATGTTCAGTAAAAATCATTTCCAATGTAGAACTTAATAACAAGTTCAACTGTTGCATAAGTGTGATGGTAGGATTTATCTCCCCTGTCCTTTTTCTCAGAAAGTTATTGAAGAGTATACTTTACTGATAAAGATGAAAAGACTAAAAAAGAAGTATGAAGATCCAAAAAATAGATGATTTAACAAACACTGCAAAGAGGCAAATGGAATTCTCAGGATAATGAGGAAGAGGCTTTTTAGGAGACTGCTGGACAGAAGACTTAAAATAGAAACCTGGTTTAGTTTAGAGTAATACGAAATAGGGTCCTAGGATGACTCTGAGAAAAAAAAATGATTTGGATAGATAATATGTGTTTAAACATATTCAGAAGAAATAAGTGTGGTGAGAGTTTGAGAATAGATATGTACATACATATGTATGTAGATAATGAAGCGGACAAAAAAAAAAAAAACAACCCATGAACATCATTAAATCCTAGGAAAAACAATAAAGTTGTGCCAGAAAAGAATGTTAACTACAATAAACCACAAAGTTTATGTGTGAATAATATTTATGTGGTAATAATATAATTGCAATTTAGACCACAAGTATTTTGTTAACAAAAGATTGTTAGATAACTGTATCAAAACAATGATGTAGGTATATGCACATGACCCTAGGGTTGGAAGAGATCTGAATCATCATTTTCCATAGTGTGAAGCCAATAGATAATAGGAAGGAAAAACAAAACAAAATCAAGAAACATAAAGAAAAGCATATTAGTTGGAAACATGGAGGCAAACACCAGAGGAAACAATTAAAAGAGGTGAAAGTGGGAGATTCCTCTGGGAGCAAGAATCAGGACTAGAAAGAGGGCAAAGCAAGGTAGTGCTTATTTCTCATTAGAAGTCTTTCAGAGATCCTGGTATTACATGTAGTATTCTGTTAAAAGTAAATTTAAAAACAATTCTGGAAGTGAGAATCTGTCTTTTTCATTTGTTACTCTTCTGGCCATGGTTAAGGGAAAGACTCATGATTATATGTATTGTTACTGCTTTTTTGGTACCAGGTTCTGGGTTAAATACTTGACATGCATTTTTTCATTATAATTTTCTTGATAGTCCTGAGATGTTGTTTCCCTTTACAGGTAAGGGAATTTAAGGTCAGAGAAGGTAAATAATTTGCTCAGGTTACGTAGCTATCCATGATGCCAGAACCCATATCCTTGCCTGTCTCATCTCTACCTGCCAGCACCCAAGACAGCCAACCATCTTCTCCTGTGATTTGCTCCCCTCACCATATTTTAGGTTAAGACTTTGCTCATGCTACCCTTCCTGCCTAGAGAACACTCTTTCCTCCGTTTCCTACCTGCCTCCTTTCTTTGCCTCCTAAGCAGCCCAACTTTGTCATGTTACTCTTCTGAGGAACAGCACTGACCTGGTGGGGAAGCTGCCTGTTGGATAGGTGAGGTCCAGGACAAGGTGTAACAGAGTACCTAGGACTGTCCTATTTATAGCCTTACTTCTTACTAGCTACCTGACCTTGAGAAGATCATCTAACTTTACTAATGTTCCTTGTCTAGAAAATGGGATAAAAATAGTAATGACTTTATTGGATTGTTGCAAAGATTAAATGAGTTAATATATGTAAAGTCCTTAAAGTAGGACTGGCACATGGTTAGTTTTAGCTATTATTATTTTTTGCAATAACTAATTTGAACTAGTTTACAATTGATTCACAATTGATAGAAAGTTTGTGGATCTAAATGAATATTTCAGCAGTCATCTAGAATAAAACATGAAAATGTCCTTGGTGTTGTAGGTCACACATTTCTTTCCTACTGGGTTTCCTTCATGTTAATGAAACAACAAAGAATGTCTACTGTTGCCTGCCCTCAGCCCCCATTTTTTTCCTTCCCTAAGTGGCAGTATTAGGTTGAGCTGTCCTAACCTAAGAGGGGGATTTTTTGTTCTAGAGATTTGGGGGAAGTACATTTGAGAACAACCCTGGCAAGGATCTTGGGAAGGAAGCAGAGTTGGGTAAAGGAAGGAATGGAATGATGATGTTGTTGATTCCATGGGAGGGCCATAGGATCTGAGTTGTCTCAAGTCAGAGAAAGGAGTTTGGAGTTTTGTATCCCCGGATGAACAGTTAGAGCATTGAGTTGGGTGTGGAGTGTTGCTCTTTGGCCAGAGATGCAGTTATGAGCCCTCAATAGCTGCTCTCCTGGCAGCTACAGACGTATCTCTGACAGATGGAAGGAGCTGGGCTCCCCTATCACTGCCTTCATTTCCTTGTCTCTCTCTCAGGTAACTAGAATTTTTATGCTGCCTCAGCATTGAAAATTGTGGGAGAAGGTAGTCCTCTACATTTATGAATTAGAAGATTTTTACCCTCTATATTTTGGAATATGTTATGTTCTGCTCCGGTAACAAATTAAGTCCTAATTGACAGGGGCTTAACATGACAAAGGTTTATTCCTAATTTGCAATGCATATTTAGCATATTTTGCTCTTTTCCATGGTAAATGGCGGGTGGGGGGGAGAGGGAGGTGCTCACGTAGTAATTCAGGGACATAGGCTCTCAGGTGCATTATCTTGAAGCAGTCCACCTAGGCTGAAACACAGAGCCTCCTTTGTTGCTCAGGAGGGAACCAGGTTCTCACATGTCAGTTTTTAATGCTTCTACCTAGCAGATGTCCATCTCACTCCTGCTTTAAGACCAATCCGCAGACATAGCCATTTGGCTCTGTCTAATTGCATGAAGGCTGGAAAATGTGAAGGAGTCACAAATATGCAGGGAGCAGCTGAAGCTTCTCCTTCACTCAGAGATACTCCCTTTCTTAAAGAAGAAGGATAACAGATGAGTATCTGCCACCAGAAGAAAAGGAAGTAGGTTTGGATGGTTACCACTAATCCTATCCTATATCAGGGCTCTTAAATTGCTCCTCATTAGTGGGCTGCAGGGAATGATTGAACCACTTCATGTTGCCTGAAGCATTTTACATGTGTCACACATGTTCCTGGGGTACAAAGTCCATAACTTAGCAGATTCCCAAAGGAGTCCGTGACTCCAAAAGGGATAGAACTCATTGTGCTATTCGATCACACCTACTGGATCAACTCTTGGTTTCACCTACCCAGCAAAACTGAGGCTCGGGCTTTGCCTTTCCATGGGTGTCAAGATTCAGATTTGAAAACCAGAGACAGGAGTAGCATTTGTGCTTGCCTTTCCCCTGAGCCAGCCGCCCACTGAGCACCTGAATCACGATTTCTGACCCAAAGGGATTTTTGTGCAGTGACCAGGACCCTTCACTCACCTATGGGGGCCTTGCCCAGGCTCCAGGGTGAACTTTTCTTTACTTCACAGGCAGGTTCCTGAATGTATTTAACAGACGATCCACTTAGTGACAGTACCTTTCAGCCCTACATTTTTATGACTCTGGTTGTAATCTATAGATGAAGTCAGCAAAGTTTCTGTAAGAGGTCAACACCTCTGCCTCCTTCAGAGCTCCCAAATGATGTTAATCTCCTCATTTTTCTGAGCAAGTTTAGCCAAGCAAGTTTTATTTCTAAGCACTGGTAAAGCTTTTAATATGGAAGAGGGGAAAGCTGTTGCTTTTATACCCATTGTCTTCGTTATTGTTATTGGGTAGCTGATGTTACCTTTCACGTGGATGGAGGGACCTCCTTGTAAATAGCAAATAGGTGTGGAAAAAAGCAGCCTTGAATAGTAATAACACTTAGCTGTTACAGTGTACTTTCTTGAGAGGCAGTCTACACATATATGCACTTTTTAAATATAAATATACAATTGAAAGCAATTAACAGAGGAAGTTGAGTCACATCGAAATTCAATTGAAATGAGCCTTGTTGGCTCCAGTCATGACTTGGAGGTCTAGGTTGGGTGCAGAGAGAAAATTTTAGGAAGTCTTGGGACTGTTGTCTCATCAGAGGTGACCTTTGTTGCTGTACAATAAGAGTATAGCTTCAGTTCTTGCTGACTTGTGCTTCCACGCCTTAGATTTCCATCTGTATTTTGGTTCTTGAGCCTCATAGACCAAAGTCTTATGTATCTTTATAGGACCTAAGTTTTCTCAACTTCACCATGGAAGACATGGCAGAGTAAATGATCAAATGAATGAATGAACAGTGTGCAGAGTTTTAGGACCCAGTAAACTCAACCTCATTCTTTGGATTTTTTTTCAATCATATCCCTGAATGAAACGCTATTGCCTTTTCCTCTTCCTCCTCCGCTTCCTCTTCCTTCATTGTTATCTTCTTTCCACATGAATTATACACATGATTAACTTAAAAAATAACCTCTGGACAGTCATTATAATTGAATCATGTGTCATTCCAAATGGCATTAGGGGACTCACTGATTTTACTCCAGTCGTCTTTGAATGTATGGCTTTGAGCTCAGACAGCAAAAAAACAAAAAAACAAAAAAACCTCCCCTCCACCCCTGAATTCCCAAGATAAATTTTTACAGATGTTGGGAGACTAGGGAATGCCACAGTTATGTGTTAGTTTCTGTTCACAGTGGTAGACACAGGTTACTGCATCCTACTCTGTTACCATCTCCTGGTGATTCCTGCTAGACTCCTACTCTGGGGCCCAGACTAGATGAATTCCATGGTGTCCAGAGAAAACACTGAGCTATAGTTTATCTCCCCAGGATTTCATAGCAGCTTTGTTTATTTTCCACTCACCTGCGAATTTTCCATTTTAAGATCATGATTACTATCCCACAGAAGAAGAAGAATCCCTCCTTCAGAGATTTTCTTACCATGTATGCTGCATTTAAATTAATTGATATGAGAATGTACTCTGTTCATTAATCAAGACTCTTTACCTGTTCAAGATCTAGAGGATCTCATGACGTGACCTTGACTTTCCTTGAGCTCAGGTACAAGTTCCTGGGCATTATTTTTTTGTACCAACATGGTTTCTGGGTGTTATTTTGAACCATTGATTAAATCCTGCATTGGCACTTTACCATCTGATTTTCATTAGTTAGATGAAACTTAAGCCCTTGGAAGTCAAGGACAAGGTGTTGTGGGTCTTTGTAAATCTTTTAGCATTTAGTATGATGCAAAGGTATACACATGGGAGATTATTGTAGCTCTGAGTAGGTAATAAGCAAGTGCATGAGTGATTCTTCATACATACTAAGATTTTCCCTGTTTGATTTTTAAAATAGTTACAACCTAGCTTAAAACAGGGGAATATACATTGCTGCTACCATGTAGGGTATTATAGTGGTTTTAAATGTGTATTTGAAGAAAAGTTAATATTTTGCAAACTATTTTCACCACTCATCTAACATAACTTTTGTAGACAAGGGAAGGTAAATTAACAGATAAACTCAAATCTCACTGAGTGATTATCTTGCCTGTCATATGATGATTGAATGAATGAATGGGTAAATGGATAAATGGCGTCAGAATAGAATCAGAAATGGAACTGTTTGATTTTGAGTTGAAGTCTAATGCTTTACTCTCTTCATTGATGAGGGTGGTGGTTATTGCACCATCTCTTAGAACAGAGTTGGGTAGGAGTGTTTGGTGTACCTGTTTCTCTTCTCCAGCAGAGATTACAATTAGCATCTGCTCTATTTCCTGGGAGAGAGCTCTTGAGGTCACTTTGGCATTCAACAGTTGGGTTGGCCATTTTCTATCATTTAATCTTTCTTAGTCTTTTCCAGGATGCTTTAGGATCCCTTCAGCTAAAGAAAAAAAAATCCCATTTCTGTCACTTGCATAGGTGGGAAACCTGAGACAGTAACCTCCTTGAGGCTTAGTTTTCTTATCTGCAAAGTGGAGATGAAATGGCATGAGCCATAGCAGGTGAGAGAATGGGGGAACTTAGTGTTACTTTGGTCCTGGCACATAGCAAGTGCTCACCAAATATTTGCCATTGTTCTTGATAGAATTGGCGATACGTGTCGAGAAAAAGAAATTTGGGGAGAATGCCATCAATGGAGTGGACGTTAATGAATCTTTCCTTAGTTGCATTAAATTAAACATAATTCAGCTTTCTAAAGGAGATCCAGGGATCCTTGCCACACAGTAGAGAAAGGCGAAGTGCGGCAGGGCTATAGCGGTTAAAACTGATACGTTCGGTGGGATGTGTTGCTTCTTACAAATCCTGGCAATGCAGGACCTCCTTTGCATTCATGGAAAAAGATGAAGAGTAATCCTGCCCTCGGATGCTGCCTTCCTTTCCAGGAGAAGGCGATTGGCCCAATTCACTTGCACAATGTGCAAGGATGTAAATCCGATAATGTCATACTTAAAAAAAAAAAATAAAGCAAGCAAGCCACGCTGATTGCTTCTATGGACAGCTGGCGCACCTAAAGAAGTGAGCGCGGTGCAGGCGGGAATGTAATAAGGCCCAGGAAAGTGGCAGCATGAAAGGGATGACCTTTATTTGCAATCATGGCTGAGATTTACAGTTTATTACTGATAGCTTTTATAAAGAGCCATTCAGTTCAGAGGTGAGAGGTTTGTCATCTGGAAATGCAATTAACTTTACCTTATCCCAATCCCCCTGGTCTTAGTGTGAGAGCGGCACTCCAGCACTTCAGCAATATCATGATTTCCCCTCTAATTTCATTTCTGTCTATTGCATCCCTAGGTCCCCGGCATTAGTGTGGTTGCATATTTCTACTATTATCATTTTTTATTATTGCTCCTCTCTGTCATCGGTAGCCAGGAGGCACGTGTGTGTGTGTGTGTGTGTGTGTGTGTGTTTCAAATTTACATTATTTGATTTCTGAATGAGGAAACCTCAAAGCATAAAGTCTTTTTAAACCACGGCATTTACAGGAGCAGACAGAACCAAATATATGCTGCCTTAGGTCCCTGAAATTAATTATGGAGATAGAGAGGTTGTATCAAGGTGGAGTTGTTTTACATAAAATGGGACCCTAAGAGTTTATACCCTCACGGTCCCTCATACTTGAGTGATAGACACACCATGCCTAGAAAGATGCGGCTCTCCCGTGCCTGCTCACACACGAGCATGTGCAGGAAGCACAACACAATTGGAAACATGAAAAAAATGAAAGCGATTTTGGCACCCCTGCTGTGTGTGTATGAGAAGTCCCAAAAGGTCTATTTTTGTTTCACAGGGTCAGTTTTATGACCCTCTCTTGTCTGTTAAGTCAGGTCTGCAGAAATTTAAGAGCCAGACACAAAAGCAAGAATTTAGTACTTTTTGCCAGTTGGTTTAGGTTATTTGAAATATAGCCTAGTATATTTTCCACACTAGGCTGCTGCCAGATAGAACAGAGAGGGGAAGTGGTTCCAAGAGCCTGCATCCTCAGATTTTTCACCCTTTGAAGAATTGAGGAAGAGGAGCGGGATTCTACTGCGGGCCCCATCACTTAATGCCACATTGTCTGCGGCTCTGGCAGACTCTCCCCTGCTTCCAGATAGCCCCTCCACCTGCCTTATAAAACCCCAAACAGAGGGACCTTTTACAAATTCCTAAGGCTCTATCTGAAAACTATTTCCTCTGGGGTAAGGTAAGAGCAGAATAATTACTACCCCTGCGTTTTTCATCCCAATTTTATTGTGGCTATTATTTTCATCAGTGTTAGAGGTTAATATCCCTATTTTTCCCCTCCACTGCCTAAATATAACTGGGGCTCTGCACACAGCCAAACCAGGTAGTGAAGGAAATCGCACTGCCACCAAAAGAGGTTTGGATTAGTCCATCTGAAATGAGGGTTTGGGGCCCTAGGGTAAGAATTACCCTACTGCAGCTGATAGCTGATAGATTTAAACCCATAGTATTTCTTTTCTCAGCTGAGAGAGGTCGGGTTAAAAGATTCAGAAGGTGAATAGAGCATGAAACGATGCGCTTATATAACTATATTGGTGCTACAATAGAATGGCATCCCTAAGAATAAAAGCATCCAAGAGCCATTTTTAATAGGAAGAAGGAAAAGTGGGCGCTTCAGTCGAGCATCCTTAAAGAACTCTTTGCAGGCAAAGCAGGGTTGAAGGTGCTTAACTTAAGGGACCGTGCTAAACTCGAGGAGGATATATTCAACTGCCCTTTCCCATAGAAGTACCTTTAAAATGAACTTTTAGAAATCTGGTGTTTTAAATCTTGTTTGTCCCCAGGCTGTGTCTATACTCACAGAACAGAAATGGGGAAAGAGATCATGCAGGAAGCTGCTAGAGGGGGTGCATTTATAAGGCTAGCAGAAAATTCCACTTGAGATGCTATCTGGACTTGGATCAAGGTACTGGAGGTGGAGGTGGAGGGAAGTAAATGGATATGAGATACATTTTGGAGGCAAAGCCTGCAAGATCTACTTATGCGTTGAATATGATGAGGGACAATGAATACAAAGGAGTCAAAGAAACTACATCCTGGAGACACTATGTCCATTCACACAGACTGCTTGCTTAGAGTTCCAAATGCTACAAAATCTAAAAGCCTTTCCCGCTGAGAAAAGCACCTTGGCCTGTCTCTGATAAACTAAAAGTAGTACTGAGTTACCGTCTGTGATTCGGTGATGTTGCCCACATGTTCCTTGTGTAATTGGTACTGTGGAATTCAGTGTGTGCGCCTGTTGCCTTCCCAGAGGGCATGTGTAGAATGGCATCTTCATTGCTTAGAATCAGCATCAGTGGTGGACATAGTGATAGAAGATTTGGTATGGGGTGAGCCAGATGTTTACACTTAGGAAGAACAGAGCATGTGGTTCTTTGTTAGAATACCTCTGGGCCACCAAACTCAGGAATCCTGGAGGGTCATGGCAGTGACTGTTGTAAAGCCAGCTTGGATGATGAGGGCAGCATGGAGGCTGTAAGAGGGATGAACTCAGATTTCACTAAATATTTGGTGAGTTTATGCCAGCACCATGCAAGTCTGTGGGGTTTTATAGTGAATGACATAGACCCAGTGTCCACTCTCACTTGTTACATAACTGAATTTGCAGAGTTTTTGGCCCATGAAATGAAGAATAATCAAAGTGAGAGATAAAGCTTAGTTTCTTTTCCATTTTTTAGGAGAGTTGTACCATGGAATATTAGAGTCTCCTGGAACTTAGCTCTAAACCCTTTTCTCCATCTACATTAGCTCCCTAGGTGTTTGCATCCACTGCTGTAACTTTAAATACAATCCGTAGGCAGAAACACTCAAATTTATATGTTAAGCCCCTTTATTCTGAGTTCTATATGTGTATTATCAAGTGGCTGTTCAGCATTTCTACTTAAATGAGTAAGAAGCAGTTTAAACTAAATATGGGCAAATTGAACTCCTGATTTTCTCTCCCAAAGTCGGTGTTTAACCATCTTGGTAACTTTTCCCACTACTCCTTCAGTTCCTTGAGATGCAAACAGAGGGTCCTCTTACCCTCCACGTCAAAGCTGGCAGCCGTTCTGCAGGTTGTGTCCTCAAAATGCCCTCCTGACCACTGCTTACAACCTCCGGCTTACACACCATGACCCTGGAGTAAGCACTATGAGCTCTTGCCTCCTACTTCATTGATCCCCTTTCTACCCTTTTTTTGTTGTTTCTGGTGTCAGTTTTGACTTGGAAGCCAGAGGAAGTAGAAATAAAAAATGATTTGCAGTGTAAATCAGATCCTAGTTCTTCTCCGCTCAAAACCCCATCCTATGGCTACTCTCCTTACCATGGTGTCTAAGACTGTATGAGATCTCTGCCTTCCCCCCACCCCGTCTTTGACATCTTCTTTGACCAGAATCAACTTTAATTTCAAGTGAGTGAAGTTGAAGTTTCATGGACCTTCATTTGCACAGGCCCTTTCTAAGATTTGGGAGGGTTCCTAAGCAGTTTTATATTTGGAATTTTATTTTCTGCTTCAGAGAGGGTCCCTCAAACTGCCTCAGTTTTAAGCCACATGGAACCTGTTTTCACTAGCACTTTCTTTCCTTCTTCTCTCCAGCTGTATTAGCCTGCTTTACTCTTTCCCACATGGCAAGCTCTTTCCTACCTTGTGGCCTTTGCCCTCACCCTTCTTCTAAAGCATCGCATGGTCTGCTCTCTCACTCTGTTCAAGTTTCTGCTCACACACCTTCTTCTGAGAGAACCCCTCCCTGCCGGCCCTCTCCCTGCATGCTCTGCCCCTTTCCTCCCTTCACAGCTTTCCGCTGACACATTATTATACGTAAACTGACTTGTTTAGTGTATATTGTTTGCTGTATATGTTGTATCATCATCTGCTAGAATGGAAACCACCTATGAACAGGGAATTTGCCTCATTCACTGTTTATCCCAAGATCCAGGAGCAAGGCCTGCCCATATTCAGGGGCCAGTGAGTGCTAGTTGGATGAGTGAAGGTGGAGATCAGCTGTCCTCCATCTTCCTCAACACAGGATGACTTTGAGGAGAACTGAAAATGTGGCACAAGGGAAAGAAAAAATTACTGCCTGATGGTGAGGTTGGCAGAACATAAAGAAAGGGAAGCAGCGGGGCCCAACTCTCTGGATCAGCATTGTCCTCTAGAACTTTCTTCAGCGATAAAAATGTTGCATATTTATGTTGTCTACTCGCCATTAGCCACTGTGGTTTGAGCACTTGGAAGTTAGTGGAACTCCGGAAACTGGGTTTTAAATGTTCTTTGATTCTAGTTAATTTTATTTCAGTTAACATATCTGATTAATGCAATTAACTTTACCACATGTGGCTAATAGTTACCACATTGATCAGTGTACATCTGGGGACTCAGAATCCTTTATCTGGGATGGCATGATATAGCCAGATGCTGAAGCTGAGACCAAAACTAAGTACTCCTGATTTTAGAAAAAAAATGCCCTGAGGTCACCACAGGTGGTGACAGGGCATAAAATGAGGCATCTTTTTCAAAATGCCTTGAGATCCTCCAAAAGCAGGACCTTTCTAATTTCCAAGAGCAGTGTCTGATAGTTAGCAACAACCAGACTTTTTTTTTTTTTTTTTAGCTTAGCCAGACTGCATAACTTAGAAACACACACACCACTGAAGGTAAGAACCAAAGGGCCAGGTGGCCAACACCAATTAGAAATAGGAACCACCCAGGAAGGATGAGAAGCAGTTGTTATAAATACAAGGCTTCATACTCAAACAGAGTGCAAAAGCCATGATCCAAACAAGAGCAAGACTCCTTAACTGCAGAGCTGCTGTGTCTGAACAATGCCTAAGATGAAGAGTTAATGACCAGCTAAGTAGGGTTTTGCATGGTGACACCACCAATTCTCTTTTCACACACAAGGAGTATGACAAGGGGATGCAGGTGGGGCAAACGTGTTGTTCCAGCTCCCCCAAAAAGATTCTAACCACATCTGGAAAGTCAGCTGTTGTTCATATCCCCACAGTTTAAGAAGGAAAGAAAATGTAGAGGAAATCAAAGAAAAGCCACAAAAATGATAGAATGTTGGAAGAGCCAACTTGAGTGGTCTGACTGAAGAAGTAATTTATATCCTCCCAGAAAGAAAGGTTTCTACAGAGGAACTGACTACAGTCTATAAATACCTTCAAGGTAACCATATAAATGAGAGAAAGGGATTAGTCACCATTTTCTGGGATGTCAAGACCAGGAGCTGTGGTCCAAAGGTAAGAAAGAAAAAGTATATAGCCATTAGTTAAAAAAAAATTATTTTAGGCTCTAAGGACTGGACAGTGGGCAGAGTTCTCAAGGGAAAGAAGCCAAGTCCTGTCACTAAACTCAGAAGCTGATCGAATGAGATAGTAATGGAAATAAAAGGAACATCAGACTAAGGACTTATTATGTCCTGTGAAATAATTGGTCTGATATGTCTGGAAATCTGCCTTTGGCCGTGGCCCATGCATGAGGCCTCAGAGGAAGGTTAAAGCCCTGCACAATGTTTCTCCAGACATGCCGAAGCAAGGCAAATGAGGAAAAGTTTCTCCTGACAATTGCTTTAAATCGGCCTCGAGTTTGAAGTTTCGTGCACTGTGTCCTCATCTGCCCACACCCTGTTCATGTGGACTTCTGGTTTATCCAACCAGCTGTGCTATGGGAACTGGGCTGAGAGAACCCTTGTCCCAGCGGTCAGGACACCCTCCTCAGGTTTCTTCCTGAAGGGGAGGATCCTGCGGCACCATGTGCAACTTCCCCAGGATGAATTCTGGCTCTGCCTGATCCATTCAGATGAAGCAGGGCTTTGGGTACGTTAGTCATGATCCTCAAAATGCTTGCATATTCATCCTTACCTTTCCTTGGAGGACTTTATAAATTGATCTCTCTGTAATCTTCCCCTCATGTCGAGGTGTTAGCATACCAATCTCTTAGCATCCTAAACATGTAAGTCTAAAGGAGCATTAGAAACCATATCATCTGCTTATATTTTTCACAGTGGGCAAACCAAAGACCAGAAATACCAAACAAATGACTGTAGATCACATAGTTACTTGGGGGCTGAGCCAGACTCCTGAGTTATAGTCCTTTGCTTCTTTGTGACAGTGTCCTGCCTTGCAAGAGGGCAAGAATGATGTGTCCACTCATTCAATAAATAGTTATTGTCTCTTATGTTGATATAGCATTGTGCTTGATTCAGCAGCTGTGTTGGGGGAGGGATTGAAATCTGGATCATGCCTACATTCTAGCTTCAACGATGACCATCTCTAAAGCATAGTTACCTTTATCAAGGGGCGCACAATGCAATCCACTGAGGACATCCAAAGAAAATGTTAGGACCCCTATTTTTGGAAAATGTCTGTTTTGTGTAAGTTATTTTCTGTAAATGATATTGCTACATTAGGTTATACATACATGTGTAAATGAAATAAACATATCTTTATTGGGAACAAACAGCCAACATTTTATAAACTGATGTAGAATGAATGCAGCAAGATAAACTCATGTAATTAAAACAGCATGGAGCCTAGTGATACTGCTGGATAACTGGAGATCCAGAGGAAGTTTGTGATGGGATTAAGTTGAACATAGAGGAGGTGATGTTGGAACTATACTTTGAAGGATGAGTAACATTTGGTAAGGTAGAAGAGACAGAGGAGATAAAGAGTTCCCAGTGTAGGGAGAGGAATCCTCCCAGCAGGAAAATGGTGATTCTTTAGGGAGTAAACAGGAAACATGAGGTAATTATAGGTAATTGTTACTACCTGGACCTTCAGGATAAAGAAATGAATCAGTAGTAAATACGATTGGAAAGGCAGAGGGGTGTTGTATTGTGGCAGGCTAAATGTTAAGGTCTGCCTTGATGTTTACTAAATTGGTCCTCTTTGAACCAAATCATCAGTTTCCAAAGGGAGTTCACGTCAGCGGATTTGTGGTAAAGAGTTTTTCTTGGCTAAGAGTAGAAAGGAGGGTTGTATACAAGGTAACAGATGAGCAAAGACATGGGGGTGGGGAAAGAGAAGGTATCTGTCAAGTAAAGTGGCTTCTTCCCTCCTCAGCCCTGAGAAGAATGAGAACAGAAGCTGATGAAGCTGATTTCAGTAGGGCACTTGGGACACATGCTATGATGAGGTGATGATGTTTGCTACACCTGGTATATCAGTTAACTACTGCTATAACGTGCTGTGTAACAAACCACCCCACAGCTCTGTTGCTTAAAAGAACCATTTATTGTCCCTTATGTGTATGGGGGTGAGATGGCATGGCTTTTCCATCTCGTTTGGTTTTTGTTTTGGTTTCTTCTGTCACCTGCTGTATTTCCAGCACTTACAGCAATGCCTGGCACATAGTAGATGCTGATAAACATTCATTAAATAGCTGTACATGTTTGCTGTTAGTGATAGTGATGTTTGTTGACCTACAAAGCTGAGCTGACTGGAAAGTTGTACTAGAAGGTAGAGCTTCTTCCATTGGATTGCTTTGCTTGTTGATGACTCAGCTCAGAATTTCTAGTGTTTATCCATGTCATATGATGTGGGCAGGTATTTAGGAAGTGGAACTTTTCAACTCTGACCTTTCCAACCCTTGTCTTCTGTTGATGGTGAGGAAACTTCTAATAAGCATGGAAACATATTCCAGATGAGCTCTTTATTTTCACCAAATTATACCCTTTACCCCTTGTGTCCCTGACTATGCCTAGTTGTTAGACTCAAGTGTAGAAATCTCACCAGTTACCTCTTTAAAGAGCCTCCTTACTGGAGGTTGCCATTTAGAAACAAACAAAGGGACTCCTCGGATCTGTAATGCATTTCCTTCCCTGTGTGGCCCACCTGGATTTTTACTGCATATTTATGTAGAGGTTTTCAACTTTATTTTCCACTTTTAAGAATTTGAAGAACCTAAAAGAGCTGGACACTGAAGAGTAGTGGGAGAAGCCAGTGTGGTAAAGATCACTGTTGTCATTAGTAGTTTTTTTTTAAAACGATTCAAATGAAGATGCCATTAAATGATAGCCATAGGGCCTAAAAATAATACATTATTAAGTATATTAATAAGTTATATACTATTAACTAAATATCATCTCAAGTATCTCAACAGGTACCAAATTTGATAGATTCTTTGCTTCAAAAAATTTCAAGCTAGTATATTGGGGGTCATATAAGTTTCTAAGATGGTTAAGTTAATCTTCAGTTTTTATAAGACAAGTAATATACTGAATCATCTTGCTGTCATTTCAATATTTTACATGATGAAGTTATGTCTAAAGGATTTTGTTGCATTAGTCATCTTGTCAGATTGTGAAATACCTGGTGTTATTTGACCAACATTTTCTCACTTGCTACCATGACTCAAGGCAGATGTTTCTGCTGTAGTCATTTTCAAACAAATTATTAGATTTACATTTATAGTAGAGAATTATTCCATTTGAAACCCAAAGTGATCTTTGTTACATGACTTTTAAGTCTTAAAATCAAAAAATTGCATAAACTGTGTCTTGTGGTAAAATAATAGTAGTGTTTATAATCGTGCCTCATTTGCAAAGAACCTTCACATACATTTTTACCGTATTAGCTCCATTGTATAAAAGAGGGAACATGGACACAAATAATTGGCCAAGAATCAAAGTGACAAAGCTGAGTTTCACAATTGCTTCTTGTGAAGGTAACTACAGTGGTCTTTAGAACAACCTACTATATCCTTCCTTTGTGAGGGCATGAGCATGCTATATCTCCAGTAACCCTGTAAGTGTAACTTACTGCATTTCTAACTGTATGAACTTATGTTCCTGGTAAGTATTTTTCCTGAAAATTATGGCACCTAAGTGCCAGGTCTCTTCATGTTGGGGGCATGTTTTTTAGTTTATTTGTTTATTTTGAGAGAGAGAGTAAGGAAGAGTGTGTGCCTGTGCATGTGCAAGCAGACGAGGGGCAGAGAGAGAATCCCAAGCAGGCTCCTCTCTGTTAGCGCAGAGCTGGAGCTCTATCCCATGACCTGTGAGATCATGACCTGGGTGGAAATCAAGAATTGGACACTTAACTGACTGAGCCACACAGGTGCCCCTTGACGGAAGCATTTTTTTCCTGACTTTTGGAGATTGATTATTCAGCAAATACTTACTAATTTCCTGTTGGTTTTTCTAAAATGACTTTGATTTTTCCAACTCGTGCTTTTGATGGTCCTGAATATCGACTGTTTCTGTGTATGTGTGTGTGTGTGTGTGTGTGTGTGTGTGTGTGTGTGCACGCGTGCATGTGTGTGTGTGAATATATACCTGTACCTTTCAATTGGTTCAGGCAATTTCTCTTCACCTGGCTGATTAGTACATGTGGATTAATTATTTAAATAACTTGATTGTGGAATTAGTTTCCATCACTTGTTGCTCCAAGTGTTCTTGTATTGAGCAAAACCGATATTTGCTGATCTTTGAGGTTTTCACATTCTCCTGGCTTTCCCTGGGAGATTTACACCCCCATCCTGTTAATTTTTTTCCTGGGTATGCTGTGGGAATAATTTGTTCCCCTTATTCTCATTGTTGCTGCTACTATACTATGATATATCTGCTGTATTACATACTGAGGTTTCTGCTTGCTATCAAGACTGTTATTTAGGTGACTTGCCTTTCCAGAGTCATGTATCTTTGGGAAGTTGAATTTTTGAACAAGGTCACTATAGCTAAATGCCTCTATAGCTTTAATCAGATGCTTCTGCAGCACATGAGGCATTTGCAAATCCTCCCAGTCCTTATTCACATACACTGCTGGTTCTTCCTTTGTTCAGTGTCTTTCATCTTCCCAGGACCCATCTCTACCTTCTGATTCATCATCAGAAGGGGAGTCTCACTTGTTATTGGTTGCATCTCACATGAGGCCTGATGGCTGCCATTTCTGTTGTAGTTAGCAGGAATCCCTTCAGCAAGGCCCCATTCCGTTTTGCACCCTTTTGTTCTTGTACCCAGTTTTTGTCAGTATACAATTTGGGCTGATCAGTAGCCTGTGAGCTTCTTAACCATGTGTTCTCATCTCCTTTTCCAGTTGGATTGGCTGCAGATAGCAGTGTAGTATTGTTTCTTTTGATTGTGTCATCAAACTTACTTTGTATAATTCCTATGATTGAGCATGACACTATAATCTGTTTTGTTTGAATCGGTTTATTAACCCATAATTGTTGATAATTCTAGAAAAGTGTTGCATTACTTTTCTATGGCTGCTGTAGCAAACTATCACAAATATGGTGGTTTGAAGCAACACAGATTTATTATCTTTTAAAAAATGTTTTGAAAATATTTATTTGGGGGGGGAGGGAGAATGTGAGTGGCAGAGGATCAGAGAGAGGGAGACACAGAATCTGAAGCATGCCCTAGGCTCTGAGCTGTCAGCACAGAGCCCGGCTTGAACTCATGAACCGTGAGATCATGAACTGAGCTGAAGTTGGAGGCTTAACCACCTGAGCCACCCATATTCTTCCATATTTATTATCTTAAGAGTTCCAGAAGTCAAAAATGGGTCTCCCTGGGCTAAAATCATTCTTTTCTGGAAAGTCTAGGGGAGATTCCATTTTCTTGCTTTTTCCAGTTTTTGGAGGCTGTCCACATTTCTTAGTCTATCTCCAAAGCCACAAACAGATGGTCTAGTCTTTCTAACATTACATCACTCTGGCACTGGTTTTTCAGCCTCTGTCTTCCACTTTTAAGGACCCTTTTGATTATATTGGGTTCACACCTAACAATCCAGATAATCTCTATATCATAAGGTCATCTGATCAGCCACCTTAAGTCCTCTACAGCTTTAATGACCCTTTGCTAGATAACATAGCATAACACACTCACCATTTCTGCAGATTGGGGTATAGACATAATTCTGGGAACCATGATCCTACCTACCACAAGTAGTGATAAATGATAAACTTTCAGGACATTATTCTCATGAACAATATGATGTAACTACTTTTAAATTTTATATACCTCAGTTTTGCCTTTGGAGCAGTAGCTATAAACTAGACAGAGAATTCTGTTGATGACTGGGGCCAAATAAATGTGTCAGGAAGGAGTGATTCAGAGAGATAGGGGTCATAGGCAATAACCATGATGTTCTTGTATGTTTTCAACCCTGAATGTATTTGTGGGATAACTGATTTGTTTATATATCAGAAAAATTCCATCAAAATATTTGTCTCTTTGAATATATTGTAGCTCTAGAAGTGGTTTCAGTGATCAAAAAGGTAAAAATTTTCACTTCACATTTTAAGTCACTTTTTAGCTGCAATAGGTTTTTGGATTGTTACTGATTTTCTGTCCTTATAGAAAACGATATAGCTGCTTGATTTGGAACTCCTGAGTATAAATATAGATGCTCACGCCCATTAAAATTTGAATAAGAATGGTAGTATGGTGCCATTAATTCTGTACGGATTTGATGAACTTGTATAATATACTGTACGTTACAAACTAACACAACACTATCATGAAAGTCATTACGACATTTTTCCAGGTTATATACAATACAAAAGAGCTCATTAGGGGCCTACGTGGCTTGGGATGGTTTGCTAGGTGGCTTACAGATGTATTTAACTCTTCATCAAGTTTATGATCTAAGACAGCGAGGCACAGTATGGGACAGTAGAAACTTTGGTTCCAGTAGTGATTCTGTTTTAACTGGTTGTATAACATTGGGAAGTTTCTTGGTAATAAAGAGCCTCAGATGCCCCATCTACCAAGTGTCAAGGTCAGTGAAGAATCTCATCTAAGTTCAGGGTCAGAATTGCCAAATTTAGCAAATAAAAATGCAGAATGCTCAGTTTAACTCGAATTTCAAATAAACAATGAATACTACAGAGTGGGACATATTTATAGCTGAAACTTTGTCTTTGTCTATAGCTGAATACATTGTCTTTACTTGAAACTTAACTAATCACTTTGTATTTCTGTTAACAAGATAAATTAATTTCAGGTATATGTGCTGTCATCCCTCCCTCCATCAGCTGGAAGAGACATGTCCCCTATAACGTGGAAGTCTGGCTTTTGATTTCTCTCAACACAATGCTACAGTTAGCCCCTACCAGTCACTTAAAGTTGGTAAGGGTGATAAAATTCAAGCTCAGTAAATATATATTGAATGAAGAGTACTGGCATCCCTAATCTAATGTTATCTTCATTTTATTTCTAAAGTTTGATAATTCTAAAATACTTACATAGTGTAGGTAGGAATAAAGGTGAATACAAGATGTGTGTTAATACAAAATAACACAAGGTTATGGGAAAATTGTAGAGAGACTGGTTTGAATGTGGATCTCAGGATTAAGGTGATATGAAATATTTCCCTTTTTCTGTCAAAAACTTGAAATGGAAGACAGGATTTCAGGTATAGTTTGGATTTGAGGGATGATAAGCTAGAGAGCCATCAGAGGGGTTGGCCTTGGTACATTTGTGAGATGTTCTCCCGGGTATTTTCATTTGCTTCCATGTCTGCCCTTGTCCCTTACTCACTCTGCTTTGTGCCTCAGGAGGCCAGCCAGCATGTACCATATCAATGGGATCACTTGCTGGTTTCCAATGAGATTTGGTAACTAGAAGGTAGAGTTGGAGAAGAGCAAGAGGGTATTTATTTCATATTAAATGGCCAAGGATTGGTTGTATTCCTTTTAATAAAGACTCTAGATCCTTTCTGGAACATTCTTCCTATAGTTCTTATTCCCAGATTATGTGAATTACTCTCTTTCTGTGCCCCTTCAGATCTAGGGACAGTAATGGCTCCCTGATGTTGCTAGTCCTAAGGAGCTTTGCTCATGTTTCCCTAAACCCTGCTCTTACCTTTACAATTGGTCTCTTTATTAAAATCTACTCAGTCTTGACTATGCCATATGCTTCCTGCCAGGGCCCAGTGGTACATGTGGGTGCTGTTATTAACTGATTATATGACAATGCAGGACTCACAGAAGTTAAGTTACTTGTCCAAGATCAGATAACTCATAAGTGGCAGAACTGGGACTCAGACCCATTATCTTCAAGTGAATTTGTACGAAATAAGAAAGAAGAGAAAGTATGTTGGGAAATCCATGGGGAATCTGGTTATGGCCTTGGAAATATATAGTATATCTTTTTTAATTGCCCTGGAAAATATTCTAAGGAAACAAACATATATCATCATCTAATATGTCTCTTTTTCATTTTGGAAAAGTCAGAATAAAAATGCTTCTTATCTACCTATTCTTTATTAGTCTTTCAAAAAATGGGAAATTAAGTAAATTAATGGCATACGATTCTTAGCCTAGTACTCTGTACTCTAGAGCATGCTGCTTCCAGTACCTTCTTCCTGTCTTGATCACTTTTCTTGAAGTCCAGATAACTTTAGCTTTTAAAAAGAGGATCTTTCTGCAGTGCACTAAGGTATTCTTGGCAAAGCATTATCATCATCATCATCATCATCATCATCATCATCATCATCATTTGACAAGTAGCATGGTATTCTTAACATCAAGTGCCTCCTTTGAGATAATTATGAATGGATTGGAATTAAGTCACCTTTATTGTATTAGACCATTTTCCATGAGTTTTCTTTACTGCCAGCTAACCTGGGCATGGCACGGAGGGGCAAGTCCTTGAAACCCATGTCTCTCTGGCCTACAGTCCTTTCTTGAGCAATATATGCTTTGGGTAGCTTGCCTGGCCATTCTGCTTCTGTTGATCATTTTATGCATGCTGAACTCACTCTGATTTCCCTCTTTTCCTACTAAACGCATCTTTCCAAAGCTTCAGCTTGCCTCACACTCAGGTTCTTCTGGACTCATGTCACTTTTCTGCTTCCTGCTTTATTCTTATTGGTACTTGCTAGGTTAAGATTCATTGCTGGTTCCAAGAAACATGAGTGATATTGACAAGGCAGGAATATGGTATAGATGTCAGGAGGAGGATGCTACCTTTTATTTCTGGCTGGAGAAGGGTTTGGTGGCTCCCAAGAGATCTAGTATGTCCTAAAGTCTTATAATAGATGATACATAGGCAGTCAACCTGGTGTTATTAGCTGAGCCATTTGAGTGGACAAAATAAGAAATTTTAAGTTCAAATACTTAAAATAGTGTACAATGAGCCAACAAGTTTTTGAGGAGAGAGTTGGGTTTTATTACTGCATTGTTTTATTTTAGCTAATTTCATAAAACTGGATTTTATTCATGCTGTTACTCTAGGGGACTAAAGTGACATTGAAAGTGAATGCTTTTTCTTTTTTTAAACTTTATTTTGAGAGAGAGAGAGAGAGAGAGAGAGAGTGCAGGCAGAGGAGGGGCAGAGGGAGAGGAAGAGAGAATCTCAAGCAGCCTCTGCAGCAGTGCAGAGTCCGATGCGGGGATGTAATTTCATAAACTGTGAGATCATGACCTTAGCTGAAATCACAAGTCACATGCTTAACCAGCTCTGCCACCCAGGTTCCCGTGAGTGCTCTTTCCATAAAGAACTTTCTTAGTGGATATGGGATCCAAGGAACATTTTTTCAACATCGTGTAATGCACCTATGTGAAGAAATTCTGCTCTAGGGACTAGATAGGTCAGGGGCTTTAATTTTGTCTCTCTTCTTCTTTTTATTTTTCTCTCTGCTTCCTGAAAACTTAAACCATATTGAAATGGACTGAGAGTAACCCGAGGGCTTTATTCTAAGAATCATCCATAGGTTTCAGGCATAACAGCCAATTTCACATGACCTTCCTGGCCAGAGGGAGTGATGTGGCTAAGAGATGCTGTGGAGACAGATGAGTTATTCTGAACATTCATCCTCATGCTGGAAAACCGAATACCTTTAGTTGGCATTGAACTTCTTTCACAGAGAGTTAGTTGTACCCAAACTAAACCCATTATTTTTCATGGAACTCAAACTAGACCTGTTACTTTCCTCTCCATATGGACCACATAATTTGGGCAGTGTTTTCCTTAGTTATTCGTGGACTGGTAGATGGCCTTGAACCAAAATGAACTGAATGAGTCTGGTCATGACTGAAATGAAAATGTAACTGATTTAAGTCTCAGAGGTCTTTCCTTGATGTTTGATTTACATTCTAGATTGAGGCATTTGGCCTGATAGCCACCAACAGGTGACCCTCAGCCTTACCCTGTCCTACAACTCACCTTTTCATTCCATACTGTGTCAATCAAGTATGTAAATCAGGTCATTTTCTCCGTGGTAGTTATAGTGGTAGTTGCATCAGTATTGAGAACCAGAATTGCTATTTCCTTTACCAAGGAAATGTTATTGTTATGTATATATATATGTATATGTTATATATGTTATTTCCCCATATATACACACCAAAAAAACAAAAAGCTGAAGTAATTATAGTAACTTAATAAAGTATTTCCTGTTCAAATCAGACACATTTGCATTGCAAATACTGCCATTAGTCTTTGCCTATAAAGAATGTCTTTTTAACCCTTCAGGAGTGACTTGGGTTGCTTGGGGAACCCATAAGACAAATCAAAGAATGTAGACCAGATTTTTTTCTTTTTAAGTGTTTCCTTGGGAGCAGGAAGGAAAGGCTATGCTGTAAGGGAAATAAAGATGGATTTTCTATAACTTTGAGAAGAGAACAAGAACCTATCAGTGAAAGGGGAAGACAGTGAAATTAAGGAAGTTGGGGTGTAAGACTGTGGAGAAAAAATGAGGATCCAAGAAGAGTTTTGGGGATAGAACTGTGTCGTTTGTGCTCCCTCATGCCTGCACTGAAATTATCCTGAATGGGCAAGACAGTGACTTCTGACAGGGCACAGAACAGTATATTTCCAACCCAGTTGTCTATAAAATATGTATCAAGACACAGGTACCAGAGGGCTAAGAGCTGCAGATTGGGATTAATTTGGGGAAAAACATGGTGATTTAGAGTTCTTGAACTTAAGGACATTTAAGCCACTGGTGTGCTCACTTTAATCCTGATTTTAGGTTTGTGTGTATGTAGGTTGACTATGGTTTACTTTTAGAAGTTTTCCTAGCTATTATTTGGATGCTCCTTTCCTATATATTCATTTTGGTCAAGCATCCTACGTGGTTGGATTGCCAGTGAACACAGAGTATTCTTCTTCCTTCTTATCCTGAGCCAGAGATCATTCCCTTTTGTATCCACTGTTTTCCTTGGAAGCGTGAAGCATTAGCTTTAATCAGTTTATAGAGCCCCTGACCTAATTTTACATCTGCAATAAGATCACTATGAATTCTCTGCTTCCCCATGGAGGATAAAGCTCTGCCTTCCCCCTCCCCTCTGCGGTCTTTCTTTGTGATGGACAGTAGAGAGCCTGGCAGGCTCTGTTCCACACTGCATTGCTCCAAGAGCAAATTTATTTATATATTAATTTTTATATTAAAAAGATTTCTCATAGGGAGCCAAAGATTGAATCATAGGCAGAAACCTGATTTGAGGTTGAAGGCAGGATGGCAGCAAGCAATGTCAAAGAGAGAAAGCTTTGGGAGTAGGAGGAGAGCAAGGATTAACGATTTGCTTCCAAAAGAGCTCTGCAGCTCTCTCTGTCCCTTCAGCACATTGACACTTGGTGAGCCTACAACTTGTATATTAGGTTCCTTTTGCTCTATAACAAATTATCACAGCCATAGTGGCTTAAAACAGTCTCCTTTTATTACCTCATGGTTTCTGTAGATCAGCAATCTGGGCTTTGCTTAGCTGGAGTCCCTGCTCAGGGTTTCACAAGGCGGGGATCAAAGTGTTGCCTGGGCTGTGTTCTCATCTGCAGGTTCAAGAAGAAATGAATCTGCTTCCAAACTCCCCCAGGATGTTTGTAGAATTCATTCTCTTGCAGCTGTAGAATCCATGGCAGCTTGCTGCTTCAAAGCCAGAGTTGGGGGCAGGGGATGGACTGGGGGAGTCTCGGCTGATGGCTCTAACTTCCAGACACTATTTTAAAGGATTTCTCTGATTAGGTCAGGCCCACCCAGGATAATCTTCCTTTTGATTAACTTAGTCAACTGCTGAGAAATTTTAATTATATCTGCAAAATGTCTTCACCATTGCCATATATATTAGAAGCAAGTCATAGGTTCCAGGCCCACTTAAAGGGAGGATATTATATGAGAATGTGGCTCATGGAGAGTAACCCAAGGGAATGTCCTTTGTATGTTATCAATTCTCCAAGCTACCCAGGGTCCAAAACAATCTCATCTTCCGCACCATTTTATCATTTTAAGCAATGAAATGTGGTCAGAGGAGAAGAAAGCTGTGTCTTTCATAATGTTCTGTCTTTCCTTCCTGTTTAGCAAAGTCATTTGTGAGTTTACTTAAATAGGGTTCATGTGGATAATAACCAAGAAATGGAAAGGAATTAGAGTTCATTTATAATTATATACATCACTGAAGTGTGGTATAACTACACTCTCCATTTTTAAAACTCCATTTATTTAGTGAGTGCCTTGGACTTTAAAATATTTTGTAAAGTTTGATATCAGCCTTCTCTGGGGGTCTTTAGCACATGATAAATAAATTAAAAAAATAATTTTTTTGTGTAATTAGGAAAGCAATATTTAAGGGGCGCCTGGGTGGCTTAGTCGGTTAAGCGTCTGACTTTCGCTTAGGTCATGATCTCGCGGTTCATGGGTTCGAGCCCCGTGTTGGGCTCTGTGCTGACTGCCAGTTTCAGAGTCTGTGACTCCCTCTCTCTCTGGCCCTCCCCTGCTCACGCTGTCGCTCTCTCTCTCTCTTTCTCTCTCTCTTAGAAATGAATAAAACATTAAAAAAATTTTTTAAAAACAATATTTTAAAACAGCATGCACTGAACATTGAAGACTTGTAGTTTATTTTTGTAAAAATCTTAATTTTTAAAGAATTAATGTATGAGGAAATAAAGGGGCATTTCCTTTCTAATACATTTGGGAAGAGATATTTAGGGGAGGGAAGCCCACTTTCCACTTCTTCTTTTTTTTTTTTTTTCTGTAATACTGAGACACAGTCAAACATCAGTTATGCTCTAGATAATCAGAGTTCCCAAAATTATTCTGCATCAGGAAATAGGACTCTACTTCCTTTCATTGTACTACCTTCCTTCACAAAACTCAAAAGACTTTGGACCAAAGTACAGCAAACTATAATATCCTCTGGTTTAACAGTTCATGAGAATAAGGGATTTCATTCCATAAATAAATCCTCAGAAGGAGTTCAGAAGACCAATGTAGGTAGAGAGTCCTGGAAGGGAAGAGGTTTAGCTTATCTGTACTCGTTGGTAGTTTTGCCCCTTCTTTTTAAACTTCTTTCTGTTTTTCCCCTGTCCCTTGCTGTAACCTGTATTGGTTTTTGTTTTGTTTTGTTTTGTTTTTTATGGGAGCTTATAACTCCTGGAGCCAGTCTTTGGAATAGACATTTGCCCTATTAACAAGAATTTTCAGCTGGGCACATGACTTCCCAGTATGCATTTCCCAGCTTCCCTGGCAACCATGCATTGCCATGAGACTAAGATCTGACCAATGAGATGTGAGTAGTAGTCATGTAGGCCACTCCCAGGTCATGTCCTAAAAGGAAAGGGTCATGCCCTCTCCTCTCCTTTTTTCCCGTTTCCTATTGGCTGACTGTGAATGTGAAGATGGAAGTGAGACCAGCCATTCTGGCTCACACGATGGAAGCCATATATTAAGGATGATAAGGCATCAAGAGAAAAGGAGCCTAAATGGGGTTAGAACCTGTGTAGCCACTCTACCTATCCTAGACCTTCACATGAAAGAGAAACAGTCTTCTTTTTTAAGCCACAGTTAGTTTTAGTTAAGTCAGCTAATTGATATCATAACAAATAAAGCAGCTGAGAGAAGGTGATTCACCAAGAGTGTCAAGAGACAACATAGTGGTGGAGAGCAAGGCAGAGGTGGAATATCAGGCAGCCCTGGATTAACTTAGTGCCGCTCCGTCATCCACATCTGTGGCTGAGTCCTATTTTCATCTTTTGTAAAAGGGGATAATAGTAAGTGGCTCAGAGCACATCATGTAAAACCAGGGGGTGAAAATTCAGTGCTATTACAAAGTAGAGATGGTCTTTGTTCTTACAGAATTCAAGGTACAGAGGAGGAGATACATAAGTAGGCGTGCGCATAACTAATACCAAATTGTGAGCGGTGCTGCAGAAGAATATAATGAGCAGGGAATTGCTTAGAAGTGAAGGGATTCGATTAGAGGGGTCCAGTGAGAAGGAAGCCGCCATACCGAGTGTATCGCTGTGGCCCTATTTCATACGCTTACATGCTCAGACCACAAGGATGTCACTTCTCTGGCTCTTAACAAAGTTGCACTTAAAGCACTTGAATTTGAGGCTGGGCTGTCCTCACCCACGAGGCTGTGTGTCCCACAAAGGCAGTGTACATGTTTGTCTTGCTTGTTGCTGTATATATGGGGCACCCTGTTGTTGACCGAGTGAAAAATGGTTAATGATCAAAGTGCATGTGTAGCATATCTTCTAAGAAAGGTTTAGTCTTCTTATCTTCAAAGACACCTGGATTGGAGGTAGGCTAGCAAGATATGATTGCTGAGAACTCTATGGTGAAGTTGCTTTATATAATCATATTTATACCGAAGTCTTTTTTTTTTTTTTTAATTTTTTTAATGTTTTATTTATTTCTAGGAGAGAGAGAGACAGCGTGAGCAGGGGAGGGTCAGAGAGAGAGGGAGTCACAGACTGAAACAGGCTCCAGGCTCTGAGCTGGCAGTCAGCACAGAGCCCGACGCGGGGCTCGAACCCACGAACCGTGAGATCGTGACCTAAGCGAAAGTCGGACGCTTAACCGACTAAGCCACCCAGGCGCCCCATATACTGAAGTCTTAATAGCACAGTACATGGCATACAGTGGTAGTTTAATAAGTATTGTTGAGTAAATGAATAAGTTTCTAGTAATATTCCAGTTCTCATGGTTAGAAATGTCAACCTGATGAACATTCTAACAATTAGGGCTGTGTAAAACTGCAATAAGCCCCTTGGGAAGTGTGAGTTCCCTGTTGTCAGAGGTGTTCAACAGAATTGTTCAGAATTTGGGGCAGGATGTCACACTCTGAATGGAGGGCCTTGTCTTCTGAATTCCTGCCAACCCTGAGAGAGCATCTTCTTGAGGTTTGTACTTGAGGCAGTTGAAACTTATTCTTAAGGTGTTTTTTTAAAAATAATTTTTATTGGAAGAATCTCTTTGTTCTGCAATTACTTAAATAGTCTGACTTCTGTACCAATGAGTCACAAATTCTGAACGGCATTGAGTTCTCCTGTGTTTTTTGGGCACATGGAAACTGTTAAAGTCTCTGGAGACCAGCGGCAAGGATTCCAGTCCAGGTTTTATTATTTCACACCTATGCGTCCTGCAGGGACCCTCCAACTCTGAGCTCCACTAACAATACCCTTTCCATATTTCCATCATGAAAGTCCCCATGTTATATTATAAAGATCTCTTTTTGGGTCTGTTTCCACCAATAAATTATGACTTCCTTGTGAGTGTCTTATTCATATTTTATCTCTGTATCTAACACCATGCCTAGCCTTGATAGGTGCTCAATAAATATTTCTTGAGCTACTGTACTCCTGGGAAGAGAAAAAAGTGAAATAATTCTCTGATTTTCATGGATAAAAAACTAAATTGTAAGAAAAGACGAAATTGCCACAGCTGGCATTCTGGGTATGCCATCTTTCTAGGTGTTTCACTATGGATTTCTAATCCACTGTGGAAGCTTATCCATGCACACAAGTGGGGAACCCACAGAACTCATGTGAGATGAGAGTGTGAAATAAACATACTTCTGTATCCCTTTGTTTTTCTGTCCTTTACACTGTGGCATACCAACTTGACTCTTCCACTTTTCCTCTTTCCCCTTCCACCATAGTCTTACCCATCTCTTCTCATTACTGGCTTTCACACCCCCACCCCCCTCCCGCTCCTCACCATTTTGGATTCCCACAGCCATTCTTGGGAAGAGATAGTGAAGGATCTGTGAGCCAGCATTTGTTCCTGTACTTCCTTACAGTGACTAATGGGTAACACCTGTCCTGTGGATTCCCTCTTGCACTCTTATGATTGGATTTATCACTGCAGTAGTTTAACCATAACTAGAAAAATGTAGCTCTCTAACGTCCCTATAATGTG
The DNA here is from genome assembly GCA_017311185.1 of Proteles cristata cristata. NCBI lineage: Eukaryota > Metazoa > Chordata > Mammalia > Carnivora > Hyaenidae > Proteles > Proteles cristata. The sequence continues at coordinate 603,295 of JAESUZ010000164.1, read as the reverse complement.
GATGTTCCTAATGTGGTTTAAGTTATTCTTTAGGTCATAAATAACACAGACGGCACTATTATGGACCAATACCCTGAAAAGAAAAGGCCCTAAGATAATAAATAACACACACAATAGGGGCTTGAGCAGAGTCGTGGAAATGCTTTGGTTCCTGATGGAGGACAGGGACATAGGTGGCTTCTAGAAGGCTTGGGATTTCAGGGCTCAGGCTTGGAGAGAAATGCCATCATGTCTGTAAAAATCTTTCAATCAATCTAACCTAATTGTGCGGTAAAGGGATTTCACCTGGTCGGAGGCCAAGGTTAGCCTGGTTTCCCACTCTAGGAAAGAAGAGAAGAGGAATCAATCTGTACGTGCATTTTCTTATCCGTTACAGCCCCTATTATTGCCAGGAAAGGGAAGAGGGTACAAGCAAGCCCATGATATACATGAATGACCTCAGACCCTGTAAGGACCAAAAGCTGCATTTTGTAATCACCTGTCTTTCCATCTATTCTATCTCTTGTCAGTTATCCTGTTGCAAGTAGTTACCATTTTTACCGGATTAGGCCTATCAGATTATACTCTAAAGATGAAGAAAATGCTACCTCTCCAACAAAATGGTTTCCACTTTACCTCAAAGGCTCTCATTCTCTTTGCTTTGAGGAAAAGAGAAAGACAGAGTGAGAGAGTGTGTATGTGGTGCCCTTTATTTGGGCTTTCATCTTAACCTGGGAAATACCTGGTCTTCTATTTCTTTCCTTCTCATGTAACTCTTCATTGATTTTCTTTAAATCAAACAATCCACCATAACAGACTCTTAGAAAAGAAAGTCAGCCATGAAGAAGCCCTGGGCTTGGAATAGAAACCAATCTAATTTTAGTTGCCAGTGAGTATCTGTAAGCAGTGGATAGTGGTCAGAAGTTCATCCCGACGCACATTGTCAGGATGCACCTGCAGCTTTCCACTGTCACCCAACCTTCTGGGGGTGGGGGTAGGCCAGGGGGAACCCTCACTGATGACATTTTCTGCCATAATTTCCTGATGAGGCAGCTTACCTTCTATAAGTAGGTCTTTCATTCTTTAAATTTTTTTCTCTGTTTTTATGGATTAATCTCTTGCAGCCTTATGGATGAGGGTTGCTGTGCCTCATTGTGATAAGCAGCTAGATTCCCCACTCCAGATTTTCTTCATGGGAGATTCCACTCTCGGCCTTTGGCTAAAGTCAGGGCCTTGGGCCGACCATGGACTATCAGGAGAATTCTCAGGACTTACCTGTAGGATCCCCAGCCTCTACAGACCATTCTTTCAAATCCTATTATAAGGATGCTGCATTATTTAAAAAAAAAAAAAAAAAAAAAGATTGTTTGATTTGTTCATTCTAATAAGTTCCAGTAGGATTTCTTAAAAAGAAGAAGTAATGTGAAGAATTACTCATGCATTATGTTCTCTCTTAAAAAAACAGTCCAGGCCCTATCTACTTATTCATATAATTAAACCTCGATTAGTGAGATAGATTATAGACTTTCTAAGACCATCAAAGTTTTGAATTTCAGAATTTTCCCACCCCCTTTTCCCTTCCTTTCTACTCCCTTTTCTTTAATTCAAATTTATGTATGTCATTATATCTGACTTAAACAGACCAGGGTCTTGGACATAGGACCTTGTTTACCAAAAGGGACAAATCTTGGGAAAGAACATAAAATGGTTGAGAAAAAAGGGACCTTAGAGATTAATCAGGGAGTATAGACAAGTGATTGTGTTAAATTGCCTGAATTAAAAGCCATGACTCAGTAGCTCTGTCCGTGTGGTGGAGTTTGTCACTCAGCCATACTGCACCTCTATGAAATGCAGCTTCCTCACATGTGAAATAGGAATAACAGCATCTACTTTGTAAATGTATTTTGAATATTAAATAAAATAGTGCTGGGAAGTGTAAATACAATAAAAGGTATCAACATCATCATCATCTTCATCATCATCTAGTCTAAAGTGCTGGAGTATTCCTTAGAAGGGAAACTGGGGCACTGAGAAGTGCACTACTTGTGCCCAGCAGCTCAGAGCTATACGCAGAAAGAATCCCACCTGAACTGTTTGCTTAAGTGAATTCCATATACTGTGTAATTTACAGAAACTTGCTATTTTCCTCTTTCATTTTTCCCCCGATGTTAAATTTGCCTCTTCCTTCAACTGAAAGAGAGCATACTATAGAAAAGTCTACTCCCAATGCAGATCCATAAAGCCAAGGTTGATCAAAAGAACAAGTCTGAGAAACAAAGCAGCCTCTTATGAGAACACCAAAGTCAGACTGAGGAAAAATTTGCTCAGTTTTTTAATGTTTTTTTAAAAATTTATTTCTGATAGAAAGAGAGAGAGAGCGAGCTCAGGGGAAGGTCAAAGAGAGAGGGAGACACAGAATCTGAAATAGGCTCCAGGCTCTGAGCGAGCTGTCAGCACAGAGCCTGATGCGCAGCTCAAACCCACGGACCATGAGATCATGACCTGAGCTGAAGTTGGATGGCCAACCGACTGAGCCACCCAGGCCCCCCAAAATTTGCTCATTTTTAAGTTACCTCTGTCTTGTTACCAACAAGATTCTAGCACAGTGGAGTGTGTGGCATCTGATTCCGCAAGGACAGTGCTGAGCCAGAGATGCAGGTATGTGCCATTATGTTCATATGGGCCAGAGAGAGAGAGAGGTCTGTTATGCAGCAGTGTTCTCTGACCCCTGGGACATAGAATGTGGAAACCTCTCTCTACCATGCGTTAAGAAGTTGGTTCCCATACTGAATTTTCTTGCTTTACTCTGTTTACCCTGAAAGTGAAAAATAGTTTTGGGTGAACACAACATTTAAATAGATCCACAACATACCCAGAGGACAGAAAGATAGCAGGTAATGCTCTCGATGTGTTTTTGCATGGGAACAACTGAATGAGTTGAGTTGAATTGATGTAGATTCTTTGACCAATATATCCATGAATCAGTAAGTTTTGAAGTGCGTACTATGTGCCTTGCTGTGTGTCAAGCACATACAGCACGAGTTCTACAGGAGCTGGCATTGCAGTTGGAAAAGACAAAATACATGAAACATTTGGGGAGCAGAGAATAACATTGAATTGCTTTACACACACACACACACACACACACACACACACACACACAGTTGATTCTTATTATTTGTGGCTGTTATGTTCTATGAAGTCAGTGCAGATACTGAATTAACAAAAACTGAGCTTTGCTACCAGGGAAATATGGGGTTTGGTTCCTGAAAGCCTCTGGTCACAACATTTTGTCAGCTGCTCCACATATAACCTTGTTTTATATGTGTCTCTGTTTAAAAACACTTTAAAATATATTTCTGATTCATGAACATTGAACTCACAGCCAAGAGCACCATGAGTCCTGCCTGGAGAAAAGCTTATCTCACGCATGTGTTTTCTCCATAAGGTATATCACAGCCTGCTTCTGCCTACAACACTAACCAGCACTCTGGCACTCTTGCTTTGGGGCCATCTTAAGCAGCAAAATCAAGACCACAACAATCACCAGTTAAAAAAATTTAAAAACCACAAAAAGGCAAAAAGAAAAGAAACTAGGACTAAATAGCTGTAAAAAAAAAAAAAAAAAGACACTCGTTTACAATGTGAATGTTGACACCAGGAGACCAAGCATTGCCTTGATTGACTACTGCTTGGAACGTATGCTAGAGTGACTCAAATTCCTTGCCCCTCTGTGCACATCCATGATAGTGCCAAGTACTCCTCACAAGTAGTGAGTTTGGAGTAACAAATGAGTATTAGTGAGTAGGCAAATTCATAAATACTGAGGACCCACTGTACCTCCAAATGTTATTTGGTATTATTGGAGGTTTTGTGCTTCGTATGTGCTGTGGTGAATGAGGAATGGAAGCCATCAGTGAAGGTTTGCTGGAATAAAGGAAGATTTCATGGAAAAGGAAGAATTCGAGTTGCACTTTTAATTTGTTTTTAATGCTTATTTTTGAGAGAGACAGAGAACGTGAGTTGGGGAGGGGCAGAGGGAAACGGAGACAGATTTTAAAACAGGCGCCAGGCTCTGAGTTGTCAGCACAGTGCCTGATGTGGGGCTTGAACTCATGAACTGCAAGATTATGACTTGACCTGAAGTCAGAAGCTCAACCAACTGAACACCCCCCACCCCAACCAGGTGCCCCTGGAATTGCACTTGGAAAGATGAGTAAGATACATGCTTTTTAGAGAAGAGAGGTCCCAAAAGATGTGCAGAGGTAGGAATGATTCTGTGTTGATGGGGATGTGAGGAGGCTGATCTATAGATCATGGAATGTCCATCTCAAGGAGTAATGAGAGGTGACCTTAGATAGGGCTAATGGACATCTGTTATTTTTGCCCTCGTTGTACTCATTCCTCCTCATCTGGACATTGCCTGAGTCTTCCTTTAGAAACTTCTTGAGTTCTTCCCGCTCAATCTGTATTGTTTGCATGGAGCCGATACTTCTCTGGTCTTGAGGATAGACCATGATGCTGGGCTTGGCCAGTTAGGATGCTTCACCTCTCTAACCAAAGGACTGTAGGAAGGACATGGCATATGATCCACAGCCAATGAGAGTCACCTCTGGAAGTGTTTTTCAGCTCAGATTGATAGTTGCAAAAAGATGAAGCTTGGAGCTTTTGGGAACTATAAGGAAGAGAGAATCTGTCTGATAATAAAACCAACACAGAGTGAAAAGAGGGACAGAGAGACAACAGAGAGAGAGTGAGTGAGACTGGGTGTCAGTTTTTAAAAGTAGCTGGGTCTCACCATGCCTAAAGGAAACTTGAGACTTTTCAATTGCGTGAGCCAATTGAATCAGTGCATTTTTGTTTCCTTAGATAGAGCTGGGTTACAGCCAGAAGAGCAGTATAGTAAGTAGGTGTCCAAGTGAAGCAGTTTTGAATGAGGAACAGATACCTCCTCTAAATAGCTTAGGTTTAAAAAAATAAAAAAAAGGAAGCTTGTTCTAAGCCACAGAAACTCACATGGAATCCAAACACAAGAGATTTAACAAGGCCTCGGAAAAACTGGACTTGAGAACTGAAAACTCGGGGATTAGGGTTATTCCCCTATGTATCGAAGACTGCATGGCTTTGCTCATCTCTGTTTCTCTGGATCCCAGTTCCATTCTCCTTTATCTTTTTCTCTGCTTAACAGATTTTGCTCATGGCTGGCCACAGTGACCTCGACTTTTAACACTCTTCCCAGCGTCTTAACCAGCCCAGTTTCTGACAATACCAGTTCTAAAACCTCAAGAAAGGAACTATATTGACTTGGTTCAACTTTTCTTATAAGACTAGCCTATAGATTCATTCCTCAGAATAGAAAGAACTCTTCTCAGACCCAACTAATGTAAAGCGTCAGAGGTAAAGACTGTACTGTGACAATAATAGTCACCTCTGATATGGATGAGGCTAGATCTGAAAAAGTTTCCAAGGTCTTATAGTTGCATTTTGGCTTGAGGCTGTGGCAGTAGGAGGCCAGAGATCTCAGAAGGTAGCCCTACCGTTACTTTTCTAGCAGGACCTCTAACTTCCTATTTTTGAACATGAGAAGATGGGGCTACAAAATAAGGCATTTATATTGAGAAAATTATTTTATCTAAAAATATTTATCTTAAATATATATTCATAATATATTAATATAATATAATTAAATGTGTATATATGTACATGTGTATATATATATATATATATATACACTATATACATGTATAAATATATACACAGAAACACACATACACTGTATAGGTATGCCTTTCCTCATATTTCATTTTCTTTGATTTTCTTTTCTAAATCCCTATATTTTTTTAAATTTTTATTTCTAGGAGAGAGAGAGACAGCAAGAGCAGGAAAGGGTCAGAGAGAGAGGGAGATACAGACTCTGAAACAGGCTCCAGGCTCTGAGCTGGCACTCAGCACAGAGCCCAACGCGGGGCTCGAACCCACGTACCGCAAGATCATGACCTAAACGAAAGTCGGGCGCTTAACCGACTAAGCCACCCAGGCGCCCCTCTAAATTCCTATTGAGGTACATGTGCCTATCCATGTATTTATATGATTATATATATAAATGCATAGTTAGGCATTAGTTTGCAATTTTTTCACCTACAAGGATGGGCATTTTGAAAGTTGATATACAATGTATCCTTGATTGAGAGTATGTATTTGTGTTTTTAAAAACCAGAATGGACTATGACACTGTTGCTTAAAGCTTTTCAGTAGTTTTCCATTATACCCTACTTTTCCCATTCATGGCTCTCTAATAATTCTAATCTAACAAACACATAGAATTATACATTTACACATTATTTATTGAAGATACTATTCTCAGTGCCAAGTGTAGTGTGGGCATGCAGGACCTGTTTAGTACACATTTGTTGATTGCATGATCGAGTGACTTAATGTCTATGCATTGAAAAGGACCTTCTTGCAATAGCTCTTGAATTTCTCCCAGAGACTCTCCTACCACGTGTTTTGAATAATGATTTTGAGGTATTCATGGATTCTAGGAACCCAGGTCTGTTTATCGTCCATGACAGAGTGCCCATGCTTCAATTAGATGGATGCAACACACTGACTTTCTATTGAGTTTTCCAACAGATGCAACTGTAGGTATTTTTCAGAACAACGGCGAGACCAGTAGACCTCTAGGCCTCATTTTGAATTTTTACGCTCTTTTGATGATTATCATAGTCCCCTAGGTTGTTATTTAGTCAAATTATGTTCATTTTATCGCCTATGCCTTTCCTCATATTTCACTCCCTTTGATTTGTTTTTCTTTTCTTTTCTAAATTCCCTTTGAGGCATCACATTACCCCTAATTGCCTGCAGTGTTCCAAGTCAGATCTCATTGCTGACACACAGACACAGACTCTTAGCCATGGCTTGGGATGCCCCTGTGCATGGCTGAAAATTTTACTAGCTCAGAGAATTGCAGTCCTTGCCTAACCTCCTGATGGCTCTTTACCATGAGCTCACGATTTTGTTGTTTTCTCTATTACTGCCATCCAGGAATCCCCTTCAAGTTAAATTCCATCTTTAAGTTTATTCATCCCCAGATAGATCATCTGCATTTTTTCAACCAGAGCCTCATTGTGTTACTTTTGACATCTATTACTAAGATTCACATATAGCTTGGTATTGTGTGCCAGTCTTCAACTGCTGTTGGGAACACCTCCCAATTTAGTGTCGTGGGCAGATGTGATTATCATGATAATAGTAATAAGATCTTCCTCTCTCTTTCTTGATTCTTAATAAAGTTAGGAAAGCTGTGTATCTTTGCAGATCGCACACTCCAGACTTCTCACTCTTGTCATTGTCTACTCTTTGCTGGGCTTGGTTTGGGGTCTGTTTTTATTTCCTGTGACAGTGCTAAAGGATACACCCAGACTTCTCTTTATTAAAGGGCTCTTCAGATGCAACTTAACATACCTAGGGGAAGTTTTCAGTCTTGTTTTTTTCTCCTTTTTTTGGTTCCTTCCTCTACACTTCCATCTCAGAGGTAAGGTATATCCCCTGGGCCCCTAAAGGAGATTATAGAATGCTAACAGTTGAATGAATGAATGAGGCTTTCAGACACTAGGCTGCTTACTGCCCTGAGGTTAGTCAATGCACCTTGGGAAGCCAAAGAAGTGGTTACTTCCCATTGGTCTGATAGAAGTTGTTGTGTTCTTTTTGACAATTCAGTGCTAGGCTGCCCTTCAAGAAGGACCTTCTCCCATCTTCAAGAACAAACCTTGCATTCTTGATTTTAACTCAGCCTCTTCATGTATCCATTGTATGAAAGTCAAACCTTACCTCTTGTAGTACATTCCAGTGCATGTGGCTTTGGTGATCTGCCTTATCATTCTTATCTCTTCCTTAGGACTATATAGCCACATCACTATATAGCCACACATAGTATAGGATTAGGAAGGGTTACCCGCTGCATTTCAACTGTATTTGTAATGCTTTTATTTCTCATTGTTTGGCTCTTGTTGTGTTATTCTCTGTATATTTTTGAGTGTTTTAAAATAACTTATAAAAATAAAAGTAAAAGAGAAGGATTTGGCCTTCCAAAGACTAACCGTTTATCAAGGAAGAATTACATGGTAAATAGCTATTAGCCAATGACAAAAAAGGGCTAGAGATGAGATGCATCTGCAGTATGGTGACTCCACAGATGAGTGAGCAACCTCAACCTAGTTGGAAGTGGTGATGGTATTTCCTGGGGTGGTGGGAAGGGAATCACATAAGCAGAAAAAGCTCAGAAATTAGGATCCTTAGGATGAGCCTTGAACAGCAAATGGAGTTTTACCAGGCAGACAAAACAGTAAGGATATTTTAGGCAAAATGCATAAACAGGTAAAATATTATATTACCCTTAGAAAGCATAGTGGTCCAACAAGGCCAAAATAAGTGTATTTGGGAGGCTGGGAGATTTGGGCTAGTGATTAGTTTGGAAGGAGAGTTTCGGAGAGATAGGTCACTCATGCCAGGCAAAGATATTTACATGTTACTCCGGTAGGCTCTAGGGCTTTTAAACAGCAGGGTGATATGACCAGATTTGCATTTTAGAAAGACAAAGAAGAAACTTGAATATGGGGCAAGCCTGGAGGCAGAAGTAATGGGTCTTAAAGGACGGGCAGGTAGCCTTGCTGGGAACAGCACACTAGGCAGAGAGAAGAGCATCAGTAAAAAGGAGAAGAATAACATAAATTTATATGAAATAAGTAGAATATATACATTTTTCACAAAATTCTTATGCATAATCAAATTTGAAACCTGCCACTCGAGTCTACAGATTCACAGAAATTCTGCACTGAAGCTTACTTATTTCCTGTTATACCATATAAAAATTTATAAGGTTTTTTAAATTTTGTGGAACTCCTTTGCTTTGTTATATTTGCTCTTGATTTAAAGCCACAGGTTATTATTACCTATCATTAAGCATTGTAGTAGGGAACTACAGCAATAATCCAAAATATTTAAAAAGAATTGTTGAATAACAAGAGACTGAAAAGGATCTTGAATGCAAGACCAGTATTTACATGGTACTGAGGACCATTCCAGGTTTTTCAGAAAGGATGACAAGCATCAAGTATAACTTTAGGAAGACTTAAGTTCATGGTAGTTGGAAGCCATCAAACAATGGAATCAGGGAGTCCTGTTTTGTTTTGGTATCGCTTCTTTAGATTGGACTTTTGACTTACCTAGTTGTCAGTATGTGCACTTTACAAATGTTATTGTTCTTTTGCCAATTGTCAAACATCTTCATCTCTTTGCATTTCATATCATGAAATGCCTCTGCAACATTTCAATGTTAGGTTCTAATTTTTTGTAAGAAAATTCTTAATGATTCCAAGTGGTTTCTGCAACCTATCTAATAGAATATTATACCCATCTTCTTTTCCTCTTACTATATGTATTTGTAAACAAAGGGTAGAAAGCTCTCTCAGGAAAATTTTGACAAGTCCTTTTCAACTGTATGATAACAAAATAGACTGTTTGCCAGGATATGAAGCTTGAATTCCAGATGCTTCTCTGAGGAATCAATGATGACTACCAGTTTTAGAGCTTGAGTAACTGAGTGGTGTTGATGCCATTTAATTAGACAGGAAAATTGGTAGAGACATGCTGTGGTGTGTGTGTGTGTGTGTGTGTGTGTGTGTGTGTGTGTGTGTGAGTGTGTGCGTGCGTGTGTATGTGTGTGCATTTGGTGGAGGAGAGAGGATTCTCTTTAGCAATGTTAACTATAAGATACCTAGTAGCCATCTAAGTAGAAAAATCAAGTTAGAAATGTGTGTGTGTACACAGATATATTTGTGTGTGTGTGTGAGAGAGAGAGATAAAGAGAGTGAGAGAGAGAGTCTACACATCTGTATCTTTAGCTATTTAGGGTTGTTTACCTGAAAGATCTATTTGGTAGTAATCAACATAGAAATTTTTGTGTTATTATTGTTAAATCTGTAAGACTGATTAAATCACCTAGTATATTAGTCAGGGTAGGCTAGGCTCTGCTGCAGAAACAAACACACTGTGGAAATCTTGGTAATTTGACAGAGTAAGGTTTACTTTTGCTTAGAGTCAGATGGAAATGTCCTGGGCAGGTGGCTCTCCTATAAGCAAGGACTTCAGGAATAGAACTTCTTCCACTGTGGAGCTCTGCTAGCATGAGTGCCAATATCTATCTACACAGATGTTTCTTTTCTATTTGTCCTGTTTTTGTGATTATTTAAAAAGATTGAGAAAATTTTACTTAAATTCAGTTTTAGAATTCATAGAAAGCTAATAATCTATAACAGAGCCCTCTTTTGAAAAGTATCTATTTTGGCAATTAAAAAAAAGCCAGTCTTTTAAAAGTAGATAAATTTAGACTCCAGTTAATTAGATATATCGGAAATTTTGGTCTGTTCTGTTTTTACATAAATGATCCTTTCAGGGCATTTGTTATCTTGCTTAAGGAATGATTCACAGTGCTTGATAATTTGGTTAATTTAACTTTGATGTTGGAAGAGCCCAAATGGATTTATGCCATTATTTAGATGGCTACTGCTCCACTGCATTGATATTTTAAGAAAACGGGCCCTCAGTGCAGGAAAGAGTCTCACTAGTGAAAGCCTCCTCAACATAGGACATAAGTCTCAGGGGGCTGGAAATAAGCCACGTACTCTCTGGAGGGGCTTTTTGAATCCACTGGCCCTAAAAGATAACTCTGTATTTAGTATTCTGTCAAGAGACTACAGAGGTGCTATATTTATATATCATGACTAAGATTGGTTTAAAACTAAGTGCTATCAAGCCTGCTTTTGTTCCTTATATAAGAAAGAGATTTATAACAAAAATCATAAATAAGAGACAAAGGAACTCTGAAGTTTCTTTTTTCTTCTGCCTGCCTTTCCCTGTTCAGTGATAGAACAATTTATGAATCTGACAAATCCTCCCCCAGATAATGGTAAGAGTAACATAGTGTTCAGCTGAGTAATCCCGGGCCACTAAAGTTTATTGGACTGCGGAGCCACAGCAGCAGGATTGACGCAATAATCAAATGACATGCTTGATTTGGGCTCTCCCTGTTTCTTTCTCTCCACCCGCTCCCCCATTTCCCAGCCCTCCTCCCTTTTTCCTGCCTGTGCCTAAGGAAAACTAAATAGAGGGAATTTGAAATCAAATAGGTTGGCAAGGGTAGACTTCCAATTTCCACAAGCAACATTCACTCAGAAAGTATGAGAAGTCTGTGCCAAAAGGTTAAATGAAAAGAAGGAGCGTGGTTGTAAACACGTTCTGACTGAATTTTTGGTTTGGATTCGAGTAACCTAAGAGCAGGAAGAGAAGCCCACTCTGACAGCCTTACTCTTAAGCCAACACTGAATTGTTGGGACACCAGAGACATCATCAAAGGACGTCAATAACATGAGTTAAACCAGTGTTGATTGTTAAGAATTGGCAAGAAGACAGAAATTTAGGCACTAAAAAGAAACTCAGCTGTGCTTGGAAAACTATGGACTGCATGTAAAAGCAAAGTTTTTTTTAGAAGTCACTTAATCCGGCACTTCAAAATGGCAGCTGGAGGCTGAATCTGGCTGTATACTTCCTTAGTTAGGATCACACTGACAGTTTTGTAAAGTTGAATTTTAATGCCATCAGGGGATTTTCATAGCCCAGTCCACCATGGGGCTTCACCTCTTTCTATCATCTTCTGCCTCTTTTACATACATGTACCTTACCCCCTGGCTCCTGAGGGAGTTTGTGTTTGAGTCATAAATCTATCTTTCTCTGGTAGGACCATGGAATGACTTCTGGTTAAAAAGAAGTGGGAATCTTAGGCTAGCTGCCTCATTCTCTGCTCTTAAGAGGATGGAATTCAGTCAAAATGGCTAAATGTCACCATTATTCAGGAGAAGAAGAATTTAACATATTTTGAGAAAACCACCAGGAATGACACCCAGCCCAGGAGACCTTAAGCTTTTTCAAGACAGTGAAAGAAAAAGGTCTCTCAAATATCAAGAAACATACTTTATAACCAGAATAGTCTGTGATGAATGGGGTAATAATATTCCACCCAGCCTATAAAGAAAAGTGGTATGGACATTATTGCTTTTTTGGACACTGGAGCAACTGTATCACTCATTTCTGAGAGGTTGTCAAAAAAAATTGAAGGGTTTAAATATATGACCTTTTACAGGAATTACTTCAACAATAGCTTATTCTACTGAGTCCACTGAAGTTGCAGTTTGCAACAATGAATTTCCTATTGCGAGATGCAAATTGTGGGCTAATTGCAGGATTTAATCCAATCTGTTTAGGGCAGTCCTTCAAAGATTGGTTCTTGTAACACCATTTTATTGGTTGATACCAAATACATTCTGTCACAAAGGAGAAATCACAGAAGAAAATTGAACAAATAGAAATGGTAATATTCAGACTGCAAAAGTGGTCAGAAATATGGGCTGATCTTGAGGCACATGGGCTTTTCTTTGAGAATCAAGGTGGTAATGAAACAATGGAGCCATCTGGATTGATGCGGAACACTGAGCCCTCCAAAAAGCAGGGCCAACCTATACCAAGATCTATTGATGCCAACCACATATGTATAATATAGCAAAATAAGAAAAATGAATGTATGTTTGTTCTTTGGTTAGTCGCTCTCATATGAGACACCATGCCATTATACCTGTCTAGACCATGCACAAGGTCTAGCGGGAATGACAGCATTTCAGAAATACCACAGTGAGGTAGGAGAGGACGTTTATTGAAACAGATCATTGAAAGCCCCATTTCTAGCCTGTCAGTGTTGCCAGCTAAATAATTGAGTCTGAAGCCCTGAGTAAACTCCATCTATAGATGAGCTGTTCAGATTAAATAGTGGCACGTGTCATCAGGGACAACTCCCTGGATCTTCTCTGTCAAACACCATATGTGCACACCAGAAACATATCCAAAGGCTACTGGCAAACGTCTTTAGATAATGAGTACAAATTAATAACTAGTTTTGTACATCACAAGAGATCATGCCATTTTACTGTTATGCCCTTTGGGTGAACAAATCAGACCAAGATCTTTTAGATACTAATGAATAGTGTCTTAGAAGGATTAATTTGCCCAACTTTTTGCTGAGTTGACATCATATACAACATGGCTGGATTTGTTGGGTCTGTGGTGGGGTTGGGTCTGTAGGACTACAGAAAAGAAAGAGTTTGAGCTTGGAACTTTAAAACTATTCTTTAAGAGGAATGTCATTCTGAATTCTCAACGAAGCAACTTGTCATAGAGTTACCATGTACGGTTATACAGGCTGCACCCTCATTCATATACAGTGTAGTACACCTGAATGGTGCCCCCAGGAGTTGGGTGTGCATAGCCACTGGGACTGTTTGCAGTGGCTTTAAACGCTTCTTAGGACTGCTCAGCATTACTTTCTAATGACAGTGTGTAATAACAGTTTATTACTCCAATTGAATTAACAAGATTTGGTTATAAGGATTTATAATCATTCTGATTAAGAATATAATGGCTCCTGTTTTTGTTATATATGGGAGGTATAATTATGTTTTCTCATAAAAAATCAGATATAATTTTTTAGCTATCAAAATTCCATATGGTAAAAGTATAGATAATTGCCATTATTGGCTAAAGAACAGGGAAAGGGGCATTCTCTTAAATTCTTATTAAGTAGCCTAAATTAGTATAGCTTTTTGACTTTTAGGGAAATTTGGAAATAGCTGTTACATTAAAAATGTATGCTTTGACCAATTAATCTCTTTGGGATGCTAACAGAAATGCTTTCACAAGAGTATGGTATATGTATAAGTATTGTCTATTGTAGTATGTAATGACAAAGACATTCAGACAGTCACATGTCTTCCAAAGTAGGAATTTGATTACATCAACAGTGGGCTGTCTGTCTTTGCAGCGGACTGCTAGGAAATGGTCAAAGAGTGAAGTAGATCGACTGACTGCCTGTACAATGTCCAACATTTGCAGGCATGTGCAGCAACCATGTCTGTTTATAAGACCTGACCTAAAAGAGACCCAAGATAAATCATTACATGGAAAAAAGCAAGTTGTAGTACAGTATTTAGAGTATGATCCCATTTATATAAAAATTAAGTAAATAAAAATGACACACACTCACATATGGAAACAATTCTGTATGAATAAACACTGAATTGTTGCCTGGGATTATCTCTGAAGGATGAGGTTTTAAAGGACTCCCGTTTCCTATGACATATACTTCTGTACCTAGAAAAATTGGCAATGACCAAGAAAAAAAAAAAAAAGGCCTTTTGAAAAATTTGTAATTAGAAAAAAATAAGCCTACCATCTTCTGAATGGGAGTGCATTGGGTCACATTTACAACCATGAATTCTCATGATAACATGTATCCCCAGAGGCATCAGGAGGTACTGGGTGCTGAGCCCAGCTCAGTGCCAATTCCTGGCTCTGTAGAAGGGAAGAAACTCGACTCTTCCCCAACAATGGTGACCGCAGTCTTTTACAGTGGTTACTTGCTCTGTGTGCTTAAATCCAAATTTTGACAACGTGCTGCTATGTATATAAAACTGACATTTCAGATAAACAATCACAAAGTCGGTTGGCCACTTTCACTCCTACTCCTCCTGGAAGTCCTTGTAGCTTTTGTGTATCACTGAGGGATCAAAATGGCTCAGTATGGAGTATGTTTGCTTGGCCTAATAGAAGACCAGAACCTATCCACTTGTCAAATGCTGTTAGTGGTAGAAGAGTTCTTAATCATTTTGGTGGTGGACACTTGTGAGAATCTAATGGAGGTGATGGAAATAATAATAAATCTACCTACATCATTTTGTACATAATTTGGGGACACTCTGCTCTTTTAGAGACATTCCATTAAGGTACTTTAATTAATTTATTTAAATTCAAGTTAGTTAACATATAGTACAGTATTGGATTCAGGACTAGAACCTAATGATATATCACTTACATATAATACCCAGTGCTCATGCCAACAAGGGCCCTCCTTAATGCCCATCACCAATTTAGCCCATTCCCTCCCCCTGCCCGGCACTGTCTCCCCTCCAGCAACACTCAGTTTGATCTCTTTATTTAAGAGTCTCTTTATGGTTGGCTTCCTTCTTTGTTTTTATCTTGTTTTTCCTTCCCTTCCTCTATGTTCATCTGCTGTGTTTCTTAAATTCCACACATGAGTGAAATCATATATTCGTCTTTTCTTTAACTGACTTATTTTGCTCAGCATAAAACACTGTACCTTCATCCATGTTGTTGAAAATGCAAGACTTCATTCTCTTTGATCACTGAGTAGTATTCCATTGTGTATATATACCATATCTTCTTTATCCATTCATCAGTCAGTGGATATTTAGACTCTTTCCATAATTTGGCTATTGTTGATAGTGTTCCTATAAACATTGTGGTGAATGTACCCCTTTGACTCAGCATTTTTTTTATTTTTTGGGTAAATACCTAGTAGTGCAATTGCTGGTTAGTACCAAAATCTATAACAAATTTATCACGCTCAACACCCCAAAACCAAATAATCCAGTGAAGAAATGGGCAGAAGACATGAATAGACATTTTTCCAAGGAAGACATCTAGAAGGCTAACAGACACATGAAAAGCTGGTCAACGTCACTCATCATCAGAGAAAGGCAATCAAAGCTACAATGAGATACCACCTCACACCTGTCAGAATGACTATAATTAACAACTCAGGAAACAATAGATGTTGGTGAGGATGCACAGGAAGGGGAACCCTCTTGGACTGCTGGTTGGGATGCAAACTGGTGCACCACTCTGAAAAACAGTATGGAGGTTCCTTACAAGATTAAAAATAGAGCTACCCCACGACCCCACAGTTGCACTAGTAGGTATCACTTAAACATGATAAAAATGACTGGATAAAATATGTTGGCAAGTAATATATGTCATAGGCACATTTAAAAGTGGCAGTAACTTCAGTGGTTAGATGGTACTAGGAAGGTAGCTTTCTTCACAGATGTGAATAACAAAATATTCCAGGTTTATGCCTTGGAAATTTGAGTTGGTTATAGGCTGATGATCTCAGTATTGGTGATGCATACTTGCTTAATGGGGACCCACTGAATCTCAGCACCAGGAGTTTCTGGATGTCTCCTGGTTTGTTTTCAATTTGTGAACACTGGAGACTTGATAAGTGTTTAAGTTTTCCCTTTCTGGCTTTGTTGCTGGAAAGTCTTAGAACCTGATCAGTGATCCACTGGTAACAAGTACATAAGACTCAGAGCTGTTTTGCATTTATCTATTTCTGGGGCCAGCTTACACTTCTTATGATTCCCTGTCTTCCCCATCCCTCCTAGTGTCTTGCTAGAGTTGCACTGTGTTGTTTTGCATAGTAAAATATGTAATAAATATAGGATATAAATATAGAGAGATAAGTAAGTAAATGTGATAGTCCTAGAAATGATGGCATTTTGTCTCCTACTTCATGAAGCTCAGGGCTCCAGGTTCTCTGGTGCTCATGGAGTATCTAAGGCAGTTGTTAGAAACAAAGCTGTCTGCTGCCCAAATAAAGCTGCCTCAAATTTTTAGTGATGCTGCTCAGAGCCTCTGCACAACTTCTTTCACTTCTTCCACCCATGTCATAAACATGCATGAGGGGAGAGAGCAATGGAGACTCTATTTGGGAGAGAAGTTATAGACCCAGTTTGGAGCCATGGAGGAGGAGGGGCTTCTGGAACATGGACTTCAAGGATCCACAAACTCTAGAGAACTCAAGTCTCAGTGTTTCCCTAATTGGTACTGTGATAAGAGTATCATTCTAATTTGACACGTGGGGAGTGGATGCTTTATAAAGGTGGTGCTTCTGGTTGTGGTCACTTAAATCAACTGATGAGAAGGTGGGCCATTTTTTTGCCCTTTCATGCCTTTCCTACAAGAGCATTTCAGAAATAAGTACAATGGATACCCTCTTAAGGTTTTTATTAAAAAAAAAATAAGTTTATCACTTAAGCCTTAATCACTTCATTTATGTAAAAAAAAAAAAAAAAAGTTCACTGTCCTAATCACATAGCTACTATGGCCATCTTAATCACCAACCAGCTAGCTACATGAGTAACCAAGGTAACTTGAGGATGTCCTTCCAGGAAAGGCCTCTTTCTTCACATTGATATGACTTTTTGACCCCCATGTATTCCATAATGAAGGACATGACTGAAGGCAGGGGTTGCTTTGTTTAATAATTTACTGTGGTCTGAGAATCTGGGGTTTGGTGGTTCTTTGTTCATCAAGTACAATCTCACTAGATCTCTGCTCACAGAAGACCAACAGAAACATGTCATTTAATCTCTCAAATAAAGTAGGCTTTTTAGTATTTTGCATTTATGCTTTGCTTTTTTGGAAGTCATTTGAAGCACAGTAAAATGACTGCCATTTTATTGTAGATAGCATCTTGCTGAAGGAAGTGCATGGAATCTTTTTTTGTTTGTTTGTTTTTTAATGATTTGGGAAGTTAAGGGCCAAAGGGAGAGACAGAACAATTGTCAGCAGTGGATCTGGGCTAGAACAGAACTTTTCCATTTGATTTTCATAGCACTGGGAACAGCTCCCACTCAAGGATCAGAAGTCCAGTTTAAGGGATATTCATTTTTAACAGGGAGAATCTCAACCTTTAGAGACCAGACTTCCCAGCCTGCCCAGTGAATACTCAGGCACTTCAGTGTGTATTTGATGGTAGTTAGCAGCACAATGCAAGCCCAGTATCCAAGGAATGTGTAGAGGAATGTTAATTCTAGGAGGTACCATAACCTGATTTTCTGGGTTTCCATGAGTTTAAAGTCTCAGCCACAGTATTATATTATCATGTTATTTGCATTTGAAATATAATACCTGGGGGGTTGACATTTAATTAAATCACTGTGCTATCTCCAGGCTGCAAGGAACTCGGATGGTACATTGTGTGGATGGTGCCACAGTACCTTACTACCCTTTCTGAAAGACATGGGACTGGAAAGAGGACTACTCAGTGGTCACCAAGTACACTAGAGCCAAGTACAAGTTGACTAGTTTGCACTTAACAGGATGAAGTGGTAAGCAGACAGGCAGGACCTTAGGGAGTGTGGAGAGCACTGCATTTTTTCATACATGGGGACTCCAGTGGAAGAGAAGTGGCAAGTGAGAATTCTTTGCCCTTATCATAGCCACAGTCCAGCCTAGACCATCATTTTCCCCAATGAGGAAGGAAACTGGTTCTTCGGTCTTCAGAGTCCTCATGGCTTAAGATAACTATATTAACTTTAGAACTCTTTGTTTCTAGCTCTTGAGAATCCATGGTTATTAGAAGAGGCCACCAAGAACCTCGCTGATCAGAGCCCCTGCCTTCCATGCTCCTAAGCCCCATTCACTGACCAGGTGTAGGGCAGGAACTACAAGTGTAAGCACAGAGCTGTGGCTACCATATCTCCCACAGCATCCGTTCTCAGGACAATTAGCAATGTCTAGGGATGTTTTTGATTATTAAGACTGTAGAGGTGCTCCTGGCAGCTACTGGGTAGAGGCCAGAGACACTGTTAAATTACCTCCAATGCATAGGACGGCCCCTTAGAGCAAAGAGTCATCCAACTCAGTGAGCCAACCAATAGTGCTGAAGTTGAGAAACCCTGTTCCAACAGAAGATGAATCATGAAAGAGTAGATTCCTGCTATTGAGTTGCCTGTCAAGAGAGAAACTAATCTATAAAATGCACCACCACAGTGTGTCAGTCAGGATCCAAGCAGGAAAGCAGAAACTACTTTGGTGTTTAAAGAGGAGCAAATTCAATGCCAAGAGTCAGAGTTACAGCTGTTGGAGAGGCTGGAGCGTAGACAGTATAGCGAGGCCAGTCAAAAATTAGCAACAGCAGGAAGCTGCTGCCATTCCTTGGTCAGAGGACAGAGGGAGGACATGGTGTTGCTATTTAGGGAATATTATTATAGTTAGAGCCCCAGCAATCCTGTCTGGTGGGAGCCAGAGCCACAGAGATGAGGGAGCTTCTGGGGCTGCAGCCTGAGGAAGAGGGGGGAAATACTCTGATGGTCTTGTCTTTCCTTCTTTGAGTTTTTCACCAGTGCCCCCCATTCTCTGAGCCCCCACATCATGTCCACCTGGGAAACAGCAGCAAGGAAGAAGGATAAGTAACTGAGTGCAAAGTCCAAACAGGTTCATGCCAAGTCTTAGAACCCCATGAGTTTTCCAGAACACTGGAACCAACAGAACACTGATACCCTTGAGCAGTCATTTCAAGAGTTCTGCCTTGCAGCTGGTGTTTTTCTAGAATGGGAAGTCTTTTCTTGTGCCTCATAACTAGACTTACTCTAATAAAAAGATGCCTTTAAGAAAGAGTGGGCAGACCCAACTGTTTATTTTTAATGCAGACTTAGAAGTAGCAAACTTGTGTTGCCTGGCCTCCCAAAATGATGGAGGGTTTTGTGTCTCTCCACAGACAGCAAGGTTCAATGGAAATCCATGTCAACACACAGAGCACACGTTGTTAATTTTACTGTGTCTGTGGCGAACTCCATCCTTCATAGTCAGGCTTCGGCTCAGTTTGGTGGCAGTGATCTTGCTTCTTGCTTCACTCAGATGTACCCTCTCCATGGGCCCTGCCCCTCTCTTAGCTGGAGTCAGACTGAAAGGAGGAGGTTTTTGGAGAGCCAGAGAACCTGCAGTGAAGGTTTATATTTTTCCTTACAGTTGCAATTTTAAGAATCTAGACAAAGCAAAGGGAATTAATTTATTTGTTTTCTATTTGAACTGCCCAACAGGTCCCCAAACTCACAGGGATAAAAGCGATAGATTTTTAAGTGTCTTCTTTAAGAAAGTTCTGTAGATGCTTAATTATTTTGCCCCACTTTTGATTATCTGCACTAATGGAGATGTGGAGGGCACAAATCAATAAAATCCCTTGATAATCTAAAAAATCTCAATGTTGCCATTAGTTTTGACCTCCTCCCCCACCAAACCTTTTATCAGAGCTACTAAAAAGTGCCTCTGCACCCCCTGGGCTCTCAATATATTCAACTTGTTGACAGGCTGACTGATAAAATTGTCTGATTTGAGTTTTATCTCTTTTTCTCTTCTCCTGCCCACTCTCTGGGGGAGGTGCTAATGAGCAGCCCAAGAACAAAACCACAGGAAAAAGAGACTGCAGAAAAGCCAGGGTAACACACAAAATGATTAAATAGCTCCCGTATCCCTGAAACTTTACTATATAATGTCAGCTTTGTGGGATTTTTTTCCTTTTTTCCTGAAGTAAATTGAAATAACTCAAATGGCCCAAGTGTATGGGGCCTTCACAGACCCTTGCTTTGAAGCTTTGAATAGCTTTTGTATGGTATTCATTTTCTGGGGAAAGATTTTTAATTGTTAATTTTTATAAATGGTGTTCATATGGTTCCCCATGCTGGAAAAAGGCGAAGCATCTTCTTAAACAACTTCAAGTCACTCGAGAATTGGGATGGTGGTGTTTATTTTAATGTCTGCAAATGTGAAAACAAACAAACAAACTTGTTTTTCTTGTTTTGTTTTGTATTTGCCAAATGTATTTATCCGTTATCCAAAATGGACTCATAGACATCATAGAGAAAGACGAGAACGTGACTGGCTCCTTACCCATCCTACTGCACAGCCCCCTCTTCCTCTACTGCACCATCCCACTCTTCCTTGTGTCCTCCATGCCCCAGGGAACTGGCAGAGCTGACAATGAAGAAAGCATGTGTTATATGAACATGATATCTCTCAAAAGTCCCAACTTGCATTGTTCTTTAAGATACTAAGTTTACTAAAGATGACCACCTGTCTTCCCATTGTGCCAGAATGCACCCCTAAACAAATTCAAATGGCTGATAATGGTTACAAAGGTGGGGACAGATGAAAGTTCCTATAAGGAGGGGATATGATTTGATTTCTGTTTAGGGTCCAGCGGCCCTTCCCTTTGGGCTTTACTTTTCACGGGGGAGTGAAGTTTGCTCTTTCCAAAGGAAAAAAGTACTGCATTTTCTTGTTTTTCTTCTCTGTATTTCCTTCAGTCATTTTATTTCAGTTTGCAACATATCATTTGAAAGCAATTTCATAAACATCAAAGTGGCTATGAAATTCAATGTTTGTATCTGGTAGGTGGTTTATAAAATCAAGTCAGGGAACCACCTGGGTTTGAAGAATTGGGATGATGTATCAGGGTTCAATCAGAGAAACAGAACCATCTTGAGTGCTTAGGATAAAGGATTTGTTACAGGGTTTAAACCTTACACATTGTGGGAGCTGGTAGATTGATGCAGGCAGGCTGTTGCTTTGGCACTCAGCTCTGCAACTAGAACTGCTGTTGGTCAATCAGACCAGTATTTGGGAAGAGAAGCTTGAAATGGGCAAAACTGAGGCTGAACTAGAAACTCATGAGGACGACTGAAGCCAGTAGCAACATCTGGAATCCCCATCTGTCTCTGACCACTTCCAATCTCAATTCTGTCAGTGATTGCAAAGAGAAGATGGCACCCTTCACCAAGGAGCTGCATGTGGATCTGGCCAAAGATGAGAAGTTGAAGCAGCAGGAGCTGGAGAAGCTGTGGATCCAAAGGCTACAGCACATCAGTGGGGTGAGCCAGAAGATTTCCAACAACGCATATGAGCTGTCCCCATGCCTGGTGCCCAATCACATGCACCAGCCTTCAGAGCACTAAAAAAAAATCTACTGCTTCACTTCTGCCTTCCAAAGCATGCGCAAAATGTCACCTGCAGGCACTGCTGTCTCAAACCACGCAGGAAGGAAATGTTGGGAAACAACCATAATTCGCACTTATATTGACATTGTACAAAGTCACACGATGACATGTCTCAACAAGGAGTGTCTTTGAGCACAAAGATACCTAATGGAGATCTCACACTTTAGAGAAACCTTACTTCTTGGTGAATAGCAAGGTGTCATGGTGTGGTGATGCCACTCAAGCATACGTTGACCGCATATAATTTGTGTTCCAGGTTATTTTTGAGAGTGAATAAGAGAGCTGTAGCTGGCATATTTACTTTTTGATTGATGAGAAGGTGTTTTGTTGTAACTATAATTCCACTTAGGTGAGGTATATGAGGAGTCATATTCATAGAGACAGAAAGCAGAGGAGTGGTGGCCAGGGCCAGGGGCAGGGGGAAAATGAGAAGTTATTGTTTAATGGGTACAGAGTTTCATTTTTGTAAGAAGAAGAATGTTAAGTGGATGGATAGTGGTGATGGCACAACCATGTGAATGCATTTAATGTTATTGAACTACACACTTAAAAATTATTAAAATGATCAATTGTGTGTATATGTATATATATATTTAAAAATAACTTAAAAGGTATTTTATTGTTTGGTGGGCTTATAAATGATTCTATTCAAAAGTTATTTTTAAAAATATAGTTCCTCCTGGGACACCTGGATGGCTCAGCCGGTTAAGCAACCGACTTTGGCTTACGTCATGATCTTGTGGTTTGTGGGTTCGAGCCCTGCTTCGGGCTCTGTGCTAGAAGCTCAAAGCCTGGAGCCTGTCTTCAGATTCTGTGTCTCTTAAACTCTCTGCCCCTCCCCTGCCCACGCTGTCTCTCTCTGTCTAAAAAATAAACATTAAAAACATTTAAAAAAATAAAAATATAGTTTCTATTAAAATATTAAAATAACACATTATTAGTGTATAAGAAAATAAAGCACGTTTTTATATTATGTGGACATTAATGAATACAAAGTAATTATTCTTAGTGCATATTCCCTACTGTTGTAGTTTCTTAGCCATGTTTCTAATAAAATATCACTAGTATTCTGAAGATGTACTCCTTTTAATGTTACCATTTTACATTTTTTCATAAAATTGTCTGAAACGTTCAAAGTTGTGGTTTTGGTTCGAGATTGTCGACATTATTTAATTTAATATGATACTCTTAAGTGAATAATTACTCTTCCTACAAATACTCAAATATCTGATGAACTCAGGGAAAAATTCTATGAAATAGATTATATCTCAATTCCTCTTCTTTTTTATTTATTTATATTTGCCTCCTTCGTAATGAAGTGTGTAAATATTTCAGGTCATATATTTTCATAGGTACTATCTTACTGCTTTAATTCAGGGAAACTTGTTGTGATGAAAAGTTTCTAATACAAAACTCATAACTCTGTCTCTCTGTAAATCTTTTGAATGCTTTGTCGAATTAAACTGCTTCAAAATCCTAAGTTTTATCAATTTCAGTTTATCCTAGTAAAGACATGAATTTATATAATTTTTAAAGAAGGGATTCATCCAAATATTCTTTGTACAATTTGAGATAGTCTAAAGGCTATTTACAGAATTTCAAAATAAAATCTTTAATATCATATGCACTCTCATAATGTTTAAATTTCCTTCTTTTTGAGGAATAAATTTCAATGTATTCTTATATACAAATTTTGCTCCCAATTATTGTGATTTTTCTAAAAACTTCAGGCTGTAGTCTTTTGGTGTTCATTTAGTGAATACTTAATTAAAGCCCTCTAACTCATTTTTAACAAAATGGAAACAAAACTTAGAGGACTTATATGTTTATAAAATTCGTACCATGTAAAACAGGTTGATTTATAAAGTAGTTCTTCAAAAGTTGGGACCTAAAACCCAACTGATTAAAAAAAAATTTATAATGATGAGTAGCAAAAAACAAAATACAGTCATGGTCAAATCTTTTTTTAAAAATGAATTTTATATCAGCTTAGTCATAAAATCTTTCTGCTGCAATTAATTTAGGGAATATAAAATGTAAATTTTAACATCTGTTTCAGTTGAAACCTAAAGTAAGTAAAATTAAGAGAAAATGACATTTGATCTAAATGAAAAGTCATGGTTGATAAAGTGGTACACAGTCAAACCTTGTACAGCTTTACATATTGAATCAACATCTTTTGGTATCATCTTCCTAGAATAAGTTTTTAACTGGAGCATAATATTTGTTCAGCAGATTATATCTTTAGCTTTTCTTGTACTCCATGGTATCACTATGACTATAGTAAACGGTCAGTGTCAACATACCTTTGGTGCTAGTTATAAGCTTTCATCAACTTTTTTAAGGAGTAGAAATTTGAACTTAAATTTCCTTTCAACATCTGTTTTTTGTGGTTTTGAGCTCATTGCTGGTTGAAGAGTTTACTGCAAAATATAAAGTGTTATTGAGTATTAAATAAGTAGTCCTAGGTTCTCACCATATACAGAGGGACAGATCCCAATAGAAAAAGTACACAGACTACTCTCTATGATCCATGACAGGACTTTTAGAATTATGGCACACAAGGAGCCAGCAAAATCAGTGGTGACAAGTATCTTTGTCACTACCACCGTCGCCCAGAGGAGTTAGATTTCCCTAAGTGCGTGTGTTATCCACAAGTTCTCTGCACGCTTTCCTTGAAAAAGAAGTATGAATTGTCCCTGGAATGAGTTTTAAAACAGATATGGGTTAACGGTAGTCCTCTTTCAGATTTAACCATGTGCTAATATGAGAATGCTGTTACTACACATGCATCTCATCCATAAGTAAACAGTACCATGGAAGAAGCTAGAATGACAAAGTGCAGGTGGACTAGATCCATCCTGGATTGATACATGATCAATGAGAGAAAAACCCAAGACAAATGCTCAGGTAAATGAGACAACAGTACAACAGGAACACCCTGGGATTGGCAGGTTTATCAGGACCTATGGTCACCCTATTGGAAGGCACATTTTATTGTGGTTGTTTATTCCTATGTTGATTTCATTGCTAATTGAAAAATCTTGAAGTAGATTTTTTTTTTTTTTCATCTCTGATCTTCGTTTGTTGGCAAGCAGATTATTCTAAGGAACTTGTTAGGCCTTGGTGCAGGTAGCACTTTGCACCATTGCTTTCTTAGCAGCCAAGCCTGGGTGTTAATGACAAGTAAGTACTGAAATTCTGAGTCAGCCTTCCTCGCCATTCTTAGGAGAGCTGATCCCATTTTGTTTGATATTATCAAATTTGAGATTATTTAGATGATTATTTAGTCTAGAAAGCTGTACACATTTTTCACACTCATCTAATTGGTGGAAACAGTTATTAAAAGGAAAGAGCTTCATTCAGAGTTAGAATACCTTCTAAAATTACAGTGTTTGCTGCTGATGAGAAAACATTGGAAATCCTGCAACTCCAGGTAGGGATCACATATTTAACAAAGCAGCGGGCATTTGAAACGGAAAAATGGTTTTATTCTGCTGGTCTGTGTTTCAAATTGTTCTTCGTTTAGAATATGTCCAATTCTGTCTAGTGCATCTTTACACAATATGTATCTTTAACCCTTCAATCCCCCATAAAGAATGGCTTTTCTTTGGAATTTAAGCCTAAATGATGCCTGTTTCCAGGAGTATGTTTGGGTTTAAAAAAATCTTGTTTGCCTTTATTTTGAACATAATGCCCCATTTGCATATTCTTATTGTAGCCTGTCACTCCTTATTTCAGAAACTTTCCTTGAGGAGTTTGGAATAGCTTTTCCTCCTCTGAACATCACTGGTTTATGTGTATGAGCTGCTATAAAGTGCAGCGATTGCTTAAAACACTATAGTTACTTTAAAAAGATGACTTTGATTGTGTGTTTTTTGTTCCCATCACAATAACACTTTGCAGGTGATTATTAAATTAGAGATTTTCTTTGTTTTTCTAACAAGAAAAAACCTTTTTTATGTCAGCGCCAATTATGAGTGGTAATTTTTCACATTTTACAAAAGATTTTTCTGTCCTACCTCCACGCCCCTCCCCCAGATAAAGAAGGGCTTTGACATTCTATGACAGGGAGGGTTTTTTGCATACACAGTGCTTTTGACTTTTCTTTTTAAAAAATCTGTTGACTCTATTGAAATGTGACAGGACAATATTTAACCTGAATAGAGGCATGTTGACTCCTCTTATTAAAACTGACAGTTAAGGACGTTTCTCCCTTTATTCCTTCTGATACACGCAGACAAGTCTTCACTGCTAACTAGTATACAAAATCAAAAACAAAAAAATACGGAGCGAAGAGATGACTCCCTTATAAACAATA
The DNA here is from genome assembly GCA_017311185.1 of Proteles cristata cristata. Taxonomy (NCBI): domain Eukaryota; kingdom Metazoa; phylum Chordata; class Mammalia; order Carnivora; family Hyaenidae; genus Proteles; species Proteles cristata. The sequence goes on along the minus strand of JAESUZ010000164.1, from coordinate 577,255 downwards.
TATGAATGACAATCGCAAGTTTAATCTAGCAAAGAAACCTTTTTTTATCCTTTAAGAAAATTAAAGCCCTTTCAAATTAGCTTGATATATGAAGACAGACTGACATCATTAATTTTCAAGTATTCACTCTTTTACTCTGGCTGCCTTGCTTCTCAAAGATATGGAATGTTCCGCTAAGGCCTGGACAGGGCCACAGCGACATCTACGGAGAGAGTCTAAGGCCTTACTTGAGTAAACTTGAAACTCTGCATCCTGTTCCTTGGAAGTCGTCCATCTATTTTACTGTCATGGAACAAAAATGGTGGCTATGGTGTTTGTCCCTGAACTCCCTACTAACTGAAGCTAGGTCTCTCTGTTAAGAAAACAAAACAAAACAAAAAAGGGGCTAGAAATATCAAGCTTTCAAATTCTTTCTGTCTTTTTGAGCAAATAAAGAGCCTCATTAGCATGAATGAGGCTTAAGTTCCTTTGAATTGTGCATGAAGTGGGCCTCTTGGGAAGAGTACAATTGGGAACCTGATGCCAACGTTCAGAGATAGGCAGAAACCATATGGAATTTGGATGTCTTTGAGTACTTGCCCACTCTCCTTGTCTTCCAGGAGTCAAATCTCTTAAAAGGAAATGTTGGCTTCCTTATGTATAATGCACTGGATATGTAGGTGGTATAAGTAAACTGTGCACTGATACTCAACTTTTTTGTGTGTGGGAGGGAGGGTATTATAGAAGGATTAATAATGGAGTAATTTTTGTGTAATGAAATTTGAGCTGCAGCAAAAGGGTGAATGGAATTGTGGGCTACAGTGCAGGCAATTACCTCTTACTTTGATTTCCATACTGAACATGCTCTCTTCTGCATTTATCACCCAATAAAAGTTCTTTAAACAGTCATTAAGTCTTTGAACATTTGGGTTGTGAAGAGTCAGAAGAATAACAATTTGTTCCATAGCAGCCTTCTTTATTAGCCATGCAGGATAATCAGTCTTCTGTGCATTGGTGCTGATGTGTCCAGTTTATCTCTAGAAATTACCTTACTTGTATTCTCTGGTTATCCTGGAAGGGACCATGTGGGATACCTGGTCAGGGTAGCCCCTGGATCATACCATGGAAGCAATTCTAGATTTCTTTCCTCTTGAGAAGAATGACCCACCAGAGTCTCTATGAGATTCAACAGTGCCTGTGGTAAGAAACCACCCTCAGGCCATTAGGTCTAAGAGTGTCAAAAAGCATTAAAAATTGGTGTATAAAATTCAGTCCCTCTTCTTTGTGTGTATCAAGATTGTGGGAGAGGCTACTGTCGGTCATGATTTTTTAGTTGGGGATCCCCTGGAAGCAGATCTCACGGTAAGAATTTGAAGCAAGTGGTTCATCTGGCAAATGGTCCCAGACATGCAGGAAGAGAGTAGGGGGAAAGAAGGTGTCCCATGAGTAATGTGGGCAAATAGGTTAGTAATTGTGGGCAACTGGAGCTTCTTCCTGTTGGAGGTCCTCTCAGAGGCATTGTAGACCATCCTTCAGAATGGGACTGTGGAGGGACAAAGAAGCCATTTATGACTTCTATCTTTTGTTAGTTGAGAGCCATTCCTGGCCATTAATTTCTTAGCACTTCTGGCCTTTCTTCTGCTCCTAGTCAAACAGACCCACCTTGGCTACAGAAAGCAAGAAGGCAATGTTTATGGGACATTTTGTTTATTCCCTCTGTGGTGGCCTGAGGAGTTAAGGGGAAGGCACCAATAGCTTCTGGTTTACACAGTTGAGAGAATTAGGTGCAGTTACAACTATATGTGTATGTGTGCTCAGGGAGAAGAGATTATTAGTACTTCTTATCATTAAGGTAGAGTGTGTGTATGTGTGTGTATTGCCCACCATGACTGAAGCAGAGGTACAAAGTTCTTGTTAGATACACAGGGGAAACTGTCACAAGCTATAGATTCTCAAGTCCTCTGCATGGCTCTTTGAGCTCTAGCTGAATATACAGGCAAGAAGAAGAGATTCATTAGTTGGACACCATGGCTGCCAATAAATCACAAGCGTTATCATGTATGAGAGTGAGGTGTGAGCCACAGCAAGATGTGTTTTCTCATTATTTCAGCTGGGATTAGCTCTAGGACAGTGCTGTCCTGTAGAACATGTTGCTCCTTCCATGTGGTTATTGAGATGTGGCTAGTGTGACTATGTTAGTTTGCTAAGACTGCCATAACAAAATTCCACACACTAGGTGGCTGAAATAACAGAAATTTATTTTCTCACAGTTCTAAAGGCAAGAAGTCTGAGATTAAGGTGTTGGCAACATTGATTTCATTCTGAGGCCTCTATTTTTGGCTTGCAAATTGCTGCCTTTTTTTGTTGTGTATCTTCACATGGTCTTTCCCTGGTGTGAACACATCCCTGGTATCCTTCTTTATATCCACATTTACTCTTCTTATAAGGGCATTGGTGAGATTGGATTAAAGCCCTCCTTAAAGACCTCATTTTAACCTAATTACCCCTTTAAAGACCTTATCTCCAAATATAGCCACATTCTAAGATACTGGGGTTAGAACTTCAACATAGGATTTGGGGGAGAGGGATACAATTCAGTATAATGGTGAATGAGGAGCTGTAATGTCTAACTTAATCTAATTTTAGTTAATTTAAATTTGAGTAGCCATATGTGACTAGTGGCTAATATTGGACAGTCTAGGTCTAGAAGATTTACTTGTTAGCTTTTCTCCTGTGAATCCAGAACAGTCTACTGCAGCTATGAAATTCCTCTTTGACCACCAAGGGGATAGTTTAACTGGAACACCAGTCAATGAGTTGTGCCTTAGGGATTTCCCACATCAGAAGGAGCCATGACTCTTTGGCAAATAGTGAAGTTCAAGGTTGGAAGAGACAAAAAAAAAAAAAAAAAGCGGATTCCAGGGTGATAGATCAGTAGCAGAGCCACCCATGAGAGTCGGGGGCAGAAACCTAGGGAGGAGAAGAAAATCTGGAATAGAATGCAGAGGGTCCTGGACACTTGGTGCAACTCTGATCATAACTGATCTCATAACTGGCTGCAACCCTTGACGGCAGTATCTAGGTTAAATTAATTCTCTTTAGGGTAAATGTTGGGGTAATGTAAGATTCAAACACTTTTTCAGAGAGGGCTGTTTCTTTTTCTTTTAAACTGTCTAATCCCACCACACCTCTTTTATTCCAGTAGCTTCTGGGTACAGGGGAAGAATATGCCTTTTTCATGGTGGCACACAACAGACAGTCCTCAGTATGAGTTGTACCCTTGGGTGTTTCCTATGATGTAGGTAGTCCTGGGTAGTTTCGTGACATGCAGTGTGTGAGTACCCATTGAGGTTCATTTGGTTCTAGCTGATCTTTCTGGCCTTGGTGTTGGCCTGGCCATTGCCTCTGATCCCCTCCATGTGTGGTGACTTCTGGTCTACCAGTTCAGCCACCAATTCCACATCCACCCCTTTTGAGGCATCTGGTCCTCCTTGATTGCCTGTATTCCAGCATATGCTCTGAGAACTAGGGTACTACTTCTAGTCCCATGGTTCTCTGGTCCCAACAAAGAATGATTTTCCCCCCTCCTAAGAGTCCTTGGCAATGTCTGTAGACATTTTTGGTAACCTCAACCTGTGGGTGTGGGTTCTATGCTGGCATCTATTGGATAGAGGCCAACAATGCTATTAAATATCCTATACGATACATAGGACAACCTCCAAAACAAGGATTATCTGGAACCAAATGTCATGTTGCTGAGGCTGAAAACCTCATTCTAGTCCATCCTTTTAAACAACTCTTTCAACCATTTCCAAACAGTGCTCGGCAATAACATTATGTGAGCATTTGTATCACTGCTTACTCCCACTCTTTCTCTGGAGTTTTGACCCCAAAGGGAAATTCATGACTCTTGTATCTCATCTGTTATTCTTTATGATAGCTTACATTTACTCTGCTCCATGGCTAATTGATATGTGTGCCCCAGGCCTAGCTCCATGAAGGGGAGTTTTTACCTATCCACCCTTCTCTTGAAACAACGAAACTCATTTATTTAATCACTGGCGATGGAAATCCACTTAAAGGAAAAAATTAAATAGTTTAATGTTTCCAAAATATTACCCCCTTATGCTGTGGCTAATAGGGTTACTTCAGAGTTGTTGTTGACCATATGGTGCACGAGTGTGTCACCTCTGCATAAAGGTATGTGACCAAGCACATGTCTGAGTCTATAGCTTGGTCCTCATGGTTTGAAGGAGGAGTTCTGATTTCATTCTCAGCATTACTGCTCAACCCTACTTCCACGTAGCTTAAATTATGTCCTTAATCTTGTTCCTAATAGCTGTCGATTTGAGAGAATTAGAGCAGGGAGTAAAGGGAGACACTCCGGTGCTTCTCTAGTTCCTTCTCTTACTCCTGACCCTAAATAGTCTGTACTCCACCCCATCCCTTGATACCCTACTCCGAGTGCATGTACATGCACATGTGTACATGTGCACACACATAGGTAGCAATAATGACAAATGGTGCTGGTAGGAAGAAGATCTGTGCTTCCTTGGGGATCCCTATGACTACCCTGGGACCGTAGCTCCAAATCTTAGCACCTTCTGAGCCCTCCTGAGTGCTTTGCCTTTGGCAGTGTGATGCAGGAGAGCTGCAGGCTTGCAGCTTGAGCACATTTCTCTTTTGCTGCTTCCTCAAGAAAACAGAACCCTTTGTGGCTAGGGTTTGGCAAAGCACAGAGCATTTGAAATCAGGCTGGGCCAAGAAATGCTGGTCTAGTTTTCTTTTTATATATAAAAGCTTTTAAAAAATCTTTAAATTTGTTCTTCAAGAAGAAATAAACCTTTATTAGACCCTCTGTATTGCTGTAAATTTGATTGACCAGATGTTTGTCAGATTTAATACACGCTGTTTAAAAAGTTGTTTTCTACATCTTGACTGAGGCCCTTTCTGGTGAGGAAGGAGCCAGTTTATAGGAAACAATGAAATCATTTTTTACACCTTACAGATGCTCTAATCCTATTACAGGCTGAGGTGTTTAAAATTCTTGGTGTTTTCTTGCTTTATTTTTATGGTATGAGTGATTCTGAAGAAGAAAGCCAAGGCAAGAAAATATTTAAAGGAGACGTCCCTCAAGGGGGCTAGTGGGTGTGCGGTGGAGGAAGGGATGCAAGGAATGGCTGAGGGTTGCTCTTTGTATTTGGTTGGCTTTCCAGCCCTGGCTACTGGCAACAGCTGAAAGGCTACTGCTAGAACCTTGATCAGTGATGCCAAGTGCTTGGACCCAAATCCTGGAAGTTGCTAAGGAGAAGAATTGGGGCTAGTTTCTCTCTGATTGCACTAAACAGAACATGGCTTCCATCGTCTCCTAAAATTACTTCCTGAAAACAGGCTGGTAGTGTGTTTCCTAAGAGGGTAGCAGATTCAAATACCTGCAAGGGCCAGGCACATAGCAAAAATGACCAAAGTCAGCCAGATAGCCCATTGTGTCAGACTGGAAACCCCAAGCCCTTTTTCCCCCACAAAGAACAGTGGGTCTTCAATTACAGCATGTTGTTTCCTCTGAGGATGTGAGCTCATTAAAAGGATATTCATGAGAAACTTCTCAATTGTTAGCAAACACCGTTCATCCACAAGGTATATTCTGCCTGAGGACTGCAGGCTTACAAATCTTGTTGGAACAAAATGTGTATAAATAGAAATGTTCCATTTATAGGTAGTTATTCCCCAAATTTGAATTATCAGGACTAGTAAAAATGATTTTAAGCTTTGGCAGCTGATGACACAGGAGTTGTCAGCCTTTTATTTTGTTATGTACGGGTATTTGTTACTATTTACTGTGACCAACGTGTTTCATAAAGATTGGATATTTAAATACCCCACCCTGCTAAATCCACCCTTCTCCAAAAAAAGAGTGGGAAGGAGATTATCTGAGACTTAAGGACAGACTGTAATGTGAATAGCTTTATTTTTGTGGAAAAATCTTCCAATTATCCATTCATTTCTAGTTTTCTGGTGAACATTTCATCAAAGGCCATTGGCAATCTACACACTATCGCCTAAGCCAAGCCACCTATTAATGCTAGTATAGATTGTTTTTGTGAACTACTTACACCATTAGGGTATTGTTAGATTTTGTCATCTTCTTGCCCTTCTTGCTGTCTTTGGCTTCTGACCTGTAGAAGCACTGCTCATTAGAGTTGGAGGAAGCCAGAAGATCACTGAATTCCGCTGGTTTATCCAATATTTGAAAAAATTGTCTCAAAGATTATAGTTCATTGGCTTAATAAGAGTTTATAACTATTTAAGTCACACATGGGAGAAATATGTATTTTTTTTACTTACAAAATCTATACAAGCAAAAAGAAGAAACTAGAGATTGCCTTAGTTTTGCTTCTGTTGATGCTACTTTAAACATTCTGGTGTGTATCCTTCTCATTTTTTTTCTCATTGTGTATTTATTTGGAATTCTGCTATCTGTTGTGTGTCTGTGTTTTCACTTAAACAGTACATTGTGAACATTTTTATTTACTTAGTAATCTTCAGCAACTCTTTTTAATGACTGAGTGGCGTTATATTTTGTAGCACAATTTAGCATTTATGGTTACATATTCACATTATTTCTCTCATTTTGAATTTTCCGAAGAACACCAGCATGAATATCATTGTAGCTGTAGAACTCACCTTCTGAATATCTTATTTTGCTTACTCTTCTTTTCATACTTCCCTAGATCTCTAGTAAATTCCTTACACATTAACACAAGTTCAGCTTATCTGTGTTTCCACACTGAGCCGTATGTGAATTGGTTAGGGAATCAGTGAAAGGGAAATTCTCTGGACAGTGTTTCTTTTTCTTCTTTTTTAAAAAATAAACTTTTTAATGTTTTATTTATTTCTCAGAGAGAGAGAGAGAGAGAGGGAGGGAGAGCTTGAGCAGGGGAGGGTCAGAGAAAGAGGGAGACACAGAATCTGAAGCAGGTTCCAGGCTCTGAGCTAGCTGTCAGCACAGAGCCCGACACAGGGCTCGAATCCATGAACTATGAGATCATGACCTGAGCTGAATTTGGATGCTTAACTGACTGAGCCACCCAGGTGACCCTTCTTCTTCTTTTTTTTTAATGTTTATATGAATAAATTTTGAGGGAGAGAGAGAGAAACAGAGTATGAGTGGGGGAAGGGTAGAGAGAGAGGGAGACACAGAATCTGAAGCAAGCTCCAGGCTCTGAGCTGTCAGCACAGAGCCTAACATGGGGCTCACATTCATGAATCATGAATCATGACCTAAGCTGAAGCTGGAAGCTTAACTGAGCCACCCAGGTGTCCCAAGGCTATGTTTCTTGTGGTAGGTATTATTACATAATAAGCCTGAAGCAACACTGAGCCACCTGAGTAGAATGGATAAGCACTGGTCTTATCAGTGGGAGGGAGCACATTTGCACCATTTCATCTGACCTCAGCATTTAGCTTTAGGACCACATATGCATCAGGACACCACATGAGTGTTGACGAGTTGGAAACTGAGGCAGTTGGAAATGCAAGGACCATATGATTCAACTACTCTGCTTGGAAAGAGTTGGGAAATACCTAGCTCTCTTAATATATGTTTGTATCTTCCCATGTTATTTAAATAGATTTAAAACAGTTATAAAACATACCCTTTCCAGCGAGACTTAGAATCCTTTTGTGTTAGATCCCGTTTGTACAGAAATGTTGTAAATCTTCCTTATCTAGGTTATTGGAGGCAATTTCATTAAATGTGCCATGGCTTATATCCCCATTCAGAATCTTCTCATCACATGGCTTAGCTTTACAATTTAGTTCTTCCTTAGGAAAAAGATACACTTTTCTGGAGATTTGGGCATATCTAATTTACATGCCATTGTGTTTCATGGAGTACTCTGTCTACAGCACTTTGAACTATCTTGTCTGAGTGGGGGATGAGAGAAAAGAACTTTTGCATTTGAAAGAAGTTTAATTTTGCTGTCTAAGACTCAGAACCAAGTGTGAGAGGATTTCTTGGTTCATAAAGTCAAGGTTATTTTGGGGAAAATAGCATTGGTATCTCAGATAGCTTGAAATTGAATTCTCATGGTTGGAATTTGTTTAATTCACTCTACATTTTTCATAAGTCCAAACAAGCAATGCTCCAAGACAGTCAACCAGTTGAGAATTACATCATCCTATTTGGTTTCTTGGATTCATTATTTCTGAGCCAAATGTGAATGCTTTATGTTGTCTGTTGCTTAATTAGCTTGTACGTTCCATGAGGGCAGGGACCTTGTTATTTTGTTAACAACTATGGGCTCAGTAGTGAGCTGAGTCCTAAGCATATGGAAAGTACTTAACAGTTACTGAGTGGGAGAATGAATGAAAGAACTATCATCACTGGGTAATTTACTAGTGGCATTATTCACACTGGGTAATAATAACTTTCCTTGGTCATGCACAGTATTCAGAATCAAGATATTACTCTCATACACACTGGGTCTATAGCGGGAGAACCAGAGAGCATTTCCTTGCATACATCTTCAGGAAACTGAAGAAATAAAGCCCTAGAGGGAACAGCTGGAACACCTTGCCCAGTGAGGCTTGAAAGGGAGCTATGTTCCAGAAGAAGACACAAGGCTACCTCTGCCTTGGGGACACCTGCTCTGTGCCCAGGTACCCAGATACATTTATGAAAGCAGCCTTGATTCCAGATTAACTCTTTTTTTTTAATGATTTCTAGGATATCTTTTCTCATTGACTATTTTCTGTATTATATTAATGGTAAAATAATAATAATAATAATAATAATTAAAAATGGTTCCCTTTCTCAGTTCTTTCATGTAGTTAGCGGCTAGGAAAACAAGGAGAACAGTAAAAGATGATGGCAGTATTATACAAAAGGGACTCTATATCCTGCATTTTTCCCTAACCCAAGTCCAATTCTCCTGTCATTCTTATTAAGATTGCTACAGAATTACAATTAATAAATAAATTAAAATTGAAAAGTAGTTAATTAAGCCAACCCTTGAACAGGGATACCCTTACTGGAAGAGATGAGGGGGCATAAAATAGAAGAACCTTTGTGATAAGGAGCAGGAAGGTGCAGAGGAACGAACTAGGCTTTGGTACTATAGACCTTGGCCCAGGGCCCCGCTCATACTAAGTGGCCAATAAATATTTGTTTGTTTAGATTCTTTAATCCTTTTGTGCTTTTTGGCCATTTATACAATGGAAATAAAAATAACTTTCTAGGATTGTTATCCTAGTAAAGGCTTAAAGGTACTTATAAATACTTAGCATGTTTTCTGGCACATTCTAGGGATTCAGTGAATACCAACAACCATAATCTATGTGTTATGGACTGAATACTGTCCCCCAAAATTCATATGCTGAAGCCCTACCCCACAAGATCTGTTAGGAGGCAGGATCTTTGGGAAGTAGTCAGGTTTAGGTGCTGTCATGGGAGGGACTCTTCATGAGTAGAATTAGTGCCCTTATAAGAGTCACAGAGAGCTTGCTTTCTCTCTCTTCTCTCTGCCATGTGAGGCTACAAGGAAAAGTAGGCCATCTACACAACCAGGAAGATGGCCTTCACCAGAACCTAACCATGCTGGCATTTTGGCCTTGGACTTCCAACTTCTAGAACTGTGAGAAACTGATTTCTGTTGATTACAAGCTACTCATTCTATGTTATAGCGACTCAAACTGATTAAGATACTATGTTAAGGATGCTACTTACAAAGCAAAAGAAAACCTTTCTAAAGCTTCTGTAAGGCTCTGATTGCAGTGGAGCTTGGAGTATATATGGGGAAGGGGTAAGTAGTGTGCAGGTAGATGCATAAATTAGGAAGAAGTCTCAGGGGAGCTTCTCATTTTAATTTGGATTTCTCTTTATGGCAAACTTTTTTTCACTGTAATAGATAAGCGCATTAGAGGTCATCGAATCCAAGGACTGCGAATTGACTCAGGATTATGTAAGATCGTGTGGAGGACTGAGGACTGTGGCAAGCTGGGAGAGGTAGACCTGCCCACAAGTATTCCAGTTCATATTGTGAAGGTACAAACAGGACATGTCTGGAATGCACATGGCTCCTAGGTTGTCACAGCATTATCAAAGAATGAATCCACGGTTCTGTTTTCCTGATAAGAAAGTTGAAGTTATTAACTTAGAAGGATAGTGGATAAATTATTTGTTCTCTGAATAATCACAACAAATATAGATGCAGTACCTTAGCTTTCCTATGTTTTCACATGTTTTACAATATTAAAAATTATCAAGAAATATGTACAGAAAGAACTAGTGTATTTTAGAAAATTTGGAAAAAATGAGAAAGTAGGGGAAAAACTACAAAATTACCTGTAATACCATCACATAGAATAACTGCTCCATATATTTTTTGGGTAGTCTCCTAGGCTTTTATAAAATGTAGAGATACAGTCTTATCGATATCATAGAATTGTACAAAATTAAGATCATGTCATACAGTTTGTTTTGTTTAACTCCACATAACTAGAGTATTTTTCTTTCATCAAACATGACTTTAAAACCACGATTTAAAATCACTTCATTACAGTTTAGTATATAACTCGACCAAATTTCATGTCACCATTTAAAATTTAACCACTGAAATGGACGGTTAGATTACATGTTATCTCTTTTCCCTTTTGAATAACATTATGATAAAAATCTTCATCTGCAACATCCATCTGTAATTGTCTGATACTTAGAATCAATTTCCCAATATTGAGATGTGTGGACAGGGAGTATGAATGTTTTAAGGGTGTTTATCAGTATAGCCAGATTGTCACCCAAAAAGTCTGTACCAGTTTATACCCATGCAACCTTTGTCTTTTCCACACTAAAAAAAGGTAGTCATTAAAATATGAAGCAAATGAAGTGTTGCCAGTGTGTTAGATTGAAAATAATTTTTGTTGCATTTCCATTTTGTTAGTTACTACTATTTATTGGTTCACTGTATTTCTTCTTTGAGACCTTATTTTAATGTCCTTGCCCATTATTCCATGGGATATTCCTCAGTTTCATAAATATTTATTACACAGCTACTATGGACCAGGTACTTTTCTAGGTACTGGGGAAACAGAAGTGAAGTAAATAGCAAACATCTGTTATTCTGAGAATTAATTGAAATCATGTTTATAATACCCTTAATCCAGCAGTGTCTGGCTCACACAAGAATGTGGCAGGTTCGTGGTGTAGTTATGAGTCTCTGTGCCTGGAGCATCAGTTACTAATTTGGGAACAAGGTGTTTCTGGAATTTTCCTATATTGCATTGGTTAGCAATGACTTAGGTGTTCCTGGACGTGACTATGAACCTCACATAAATGTATTTCTCTAAAACCAAACTAAGCACAACCAGATTCCAAAAATGCTGGTGACCATTTGGGTGCCAGCTGACATGAAGGGAAGTGTGACGAAGCTCTTGTGAAAAAAGATAGCAGCCTTAATTGATTGCCTAGTATACCTTACTTTTAGCAATTTTGTAAAAACAAATGATCTTTACCATGGTCTATCCCAGGATCTCACAATTAACCTTGCTCTGGGTAGGATAGAGAGGAGGGCATTACTCAGCCCCCGTGTTCAGGTAGGATTATTGAAATACAGTTAAAAAGTGGAAGTTTGAAATCACCAGCATTCTTGTTTCTCCTTCCTGCTCCACAAGGATTTTCGAATCTGGTGTGCAATGCCATGTTGAAGTTGAATATGTGACATCAGGGGTGACAAAAAGTCAGGCAGTTGTAATCAAAATTACAGGTTCTGTAGGACTAATCCCAATCCTTACCCTGGTTTCAATGTGTTTTCCATATGGTCTGAGGCGGGGGGCAGGTCTTTGTTTTAAAAAAAAATTTTAACTTTATTTATTTTTGAGAGAGAGAGAGAGGGAGACACAGAATCTAAAGCAGGCTCCAGGCTCTGAATTGTCAGCACAGAGCCTGAAGCAGAGCTCAAACTCACGAACTGTTAGATCATGACCTGAGTCAAAGTCGGATGTTCAACCAACTGAGCCACCCAGGTACCCCTGGCTTTGCTTTTAAACACAACTCAGTTCATGATCTAGTCACAGAAGGTCAGGGTCCAAGTGGATTCCAGGTCTGCCCGTTTTAGCTAGACCTCAGTCCCTCTAAACTTGTACCTTTGCGAGTGTTCCCACCATGCAAGAGAGAGGGAGGGAGGGACTTGTGTTCTTTGAAAGGCTGACTCTTTAGTTGGGTGGTGGAGAAAGGATAATCTGTTAGGTGTCATATTGATAGCAGCCTAAGTGTATTCTTTCAAGAAAGCACCACTTGGAGCAGAATGTCACCAAATCCTCACTTTTTACCAAGAGCAAACTGGCCACTTTTCATTCTGCCATTTGATGACTGTTGAGCGCCTTCGGTCTGAGCCAGAGGCTGGCGGCCTATATGCAAAGTGCTGTGTAATTGTGCAGTTTTTTGTGGTCCGCCTTCCGAACAATGTCTCATAAAAATCTTAAGCGGCTATCACTTTTCATGGCTAATGAACTGAGGAACTGGGAATGAGATCCAGAGCCAAGTCTTGGATTAAATCTTCTGAGCCTCAAATGAGGCTCTGTTTAGGAACTGGGGCGGTGGGGGGTGGGAGACCCGAAAGAAGGGATGGAGGATAATAAGCTTCCACCTTCCTCACCAGCCTAGAAACCTGAGGGAAGGGATGCACCAATGACCAATCAAGGACATGAATATCAAAAGGCTTATTTGAGCATCATTAAAGCATTTAGTGTGTTTTTCCCCTCTCTGTTTGTTTTTCATGCTATTTCTAAGAGGCTCTTTCTCATTTTAAGAAATATTCTAAGGAAGAAGCATTTGCATTCACAGGCTGATCAGTAACCAAATGGTGGTGGCCTCTGGTGAACAGTGGGTTGGGAAAGAAGTGTAGAGCAGGAAGCCTCTGGCACAAAGGAATGAAATAGAATGGGAATTGGTGGTCTCTGTTACAAGGGGTGGTCTGCTGAGAGAAGCATTTAAAGGCAGATTCTACCCTGTGATGCACACATGTGGATAAATAAACAAATATATGTCCACTTTCCCTTTATTTTGTGCTAAAGAGAATGTCTGCAGATGCCTTAGCTCCCTGAGGAGGAATGTCAGTAAGCTGGAGGTCAGGTATAGCTGCATTAAAAATATCTCAAATAATTCCCAACTAGATCTCCTTGTCTTTCATCAGGTCTTGTTTCTGAGATACTGCAAATTTCCTTTCCTTTCTTTTATTTTTCTGCCAGTCTATGGTGCTTGCACTCATTTCCAACGGAGGACATGAACATTCTTTCATATGGCAAGGTGAAAATAATTTTATTTTCATCACTTCCCTCACCTCCCCCCACCCCAACCTTGTGATGGATTTACTTGAAAAAAAATAATGACGGGGCTTCACAAACTGGCCTGACAGTTGTGATGCGGAGAGCGAGCCAGCTGAGTAGGGACGGTGAGGCATCTCTGTACCTATTATGGCAAAAATCAATAATGCTTTCTGTAAATTGCTCCTCCCAAAGGAGCCGAACAAATGCAGGAGACAGGGGAAGCCATCATTCTGTGTGAAGGCTCCGCACACTTGGTCCAGTGCAATTATGAACGGGAGGGTGATTTGATCTGTGTGTGTGTGTGTGTGTGTGTGTGTGTGTGTGTGTGTGTGTGTGTGTGTGTGTTCAGGGTAAGAATTCTGGGGGAGGGAGAACTTATTCATTATAAAACTTTAATTGTACTCTTTTTCTCTCAGAAAGGTGTATGTTTCCATCTCTCCTACCAGGATGGGGGAGAGAGCCTGGAGTCAAGTTACCCCAGTCAGCCATTTGGAATGTGCAATGGGTGGATCAAGGGGAGTAGCCAACTTATTTAATTGTTGATTTCCCAGCTGGGGACTTACCGTTTTGGTGCTTTTCTGGAAACTCTTGCAAGGACCTTGGAAATTGCATACTGTATCTGTGACTATAAGCAATCTTGTATGTTTAGGCAGTTTCAAAGATCTCTTTACATTCCAAATCTCTCACTTTAGGGATCTTTGACAGATGCGTTACAAGTTCCTTTAGTGATTGCTTTTTCTCTGTACGATTATGACACCTTTTCAGCCTGTCCCACCCTACTCTCTACTCTCCAGAATTGCAGAGGGGAGTGGGAGCCCTTTTCCCAAAGATTATCTCTTGGAAAGATCAGTAGATTCAGAGTCTAGGGGAGAGGATCAGCCTTGCTACCTACTAACTCCACCCCCAGTAGGTTTCAGCCTTTATGTCTTCATGTGTATAATGGGGAAAGTGACACCTCCTAAGCTTTTTCCCCATATTGTGAGAAAGTTGTATGAAAATCCATTGCCAACATGAAAGTTATATAAGGAAGTAAATTATTATTAATGTTAAAGAAGATAAGCTCAGGCCTGGATGTACTTCAATGGGAAGACCAAGTGGGTCTGTCCAAAGTCATACAGTGTTGGCATGCTTGATTGCATTTGGTCTTGGATGGCATTTGTGAGACACTAAGAAGCCTAGGTTTCAGCCCATGTTGGAATTGAGCACATACATCAGTGGGAAGTGAAACTGTGGAGCTTCAAGCTGTTGGAATTTTAGCTGAATACCATGACCTGACAAAACCTCGTTTCCCATGGCGTCCGGTTTAAGTCAAGAGGGTAGATTGGGCACTGATGCTAGAGCCTCATGTATATTAGAGGGAGTTGCATTTTTGGTGGTGGGAGAGAGGCAGCAGGGAAAGAGAAGGCGCTAATAGAAGGCAATGAAAGATTCTGACTGAAGAAAAGAGAGAAAGAGATAGAGAAAGACTTCGATTTTATCTGAGGAGATGACCCTGTCAGAGTTTCTGAATGTTTTGTTAGACTGTTTTTGTTCAAATTAATGGGTAGAGGACTAGTGGGTTAGTATGGGAGAGTCTGTGTGAATCCTCTAGTAAACAGCAGGAGAGGGCAGATGGTGAGGTAAGGGGAGAAAAGATTGTGCAAATGTGAAAGTTTTAGAAATAGTTATATATGCATAGTGTTAAGGATAAATGGTTGTAGAATAGGGGAAGTAGACACACTGGAAAGCATCGAAAATAATCAGTATCATCATGACCCAAGGAAATAAGCCAGTGATGGTTGAAAACATATTCCAGTTGGTTGGGAAGTTGGGAATACAATCTTACACACAGGTTCACATGAGTTAGGCAGACATGCCCAAGCAGGAAAGAATTTGAATGCATGAGTAGAAGAGGGGCGAGAAAGTGGGGTGATTTAGAGGGCAGTTGGATGGATGGGCACTTGGGGACATCATTTGAGAAACAGAGTCACAAATACCCTAGGAAGGAGTAAAGCTAATGGAATTCCACCAGTTTGGTAGAAAGGAGTTGAAAGCTGGGCAAGGGGAGTCCCTTGACCCCATCCATCCCAGGCTGGGAGTGAAAGCATATCCTTTCAAATGGAAGGGAACATTGTCTGATGCTTGCCCCCTGCTGGAAGCAGTTGCCTTGACTCCCAAAGGTGGGGGAGGAGGGGAGAAAGCAAATACAGGGGGAAAGAATTGACCTTTTAAGTCAATAATCCCAGGATCCTAATGGATCCAACTGCATGTGAGTAGCATATTAAAATTACCAAAATTGTCTTTTAAAACCCACTCATGTGGGTCACCCAAGCAGCATGCTCCCAGTTGTTAATAATTAATACAGAGCATCCCGGGGAGGAATCACTGTGGATAATTGTAGCCAGTAAGTAGGAGTCTGGCAGCCCAGCGCGCTGTAAGTCGGAAAAGGGCAGCGAGGAAGGCATCCTCCATCATGCTGGTGCCAGCCACCAGGTATCGGTGGTCCGCTTCCTCCGGCTGTACTTCTTCTTCTGATGGGAAAGGCTTCTAAACAAGGCTGTGAATTGGTTTTCATGCTTGCATTGACAGATTGGGAAAGCAGTTTGTTCTACCAAATTTAACAATGATATATCATTATCACAACTTTGGGGGAAATCTATAAAATCAATAAGTTTGTAGCCTGAACAGGATTTGTATCGCTTGCTTGCTGTGCTGGTGTCAAAGCGTGAGCATATGGATTGAGTCACAGCCTGAGATCAATGGAATTTGTGGACAGTGAGCTCAATAACAAGCCCTTCTGAAAAGAAATAGATGTAAAAAGCAAATTTACTAGAGTATAAAAAAAAAAAAGCTAATATCTTTTCCGCGCCTGGCTGTAAAGTGCTGTTTGGCTGCCTTTGGCTGTGGGTACTTTGAAAGCTGTCTAGGCTATGTGCTTGCAATGCTGAATGTTCCTGCGCCAGTTTCATGCATTGCATGTACAGTTGGGTGCTTCTATTTGCAGGGCTTGTACTAGGAAACTCGCCAAGAATAGGAGGAGGGGGAAAAATAGCCCTTTATATTGTAAACTGAATAAAGAATAAAAACAGTCAGTGTGTCTGCTGGGGAAAGACCACGGTGGCTTTATTTACTTTGTGCTGGTAGGACTTGCTAATGGAGAAAAATAAAAAGGCATAATTAAATAGTTTAATGAATTCGCAGCTCTTTTGTCTGAGTGGGACAGGAATGCATGTTCCGGAGAGGCCTCACAAAGAGCTTGGCTGGCAGTGAGTTAAAAGTAGGAAATCAGTTCTTTGAAGGCATTTTTATACTTCATTATCCCAGCATGTAAAATGACTTGTACTAAATGACTGAGGATTTTATTTTTCACTCTCTCTCTTTCTCTCCTTTTTCCTAAACAAAAGGGAGCATGGGGCGGCTGGTGTCTAATTCCCCTCTGGGTCCTGGAGCCGGGAGATCAGCTAGGATGATCACCAGGCTGGTGGCCGGTCCCTGCACGGGAGCAAAGTCCAGGACTGTGAACCACCACGGAGCCCACTGAGCAGCCAGCCTCCAGCCCTCCACCGCCACTGTGTATAAGCCCCTGGAGCTGGTGCCCTTGGCCCCTAATCTCTTCCCCACAGAGGAAAGCTACTGGCCATTGCTGGGGTGTCCTTTACATTTTGTTTTCTAAGCGGCCAAGGTTACTTCTTCTCTTATGGGGAAAACAAAGAAGAGAAAATGCCAGGGAGAGGTGAAGCCAAGTTGGAGTTCACAGACTGATTCTCAGCCCTGACCTGGTTACCTTCTGTTCTGGGAAGACACTGTGCTCCCGAGAGCAAGTCCTTTGGGGAAGCCAGCTGGCCATCAGCACCCGGCTCTTCCCCACTGGCTACCGGATTTGCATGCTGAAATTGGCCAGCTCGGTGCCCAGGGGCTCGTGGGAGGTAGGTGTGTCCCCTGCCCTCAAGAGCACCGGATGCCTGGGTGGCTCAGTTGGTAAAGATTCTGACTCTTAATTTTGCTCATGTCATGAACTCACAATTTAGTGAGATCAAGCCCTACCTCAGGCTCTGTGCTGACAGCACCGAGCCTGTTTGGGATTCTCTCCCTCTCTGCCTTCCCCTCCTCTGCTCGTGTGTGTGCTTGCTCCCTCCCTCTCTCTCTCAAAATAAATAAAATAAACTTTTTTTTTTTTTTTTTTTAAAGAGTCAAACAGGGCTTGTGCTACCTTCACAGGACAGGTTGACAAGGTTGAGCCCAAGAAAGGTGAATTCTAGGTGCAATCCCGCCAGGGCCCTGGGGGAATCTCAGGGTGTCTGGGTTTCAGGTGAGACCCTTCCTGGTGGCCCACTGAGGGGAAGGCCCAAAGGAGGGTAGGCTTTGACCACTGAGGGGGCGGGGCAGCTTGGACTTAGAAGCAGGAAGCATAGTAGGTGACTGAGGGAAATCCCAGAGTACCTCAGCACAGACATGGGTCCCCAGGTTTAAAACCATTGTGGGTTACTTGAGCTCTAGTTCAACCTCGGAACTTGGTGGTGACAAAGCCCATGTAAACCCAGGAGGCCCAGGATGAGCTATGGAGGTTTTAGGGCCAGTCCTGACCATTCCTCAACCTCCATGCTAGCCTAGTGTATGGAGAGTAAGCAGAATGATTGTTTTTTCAATAACTTGATTATTTTAAGTGCTTGGCAGCCTCCTGCCCTCTCTCATGCCCCCCTCTTCTCTCCCTTCCTGTGCTGTTCTGCACACAGGCTTTCCCAGAGGGTGTGGCCGCAGCCCGGGCCACAGGGGATGACCCTAGAGAGCCCCTTTGTAGATTTGTTATTATTGTTTCCCTTCAGCCAGAGTGAGGGCCCTCTCCTGAGCTTTGCGTGGCAAGACTTTGAAGGCAACGGGAAAATAGCCCTGCTGAGGTGGTTCTAGGTGACGTGCCTAATCCATCTTTGGAGGAGAAGGACCCTCTTGGGTCTGGAAATAATTGTTTCTTGCTGCCAGCCTCTTATTTTCTCCCTTTCCCTGCTATACTCGCGTGTTAGACTTGCTTCCAAATGGAGTCTGCTCTGTGGTTTCTGGGCTCACTTTTTCCCCAGCTCAGTAGTGTGCCCCAAATGATCCTCAACAGTCTATCTCTGCACCCTCCACATCAGAATGTCACTTCCAGGTGGCCTTTTCCCTCTGTCCTCTTCAGCTTGAACATCAGCACTAGGCCAGCAGCAGAGAATTGTATGTGCAGTCCTCTGCCACAATCGGAGATGTGCGTTTACGAAGCCTCTCTATGCCTTTCAATGGCTCACTTGCTTATAAACAACGCTTGCTGTTCATTTCTTGTTCAGTTTTACCTCATCAACAGATATTACTAGGAGAGTCTCACCTAACAATTGTTTAATCCTGACTTTTTTTTTAAATGCCTATAAACCCAAGATTTAACCTTTATATAGAGGATTTTCCCCCCATCTCTCTGGAGAGCCAAAGGTACGTCTTTGTGTGGATGTTTGAAGTGGTTGGACCCATCTGCATAAATACCAGATAGAAGACACATCTTCAGGGGTAAATAGAGTTAAACACTCTGGTGAAACAAGCAAACCTCACACAAACATGCTCTGAGTTCTCCTACCTCCTGTGATCCCGGTACTGAAAAGCGTGACAGAAATGATTTTCACAAATTAGCCCTAACTTTTGAATTACAGCATTTCTTTGGGTATAATGACCAGGCTGTGTGGTAATTTACAGCCGGTCCTGGCCTTGCTGAGTAGCAGGGAGATGCTGTGAAAGTGACTGTTAATATTGATCAATGAGGGCTGGAGAGAGTTGTAGAACCTCTGCATCGCCACTTAAAGTGGGCAGGAAACCCAAATTGACCAGTAATAAAGTGTTTGAGGTAGTGCGAGGCGGCTCCTGGGGAAACTGGCTGCTCTGAGGGGAGGCTAGAGGAGAGAAGCTGTCAATTACTCTTGTTTGATGCCCGGTTTCGGGAGCAGGACGGAGCGGGCTGAAGAAGACGAGAGGCGGGCCTCCTGCCTCTCTCTGGAAACCTCCTTGGTCACTGCAGGAACTGAGACACAGTGGCTCTTTTTAAATTCCTTGTGGGTCAGAGGCTTCAACTTGCCACTATGGCAGATGAGTTTTCTTTAATTTTAGAGGAGGAAGTAAAATATGAGCTGTTTGCAACCTTCCTTCTACTTCTGGGCTGGATACTAGTTGACCATTGGGCTTTGGTTTGGGCACTGGTCAGAGTCATGTGGGTGACAGACCAGAAATCTTGCAAGATAGCGTTGGGGATGAAAATCAGCTTCTGTTAAGGACTTTGGGCTTAAGTCTCATTTAAAGTGATCATGTAGTCATTACCATTATGTATAGATTATTAATAACAGCAGCATGAATTGTGTGCTCTGATCTCAGTCCTTAATGCATTAACTCTTTTAATCCTAAAACCAGTCCCAAAGAGGTGGGGGGGGGTGCTCTTGTTTTACTAAAGGACTAGTATATGATTGCAGTTTTGATTTGCAACATTTGATTTGCAGTAATTTTACTCCTTAGAGATGAATTGGAACATTATTAGGATAAGACTATGCCCTAGGAGTGCCTGGGCATAAGCGCCCGACCCTTGATTTCAGCTCAGGTCAGAATCCCAGGATCTTGGAATCAAGTCCTCTGTTGGGCTTTGCAGTGAGTGTGGAGCCTGCTTAAGATTTTCTCTCTATCTTTCTCTGTCTCTCTCTCTCTCTCTCTCCATCTGTTGCTCTCCCCTGCTCATACACAACCTCTCTGTCTAAAAAAAAAATGTGAACACACAAAAGACTCTGCTCCAGAAAGTGTCCATGAGAAATCCTTCTTGCACTGCTTCCTCTTGCCATCGTCGCAGGAGTACTGGGTTCCTGTAATGACCCTGTGGCATAGCAGCAGCATTCGGGGTTTGTGCTGTTACCCTCCCCATTCATTGGGGTTTTGTTGCTTTAAATCAGCCGCACATTCTTAGTTGAGGGTGAGTAACTGAGTTAAAGCTAAAATTGAGTAATCAACCAAAAAGAGACCATTAAAATCAATTTAGATTAAAAGAAGGAAAAGCATTCATAAAAATGAGACGTCACCGATGTGGTCATCGTACTTGTTTTGCCACATGCTGTTCAAGCGTTCTTTAAGTTATAGGTTTCATTTGGGACTCTTCCAATACAAGTAAATACATTTTTTTTTCAAATTATGAAATATTTCAATTGTGCAGAAAGAAGTATAGAGATGACTATCTATCTTACCCACCAGCCTTTGTCTGAACATTCTACCTCATTTGTTTCAGACCATTTTTTCCAACATATAAAATGTTCCGAGTCTGTTTGAAACCCTTGTATGTGCCTCTGCTTGATCTCCTTTCTCTTTTTCTCTTGGTTCCCTGCCCCCAAGAATTAACCAGTCTCCTGGCCTTTGTGTTTTTTTCTCTCTCTCTCTCTCAAATGTGGGTGAATGTAAATGGCATATAGGTTTGTTTTTGCTTGTTTTTAAACTTTACATAAATGTTACATAGTGTATATGTCTTCAACTTACTTTTTTTCATTCCTCCCTAAATTTTAAAAATGTCTTCACACTGATCTGTATTCCACAGGCCTTTTTCCAAGTAAATTCACCGTCACCTTTCCGGAGTTTGGGGTGGGCATGTTTCCACTGACTCTAAGCAAAGGGGTCACCCTGATGGAGTAGTTTCAGCTTGAATCACAAGAGAAAAGCAAATACTGAGAAAGTTGGGCAGGAACTGGTTTCTAAAAATCAGCCTGACAACTTCAAATGAGTTGAATTAATTTTTTTAATTTTTAAATTAGATGCATAGTGTACTGTATAGCAAAATATATTGGCTGTTGAATTCAGTTTAAACTCACAGTTCAGTCTTACCCAGTTTATTTGGATTGAATTGAACATAAACTATTAATTCAATAAATCTTAAACTCCTCTGCATGCAATACACTCTGCTAGGTGCTCCAGGGAGACAGAAATGAGTGAAGTAAGAATAGCAGAAGACAAGTTACTAAATGCCGGTCAGAATGAAGACTATAAAGGTGGTATGACAATGCATTCTCATCATGGAAAAGGGGAGAGACCCTGGATTGGGGATGGGGGAATAGGAGATGGTGCACTGAAAAGACAGTTTGTATAAGAGATAGGTTTTGAAGGCTGGAGAACCATGTTTCTCATGAACAAAACAGCTTAGACAAAGACACAGAGGCAGAAAAATTCTAGGCATTATTATGGGGCCAGTAAACCATTTAGGTTTTTCAGGCCTTCCAGAGTATGAAGGAACATAGGTGGAACAGGGCTTAATGGGAGATTGGCCTATACCAGAGGAATAGGAATGCTTTTTTAAGGTCTCTCCTTGGTAAGCATTGTACCACTCTTCAACGTATGGAGGAAAAATTACCCCAGAAGTAATTTCTAGGTGACTTGGAATCAGAAGAGACTGGAAGCTGTCACTTTACTTAGGAGGCACTGGGAAAAGCTCTATGAGATATAACATAGGTCTGGACAAAACCAAATACATTGTCAAAGGAACTGTAGCCGACAGTTGAGAGAGAACTTCTTGGAGGGTAACTGGATATGGATTCAAGATTAGTGGAATGGAGGTACCTGAGTAGCTCAGTGGGTTTAGCCTCTGACTCTTGATCTTGGCTCAGGTCATGATCTCATGGTTCCTGGGATTGAGCCCTCCATCAATCTCTGTGCAGATAGCACAGAGCCTGCTTGGGATTCGCTCTTCCTCTCTGTCTGCCACTCCCCAACTTGTTCTCACTCTCTCAAAAATAAATAAAACTTTTTAAAAAGATTAGTGGAATGGGAAGAGGAGAGTAAATGAATTTGTTTTGGGCTTAGTCAGTTTTAAATCCTAAAACAGAACAAGTCAGTGAAGAAAATGGTCCAGTGTTTACTGGTTAGCATCTACTTTGTCTGGCCCCTGTGGTCTACGTTACTGCTCACATCCCACACTGCAAGTAACAAGGATTTAAATTCATGTTGGGTGTGTCCTTCAAACAGTGATTATGGGGAATTTGTGGACTGGTGGGTTGGAATTGGCTCACCCTGGTTTGTATGACCTGATTGCTGAATCTTCACAGATTTTGTGAGTCATTTATTGAACACAGACATTATTAAAATTAAATCACACTCACAGTGAAGTAAATTATATTAAAAATAAAGGTAATCAACACTCACTTCCTAATTATATTACTATATTTTATGATGTCCATGTTCTTTTGTGCATGGGGGTTGGAAATACTGTGAAGTAGAGTCTGCTGTGCCTCTATTCCCAGCTTTCTGTTCAATGAGCTCAAAGTCATCCATGGTGGGAATATTTACACCGTGGAAATTGGCAAATGCTACAAATCACAATTCCTTCTGGGGGATTTCTGTTCTTGCTGGGGAACTCACTGCTAAAGATTTACTGGCATACCACTGAATTGGTCAGTAAATACCTAAACCCCTTGGCCCCACAGGTGGGACAGCCCTGAGGTGCACATCCCATAATTAGTGAGTCTCCAACACAATTAAGGTCCAGTTTCTCACACTGGCAACTTGCTCAGTGGCAGATAATTTTTGGCTGCCTTTTTTTGTCTCACTGTTCCACTGCCTTTTCAATAATTCTCGGATCATTTGTAAAATAAACTGCTTACCATTACACTTTTGTTCTAAGGTCTGCTTCTGGGACAACTAAAACTGAGATGGGGGTGCCTGGGTGGCTCAGTTGGTTAAACATTTCACTTCATCTTAGGTCATGATGTCACAGCTGATGAATTCAAGCTCGGAATCTGGAGCCTGCTTTGAATTCTCTGTCTCCCCATCTCTCTGTCCCTTCTCCACTCATACTCTCTCTTTCTGTCTCTCTCTTAACAAGAAAAAACATAAAAAACAAAAATAAAACTAAGATGAATGGCAGGGATGAGTCCTCTTTCTGAAATGGATAAATGACGAGGTTGGTCAACAAATACCTTTGGCCTAGTGGGTGATATGTTGAGTATGTGCTCTGTGGATGACCCAAGTAGGGTCATGTTTCTTCTCTCTGTGAAGAATAGTCTTAATGACTTTTAAGTGATCAACTTCCAGGGTGCCTGAGTGGCTCAGTTGGTTAAACATCTGACTTTGGCATAGGTCATGATCTCAAGGTTCATGGGTTTGAGCCCCGTGTAGGGCTCTGTGCTGACAGCTAGCTCAGAGCCTTGAGCCTGTTTCAGATTCTGTATCTCCCTCCCCTGCTCATGTTGTCTCTCTCTCTCTCAGAAGTAAATAAAATATTTAAAAAAAGATTGACTTCCAACCTTATTTTTATTTATTTATATAAGTTTTAAGTTTATTTATTTATATTGAGAGAGAGGACAGGCAGAGACAGAGGGTGAGAGAATCCGAAGTAGGCTCCATACCATCATCACAGAGCCCCATGAGGGGCTTGAACTCACAAACTGTGAGATCATGACCTAAGCCAAAATCAGGAGCTAGACACTTAAACAACTGAGCTACCAAGGCACCCCAACTTCATTTTATTTTTAAATTTTACTTTTCTTCTTTTGTGTGTTTGGGAGTACTCTGTATGTACAATTTCTCATTGATTCCTGAAAGAATCAATGTGTATGGCGGACACATGATTGTGTCCTCAGGAACTTTGAGTTCCAGTTCCTCTGACACATACTGCTATAGGGAGAAAGTCACAGAATAATTGGATATGCTCTTTTTTTTTTTTTTAATATTGGGATTCATGGGGTGTAAGTGACCAAAGAGCCAAGAGTTGTCACTTTTTTAGTGTGGAAATGTATAATATGAAAATATGTAATTTGCGTTTCTTTGTGACTGCTAGTAGGAGACAAATTTTCTTGTCCCAGCTGACATCTTACACATATTTATCACTTGATGCAATGGTCTTAATTCCATCAAGTTCTTTAAAATAGAGGCAGGAGTGGTAAGAATTAGCCAGTGAAGACAGACCTGATTTGGTGTGGTATGGCCACCTAATGTTCAATTTCATCTTGCTTTTTTATTTCTCCACTTTTAACTCTCCCACTCTGCCTTGGGTGCTTTGAAAACTTACCACAGTGAAGTAGAAAATTTTTAGTGCATCTTAAACCTGAAGATTGCTTGTCTGTGCTTTCCTATCCATCTACCTGTGTGTCTACCTTAATGTACTTTTTTTGTTTAGTTATTGGAACGTCCAGTCCAGTGTCTGCCCTGAACCTCTTGGGACTCTTAAATCTTTCTTACTCGTGAAATGATTCAGGTAGGCACAGTCTACCAATCTCTGCACACTTCTTTATTACTAGTTCGTTATGGATACCATTTCATGGCTCTCTCTGCTACTGCTATTGGAAATTATAGACCTTCCTCCTATAAACTTCTCCCTTCCCCTCTCCACATCAATTTTTCTGCTTTCTCTTGCTTTCTGGCTTTCAATTCCTATTTGAATCCACAGAACCCAGTTTTCATATTATTGACTAATTAATACTATATCTTTTAAAAGAATGATTATTTTTTTCTTTAGGTGGGTTATTTTTAATGATTGCTTTAATGGGAGCTGAGGATGTCTCTGCTTAGGGAGGCCCTTTCTTTCTGTCCATAATGAGGCATAACTCATTTGCACCATCCTGAGATTTATGGAGGGACTGAATGGAGTTGGGGGGAAGCACCTTTTCAATTTATTACATCTTAAACGAACTGCTCCCAAAGCAAAAACCAAACCAAACCAAACAAAAAGGCAGTAAAGCAGTATCTGTGTACTGTTTAGTTTGATGTGTATTGAGCTGAATTGGAATTTGCTGACTAGTCTGAGATTGGTAGGCAAGAGTTACCGTTCCATTTGAATTGCTCTTTTGTATTCTCTTTGCCCTAGCTCTTCTGCCTTGTCCACCTTCACTACCTCCACCTCTCCTTCTCTAGTGAGTAATTGAAATAATTACCTGGGTGTAATTATACCTCAGTCATCAGATAGTTAGGATGGCTTCTTTAATCCTAACTTGGGTTTGTTTGGAGGGAAAGGGGAACAAGGCAAAAGAGGGACCTCTTTATTTCAGCCTACTTGGCACCGCAGACTAAGCTCTTAGGTATATGATCTCAAGGACATTTGTAATTTAATAGAAATCCTTTCTCTTCCCAAACCCTTTTGTGAGAAGGTAGTAGAGCTTTCAATTCATTCTTGCACTAAAATGCCACTTTATTTAATCTCTGGGGTCTGCTCCCTGAATTTGATGCTCTCCCATCTTCTCAGGTCACATACCAGGGGCTCTGCTACCAACCCAGTTGATCTTTGACCTGTGTCACTGAAGTGTCCTGGGGAGGGGCTGATGCCTGCATGTTGGGAGAGTGGGGATTTCTGGGACACCAATGAATGCATTTATTTTCCTGCCATTAGTGGTGAAAGAGCAGTTCCATCTTTGAGGAAGGTCAGCAAACCCACAGTTACCTGTTGTTTGCTTTTGGATTTACCAGTTTGTGAATTCTGGAAGGAGAGAGGAGTTTTGAAACCTTGCCAGGAAGGCCAGAGCTCTCTTTGGTGTATACCCCATACCTGCATGGGCGCTGCCACTGCAGTGTCCCCGAAAAGCTCTTTCTTTTCACTGTGCCCTAATGTCACACCTCAGGTCTCTTTACTTGGCCACTTCGGTTCATTTTGCTTCCTTATTTTCTTAGTCCGTCCCCACCCCAATCCTCCTATTGCATCAGTGCGAAGAGGGTGTGGTTTTTATTTACCCCACACAAAAGCAGATGCGGAACTTGAAATTGTCGCTCACGGCAACATTGCTCTCTCTGCTTCCTTGGTTTTGGAAATGAGGCATTTCATTTCTGACCATGGTTTGAAGACTATATAAATGCATTTCACACAATACAAAACACCAGCTGTATATAGATTCTAATATTTTTTTCATTAAAAACCTTTTGCTTCTTTCCTCTTCCTTCTCTTGATAGGTGCTGTGATAGAAGGCTCCCGCAAACCTAAGACATCCCCTTTTTTTCCCTCCTAGACTCAAACTTCAGAATATTTTCAATATCTGCAACATTATCTTTTGAATAATAATTACCTCTTATATTAAATTATAAGACAGCAGGATTCAGGATTAGATCTCCCCATATTATTCTAGTGAAGAAAATTATGACAGGGGTCATTTTTTAGAATTATGTAGCAGGGTAAAAGGTCCTAGGCAGCATTAGAAGGCAAAGGCGTTTATAATTAAATTGTAATTTAGGCCAGTGATTTATCGTTTTCTCAGTGAAAAATTTGGTGCTGCCGAAAGATCCTAAGAGGAACTTTAGTGAGATACAACTTAATGAAATAATAAAGAGAAAAATTATTCTGGAATAGATTGTATTACAGTGGCCAAACAGTCACTGCCTGCCTTCTGTGGGTATTTCCATTATCAATCCTATTTTTCAAGGATTTCTAATTTAACTATCATTTTCTTTTCAGGATAAAACATGACACGGGAATTCTGAGTTTTATATCTAGAACATTTTTGAAGACTTGGAAAATACAGTCGAAATCTTTGGTGTTGTTCATATTCATAAAACATTTGGAACACATGGCCCATTTGCTTACAATCTATTTATTCTAATTCAAGCCATGCCTGCCTCTGTGACCACAATGAAAAAAAATACCTTATTTATTTACTTTAGAATAACAGATGCCTTTCCTTTGTTTATGTATTGTGGAGG
The DNA here is from genome assembly GCA_017311185.1 of Proteles cristata cristata. Lineage (NCBI taxonomy): Eukaryota > Metazoa > Chordata > Mammalia > Carnivora > Hyaenidae > Proteles > Proteles cristata. Next base: position 550,327 of record JAESUZ010000164.1, on the reverse strand, counting down.
CTTGTGTCCATGAAGGTGGACCTTTGGTATTTGTTGCTTTCTTTCCCGTCAACAGTTTTGCATCTCCCATGAGTGAGGGATGAGATATGGTCTATCAGATGGATATACACTAACCAAAAGGGATGGTGCAAAATATGAATCATTCTTCTGTTGAAAATAAAAAAGCGAGGGCAATTTTAAAAGTAAAAGAGTAAAGTTCCTTGCTAAAAAATATCTTTCACAGGCCTTCTAAAGGAAGTCAGCAGTTTCATAAAACTAATTGTGGCCAAAGATTTGGCTCATGATAAGGCCAATTTAGTTGGTATTTTGAGCCAAAAGATTAAACAGTTAAGTTATTTAAAAAACAAAAGTACATTTTTCACTTGTGGTTTGATACTTGCATTTATTATAATTCATATTGTTCACTTATGGTTATATTTTAATTGTCTCCATAGAACCTTGATTGCTTTAATGATCTTGGTGGTAATTCCTTAAAAATAATCATGCTAATAAACTTTTAATGGCATGTGTTTTAAATAATTGATTGAAAATGGTCTAAATATCTATTTATCCAGTAGTCTGTAATAGCTTCTTCACTAAACATTTAATCTTTTGAGTAAATAACGTGTGTTTCAAAAATGTACTGTGTATTTACATAATAGACTTCAGGTGTTAAGAAAATAACATGTATCTTACAAATTTTTTAACAAGCTTTCTTCAGAAATCGTCATCATTCACTAAATAAAGAACATGCATTTCAATTATCTAAATACATGGTTATAGGAAAGATCACAATATCTTGCATAGACCTATTAAAGTTTAGCTTATCAGTGTCTGCTCACATAGTACATTTTGTCTTTTTTAAAAATTATTTATTTATTTATTTGTTTATTTTTGAGAGAGAGGGAGGGAGGGAGAGAGAGAGAGAGACAGCAGAAGAGGGGCAGAGAAAGAGAGACAAAGAGACAGAGACAGAGAATCCCAAGTAGGCTCTGCAGCTGTCAGTGAAAGGACTGATATGAGGCTCAAACTCACCAACTGTGATATCACGACCTGCGCCAAAACCAAGAGTTGGATGCCTAACTGACTGAGCCACCCAGATGCCCCTGTCTTTTTTACTTCTTTTATTTACGTTTTAATTATTATTTTTTTTAAATGTTTATTTTGAGAGAGTGAGAATGTGAGCAGGGGAGGAGCAGAGAGAGAGGGAGACACAGAATCTGAATCAGGCTCTGGGCTCCCAGCTGTCATCAAAGAGCCCAGCTCAGGGCTGGAACTCACAAGCCATGTGAGATCATGACCTGAGTCGAAATGGGATGCTTTACTGACTGAGACAGGTGACCCTGTCTTTTTTCCTTCTTAAAACGTGTCTGACAGGCTTTGGGATAAAACTTTTAGGGAGAGCAAAACCCTCAAAAACATTAACTTTTCAGAGAGGAATGCTTTTTAGTTTTCAATACATGCTATGTCTTTCTGACTACTATTTTAGGCTGTTAACTTGTAATTTCTTCTACTCTGGTCTTCCTCTTTCCTTCAAATTTGAGGCAGGACTGACCTGGTATGGTTGTCCTGACACTGCTCTACAGGCAAAGCCCAGTGGTAAATAAAAGCATGGGAAAGGCAGCCTGACCTTGGCAGTGACTTAACAGTTTCTCACCAGTAAAAATAGAAATAAAAATAGGCTGAGCCTCATAGGGTTGTTGAACACATTAAATGAGTTCATACATGCAAAGCACTTATAACGTGTTTGGCATATAGTAAGTATTTAATAAATGCTAGCTAGTATGACTGTTTATTTGTAATTATAGACCATGACCATCTTCACTAGACAGATATTGACAGAAATATTCTATTAAAGGTAATAAAAACTTGGCAATATAAATTTTGACCTACATCTGGAAAGCTTTTGAAAGCAAAGTCAGTAAAGAAACATAAACCACTAGGAGAAGTAGTTTATGATAAAGGAGGTGATCCACAAAACATAGCTGTTTTATTAATGTGTGATATGTTAATTTGTCATTTTATATTCAATTCCCATGTCTTTTATTCACTTTTTATTTTCAAATAATTTTAGATTAAGAGAAAAGTTGTAAAATAGTAGGGAACGTCTCCATGTACCCATCACTCAGCTTCCCCTCATGTTAATGTCTTGCAAAACCATGGTATAATTATCAAAGCTAAGAAATTAACACCAATGGAATACAATTAACTAAAGATATTATTTAGGTTTCCACTGTTGTCCTTTTTCTGTTCAAGGCCTTAGTTCGGGACCCCGTGTTGCATTTAGTTGTCAGGTCTCTTCATTCTCCTCCAATCTGTGAAAGTTTCTCATTCTTTGATCCCTATGACCTTGGCATTTTTTTTCCCCAATTGAAGTAAAATTGCTATAGGCCATTATATAAGTTTTAGGTGTATGTTATAACTCAACATCTGTATGCACTTCAAGTGGTCACCTTTAAAAGTCGAGTTACCATCCATCACCATGCAATTGACCCCCTTCATCTAGCCCCAACCTAGTTCCCCTCTGGTCATCACCAATCTGTTCTATTCTCTGTATCTATGGGTTTGTTTTTGTTTTTGACTTTGGCAGTATTGAAGCGTATTGGTCATTTATTTCATAGAATGTTCCTCAGTTTAGGGTTTTCTGATGTTTTCCATAATTAGATCAAGGTCACACAATCTTGACAAGAATATCACAGAAGTGATGCTTCCTATCATATCATGACATATATGACATCAATATATCTTATTACTGATGATGTTAACTTTGGTTACTTGGTTATGATAATTGCTGGCTTTTTTCCCTGCAAAGTCACTATTTTTCCCTTGGTGATAGCAAAATAAATATCTTGAGGGAGCCACTTTGAGATTATGCCAATATCATATGTTTTTGCAAATTCCCACCCGCTAATTTTAGCATCTATCAGTGGGTCTTACCTGAAACAATTATTACTGTAATTTTCTAGTGGAGATTTTCTATTTTCCTTATTTATTTCACATTGAATAATTGGAACTCTTCCAAAAGAAGAATGGTCTTTTCCCCCTCTTTTTCAATTTATTTAGTTATTTATATCAAAGTGAATTCATTGATATTTATTTTAATTTATAGACTATAACCCAAAACGACCATTAATTTTCTTTTTTTTTTTTTCTCAAACTATACCAGTAGGGCTGTTGAGAGCTCTTTTACTCTGGTGACTGTGTTCTTTCAACATTTCCTCATTCTATTTTAGGACTTCCTTACTTTCTTGCACCACAAGGTATTCCATACTCATCTTAGATTTAAGGAGCTCTGGTTCCTTTTATTGGATAATGGTCTTTAGGTACCAATGTCTAGACTCTAAGTGTGCTCACTATCACAAGCTTCTAGGTATCATGGCTTCTAGGCCATCTGAGAGCAGGGTGTGGAAATACATCTGTGTATACTTAGTCATGCATATAACCACATCTGGTTAGGGATTCTTATTTCACTTAGAATTGTCTATCATTTTTTGTTTCTGTTTTCTAATGACCACAGAAGAAAAGCTATGGAAGTTGTTTTGACACAATTAGTATGTTCATAGCTAGAAAAATAAAGTAGGAAAATTTTAAAGATGGACTTTAGTACATATCAACGTTAGGACTGTGATCCTCTCATAAGATTTTTGAGAAATTTGTGATTCTCTGGTATATGAAACAGACACATGTATTTCCTCCCAATCTTTGAATATCAGTGACTTGGAGACCTGGTGGTGAGAATTCACTTGTATTCCGTTATCGCATATTTGGTAACTTGGGAACAATGCTGAATCATTTATCTAAAAAAAAAAGTGCATGGGGCGCCTGGGTGGCTTAGTTGGTTAAGCGTCCGACTTTCGCTTAGGTCATAATCTCACGGTTTGTGGGTTCGAGCCCCGCATCGGGCTCTGTGCTGACTGCCAGCTCAGAGCCTGGAGCCTGTTTCAGTATGTGACTCCCTCTCTCTCTGACCCTCCCCTACTCATGCTGTCTCTCTCCTAGAAATAAATAAAACATTTAAAAAAAAATTTAAAAAAATTAAAAAAAGTGTAATAAATATTGTGAAGATATTTTAATAACTAGATGACAGCTTAATGTTTATATGTGTAAAGAAAATGTTTTGCATCTGTGTTTTGAAACCATGGTTTGCTTCTGTTCAAATATACATGAATTTGCTATAAAAAAAAATAATTTCCAAAACTTCATTCATATTTTAAGCACCATTTACCTCATGAAGTTCACATGATCTCTATTCTCCTGGTCATTTCTTACTGTCTACATAAAAAAGTAAAAAATTCAGGGGTGCCTGAATGGCTCAGTTGGCTAGGTGTACAGGTCTTCAGACCAGTGCAACCCATGATCTTGCACTCTGTGGGTTCAAGCCCCTCCTTGGACTCTGTGCTGACAGCTCAGAGCCCAGAGCCTGCTTCAGATACTGTGTCTCCCCATCTCCCTGCCCCTCCCCTGCTCATGCTCATGTCCTCTCTCTCTCTCTCAAAAATAAGTAGACATTTAAAAAAATCAGAAATAGACATTTTCCTAACCCCACAAAATAATTTTGTCTTGAAATATCAGAAGTAAGTGATCTCAGATTTGGATTTTCCATGGTCAGTTCAATTAAGATACTTTTCTATTCCTTATTTCAAGAAAAATTTTATAAGTAATTAAATCCTTTTTGCTATTTACCTGTTTCTTTCCTTTTCTGCTTAACTAGTTTCCCTTTTTGATGACAGATAAGCAAATAGTTAATATTAGAATTCATTGCTACTAATTAGATATAATGGTCACTATTGATTATTGTATAATTTAAATTTGGAGTTTACCAGCTCTTATTCCCACCTTATAACTTATATTTAAAGAATCTTATTATTTTCAGAAGTCTCTATAAAGGTTAAAAATAGGAAAGCCAAAGGCCAAGTGGATAAATGAAAAATAAGGAAGAACTTTGGTATGTGGTTGCTGTGGGAGAAGGAAAGTGACTAGAGAATAAATCAGAGTGCCACCTAACATGTTCATAAATCTGATGGCTTTGTAAGGCTGACATTACACACAAGCCCCCACAAAGGGAAGCAGTGAATTTAGAGCTGAGTAGTGAGGCACTTCCAGTTCTATTTGGTGTGTCATAAAAACCAAATTGTACGAGAAGCTTTCTAGGCTGAATGGTTGATGAGAATTAGAGATTCCTTAATGCTTCTTTAATCAATGGCTCTTTGATTTAGAATTTTTGACTCAACATACTGTTTCCTTGGCTATTGGTGATCCCAACAGCCACCACAGAAGTGGCAAAATGTCACAATATCAACCTCAGGAAGAATCTCAAGGTGTCATTCCTTGCATTACAATCTTTACTAGTTGAAAGTCAAGTTATCATTATGGCAGACCCTGATGGAGTCCCATCCATATCCCATAGACGCTGACCTCTTGACACCAAAGGCTGCTTATTGAGAACAGCTGTGACTCTGTGCCAGAGCAAGTTTGTTTTCTGATTGTATGCTCACCTTGGCCAGCATGTAGGGCAAGCCAGAATTGCCAGAGTTTATGTCACCAGAAGCAACCATCAGCCAATGACAAATGAAGGTTTGAGGGATACACTCTACTTCTTTTCTTGTATAGAATAACTCTAAGGTGAACCAATACATGCTCTCACAGACTTGCCAGTGGCTCCAATTCAATTGGAGCTTAAACTTAAGTTTGGGGTTCAGTTGCCCACTTAATAATGAGCCCTTATTGGCCTCCTATTTCATATTTCATGCCCTAATTGCCTACCAGGTTTTCCCAGGATGAACTATCAAGTAAACTACTTGTATTCCAGTTCTTGTCTCAAAGTCTGCTTTTGGAAGAACCTAAACTATAACTAAATTTAAGTTATCTCTTAGCATAAGATAGTTTTAAAATCCTTTACCTCCTCTGCCTTGCTACCTCTCTATGTTTACTTTTTTCCTCTGGCCTCTTGTCCATCTGATTCCTTCTGATGAGGTTCATAATGAGTAGGTAAGCAAGATTGAAAGTAGTGGGGATGCTGAGACAAATAGGCATAACAGAATCAAGGCTGGGAAGAAGAATCATGCATCTACTGAGCACCTGTTGTAAACAAGGCACTGGACTGTGTTAAGTGTTTTCTAAAGGTTATCTCATTTCATTGTCTTGACAGCCCTGGGGAAAGAGGGGTAGGTAGTATTCTATCTGTTTTGGAGATGAAAGAAATTGATATGTAGAGGGCTTAAAAGATGTGCATAGGGTTACAAAACTGCAAATAAGTAGAACTAGGTTTGGGACCTAAGCTTGTCTTCTAGAGAAAGACCTCAACCAACAGCCAGAAAACCTAGCTTTGAATCCCAGTTCTTCTCTTTACATGTTGTGTTGTCTTGGGCATGTAATTTGCATTTTCTGAATTTGTTTTCTTATCTATCAAGCAGGAAGTGAAAAGGAGAAGCAATTATCATGATAAGACATTTTATTTAGTCCTAGATAGTTGGATACACTAAAATCATCATTTTAGAGAAAAAAATAGTATAGACCTATTTGGCTAGATGAGCTCTTGAAAACTATCAGCTGGGACCAGTCCATGGGAAGGAGGGGATGAGTCTGGGTGGGAAAAGTAGTTTATTTTTAAATTTATGGCCTTTTGGTAATCACCTGTGAAAAGAGCTCTGCAATGATGAGGCAGAGTGGTGTATCTGAGCAAGTTGCCCTTGTTTCTTGAGGTGACCAAGCCGGGAATCTGAACTACCTCAGCTTAGTGAAAAACTTGGGTCAATCATGGCTGTTTTTTTTTTTTTCCCCCCATTGGTCAGTCAATGGCTTAATCATGATGCAGCCTTTCGTTTCATATTTGTCACTGTCAGCTTGACTTTGAATTTTGGAAAGCTTCCAGCATTCATTACCATAATGAAAAAGAAGAGACGTTCATATTCGCGGCACACAGACTTAGAAAACTACCCAGAGAGGCCATCCTTGCTCTCAGTATTTCTCCTTTCAGCCCAAAGAATCTGCAAACATATGTATTCAAAAAATAATAGTTTTTTGAGTCTGGAGCACTAGTCCAGAAACCTTGTCCAGAACTGGTCTGGAAGATAGACAGGATTGATAGCAGAGCCCAGTTGGGCACTAATTGATTTATTTTTTTCTTTTGTCTCTTCTCACCTCAGAAGTCACTTGTAAGTGTTTTGTAATCAGTCATGAGACCTGCAAACTCACAGGCTGCTTCCTTCCATAGTTGTGAGATAGGCAAAGGATTTCTAAGAAAGTCTTCTCTTAGATGAAAGCCTGGCATCCTATTTGTGTATTGTCACTGAGGTCCTCACTTAGAAGAAGGGCATTTTGCATTGACTTACAGAGCTTCTTTTATGTGCCTGGATGAACTTGAGTTTGTGCTTATAAGTCGGAGGCCACTGTGGCCTTTATTGAGAAGATAAGAACCTGACTTTTTTCTCCTTCTTTCCAGCATGGGATAGAGGCTGGTCTCTATTTGCAGTTGTAACTTTCTTGCCTGCTCTGGTGTTGGGAGCTGTCCAGCAACACTTCATAATGCAGCTCAAACACAAATGTCCAGAGAAGCTATAATCCAAAGTGAATCTTTTATAAATAATAAACAGCAAATAGGCTCCATTTAGTTATATTAACCTCCAAATAGGTCAGGCACGTTGTTTAAAAATGCAAACATCACAATAAAAAAGATTCCCTAGATGCAGAGTTTGATGTGTATGTGCAAATTTTCTAGACGTGGTATAGAAAAAAATAGCCCACACCTATGCTTCACTACTTAAAATATTTATATATTATCTCTCAAAAGTGCTGCTTTTGAAGTGCTATTTATTATAAGCTGATAGAACTCAAAGGCTCTCTGTCCTCATAGAAGTCCTTATCATTCCTGATTGCTGAGTAGTTGCTAATAACTTTACTTTCTGAGACCTGTGGAGTCCTCAAGAGATTCAGAGCTCTTGCCAAAATTTTCGAGATTTCTTGCTGAACAACTTGGCATTTGTTTGTGATCCTCTTTAGTTTCATCAATGGGCCCAATTTTACATGTTAAGGATCTTATTGTTCAGCAGCCAAAATAAAATGGCATAGTTCAAAACTATTTATACAATTCAAAACATTTTTTTTTCATTTGGAGCTCAGTTAGCTTGCCTGTCTCCCTCAATTGTATATTAGCTTCTCTTCTTTCATGCCAGGAATAATTAGACAATTAAGTGCTGATGCTCTGGAAATGAAAGGGCATATTTTCATTGAAATTCTCACCTACAAAATACCTAGTCTAATTCACATTCCCCTAAAACCAGATGAGTAAAGTGTTCCGTTGTGAACTCTAACATATATATCCAAAAGTATTTACACTTGGATAAAGATATGGCACTATAATTCAGTTGAGCAATGGCAGTAATTACTTTTTCCCAGGGAAGAGTAATTCTTGCAATTAAAAATATACAGAGGTTGGGTGCGACATATCTATACTTCCTGATTTGCTTATGACTCGGCCATTCCCTGTGTCAGTCTTTGGGCTCTTGTAATGATTTCAGAAGTTAATAAAGCTGCATGATGTCCCACCAAGAGAGGTGACCTCCGTTACTCTGTCAAAATTTCATGACCCTTTATTTTTTTAATGTTTTTTATTTATTTTTGAGACAGAGCAGGAGAGGGGAAGGGACAGAGAGACAGGGAGATACAGAATCCGAAGCAGGCTCCAGGCTCTGAGTTGTCAGCACAGAGCCCATTACAGGGCTCAAACCCACAAACGTGAGATCATGACCTGAGCCAAAATCGGAGGCTTAACCAACTGAGCACCCAGACACCCCTCATGACCCCTTAAAACTAGTTATCTCTTTTAAATCTTCATTTAGTTCCTTCTCTTTTCCTCTCCATACTCTAGAATTGTCATACTCAGGAGATGAAGTAGAAGCCCAACTAAACTAGTTGGGGTCCAGCTATACATCAAGCTAGATTTATTCATGAAAAAATAATGTAATGTAACTCCTAGTCTGATCTATGGGGTCCCCTCTGTAGCTTCCCTTCTGAATATTGCCCTGATCTCTAGTAATCTCTTAAAAATGGAATTCTTCATATTTTAGGATAGAGCTCCTATATTTTTCCTCTCCCACCCTACACATGCCTTCCTTACTGTCATTTCTACCACATCCTATTAGAAGCAAGTCAGTAAGTCAAACTCATACTCAAAAGAGGGGAATTAAGTTCTACTTCCTGAAGGAATGAACGTTGAAAAATATATGGGCATATTTTGAACCCACCAGAATCCCAGAGAAGAATTTCAGGCAAAGGAGTGATCCAGGTCTTTAGTAGAAAAATGTTGGTCTAGGGGCGCCTGGGTGGCTTAGTCGGTTGAGCGTCCGACTTTCGCTTAGATCATGATCTCGCGGTTCGTGGGTTCGAGCCCTGCGTCGGGCTCTGTGCTGACTGCCAGCTCAGAGCCTGAGCCTGTTTCAGTCTGTGACTCCCTCTCTCTCTGATCCTTCCCTGCTCACGCTCTCTCTCTCCTAGAATAAATAAAACATTTAAAAAAATTTAAAAAAAAAAAAAGAAAAGAAAAATGTTGGTCTAGAGGTGCCTGGGTGGCTCATTTGGTTACGTGTCCAGCTTCAGCTCAGGTCATGATCTCATGGTTCATAAGTTTGAGCCCCACATTGGGCTCTGTGCTGACAGCTTGGAGCCTGGAGCCTGTTTCAGATTCTGTGTCTCCCAGTCTCTCTGCCCCTCCCCTGCATTCACTCTTCTTTTTGTCTCAAAAATAAAGAAACGTTAAAATTTTTTTTTAAAAGGTGAAAGATTTATTCGATCTGAAGAGAAACCAGAGTATAAATATTATATGTTTGCACGTATAAGAGGATTAGGAGGAACTTGACGGAGGAACAAGGGGGAGAAGAAGGAGGGAAATGGTGGGGGAAAGGGAGAGAGGCAAACCATGAGAGACTCTTGAATGCTGACAAAAACTGAGGACTGATGGATGTGGGGGTGAGGGAGGGATGGGCATGGAGGAGGACACTTGTGGGGATGAGCACTGAGTGTTATGTGGAAACTAATTTGACAATAAACTATTTGTAAAAAAAAAAATTTTTTTTTTTTAAAAGAAAATGTTTGGTCTAAAAGTAGGACACAGAGTGTGCTGATACAAAGTGAGACTGAGTTATTTGATTATAATTTCCTTTGCCCACTAAACCTGAAACTCTTTTAAGGCAGGGGCTACATCATTACTGATTCCCCAGCCCTGCAATCCCTTTCATATAAGAAACATTTCTTAAAAATTTTTTTAGAATGACTGAATCAATGAATGAGTAATTCAGCAAATGAAAAGTTAATGAAGAATGAGTGACTTGGTTACATGTCGAAGATGGCCTTTGGAATCACACTGCCTGGGTTGAAATCTAGGATCTCCTATATACCAGGTGTGTTTTCTTGGGATGTCAATCTTCATAAGCTTCAGTGTAAAAATGAGAATATTAATAAAACTTATCCCATAGAATTATTATAAGGATTAATGCTATTACTAGGTATAATATTAGGTATGTGATAAACACAATATTTTCTATTATTATAACTATTTTTAATACTCAAGCTCTCCAGCTATTAAATGGTAGAGAAAAGATTTGAATTCCTATCTCTTTTAACCAAAATTCCACAGTCCTAATTTTTGTACCTTCAAGATTAGACATAATACTACTATTTCACGGATAGTAAAGTTCAAACTCATTGGGCCCCTCCAGTCAGTATTTTGATATTTTTATACAATACAGTATTTGGGCTTTACCAAGTCCTGGGCTTTTTTTATTCAGTTGTGAAGGAAGATGATGGAGCTTTTTGAGGTTTGCTGATTTCACAGATTTCATTTAGGCTAGTTCTTAGAAAATAGCAGGTAGTATCACCAAGACCACTTTTAGAGAACATTTGTTTTGATCACTATGATATATAGCAAAATTGGTAGCAATAACAGCAGCAAGAACCCACTCTAATTTGTGTTGCTAACCAAGAAATCCCATGTAACTTATGTTGGTGAACAAGTAAGAAACCTTTAATTGCTTATGGGTAACAGTTTCTTCTGTGCTTTTTGTTTGAGAATGTTAAGTTTAATATGGGGAAAGGGATGGATCTATGTGTCAGTTATCTGTTGACGAGTGAACAAACCACCCTAAATCATTAAAAACAAAACAAAACAAAAAAACTATGAAACAACAACCATTTAATTTGTTTGCCAGTCTGTAAGTCAGCAATTTGGACTGGGGTCTACCAGGCAGTCCTCCTAGTCTCACCCGGGGCTGGATGGCTGGGGAGGGAGCAGGTGTTCTGAGATAGGCTCACTCACATGTCAGTGGCCCTAGCTTTTGGCTGGACCCCATGTTTCCATCATCTCGCAAGAGGTTATTCACATCATGGCAGTCCAAAGAGGAAGGGTCCCAATGTGCAAGTGCTTTTCAAGTCTCTACTTGTATCCTGTTTGCAAATATCCCACTGGCCAAGAAAGACACATGGTCAAGCCCATCTTTAAGAGGTGGGGGAAAAAAAAAAAACACTTCTTGATGGGGAAGCTGTAGAGTCGCATTGCAAAGGGATATGCATTGTAAAAGAATGGAAGGGATCATTGTGGCCACTTTTGCAAACAGTTACCAACCACAAAGTGGAAGATAGTTTCAGGTTCATGTTTGGAAGGTACGAAGCAAGTCCTTAAAAATCTTTTGAGAGGTTTGCAGCTCAGAATTGTAACTGGTACAGAACTGATTTGAAATGTACTTCTTACATAGCTGCTTTGAGGAGGCTACTAGGGAACCACACAGTGTGGGTTGGTGATCACTGAAACCTTAACGCACGTGCCGCGCACTTGGATGCCACATGCAGATCACGGTCTGCAATTGTCACTTGGGACTGTTGGGTGGATGCAAAAGCCTTGTTTCTGCTTCTTAAATACCGTATGTCTCCAGAGCTGGGTAAGCTTTGTAAATGAAACCCTATTGGTCATGTTTTCCACGGTTTCTTAAGAAAATTAAAAACTCCAGGAAACTCTCAGAAATTTTATTTATTCCATCTGACTTAAAACATAGAACTCCTGATCCAGCCTTGTCAGGGAGCTGCCATGCTGTGCCCAGCCCGTCTCTTTGGCTCCCTACCCTGTTAGCTCCACATCTAAGTGAGTCAGCTGATTAGATGCTAAACAAATGCGGCAGGAGCGAGAGGGAGATAAGAACACAGGCCTAACTTCTGCCACAATGAATGAAGCATCTGCATGGTGCCTACACTGCTCCCTGATTTGTTAGATGAGAAACTGTGCCTGCTGCATTCCTCCCCGCCCCTCACTACCCCTTGACCTTGAGGCTCAGACACATTGCCAGGTCAGTGACCCTAAAAAATCATTCCCATGGTTTTGTGTGGCTGCTCCCTGGGATGTGGTGAGTGAATTTAGACATTTGGGGGCTCCCTAAAATCCTGTCCTCATGGCCATAGTGTGTGAAATCACCATATCATACACAGTAGTGACATAGAACCCTGATGTTTTCAAGTAACCAGGTCTCATTTCAATAGTTTGAATTGGAAGAAATGCAGCACTATGAAGAAAACCTTTCCTAAATTTGTGCCTTGACATTTAATTTATTATGTTTTGGAACAACCAGCATCAGTCATTTGGCAAATATTACTTGGATCATTTTAAATGAGTCAATTTGCATTAAACTCATCCAAATTTGTTTGCCACAGTACACATGTCCTCTAAAATGACGTGTTCTCTTGTGAATTGGGGGGCTTTAAACTGAAAGAACCTGTTGTCTTCAGGACAGTATTACAAATATTGTGGAAATTTGGGGGGCTAACAGGATAGTTTAAAAAAACTTAGCATTTATTCATTTTTGAGTGACAGAATGTGAGCAAGGGAAGGGCAGAGAGGGAGACACAGACTCTAAAGCAGGCTCCAGGCTCTGAGTTGTCAACACAGAGCCCAATGCAGGACTCGAACTCACGAGCAATGAGATCATGACCTCAGCTACAGTCAGATGCTTAACTAACTGAGCCAAACAGGCACCCCAAGGATAGTTTCTCATATTAGCAGTTACTAAACCTTTATAGGATGCTAATGATACTTCTTTTGCTGTTGTACACAAACAGAAAATACACTTTAGGGCCACTCTGTGCCTTAGCTTTCATTTCTTGACATTTAACAACATAGTATACTTTTATTTAAAAAAATGAAGTTTGAGAACCAATTAAAATAAAAAAATATAACTTCAGGGAAAAAGTATGTCTCTTGTAGCATCCCATTTTTTTCTTCTCTAAAAATTACGCTCCCCCTTCTCAGAGGTGTACAGAAAAGCTCTTTGCTTGCAAGAGTGATAAAGAGAGGGTGGACCAAGACCAAGACACTTCAAACGAATAGCTGCGTTCTGTTCCTTTCCTTTGTGCTAAGGCCTTAGACTGTGGGACTCTCCTGACAAAAGGGTTTCAAATCCAGAAATATGTGCTACAGACTTAATAGTTATTCTAGTGGGTGTTCCACAAGCATAGACATGCCCAGTTTTATGGATAGTCCAGTGAGTTAGTACATCATACAATGCCCTGCTGAGGGGGGAGCCCAGAAGCTTGTCTGAAACAGACGGAGGCTCAGCCTGGATGCTTATAGAAAGGCTGAGAGGTGAACCCCTTGTGAATTAATCACAGTGGGCAGCTCTAGGGATCGATCACATAATTTCATCTGGGATTAGTTTCCTTAACACCAGAGAGCATGTAAGAATTCCTCAAGAGTCTTGTGGGTTTGCCCATTGCCGTGTGTCAGAGTTTTCCAAAACAGGTTATGCAGTTTACTAAGCTCCTGATATTCCTGAAACATAAAAATGACTTATGGTTAGAAGGGTTTGTATATATGATTATCTTTTTGGAGATTGGCATAAGCATTTTAAAGGCTCAGAGGAGGCTTTACATAAAGACAACTTTTTAAGTTTGTTTGATATTTCCTACACATATGTGAACACAGATTTCTTGTTCTCCTGACATGTAATAACACCCCACACCTCAGGGGATGTTGCTGTAGATATTCTAAGTTTGATCCTCATGGAAGCCAGACTCGTAAAGAATGAAACTTGTGCTGTTGGCTTCTTACAGAAGAGCATTTGCTGTGCTATGACTTGGCTACTGTGCCATGGGATGACTTAACAGTCATTTCAGGAAGGAGGAACAGGGACCCTGGCATTATATTCATTGTGGGCATCTCACCGAGTATGCAGTCGATATTATTACATAATACAAAGGCACACAAAGAAATGTCTAGTTCATGTTATGGACCTACATATTAACTTCCTATGGTTGCTGGAACAAATTACATGAACTTGGTAGATTTGAACAATGTGCATTCATTACCTTGTGGTCCTGGAGGTCAGAAGTCTGGGATGAGTCTCACTCGGCTAAAATCAAAGCCCTGTTGGCAGGGCTCTATTCCTTCTGAAGGCTCCGATGAAGAATCCTTTTCTTGCATTTTCCAGCTTCTGGAGGCTGCCCACATGCTCTGGCACATGGCCCCCTTGAGCATCTTCAAAGCCAGCAATAGCCAGTCTAGTCTTTGTCAGGATTCTCTCTTGGGGTTCTCCTGTCTTCCTCTTCCACACTTAAATGACCCTCGTGATTACATGAGGCCAGGCCACATAATGATTTTCCAGAATGATTTTCTTATTTTAAGGTTAACTGATTAGCAACTTTAATCCCATCTGCAGCCTTACATCCCCCTTGCCATGTAATCTAATATATTCATGGGTTCGGGGGAATAGGACACAGACATCTTTGGAGAGCCATTATTCTGCTACCACAGCCCAGCAGATTGGCAGTCTTTTTGCTTTGGCTTCTGGGCTGCTTAGAGCTATTTGGGGGCTATGTGGACCTTTATTTTACTTTCCCTATTATAACATATTGGAAACGATGACTAATAGTGAACCTCTAGAATAGGGGCAGGCAAACTGCAGTCCATGGGCCAAATCCAGCCCCCTCCTGTGTTTGTAAATTCAGTTCTACTGGAATACAGCTGCTATTTTCCTGCTATGAGGACAAGATATGGGCACAGACCATATGGCCCATGAAGAAGAAAATATTTGCTATCTGGCCCTTCCTAGAAGAAGGTTGCCAATCTGTGGTCTAGATACTCTGAGCCATAATGCATGCAAGTCTCTCTCTTTTTAGAGGAAAGGGAGATGTTGTGTCACTTAAAACCCCTGAAACATGTTAGCTCTGTTGTTGTTTTTAGGTTTTGGCTTTAGTAGAGATTTGTAAAATAATCCAGGGCATTTGGGACAATGTGACTATTTCTAAGTCATGTAGGAAAGTAAAGTGACATGTTTATTAAGTCAGATTATATTTACCTAATTTTAAAAGGTTGAGCAGGACCTAAGACTAATTAGATCTTGTCTATCAATGGTTACCACCTTGGTCATATACATACACACACCTACCTATACCATTTCCCTCTGCCCAATCTCTAGAAGTCTGAGAGAGAAATGACTATGGGCTTTGAGCTATTCTTAACATGTCATAAGTCTAGTGGAAGCCGTACATTTACCCATAGTATCCATCATTGATGGTTTCAAAGTGGAGAAACACCATTTTAAGATATACCATTTGTGCCCCAAAGTTATAACTTTACTTTTGAGGAAATAAAAATGTTAGACATCTCTAGAGTATATTCTGTTTCCAAAAATAATGCAGGTGGCTGTTATTTATCTTTCTTTTAAATCAGTGTATGATATGAACTATGAAGTCTGTAGAAGATGGCAGTCTTTATGACCATTCTAAATGAAATGGCCTTGAATTTCTTCTAAAGGGTGTTTGCATTTTGATGAATCTCTCTCTCTGTCTTTTTCCCCCTTCCTTCCTTCTATCCTTCTCTCTTTCCTTCTTTCCTTCATTTCTTTCAAATAATCTCTCTGCCCAATGTGGGGACCAAAATCATGACTCCCAGATCAAGAGTTTCATGCTGCACATGCTGAGCCAGCCAGGTTCCCCTGAACAATCTTTCTTTAAAGTAACGTTCTTGTGTGCTTTATGCCTAAATATGTAATTTTGAATTCGTGCAAAGAAGCATTGAATATTAAATCTGGAAAATACGATACGGTACTTGTCATAGGGCACCTTCTGTCTGAGAGTGCCTTTATTAGATAATACTAAGTGGGCTTAGTACTCAGTGGGGTGCTTTCTTTTCTCCTTTTCAAGATTTATTGAGGTATTACTGATATACGAAAAAAATTGCAGGGGCACTTGGCTGGCTCAGTAGGTAGAGCATGCAACTCTTGATCTTGGGGTTGGGTGCCATGTTGGGTGTAGAGATTACTTAAAAATCAAATCTTTAAAAAATTTGCACACATATAATGTTTACATCTGGATGAGGTTGGGCATATAGTGTTAGATACCTCACATAACTAGCATCATGCAGTATTTGTCCCTCTGTGACTGGCTTATTTCACTTAGCATCATGTCCTCCAGGTTCATATATATTGTCAAAAATAGCAGCATTTACTTCCTTTTTTGAGGCTGAATAATACTTCATAGGGTGTATTTATCTATATAATGGCTCAGAAACACTAACTAGAGCCCAACGTTCATCCTACTCCAAATTCCTGACTGTTCTGAATTATTTTTCATTCTCTACCTATCGACTCTCTCTTTTGGTTACCATATCTTTTCTAATCTTAATCTCTCTGTGTTTCAGGTAACTGCAATTTTAATGAAACAAGCCTTTTAAGCTTCATGTATTATTTTTTTAAATTTACTTATTCATTTTATGTAATCTCTGCACCCAATGTGGGACTCAAACTCATAACCGTAAGATCAAGAATTGCATGCTCTTCCAACTGAGCCAGTTAGGTGCTCCAGTTTGTGTTTTATTTCAAAAATTTACTCTAGTCCAGGGGCACCTGGGTGGCTCAGTCAGCCGAGCACCTGACTTCGGCTACGGTCATGATCTCACAGCTTTGTGGGTTGGAGCCCTGCATTGGGCTCTGTGCTGACTGCTTGGAGCCTGGAGCCTGGTTCAGATCCTATGTTTCCCTCTCTCTCTGTCCTTCCCCCACTCATGCTCTATCTTTTTCTATCTCTTAACAAAAAAGTTAAAATTTACTCTACTCCTGCTTCATTCATTTGGTAAGACTTCTGCTTTGATTTTAGACAATTATTGTTAAATATGGTTTGTAGAATAACCAGTAATTATATCAATAACTATTTCTTCCTCTTGTAAAACAACCACTGTCTTCAATTAAAATGCCTTTTTCTTCCAGGAGCTCCTAATTTACATGTCCATTTGAGTTTGAGAATAATGGCAAGATGCATATGGAACCATTTTCTACCATGTTTGACCATCTCAACTTTGGTTTTTGTGCTTAAAAATAAATAGTATACGGGGCGCCTGGGTGACTTAGTCGGTTGAGCGTCTGACTTTCGCTTGGGTCATGATCTCGCAGTTCGTGGGTTCGAGCCCCACGTCGGGCTCTGTGCTGACTGCCAGCTCAGAGCCTGGAGCCTGTTTCAGAGTCTGTATCTCCCTTTCTCTCTGACCCTCCCTTGCTCACGCTGTGTGTGTCTCTCTCTCTGCTAAAAATAAATAAAACATTTAAAAAAAAATAGTATATAATAGATTATTTTCTCCCATAAGACCAGACATCCACCAACAGGTAGTCT
This sequence comes from Proteles cristata cristata, assembly GCA_017311185.1. Classification (NCBI taxonomy): domain Eukaryota; kingdom Metazoa; phylum Chordata; class Mammalia; order Carnivora; family Hyaenidae; genus Proteles; species Proteles cristata. The sequence goes on along the minus strand of JAESUZ010000164.1, from coordinate 532,711 downwards.
ATTTTTGGCCTCACATTGTATAGACTAACCAAAACCTTTGTAGTCACTTTCTGCTTCTGTTATTCTTGCTGGATTTCTGGACTTGTTATTTATTACTTGGCACTCTCTGCATACATTATCTTTTACTTATGCTCTGTGCCATCTTATTTGCATGATGCTGGTGACAATACATGAACCACACAATATCTAAGATGCTTATCCCGGAACAGAAACACAAATGGGGCAAAAGTTCACTCAAATTAAGATCTTGTGCAAAAAAGGATACAGTTTTAGATTGGATACTTTTATGTAAACATTTTATGTTATGGTTAGACAAATTTTTGTAATAACCTCCTACCACTGAGGTTCATCTTCAACTTAGAACTCTTCTCTAATTATTTTGGGGGATGAAACTGGCTGTCACTTACCTTGTACTTTTCCCGGATGGAGACCTGTGAGAAAATCACAATTTTCCCCCACTCTTTTCCTAAATAAGTGCTTAAACTACTCATGAATTAAAATGTCCACATCATTAGTTATTGTTTAATGTAAAATGAGTTTTTGTTACCATCTTCCACCTCTTTTTAGGGAGGGAAGGGCAGAGAATAATACTTCATAGCCTTCCTTTTCAATTAGAAACAGTACCTCCATTTTGAGATGTGGTGAAGCAGTGTTCATTCTGGCCATCCCCTCCATAGCTTGCAGATTTTTATCAACTTCCCACTGAGAATGCCTCATTTTTAACCAGGCACACATATTACCACTGTCAATTCTCTTTCATCAGTTGGATTGCTATTTTTTAGATCTTTTTCTTAAACCAAACCTTTTTATTTTTTCATATTTACAGACTTCTGGATTTCTTGAATTCTCCTGTGAACAGAAGAAGCATAAATCAAAGAAGAGCTCCTGTCTTGGTATGTATGCCCATTGGCATCCCATTGGGGATGCCCTAGAATTACCCATGGAATTCTTTTAAGGCTGTTGTTGTTGTTTTTCTCTTAATTCAAAACAGTCAAAACTTGATTTCAGCAAGGAAGGTGTTCTCTTGTTGGATTTCTTATTAGATATAATGATTTTGAATATTTGTGACAGAAGAATAAGCCACTTAAATGTTAATGGCTTTACTTCACAAACTCCTATGAATTTTTTCTGATACTTATCATGAACTTGACCTTTCTTAGTAGGGCTTTGATGCCCTCTGTCCAGTAAGAGGAACTCATCAACTTCTCAACTTTTGGTCCTTAAAAAAACTCAATCCACTTGCTGAAGATTCTGTTCGAATGTAGGTAGGGACAATTGACAATTTCTAAGGAGATGTGGTTGATGAACTTGATAATTCTAGTCATTAGTTATGGCTGGTTGTGGTAAGTGTCATGTGCATGGCTCACAGATGCACTCCTTGTTGAGACTGAGCATAACTCTGGACCCCTATTGTTCTAGAATTGAATGAAGCCCAGTGATGGGAGAATCCATAGAGTTGTGAAATAGGATGTTGTTTGTGGTTCATTGGACGTTTTTTTGGAATTCATTTCCATGTCTGTAGCTAGACCTGAAATATGGCAAATGTATTCACCAGAAAATTGTAGCTTGAGTTTTCCTACATAAGGAAAAAGAAGGGATGAGAGGGGGAGTTTTGAGAGTTAGGGCTTGATGGAAGCAGAACCAAGCTGATAGTTGCCATTCCTAAGCCTCATTGCTGTTCCAGAATGCTTTTGACCTTGAGAGCATTTGACTGTCCAGTAGAATAGCTTTCTCTTTGGCCTGAAGGATAGAAGGTGATATTTTGTACTGCTTTGAGAATACACTTCTCTATGCTATGGTTTGAAAATAGCAACACTGTTAAGAAAGAGCAGGGACTTCGGTGAATGTATAAGACATTTAACTGATGAAGTGTTGAGTAAACCAGATGGTTGATATCAAACGCCTTGATAAAATATTTCACAAATCAGACCTGGGTCTCATTAAAAAAAAATAAGTCCCTCTGGAGGGATTTGCTTATGACTTTCTCTATTTTGTTTTCATTTATTTCTAATGGTTTTTAAATGAGGTATATCTATGAGCACAGGCCAAGCTAAAACTATAGCTATACAGAAGTCTTGACCGGATATTTGACCCCTGTCTGTGGTTCCTGGTCACCTGGTGGCCTCATCCTGGTTATCAAGGCAACGTCTGCTTAGATGAAGTATTGACATTTGTGCGCATTGGAGCCCAAAACACTTGAATTTTCCAACAATGAGAACATCGGATGTTTCTCTTTGTGTGTGCTAATGGTATAGACTGATTTTGCAGAATCACTGCAGCAGGTTGTAAATGATGTATGAAATGAAAAATTCCTGTCCAGTGCACAGAGTGAATATATACAGTTCTGTGCAGTCACTGCAGTGCTGGGCTATTTGTTTTAATATTTCCTTCAGACATACAGTCATTTTTTTGGTGAGTCATATCCAGATGCTTGCCATTGGCACAAAGCACAGGTTTCCTTTATATACATTTCAATGAATTTCACTCATGTGTAAGTATACTCGATAGAATACTGGGTTTTAGAAGATTTGGCCTTTACAAAACAATACATTTAAGAGAACAAAAGCCAGATATTTGTTTTGAAAAATTTGGGAAATATTGAAGCGTCCAAATATTATAAATAATTTAATCCTATTATGGAAAAATATCCTTCGTTTACAAGAAGTATATGTGTTTTATGGTTTTTATCCTCTGTGATTAGATTGCGTTCTTAAAAAAAAATCCTATTGTTTGATTTGTAAATTTTTATTCCTAATTACCAGTAAGACTTCAACATCTTCCTGTGACTTCTACAATTTAATCACTGCATACTATTCAATTGCATGGATGTAGCTTAAAGAATTATTACCTATTCCTACTGAACAGTGGCAGTGAAGGCAGTTTCTAACTTCACTAATGTAGATCATTTCCTCTATCAGTGCCGCAATGTTTATGTGACTTGTTGCAATTTTGGTATGTAGTGGTAATGCCAATCTTGCTTCTCTTTTTCCCTTTCAAAGTGATCTCAGCTATTGTATCTATTTTCCTGTATTGATTTTGATGATGATTGGATTATATATATATAAAATGGTCATAGTAGAATTGGCATCTCCGTAATATTGAGTTATTCCATCAGAGAATGTAGTGTGTCTTGCCATTTATTGGCTAATTTTCTAAGATAGATTCATTCTTTCATATCAGAGATAAGCTTGTCTAAGTCATGATAACATTTTTAGAGTTTCTGCATATAATGACTAAGTTACGTCTGCAAAGTTCTCTTGTGGTGCCATTTTAGTTACATTTTTTTGAACAGGGTGATTGTAGCTTCATAATATCAATTAACAAGGTTTCCCCATCCTTCCTAGCCCTCCTCCACCTACATCATGGTCTGGAGCAGTTTAAGTACAAGGAGTGACCCCCTCTTTTCTTTAGACATGATAGAATTAATGTCTGCATCTGGCTTGTTCTGGAGGGGGGGGTAAATTCTTTGAAATCTGTAATTTCCTTTCAAGGTTATTGACATATTTAGGTTGTTTCCTGTCTCTTTATTGAATCAACTTTGGTAATTTATATTTCCCTATTGAAATATCAATTTATCTAGAAGTGAAATTTGTTAATACAGATGAGTACAAAATTTTCTGTTACCATTGAAAAATAACCCTATAAATCTCTTGTGAGATCAGTTTTCTCATTCTTAATATGGATATCTTTATCTATTTCATAAACTTTTTTTGAAGTTTATTTACTGTTGAGAGAGAGAATGAGCAAGAGTGAGTATGAGTCAGGGACAGGCACAGAGGGAGGCAGAGAAAATCCCAAGCAGGCTCTGCACTGCCAGCATGGAGCCCGACGCAAGGCTCAGTCCCATGAACTATGAGATCAAGGGTTGGATGCTCAACTAACTGAGCCACCCAGGTCCCCCATGAATATCTTCATCTTAATAAGCTTTGTCAAACGTATTTTTGAAGAACCAGCTATTGACTTTACTTACTATTTCTATAGTTTTGGGGTTTTTTGTTTGTTTGTTTTTGTTTTTTACTGGCTTCTTAAATTACATACTGAGTTCATCTTTGTTGTTGTTGATTAATAAAAGTATTTCTAACTATGATTTTTCCTATAATTCCTATTTTAGCTGTATCATATAACTTTTTAAAGTTTGTTTGTTTGTTTGTTTATGTATTTACTTATTTGTTTTAAGAGAGACAGAGAGGGAGAGAGAGAAAATCCCAAGCAGGCTCTGCAGTGTCAGCACAGAGACCTATGCGGGGCTTGAACTCATGAACCATGAGATCATGGCCTGAGCTGAAACCAAGAATCAGACTGACTAAGCCACCCAGGTGCCCCTGTATCATATATCTTTTGATATGTTAGATTCTTATGTTATTTATTCATAGCCTGAAGTGACCTTTTTATTTCCACCCTCAAATGTTTAAAAGATAAATTTGAAATTTACAAGTGGTTAAATTTTAAGATTCCATCTGTTATAATTAATTCTCACTTTAACTATCTCTGAAGTATACCTGCACTAATGGTGACTTGAATTTTATTGGCATTGTCTTTGTAGAGGAGTATGTGTGATCATCTTTGGGAAGGAGCCAGGGGCTCTGGAGATGAAAGTCATTTTATTTAGAAAATTCAATCTTATTAATTATATTATCAAGCTATTCTATATCACATTTCATTTGTTGTCTTCTTTGACCTTCTTTGACCAATTGTAAGAAAAGTTGAAGTCCTTTATTAATTTGTTCTTACTATTTCCTAACTCTTATTTATAGAGATATTTACATTCTGTGAGTCAGTGTAGTATTATTTGACACATAAACATTATATATTTGCATTGAACTATACTCCTCTAATGTGAAGTCTCTCTTTGAACCTATAATGTGTTTTGCCTTGAGTTTTCCTTTGTCTAATATTAATATTAAAACTTCGATTTTCTTTTTATTTGTATCTCTTTAATATGTCTTTGCTCATATTTTTACTCATCTTTTTTGAAGTCATTGTCTTAGGTGTATCTCTTGTAATACATATGCAATTGTTTTATATATACTTAGTTTCGCAATCTGGCTTTCTCCTTTTTATTCTTCTCATGGAGAAGTTTAAGACATTTACAAATATTGGAGCTCCTCGGTGGATCAGTTGATTAAGTGTCCAACTTTGGCTCAGGTCATGATCTCAGGGCTTGTGAGTTGGAGCCCCGCGTTGGGCTCTGTGCTGACAGCTCAGAGCCTGGAGCCTGCTTCAGATTCTGTGACTGCCTCTCTCTCTGACCCTCCCCCACTCACGCTCTGTCTCTCTTTCTCCTTCTCTCTCTCTAAGCTAAACAAATATTTAAAAACTATTTACATATATTTTCATAAACAAAATATTAGCCTTACTATTTTCATTATGTTTTCTTTTTGATTCTTGGGTGATTTCCCCCCCCCATTCTTTTCTGTCTTTGAGGATATAAACTGTACCATTCTTTGTTAATGTCTTAGAGAGTATATGTTTTGTATTGTTGTATTTTCATTTAAGTGTCTCAAAAGCATTCTTTAGTCTTAATTTCTGTCAAATTTAAGGACAAATGTCATTTTTACATCTTCTGCTAAATGGAAGAATTTAACATACTTCCCACCCCTGTACACATACTACTGCTTCCTCTCAGTCCTAGATCTTGGCCTCTGTTAATATAATCTCAGATTTTAGAAAAAGTATTGTTTTAAGAAATCATTATTCTTTTTTCAAAAAAATTTTTAAATGTATTTATTTACTTCTGAGAGAGAGAGAGGCAGCATGAGCAGGGGAAGGTCAGAGAGAGAGGGAGACACAGAATCCGAAGTAGACTCCAGGCTCTGAGCTAGCTGTCAGCACAGAGCCCCACATGGGGCTCGATCCCACAAACTGTGACATGGCCTGAGCCCAAGTCAGATGCTTAACCAACTGAGCCACCCAGGTGCCCCTCATTATTCTTTTTTTTAATGTTTATATTTGAGAGAGAGAGAGAGAGAGAGAGGGAGAGACAGAGTGTGGATGGGGTGCGGGCAGAGAGAGAGGGAGACAGAATCTGAAGCAGGCTCCAGGCTGCAAGCTGTCAGCACAAAGCCCCATATGGGGCTCAAATTCACTAACTATGAGATCATGACCTGAGCTGAAGTCAGACACTTAACCGACTGAGTCACCTGGGCACTCCAAGAAATCATTCTTCTTGTTATGTATGCCTTATTTTTTTGGTAATAATTTCTGATTTCTATGTAGCTTTTAAAATAGATTTGATATAATTATTTTGTTATGTCTATAGTGAACTTATTTCACTCTTCGGAATTAGGTTATTATACTTTATCTTTTTATTTTTGACCAATTAATTTTTCTTAATCTCTCACTGGGTTTGCTTATGGCTTTAGATAATTTTTCAAGGAGCATGCATGGTTGTTTTTCTGAATTCATGCATTTGGAAGGATAGTTTTGCATTCTTTGTTTAGATATACAATTCTTGAGTTGTAGTGTTTTCTCTCAAAATTCTGTAATTTTTGCATCAAAGTCTGAGGTAAAGCGGATTTTTTAAAAATCATAGGTATTTGGGGGAGTGTGTGTGTGTGTGTGTGTGTGTGTGTGTGTGTGTGTGTGTAACTGTTGTTGTTATTGACCCCATACCTGGATGTTAATGAGACTTTATTCTTAGAAAATTTTGACAGGATAAATAGTACGGGTATATTGTGATAATAATCATCTTTTTTATGTGTATTCACTGAACTTCTTCTAATTGATAAGTATTTTTATCTATTACAGCTGAAATTATTAGTTTTGTCTCATTTATCCTGATCTTTTTAGGAACCCAGATGATTGAGATGTTGAAACAATAAGTTTTGTGATGGCAGGAACCACATCAGTTGTGTTCACTGCTCTGTACCTAGGTATATGTGTCCAGATCCTGGCACATGCTAGTCACTAAATAAATATATATTTTCTAATGGATAAGTGAATGAATAAATCCCAGCTCTGACATTAATATGTACTTTTTCATTTTTTATTATTTTCATCATACCTTTTCTTTTGGTTCTTAGGGAAGTGGTGGGAAATGGTCTTTCCAAGAAACCGTAAGCTGTAGACTATACTTCAGATTTAACCTGCTCAAGGTTACTTGGGCACTGACTTTGCTTCCCTTGTTCCTTCCCCTGCCTTCTCATTAGGGTATGGCTTTAATAGAAATGTCTTTGGCTTAAGAACCAGCAGTTTCATAAGTCTGAAACATTCTTTCTTAACAGCTCATTTAAGTTCTTCCCAAGCGCTGATTAAGTGTAAGGACACAGGCAAGGAGGGGCAGCCAGCACAAGCTCACATTCAGATCTCAAGGCTCCCGCTTGGGCAGAGAGTGTGACCAACGGCTGACTACCTCTGGGTCAGCAGGATAGCTTCTCCTGCATGGTACCCCCTCCCCCGACTCCGCCTCATTTAGTGGCTTAAAATAGCATCATTTATTAGTTCAAGATTTTATAGGCAGATAGTTTGAGCTGGGCTCAGTTTGAGCTGGGCTCAGTTGGGCAGTTCTTCTGTAAGTCCCACCCGGGGAACACTCATGTGACTGCAGTCAGCTGGTGAGTCAGCAGGGTGAGCCTGATGGCTTTATGCGTGTTTCTGGTGTTGGAGCCACACGTCTGAGTTTCTAAAGTAACCCATGAAGGCAAACGCCAGTGCTGAGCACGTTACAAGCCTCGGATTACATCGCTTTGCAAAGGTTCCACTGGTCACAGAAAGTCACCCAACTGTCGCAGATGCAGGGGGTAGAGACATGAACTCTAGCTCTAACTAGAGAGACTGGCATGCCTTACTGCAGTGGCATGGATGCGGGAGTGGGCACATTTGAGGCCTCTTTAGAATTCACTATACTCCCTAGAGGGACTCTAGAAACCGAAGGAATTCATGCTGAGGCAAATGGGCTCCTGCCTATGTTGCTCTCTAGGCTGTGTTAAATTGGAACTTAATCTAACCTTACAGTGTATGCTCTGTCTCGTCCAGTTGATTTGTAGTCCCGAAATGTCACACTCTGTTATTTCTCCATTATCCTTCTGGTATTTACTGCTTTTAATGTGTATTTACATCCTTTCCGGGAATTTTTGGTTTCATATACTCTCTTCTTACCTAATTCATGTTCCTTTTTAAAATTCTGTTTCTCTTTCATACTTTATTTCTCCTGACTCTTTTCTCTATCTGTTACATTGAGGTCTATTTTGGCTTCCATTGTAGATGTTGAGTTTAGTTTGAAATAATCATTATATGTTTATTTTGTGCAAGTTACTGCTTTAAATGCTAGAGACACACTAGTAAACAAGACTTGGGCCTTGTTCTCAGGAAATTTGCAGTTGTGTAAGACCTCTCATTTCCTCAAGTATAGTATTTTCAGAGGCACTGACCTTCCTCTGAGTTTGTAGGATGTTTTCATTGCTGTCTTCTGCAGTAACCTTTCGTAGACACCTTGTCGTGTTTGGTGTTTGTCAACAGACTCAGGGGTTTCCTTTTAGGTCTGTCCTCTTGTGTAATGGTCACATTTCCTTCTTGGGTCTGTATCTGGAGGATATATTAGTGCACAAACCTCCTTCAACTCCCAGATTTCAGGGAGCATCATCTAGAGATCTAAACCCCAAACGTTTAGATCTCTCTTCAGATACATAAAACACTCTATTTCCCAACATATACTGTTGTTCTTCCTTTTTCTTTCTTTCTTTTTTTTAATGTTTGCTTATTGTTGGGGGGGGAGGGAGTACACTAGTGGGGGGGGCAGAGAGCACAGGTAGGGGAGGAGCAGAGAGAGAGACACACACACACAGAATCTGAAGTAGGCTCCAGGCTCTGAGCTGTCACTGCGGAGCCTGATTCAGGGATTGAACCCATGAACCATGAGATCATGACCTGAGCCAAAGTCAGGCGCTCAACCAGCCGAGCCACCCAGGTGCCCCATGTTCTTCCTTTTTCTGCCCCAACTTCAGTACTTCAATTTTGAGGATGATATTTCTCAGGGAGATGCCATACCACCCCATCCCCCTCCCACACCCTTTTTTTGTACTTAGTGTTTCTGAATGGGTGGCAAGAGGGTTAGTGGATATGGTTTTGTAGAAAAGGACTCTAGCTCATCACAAAATAGTTCTTGACTGGTAAAGGGACCGCTTCCAGTCTATGATCTCCTAGGTCTATGGACTGCGAGGCTCTAATAGTGCAGTGGGAAGGATCATTTGACAGAGAAATGAGTCTCTTCCTTTCTCTGCTTTGTTTTTATTGGTATACACACAAATGAAATAAGTTACATATGTGTAAGTTATAAAGCATAAAAATGAAATGAATACCCACAAACTTAAAATCCAGTTTAAGAATAGGAACGTTAGTGGGGCCATGGCATTCGTCTGTGGGTACTTTCCTTCATCCTTGTCCTATACACTCCCAACCTTGAGGTGACCACGCTTCTGAATATTGTGCTCATTACTCCCTTGCCTTTTGAAAAAATAATTTTAATTAATATGAATAGTATGTTAATAACATTGAAGAGTATATTGTTTAGATTTTTAAAAACTTTTGAGTGTTACATAAAATTGTGTCACCCTGAAGGTAGACTGATGCTAGTGACATGTTTTCACTTGATATGTTTCTAAGATCCATTTATATTGTTGGATTTACATGTATTTTACTCATCTCCAGTGTTGTACAGTAAGTCTTTCTGCGAATGCATCATTAAAAAAATTATTAATTAAGTTAAAAGCAATGTTTTTGTCTAATAAGCTGAATGTTGCTTTGAATATTTTGGTATATTTCTCCTGGCTGTCACTCATAACAACTTCTTGTAGATATATAGATACCTCATTTTCATAAATGCATATAATTATGAATGTACAAAGATGTAAACGGTTATAAGGTCTTTCTGATGATCCTCTTAAAGTCTACAGGATCTTAGTATTGATCACATGCACCTTCTCCCTTTGTTATTTTCATATCTTATCATGTGTTTATTGATTTTATAATTCTGTTCAAAAAACAACTTTTGCCTTTGTTGATTATTTTCAGTGATTTTTTTTCTCTTTTACTAATTTTTGCTCTTTATCATTTGATATTGGTACTGAGTTTTGAAGGGTAGGTAAAATTTGGCCAGTGTAAGGGTTTAATGTGCTTAAATATTTGACAGACATCAAATGTTCTTGATAGCAGTCATGAGACTAGGAAATACTGTTTTAATCTGTGCTGTTAAAGTAGTTAGTCCTGTTAGATACCCTAATTTCAGAACTGTCAGTATAGAAGTCTTCAACATTCAGGATCATTTGAGTTCATGTAAGCATGAATAATCATTTCTGAGCGACATTTCACATCTTTCACTATCTCGTTGGTTTACCACACTCTCCTTACTTCCAGAATGTTCTTGTTCTTTTATCTTTTTCCGACTCTTTCTAATCTCATACAAGCAGGTTCTAAAATGGAAATATGCCTCATAGGGGTGTCTCATTAGAAATTATGTGATAATGTTTTTCTAATCGATTTAACCGGCTACCCAAACTTGTCTTATGTACATGACTCTTTCCATGAACTATCATTGATTTTTATTTGCTTTGGTCACCCATAAATTCTACCATGTATTTTTACCCCTTACATCTGTTCCTTATTCTTGGATAGTATCAATTTTCTTCACCTAGTATTTCTGTCTCTGAAGAAAGCAGAAGGGTGACACTGGTAAATGGGCCATTTAACTGAAGAATGGCATGTCAGACATCCTTTTTCTATATATATAATGAGAGAGATGTATGTAGGTTAATGTATGTATTTATAGAGATGAATATTACAGCTATTTTATGATATTTAAGTCTAAATGCCATAGTTGTATTTTTTTTAAGTAAGTCTAAACTTCCCTTAAAGGAAAGCTGAGGAAAGTAGTAATTTGGAACTAGTTGGCTTAACTTAAAAAGCTCCCCTGTGACATCAGAGTGTGTTTCATGCAATTGCTTTCTTAGACTTTCTCATTAAAATATTGACTACTCTCTTTCTTCAGTAAATGCTAATCCCTGCTCCCATGTACATGTATTTACATTTCACTGCAGGCAGCCTGCCAGGTTAGAAATAAAACCAATTTGTTAATATCACTATTTCCTTTTCAGCAAAGAAAATATGCATTAAATTAAAGACTTTCTAAAAATAATAAGAAATGGCTCCTGTTGATACCAACCATTTATTTGTCTCTCTGGTTGAGAATGTAACAGTTCATCTTTACGAATCTTTGTGAGCTTGCATTTCTGTGCTTCTCTCAGCTCTGGCCATCTCTGCAAAACTTTAACATCTGAAAGACCCCTATCACGAGCTCTGAGGCCTCTCTGCCCCCTTCTCCCTACCTTTTCCACCACTGCACTTGTGCTAATTCTTGCCAGCACCTATCTGAGGGTGCAAAATGCTATTTTTAAAAGAGTGTGCGCATGTATGGTTAATCCTGGCTGATAACATGCTGCTTTGCTAGAGCATTCTCTCCAGAAATCTTGGAAATCTTTGAACTGCAAGAGAGTCCCCGTTTGATTTATGATTCATAAGTGGATCAGTGTTATTAAAATCCACAGGAGCCCTTTGTTCATTTAGTCATTCTGAGGGCCACCCATTACGCACTTCCATACACTATTTTGCACAGGAGCACCTTCCTGGAGTCCATAACTGTTCCTTAAATAATCCTTCAATGGAAAGCAACTAATTATGCAAGAAAACATCAAGGAATACTAGTAAATCTAGAATGTTTGCGCACATTGGGTGATCCAGTCTTACAAAGTCAAGTGAATTTCCAATAAAGCTAACAAGTTATTAACTTTATTCGCATACTTTGCCTGGCTGGATGCTACTCTTACTTTGTTGAATATTTTATTTATAAAATGGATTGATTGATATTTACTATCATTCTTGTGACCTGTAAAGAAAAAGGAGTCATTTGTAAATGCCACTCTGTAGTCGGTGCCAGGAGAAGTGAAATCTGGCATCTAAAAATTGTTGCACATATTTTATTCATTTCTCCTGACTTTTCTGCTTATTTCATTATGTCTTCCCCATTGTTTTCCTCTCTGGTCAATGTTGGCCTCTGCTCTAATAGGTTAGAAGAGTAAGGTCTTATTGATGATCTTCATTTAATTTCCACTCTGGAGAAAATATTACAGGAAGAAAAGACTTAGCCTAAGTAATTGACGGATTTCGTTCTTTCTGATTTTGCCTTAACTGGCTTTGATACTGCGGCCCTCACTTCTTTCTGCAAAGATTCCATAATGGACATCAAAATTGGGAGCTATTTCCCCCTCTTGAGCTCTTTCATCATTCTATTCCATCAGTTTGAATGGAGTCGTTGGCTTCTCTCTTGCATCATGTTTTTGCATCATCGCATATTGTAGACTGGTATAGCCTTGTATCCATTTCCTGGAATCCTGTACAACCTTGAGCTGGGTTCTTACCAAGAGCCTACTAGTCCTTCTGCTCTTGTCTTTGGTCCTGAAAGTGTTCAACTTTGAGACGCTTCTCAGGAAGACATATTTAGCAGTGCAGTGTTGTTCCGTGAGGAAAAACGCCTCATCCAGCTGGTAAGCAATTTATGCCCTGAAGCATGAAGATTTCATAGCCCTTGTAATTTTATCCTTCCTGGTGTCGCTGCAGGTGCTATTTTTATTCATATAAATATTTAATCTTCTATAAAACTTATTAAGCTGTTGGCCTCAATAATATTTTTTGGCAGAGAGTTCCCTAGGTTAAAGGGACACAGTCAAGTACAACAGCTTAGCTCAAGATCACAGTTTTAAATAAAGGTATAAAAGGTGATTTTCTGAGATTTAAAAAAAGACTCCAGCAAGGCTGTTTGGGGTTCAGCTCTGACATTTCCCAATAATGCTGCCGCAGTCTTGATAGCACTGAGCTGGCATTTGAGAGACTGGGAACGAAGCTCAGTTGAAACTAATGTGAAAGTTGTAGTTAACGTGTTTTTTCCCTAGACCGAGTAAAGAAGAAAAGCAGATAAAAATTTTGTTTGGGCAGTACTCTTCATTTTCTTAGACTTCAGCTTTCACATTAAGGTTTTTATATGACTTTTAATCCATAGAATTATTTGTCCTTATTCATCTTCCCTAACCCTCTTTTAGTAGTTGGCTTCTTTTGATGGATACCTCTTTTCTTGTTAAAACAGGTGAAATTTCCTGAGTCTTCTGGTTTGTTGGAGGACCACCAAGCCATGTGTGGTGGCATCTTCTAATTCTTTTTAGATGGTTATGTGGAGATGAACGGAAGGTTTCTCCAGTTAAATTCACTTAAGGCACATCCACAGTGTAAATTTTAAACATAAACAACTTGACATACGTGCATTGACTGTCAAGAAGAGTGTGAGTTAACTCTGGAGTCGTATATTTCTTTGTATTCTTGAATGTTTATAGTGTCTGGTACATTTGACCTTGAACATTATGGACACTTGTACCACAAAAGAGTCTGGCATGCATAGATATATTCTGGCTTATAGCTGGTACAGATGAGTTGATCACTTTTGGCAGCCCTAGTATATGATTCTCCAGGAGGAAAAAAGGAATATATATGTTTTTAACTGAAGCAAGCCATGGCATATATAATGGAGTTACAAATTATGAAGAATTATAAGGGCTGTATGAATTCAGAGAAGGAATTGTCTATTGTTGCCTAGAATGCTTCAAGAGAAGCTGGTATTAGGGGCCTCTTGAGTGGCTCAGTAAGTTAAGTCTCCTAGTTCAGCTCAGGTCATGATTTCACAGTTAGTGAGTTCAACCCCCGTGTAAGACTCTGTGCTGATAGCTGAGAGCCTAGAACCTGTTTCAGATTCTGAGATTCTGTGTCTACCTCTGTCTCTGCCCCTCACCCACTCATACTCTTGTCTCTCCCTCAAAAATAAATAAACATTAAAAATGCTAAAAAAAAAAAAAAAAAAGGAATTGATATTTGAACTGGGTCTTTAGGATTCCTGAGGTTTGGACACAGCAAGTAGAAGTGAGAGGAGGGTGAGGAGGTAAGTGGAGATGCAAGACTACCAATCAAAAATGGAAGTCTAAATTTTTAGACTGTGTAATAAACCTAGTGACTCCTAAAATAGAGACTCACCTAAAGAATCACGAATGAAAATAAGTGTTGGCTCTGTCCATCTTACATGGAACTAAAGTTAGTGCTAGTCTTTGTTTTACTGACGGCTATGCTTCTTATTGATATAATTGCTTAAAATATCCTCATAGGTCCATGGGGTGCCTAGGTGGCACAGCTGGTTAAGCATCCAACACTTGGTTTTGGCTCAGGTCATGATGTCATGGTTCATGAGTTTGAACCCTGCATCAGGCTCTATGCTCACAGTTCAAGATTCTCTCTCTCCCTTTCTCTCTGTCCTTCCCTCACTTGCACTTTCTCTCTCTCTCTCTCAAAATAAATAAACTTTCGTTTAAATAGATACCTTTAATATCTGTTGTTTAGCACTTCATTAGCTTTTTAAGTTAAATAAGTGACTGAATTGTCCTACATGCTGATGGAATCTAAAATGGTACAGCACTTTGGAAAACAGTTTAGGAGTGTTTTATAAGGCTGAATATACATGTACCACATGACCCCGGAAACCAATTTCTAAGGATTTTCCCAAATGAAATAAAGCACTTATCTGCACATAAAAGCCTGTTAAAATTTATAGTGGTTTATTCATAATCACCCAAACCTGGAAATAGTCCAGATGTCCTTTAGCTGATGAGTGGATGGACAGTGGTATAGCCATAGGATGGAATACTCTTCAGCAATACAAAGGAATGAACTCTGATACATGCAACAAACAACATGGCTGAATCTCACATGCATTATGTTAAGAGGAAGAAGCCACACTAAAAAAATCTCCATGCTGTCAGTTGCATTTACATGGCAAAACCATGGGAACAGAGAATATATCAGTGGCTGCTGAGGACTGGGGCTTGGGGAGGAGGTGACTGAAAGTACAGTGGGATTTTGGAAGAGTGATGAAGGTTTTTAGCATCCTGCATGTGGTAGTGGTCACCTGACTGTGCATTTGGCAAAACTCATAAAACAGTACACTAAACACAGTGTTTATTTCACATAAATTATAGTTCAGTAAGGCTGACTCTAAGAAAGAAGTGGGCGGTAGTTTGATGTTCACAGATCTGACATTACGATCTCACATTGGGACCCTGGGGTTGACCTTTCCATGCCTCTCGCAGTGGCATCTTCTCCATCTTAAGAAGTTTTGTTTACAAACTTACATCTTTCTGTGAAGGAATTTTTACTTAAATCTCTCTTAGAATTTTGGTGGAGAGGCTCAAAGACCTAATATGTGATGATAAATGATAAGAGCTGTCTTTGAAACACAAGTAAGTAAATAAAGAAGTACTATTTTAGAAGATTGATGAATTCATGCATGAATAGGTGGCTTTGTTGAGACATGGGTATGACACGATGGAATCCCATGAAACCTCTTTGTTGTGTGATAGCAGATCTACAGCCCTTAGAAGATGTGAAGATTTGAATCCTTTAGACAAATCTTCACATCCACTTTCCCATATATGAGTAAACTCTTCAGTCTTCTGTCTTCCAGATTGTCATACAGGCTACTTAAAGTTTATTGAAGAAAACCACAAACCTTACCATGTGCCACAATAGAAAATCTTTTGTTCCTAAATGATGCCAAACCATCCATCAATTTATGGGTGGTTTAAAAAAATTGTGTCTCATTTGCTTTTAAAATGGATTTGAAGTGGCTCCTCTTAGTAAGACAGTCTGAGGTTTATCCATTTTGCTGGGTCACATTGACACTTCTATGTCCTTCACTTGACTGGAACTATCTCTCTGACTGCCCTCTTTGTGGGTCTCAGCTTCTCTTCTCGAAAGTGAGAGATTAAAATGGTGATCTGAGAAATCATCTCCTCAGTGATTCACAAGCATCCATTATGTCCCCTTTCATTACATTTGTCATACCATATTTATTATTTATTAATTCATCTCCTATATTTAACTCTAAGCTAAGCAGGGCCATGCTTCTCTTATTTACTGGGATATCCACAGCAGACAGGAGGCACTAGTGCAATATTTGTTGGACAACTGAACAAATATAGGGCACCTGTTAGTCATCCCTAGATTCCCTGATTGTGCTAACTGTATCTGACTGCATGTTTGTACCATTCTAGATTTTAAATCCAATAGATTATTGGTAGACATAGTTGAACTAATTATCATCTTTGTGAAAACAAAGTTTTTGGTAAGGATAATTACCATTAGAATTATTTTTTGTATGGGTGGATCTGAACCCTTTGTTGAAATGTCCTCTTTGGTACACGGTTTGTGTCTTTGCCTATTTCTTTCGGCTGGAATGTAGCTAGATGACAACTCCTTCAAATAAATGTTTTGTATAGTTGTGCCGTATCTCATCACAGTTTATGTATGAGTAGTGTTGACTAGATAGTTGATGGTTAGTCTCTAGACATGTGCGTGATTGTGATTGCTCCTTAGGGTGAAAAGGCCAAGATGGCAAATTATATGGGTTTGCAAATTTCAGTCGTGATCTGTGGCTATTTGTGCATATTGATTGACTGATTTTTTTTAAAGCAGTTGTAATCATTGAATTGGGGACTAGCATTTTAAAAAGTAGCTTTCTGAGAAATAGTAACTATGTGGCCATTACATACAACTTACACACTGTATATAGTGCTATATGTAGAGCCTTTAACTTTAAAATTAAACTCTCTTGGATTTTTGTATCCGATGTTGATCCAATTACCAAAGTCCCATTCCTCCATTTACTGTGGCTCTTTGTTCTTAATGGAAAGTTAGGTCAATACTGAACAGTGCCAGGGCATCCCAAGAATTTCCTCCAGAGATCAAGGATGCCGGACGTGGAGAAGGTCAACAACACTTGGCAAAGTTACGTTCCCTCCTAGTGACAGCGGTACCTGCTTCACTTTGCAAAAGGATTTTCTTTTTCTCTTATTTTCTTTTTCTTTTTTTTTAAAAAAACTACTTCCCTTTTCCTGTGTAAAATTATTTTATATCACATTCTCCTGAAAGCAATGTGTCTATTTAGAGAAAAATGTAACTATGCCACATTTTCAAACGACCATGTTCCCTGCAGTCCTACTAGACTGTAGCCTTTTGGCTCTTTTGAGTCCAGATGATAACTGTGTAAGAAAGAGCATCAGGAGATGCTTTCAGACAGAAATGTCTACTACATCCTGAAGCCAGTCCAGTGCTCCCTTAGAGACCGAAGGTTCACAGTACTAGACATCATCAATTTCACATTAGTATCCACTGTTACACTTATACTCTGGTTTTCTTGGCTTGTGCTTTCCAAACTACCATTCATTCTTCTGTTAATAAATATTAACTCAACACCTCCTCTGTCTTTGACACTTTCTGGTTCTGGGGGATGCGTCCATCTTCAAAATGAGCCACGTGCTTTCCCCTTGTTTTCCTTTATCCTTGCAACCCCAGGAAGCCAGGAGGACTTTTATTTGTCATCCCCTCTAGGAAATCAGAGATCTTGTGGTTTTCCTCTGAGATTGCACATGAAGTTATCAGCAAGATTGGAACTAGAAACCAGTTCCAAGAAATGTGCCTCCAGCTGACCACGCCATTCATTATACCAGACATCACCTGCGTGCCGGAAGTGGCAGTAGTCAAGGTACCCTCTGGGTTGGTACCTGTCCTATTTGTCCTTGGACTGTGACCTTCCAGAGGCCCACTGAACAGCTTGTGTTTGAGAAATGACCTGTCATTTTCAAACAGTGTCGAGGAGAGTCAATTAGACAACAGGATGGGAAGCGGAATATTGAGTATTGAGTTTTAAATTTTCTTCCTGTGTATTTGGAAAGAGAAAAATATGTGATTCAAAGAGAAGGTGTAAAACAAAAACAGTTTTTTAAAACCGTTTTTGTCTGTAGAGACTCTACTAATCAGAGTGGTGGGGTTTTCCCTCTTTCTCTCTCCCCCCACCACTTGCACTTCTTTTATTTTTTATTTTATTTATTTATTTATTTTTTTTTTGGAAGGGGAGGGATGACCCTGCTGAGTTTTGGAGTATGCCTATAGCAGCTTTTAGCAAATCACAATCCCAGCAGTAGGTTCAGCTTTGAAGAAAGATTTACAAATCTCTCACTGCTTTATAAATATCTGCATTTATATCTTAAAGAAGAAGAAGAAAAAGCCCCTCACGGTTGGTCTCAGCCTTCTTACCCTCTCCCCCCCTCCCGGCTTCCCCTTTTCTTGCTTTCCTCTTTCAGAAATTAAAGATTGTGATGTGTGCAGGAAATGAGGGCCTATAAAATTGTGATAAAATGTTCCTGCAAAATTGCCTTTGAATTTTCGCCTTGAATTGCAGGCGAAATGAAATTGTTCGCTTTCAGCATTGCTTTGTTTTTGACCCCTTTTTGTGAATTCTCAAAGGAAAGAAACATATTCCCATCTTTTATAGTAATCAAATTTATCTGGCATCTCTCAGCCTCTTGAATTACTTATGCTAGAGTTGGCCAGCCTCAGGAAGGCTGTGGCTGGTTTATTTATTTATTGTTCTAAAGTGAGGGTTTTTGACATGAGGTTCCCTACATCATCCTAGGGGAGTATAAGAGAAAAATTGAAAGTGCTTTCCAACACTGAATATATGTCTTATGTATATATGTGCATATGTGTTGTAAAGGTAAAAGAATCCATCTAATGAGAAATAACAGGGGACTTTATGATCACAGGTCATGGCTGTTTAATATTTTCACATGAGAGAGAAAAATTTTCATGTTACTGATACAAGATTATATATAAAAAATCTGGGAAAAGGCTTTGCATTTGGACAAAAGTGCTAACAATAGTTGGTTGTAAACCTGTTTGGAAACTGGTTGGTTTTATCAAGTATTACTTCTATAACACGTGATTATATCATCTTGTTATTTGAGGAGGTTAAAAGGACTATTTCATATAAGAATGCGGGATCAGAGAGCAAGCATCGTCCATCACCTGCAGCCTCATTCTTTAAGCCCAGCCTTGCCTGGTTACTCTGGGTTCTCCTGTAACATGATTCATTCTCTTTTTATTTCCGGTGCTGTATGTTCAGCTCAAAAAACCTAAGCTACAGGTGCAAACCTACAGAAATCAGATTTGAGTTTCTAAACTAAATCTCTCTTATGTTGGAAAACAAAATAATATATAACTATCAGGAAGAATACATGAATAGTACTCCTTCGTGTGGCCTTAACCTCCACTGGGCTAAGTTAAAAATTTGCTAAGAGAAATTATTTTTTAAAACTATTACTAATGCCTTACACACCTGTTATTTAAACCGATGCTTAGAAACTCTGATGCATACAATTATTGGACTTCTTCCATGTATATGCGTTTCTAAACTGTAGTAAGTAAACTCTGTAACGCTCTCAACAGTTAGTTCATTTTTTCCCATTATTTTTTATAATATAAGCAAAATATGTTTATGCCACAACTTATTCTCTCCATGCTAATTTTTCAAAGCATTTCATTGTATGTTACTCATTTATTCCCCGTACATTTCTTAAACAGGAACTCACATAAAAACCAGACACCTTCTTTAAAGCTCTTCTTATTTAGGTCAGTAAAAGGTCCATATGAGTAAAAAAAATATATATGTAAAATAAAGATCATTAGGGAAAGGTGTGATGTGCATAGTTTGGGGTCTCTCATATACTCTCCTTTGATTGTGTGCAATTTCTGGATCCTTGGAAGAGAGGATGACATGCAAGTGGCCCTCTGAAAGAAAAGCATCTGTCTTTGTATCAGCATCTTAATAGAACAAATCTTAGAAGTAAGCAAAAAACCATCAGGTTCAGTTTAAGTAAAAGGATTTGCATTAAATTAATTAATAACATTGGATTTACGTCAGAAATATTTACTTTAACCCTTATTACCTGTGACTGCATTTCTGGTATTTTTTGCAGTCAAAGGAACCAACTAACTCAACTGTCACATTTTGTTTGTGGTGGAAAAGGAAAGAAAATTCGAGAACATTTTAGATGCAAACGCTTCAGTTTTCATAGCATTTCCCGTGAGGCTACAGATTTCAAGAGGATGTAGCATCCTTTATGAGCCGTGTACAATAGATCAGCAGCTTGAATTTCAGTTGCTCCTTTTTTCCATATATATATACATATATATATATGTGTGTGTATATATATATATATATATATATATATATATAAAATCTTAACATTTATGTAAATACTTTAATCCGCAAAAGAGTGGATTAGTATGATTCTTAATTGTGGCAGACGAGGAAATAGAAGGAGCAATACATATTTGAAATAATTTTTAAACCAGTTCTCTTCTGTCTCCTCAGAAGAGGCAGCACAAATACTTTTCTGGTTCAGACACAGTAATTTAAATGTGTCCAGTTTTGCAGTTGTGCCTACGAATCAATTTAGTGTGGGTTTGTTCACATCCAAAGGAAAGTTAAATGCTGACTTTGAAAGTAGAGAAATGTTCCATAGATATCCTTTGCTTTCAAAAAGCATGCGTTTGACTGTGATCCTTAAAAGCTCTTATTGAACTATTTTCTTTTTCTGTTTGCAAAATTCACAAAGGGCTGTTCTGTAAGCCCTCTTCATATTTTCCCCGGTTTGTCCTAAATTTTGCCTCAGGGGAATAAACAGCAACAGTGTTCAATTTCCCATTCTGAATGTATATGCCAACACAGAGAGCTTTTATTACAAGGGAAGAAATCAAATCATTGTCACCTAAAGTGCTAATTATGTCTGATAAATGTAAGGCATACACTTAATGCAAAGAGAGCTTAGGAAATGATACACCTTCCATAATTACAGTGACCAGCCTAGCTCCATCAATCTAAATTTTTTTTCAATCCACGTTCATTTGGGTGGCTTGATTTTTATTAAATGGCTTTCTTAAGCTTCAACAGACCCACTTGCGGCTAATAAGGAAGCTCACATTAAGTATTTTGGAACTGCTACAATGAGAAGGCGTGTCACGGGATATACGTGGAGATGAGTGTACACAGATAAACAGGAGCCGCCGGTGAAAACAGTTACATTTTTCTCCCATTGGGGAATGGAACTGCCAACCGAGGGTGAAATTTGCCAGTCTTTGCTTGCCGAATGAATTTGTGTATCCAGTTAACTAAGGACACTACATTTCCATTTCAGGGGAGCCTGAAATCCTTCCATACGGCCGACACAGAGCCTTTCGCCCCCTCCCCAGGGACATGGGGAGGCATTCTGCCCCCAGAGCCTCTGATGATAACATTTAGGAATTACTGCTCTTCCCCTGTTTTTCCTCATGAAAGAAAGCCACCATTCTTCTCAGAGCCAAATTGTTTGTGGCCTCTAATCGAACCTGACACCCTTAAACAAACGAAATCAAAGTAGGTTTTAATTAGACTGAAGGATGCTGATTTTCTTTGAAGCTGCCTCAGAGCCCCCCTCTCCCCCCACGTCCCCCAGCCTGCCCGCGTACCGGGTCCTGGAAGTGCTGCTCTGAGTGCGTGTGAGTGTGTGGCTGTCATCAGAGCCCCTGGCTGAACGCGAGGTCAGGTTTTTGTGTTGCCGTCTTACCATCCTAGTTTTTGTCTGCCGATTTCAGATCTAGGCAAAATGCCTACTGTGGGAACCACGCATAGTGGGACAGACTTTCTCATCAGCATCAAAAATCCAGCCAAACCTTCATTTCATTGTTTTTGCCTTTTATTTTGTTTTCATTCCCACCCCACCTCCGTCTTTTTCTCCACGACTCCTCTAAATCTCCTTACCTCTTCTGAACCTCTCTCCCATTTCTCTTTCTGGCTCTTGTCGTTTCCATTTTTCACTTTTAACTCTGAGCAGAGAGCTACATGTTCTAAAATCCATATTTTTGAAGGCAGAAAAGAGGCTCGTAATTCTTCCATTTCCTTTCTCTTACCTATCTGAGAATCTTTGTAGATTTGGGGAAAGTTAGTGTTCCCTGATTGAATAAAAGAGTGGTAAATATCAAATTCTCCACTTATTACTTTTATTTTATAACTATGCTGCCAAAATTCAGAGTTTTGATTGTCACAGTTATGCAGGTAGGTAAATCTTGAACAAAGGTGTAATTTTGTAAAATATTTTTTTTTTACTGTTAGCTAGCTATTTTGTACTACATTTTCAAATTGTCAATTTCTTTTCGCCTACTTGAGAAAAGTCTTTAGTAGGATGGGTGCCTAGGTGGCTCCATCAGCTAAGCATTTGACTGTTGGTTTCGGCTCAGGTCATGATCTCATGGTTTGTGGGTTCAGGCCCCACATGGGGCTCTGCACTGATGGCACAGAAGCGGCTTGACATTCTCTCTCTCTCTCCGCCCCTTCCCTGCTCATGCACTCTTTCTTAAAATAAATAAATAAAGTTTTTAAAAAATCTTCAGTAGGATTTGCTGTCATTAAAAATGGTAAACATAATTGGACTTACTCCATTGGGTTCTTGATTACATATGCGGGATGATTCTTAAAAGATTCTTAAGGAAAATGAGAAGAATTTTCACTGTAATCTTGAAAATTCTCCAAGTGTGAGAAATATTTTAAGAAATTTCCATGAAAGTTTAAAAGACTAGTATTTCCTTAAATTCACATGTTGTAGCTGAACATATTTAATTATGATGGTCAAAGAATACATGTGATATTAATTATAATATTGTATTATTACAGTAGAAGTTTTATGTCCTTCTCACTGATGTAGTAATCAGCTTTAGAAAACTAAGTAAAAGTTTATTTCACAAAACCAACTCCCTAAAAATAATGAGGTGCTGTAATTGGACTTTTTAATTATACTTTTTGTAGTCAAGCATAAGTCAAATATTAAAATATTAGGGCTAATTCCATTCACCAGTGTATACCCTAGGGAAATTAAAACCCATGTCCACATAAAAGCTTGTATAGAAATCTTGAAAGCAGCATTATTCATAATAGCCAAAAGTTGGAAACAACCCACATGTCCATTGATTAACAAGTGAATAAATCAATTTGGTATATCCATACAATGGAGTATTATTCAATCATAAAAAGGAATGAAATATGAATACATGCAATAATGTGGATGAATCTTGTAAACATGCCAAGTCAAAGAGCAAGACAGAAAAGATCACATATTACATGCCATTCATATGAAATGTTCAGAATAAGCAAATATATAGACATATAATGTAGATTAGAAGTTGTCCTTAGGGGCGCCTGGGTGGCTCAGTCAGTTAAGTGGCTGACTCTTGATTTCAGCTAAGGATATGATCGCAGCCTGAAGCCTGTTTGGGATTCTCTCTCTCTTTGCCCCTTCCTGCTCATTTTCTCTCTCTCTCTCTCTCTCTCTCTCTCTCTCTCTCTCTCTCTCTCTTTCTCTTTCTCTGCTTTTCCTCCTCCCTTCTCAAAATAAATAAATAAACTAAAAAAAAAGTTGTGTTGGGAGAGGGGGAAGTTGGGATGTATGGAGGATGATGAGAGCTAAAGGGTGCTGAATTTCTCTTTAGGATCATGAAAACTGATTGTTGCGTAACTCTGTGGTATACATTGAATCACACATTGTGAGTAGATTATATGGCATGTGCATTATAGCTCAAAAAGCCTACAACAAAAATTAGGATTGTGTTTGTAAAGTTTATAAATTTGTTTTAATATTTATTTATTTTTGAGAGAGAGAGAAAGACACACGTAGAGTGTGAGTGGGGGAAGGGCAGAAAGAGAATAAGATACAGAATGTGAAGTGGATTCCAGGCTCTGAGTTGTCCACACAGAGCCCGGCACAGGACTCGAACTCACCAATGGTGAGGTCATGACCTGAGCCAAATTCTGACATTTAACCGACTGAGCCACTCAGGCATCCCTCTAAGGTTTATATCTTAAATTGCTCTTAAAAAAGAAAATGATTGTTTCCTTATTTTGGCTAGAGTGAAATTTCTAGGTTAACACTCTAGCTAATATATTATACATATTGATATTCTATTTTAGGACTTGGCTTTCTCTTATAACAGAAATAATGATTTATTTTGTGAGTGGAACTCTGCAAATAATTTCTTTATATTGCCTTTATAAAAATATTTTGATTGGGGCGCCTGGGTGACGCAGTCGGTTAAGCATCCAACTTCAGCTCAGGTCATGATCTCATGGTTCGTGGGTTTAAGCCCCGTGTAGGGCTCTGTGCTGACAGCTAGCTCAGAGCCTGGAATCTGTCTTTGGATTCTGTGTCTTTTTCTTTCTCTGACCCTCCCCTGCTCACGCTGTCTCTATCTCTTCCTCAGAAATAAATTTTAAAAAACATTAAAAAAAATTTTTAAATAAAAAAATAAAAACATTTTGATTTAAATCAGGTCAAAATTTAAGGAGAGTAAGAAAAGAGTAATCAGAACTTAAGTCAGTTGTTATTCTGAAAAAATGTATATAGTACTAAGCTTTTCACATTTAAGTTTGAAAATAGAGTATTTTAAATTTTATTTTTAAAATTATGAACTAGATAATGAAAGCAGTACTTTTCTGTTTTTTTTTTACCTTTTTGTGTATAAAATTTAACAATGATTTAGAAAAGTCACATAAAACATAATATATTTTATATATTCACTTCAGTGAATGAATAAAATTCATATGTATCTACCACCCAGATTAAGGAACAGATCACTGTTACCTCCTCTGATGTCCTTCTGCTGTCCTTTTAAAGTACACCCTCTCCATACTTCACAAAGGTAACCCCGATCATGTTTTTGAGGTAATCATTTCCTTGCATTGCTTTAAAATTTTACCATGGATGTATGCATCCCTAAGCAATATAACTTAGTTTTCCAGGTTCTTAACTTGATGTAAGTGGACTAATTTAGTATATATTCTTTGCTACTTGTTCATTTTGGTCAACATTATTCTTTCAAGATTCATTTAAGATGACAGTTTTAATAAAGGCATCTTATTCTGTAAAGGGCTAGATAGTGAAAAATTTTTGGTTTTGCAGGCCGAATGGTTTCTGCTACGGAGTACTCATTCCTGCTGTTGTAGTGTGAAAGCAGCCATAAACGGTATGTAGATGAATGAAGGAGGTATATTCCAGCAAACTTTATTTACAAAACAGGCCACATTTGAGGCTATAGTTTGCCAATCCTTGATTTTAGCAAATTGCATATCTATAGTTTATTTATTTCCATCATTGCATAGTATTCAAAATTACATCAAAATTTATTTATCTTTTCTATTCTTTTTTTTAAGGTAGAAATACTTTTTTTAAATTTTTTATTTTAATCACCCAGTGTTCATTACGACAAGTGCACTCCTTAATCCCCATTCCCTATCTCACCCATCCCCTCACCCACCTTCCCTCTGGTAACCATCAGTGTGTGCTCTATAGTTAAGAGTTTGTTTCTTGGTTTGTCTCTCTCTCTCTCTTTTTTTCCCTTTATTTGTTTTGTTTCTTAAATTCTACATAGGAGTAAGATCATATGTGCAATTTGTCTTTCTCTGACTTATTTCACTTAGCATAATACACTTTAGTCCCATCCATATCCTTGCAAATGGCAAGATTTTGTTCTTTTTGATCATTATATATATATATATATATATATATATATATATATATACACACACACACATACACAATATTCTATCATAGCGTGTATATATACAATATCCTATTGTAGTATATATATGTACAACATTCTATTATATATAGTATACTATATATAGTATAGTAATAGAATATTATATACTATATAATATATATATATACAGTATATATACTATATATACATATTTATATACTATACATACTATTTATATACTATACTTTATATATTTATATATATATTTATATACTATACTATATATACATGTTTATATACTGTACTATGCATACTATTTATATACTATACATACTGTTTATATACTATACACACACACACACACACACACACACACACACACACACACACTACCTCTTCTTTATCCATTCATCAGTCATTGGATACTTGGGCTGCTTCCACAATTTGGCTACTGTAAATAATGCTGCTGTAAATATAGGTGGTCGTGTGTTCCTTTGTATTAGTGTTCTTGTATTCTTTGAATAAATACCCAGCAGCGAAATTACTGGATAGTAAGGTAGTTCTATGTTTAACTTTTTGAGGAACCTCCATACTATTTTTCACATTGGCTGCACCAGTTTGCATCCCACCAACAGTGCAAGAGGGTTCCTTTTTCTCCTCATCCTTGCCAATACCTGTTGCTTGTGTTTTGATTTTAGCCATTCTGACAGATTTGAGGTGATTTCTCATTGTAGTTGTGATTTGCATTTCCCTGATGAGTGATGAAGATCTTTTCACGTGTCTGTTGGTCTTCTGTATGTCGTCTGTGTGAAAATGTCTGTTTATGTCTTTAGCCCATTTTTTCCATTTGTTTTTTGCATGTTGAGTTTTATAAGTTCTTTATATATTTTGGATACTAGTCCCTTATCAGATATGCCATTTCCAAATGTCTTCTCCCATTCCATAGGTTTCCTTTTAGTTTTGTTGATTGTTTCCTTTGCTGTGCAGAAGCCTTTTATTTTGATGCAGTCCCAATAGTTTCTTTTTGCTTTTCTTGCTCTTGCCTCAGGAGGTAAATTGAGGGGAAAAAAAGTTGCTACAGTCGATGTCAGAGAAGTTACTCCCTATGTTCTCTTCTAGGATTTTTATGGTTTCAGGTCTCACATTTAGGTGTTGAATCCATTTTGAATTTATTTTTGTATATGGTATAAGAAAACAGTCCAGTTTCATTCTTTTGTATGTTGATCTGCAGTTTTCAACACCATTTGTTGAAGAGACTATCTTTCTCCCATTGGATATTCTTTCCTGCTTTGTTGAAGATTAATTGACCATATAACTGTGGTTTTATTTCTGGGTTTTCTATTCTGTTATATTGATCAATCTGTCTCTTTTTGTGCCAATACCATTCTGTTTTTATTTATTTTTAATGTTTGTTTATTTTTGAGAGAGAGAACATGGGCAGAGGAGGGGCAGAGAGAGAGAGGCAGAGAGAATATGAAGCAGACTCAGCACTGTCAGTACAAAGCTTGCCGTGGAGCTGCTACCCATGAACTATGAAATCATGACCTGAGCTAAGGTTGGACTCTAAACCAACTAAGCCACCTAGGCACTGCCAATACCATACTGTTTTTAATACTACAGCTTTGTAGTACAGCTTGAAGTCTGGAATTGTGATGCCTCCAGCTTTGCTTTTCTTTTTCAAAATTCCTTTAACGATTGGGGGTCTTTTGTGGTTCCATACAAATTTTAGGATTGTTTCTTCTAGCTCTGGGAAAAATACTGGTGGTATTTGATAGAGATCGCATTAACTATATACGTTGCTTTGGATAGTTTAGATATTTTAACAATTTTTGTTCTTCCAATTCAGAAGCATAGAATGTCTGCATTTCTTTCTGTCCTCTTCACTGTTTTTCATCAGTGTTTTACAGTTTTTAGAGTACAGGTCTTTCTCCTCTTTGGTTAGGTTTATTCCTAGGTATCATTATTTTAGGCACAGTTATAGTTTTCTTAATTTCCCCTTCTGCTGCATTGTTTCTTGTTTATAAAAATGCAGCAGATTTCTGTATGCTGATTTTCAATCCTGCCACTTTACTGAATTACTTTATCATTTCTAGCAGTTTTTTGGTGGAATTTTTCAGGTTTTCTATTTGGAGTATCTTGTCATCTGCAAATAGTGGAAGTTTTATTTATTCCTTACCAATTTGGATTTGCCTTTTATTTTCTTTCCATTTTCTGATTGTTGTGGCTAGGACTTTCAATACTATGTTGGATAAAGTGGGGAGAGTGGACATCCCTGTCTTCTTCCTGACCTTAGGGTGAAAGTTCTCAGTTTTTCCTCACTGAGGATGATATTCACCTTGGGTCTTTCATATATGGCCTTTATTATGTTGAATTATGTTCCCTCTAAACCTACTTTGTTGAGGGTTTTTATCATGAATGAATATTGTACTTTGTCAAATGCTTTTTCTGCACCTATTGAAAGGATCATATGGTTCTTATCCTTTGTCTTATTGATGTGATGTATCATGATGACTGATTTGAGAATATTGAAACTCCTTTGCAATCCAGGAATAAATCCCACTTGATCATGGTGAATGATCTTTTTAATGTATTATTGCATTCACTTTGTCAGCATTTTGTTGAGGAGTTTTGTATCTGTGTTTATCAGATATATTGGCTTGTAGTTCTCTTTTTTGTGGGGTCTTTATCTGGTTTTGGTACTGAGGTAATTCTGGCCTCAGAATGAATTTGGAAGTTCTTTGGAAGTCCTTCCTTTTCTAGTTTTTCGAATAGTTTGAGAAGAATAGGCATTAACTCTTCTTTAAATATTTGTTAGGATTTTCCTCTGAAACCATTTGGTCCTGGATTTTGTTTGTTCAGAGGTTTTTGATTACTCATTCACTTTCTTTGCTGATAATCTATGTGTTCATCTTTTCTATTCCTGTTTCCTTTTGATAGGTTATATGTTTCTAGGAATTTATCCACTTCTTCTAGGTTGTCCAATTTGTTGGCATATAGTTTTACATAATATTCTCTTATAATTTCTGTATTTGTGTTTCTTTGCTGTTTGTTATTTCTCCTCTTTCATTTGTGATTTTATTTATTTGTGTTCTTTCTCTTTTTTCTTAATGATTCTGGCTAGAAGGTTATCAATTTTATAAGAACCAGCTCCTGGTTTCATTGATATGTCCTTTTGTTCTTTTACTTTCTATATCATTTATTTCTGATCTAATCTTTATTAATTCCTTCTTTCTGTTTTTAAACTTTGTTTGCTCTTCTTTTTCTAGGCCCTTTAGGCATAAGGATAGGTTGTTTATTTGAGACATTTTTTCTTCTTGAGGTAAGCTTGTATTGCTATAAACTTCCCTCTTAGAACTGTTTTGCTGCCTCCCCCAAAGTTTTGAACCATTGTATTTTCATTTTCATTGGTTTCCATGTGCTTTTTAATTTCTCCTCTTATTTTCCAGTTGACCCATTCATTGTTTAGTAGTATATTATTTAACCTCAATATATTTGTGGTCTTTCCAGATTTATTCTTGTGGTTGATTTCTAATTTCATAGCATTGTAGCCAAAAAAAAAAAAAAATGCGTAGTATAACTTCAATCTCATTGAATTTGTTGTGGCTTGTTTTGTGGTCTAATATGTGATCTCTTCTGGAGAATCCTCCATGTGTACTTGAATAGAATGTGTGTTCTACTGTTTCTGAATATATCTGTTAAGTCCATCTGATCCAGTGTCATTCAAAGCCATTGTTTCCTTATTGAGTTTTTGTTTAGATGGTTTGTCCCTTGATGTAAATGGGAAATTAAATCCCCTACTATTGTTGTCAATTAGTTCCTTTATGTTTGTTATTAACCATTTTATTGTGTATTTGGATGCTTTCACATTGGGTGCATAAATACTTAGAATTGTAACATCTTTATTTTGGATTTCCCCTTTATTATTATATACTATCGTTCTTTATCTCTTTATCGTCTTTGTTTTAAAGGCAACTATTTTTTCTGATACAAGTATTGCTATTCTGGTTTTCTTTTAATATCCATTCATATGATAAATGTTTCTCCATCCCTTCACTTTCAATATGCAGGTATCTTTAAAATGAGTCTCTTGTAGGCAGCATATAGATGGGTCTTATTTTTTAATCCATTCTGTCACCCTGGTCTTCTTCTTGAAGCATTTAGTGCATTTGCATTCAAAGTAATTATTGATAAATGTGTATTTATTGCCATTTTATTACTTGCTTTGTGATTGTTTCTGAAGATTTTCTCTGATCCTTTTTTGTCTTTCTCTTTCATGACTTTCTGATTTTCTTTAGTGATATATTTATACTTCTTTTTATTCTTTGCATATTTATTAGTTATTTTTGATTTGTGGTTACCATTAGGGTTTTTTTTTAATAACATCTTATGCATATAAGAGCCTATATTTAGTTGATGGTTGTTTAGGTTTGAACCCATTCTTTACCCCTCTCCTCTCCCCATTTTAGGTATATGGTGTCATATTTTACATCATTTCATTTTGTGAGTTCCTTGACTGATATTTTACAGAAATACTTATTTTTATTGCTTTTGTGCTATTTACCTTCATATTGTCATTTTTAGGCTTTCTTTTCCACTAAAAGAGTCTGCTTTAATATTTTTCATAGGGTTGGTTTAGTAATCATGAGCTCCTTTAGTTTTTGTGTCTGAAATCTTTCTCTTCTTCTCATCTGTATGATAGCCTTGCTGGATAGAGTATTCTTGGCTGCAGGTTTTTCTTATTGAGCACATTGAATATATCATGCCATTCCTTTCTGTCTTGGAAAGTTTCTGCTGAAAAGTCAGCTGATACTCTTAGGGTGTTTCCTTTGTATGTAGCTGTCTTCTTTTATATTGTTGCTTTGTTTTTTGTTTTTGTTTTTGTTTTTTTTACAAATAGTTTATTGTCAGGTCAGTTTCCATATAACACCCAGTGCTCATCCCCACAAGTGTCCCTCTCCGTGCCCCTCCCCACCCACATCCATCAGTCCTCGGTTTTTGTCAGCATTCAAGAGTCTTTCATGGTTTGCCTCTCCCCCTTTCCCCCACATTTCCCCCCCTTCTTCTCCCCCATGGTCCTCCATTAAGTTCCTCCTAATCCTCCTATATGTGCAGACATATGATATTTGTCCTTCTCTGCCTGACTTATTTCGCTAAGCATAACACCCTCAAGGTCCATCCATGTTGCTACACATGGCCAGATTTCATTCTTTCTCATTGCCATGTAGTATTCCATGGTATAGATAAACCACATCTTCTTGATCCATTCGTCCATGGATGGACACTTAGGCTCTTTCCATGTTTTGGCTATTATTGAGAGTGCTGCTGTGAACATTGGGGTCCATGTGCTCCTATGCCTCAGCATTTCTATATCCCTTGGGTAAATTCCTAGCAGTGCTATTGCTGAGTCATAGGGGAGTTCTATTGTTAATTTTTTGAGGAACCTCCACACCATTTTCCAGAGGGGCTGCACCAGTTTACATTCCCACCAACGGTGTAGGAGGGTGCCCGTTTCTCCACATCCTCGCCAGCATCTCGTGTTCTCCGAGCCTTTTAGCCACTCTGACTGGCGTGAAGTGGTATCCCAGTGTGCTTTTGATTTGTATTTCCCTGGTGAGTAGGGATGCTGAGCATCGTTTCATGTGTTTGTTGGCCATCTGGATGTCCTCTTTGGAGAAGTGTCTGTTCATATCTTCTGCCTGTTTCTTTACTGGGTTGTTTGTTTTTCGGGTGTGGAGTTTGGTGAGTTCCTTATAGATTCTGGATATCAACTCTTTATCTGATAATGTCATTTGCAACTCTCTTTTCCTATTCCTTTGGTTGCCTATTAGTTTTGTGGGTTGTTTCCTTTGCCGTGCAGAAGCTTTTAATCTTGATGAGGTCCCAGTCGTTTATTTTTGCTCTTGATTCCCTTGCTTTGGGGGATGTGTCAAGTAAGAGGTTGCTGCGGTAGAGGTCAAAGAGGTTGTTTCCTGCTTTCTCCTCTAGGGTTTTGATGGTTTCCTGTCTCACATTCAGGTCCTTTATCCATTTTGAGTTTATTTTTGTGTATGGTGTGAGAAATTGATCTAGTTTCATTCTTCTGCATGTTGCTGTCCAGTTCTCCCAACACCATCTGTTAAAGAGGCTGTCTTTTTTTCCATTGGATATTCTTTCTTGCTTTGTCAAAGATTAGTTGGCTGTATACTTTTGGGTCCACTTCTGAGTTCTCAATTCTGTTCCATTGGTCTATGTGTCTGTTTTTGTGCCAATACCATACAGTCTTTTTTTTTTTTTACAAATAGTTTATTGTCAAATTAGTTTCCACATAACACCCAGTGCTCATCCCCACAAGTGCCCTCCTCCATGCCCACCCCTCCTCCCCCACATCCACCAGTCCTCAGTTTTTGTCAGCATTCAAGAGTCTCTCATGGTTTGCCTCTCCCCCTTTCCCCCACCATTTCTGCCCTTCTTCTCCCCCTTGGTCCTCTGTTAAGCTCCTCCTAATCCTCCTATACGTGCACACATATGATATTTGTCTTTCTCTGCCTGACTTATTTCGCTCAGCATAACACCCTCAAGGTCCATCCATGTTGCTACACATGGCCAGATTTCATTGTTTCTCATTGCCATGTAGTATTCCATGGTATAGATAAACCACATCTTCTTGATCCATTCATCTGTTGATGGACACTTAGGCTCTTTCCAGGTTTTAGCTATTGTGGAGAGTGCTGCTAATTACCATACAGTCTTGATGATGACAGCTTTGTAGTAGAGGCTACAGTCTGGGATCGTGATACCTCCTGTTTTGATTTTATTTTTCAGTATTGCTTTGGCTATTCGGAGTCTTTTGTGGTTCCATACAAATTTTAGGATAGTTTGTTCTAGATTTGAGAAGTATGCTGGTGCAATTTTGATTGGAATTGCATTGAATGTGTAGATTGCTTTGGGTAGTAATGCCATTTTAACTATATTTATTCTTCCTATCCATGAGCATGGAATGTTTTTCCATTTCTTTGTGTCTTCTTCAATTTCCTGCATAAGTTTTCTATAGTTTTCATCATACAGATCTTTTGTATCCTTGGTTAGGTTTATTCCTAGGTATTTTATGGTTTTTTGTGCAATTGTGAATGGGACCAATTTCGTGATTTCTCTGTCTGTTGCTTCATTGTTGGTGTATAAAAATGCAACCGATGTCTGTACGTTGATTTGTACCCTGAAACTGTGCTGAATTCTTGGATCAGTTTCAGTAGACTTCTGGTGGAGTCTGTCGGTTTTCTATGTAGAGTATCATGTTGTCTGTAAAAAATGAAAGTTGGACTTCCTCTTTGTCATATATTGTTGCTTTGAATATTTTTTCTATATCACTATATTTTGCCATTTTAGTTACAATATTTCTGATGGTGGAAATGCTTTTGTGGACTTTTTTCTTTTTCTTTTCTCTTTTTTTTTTTTTTTCTGTGTGTGTGCCTCCTGTATCTGGATATCTGTTTCCTTTTTCAGATTAGGAATGTTGTCGGCTATTAATTCTTCAAATAAATTCTCTGCCCCCCTTTCTGTCTCTTTTTCTGGGACTCCTATAATATGAATGTTATTAATTTTGATGGAGTGACTGAGTTTTCTAAGTCTTTTCTTTTTTTGCACAATTCTTTTTCTCTCTTTTGTTTAGCTTTATTGCCCTTTCCATTGCTCTATCTTTTTAGGTTATCAATTTGTTTCTCTGCTTCTTCCAGCCTACTGTTCATTCCATCAAACATGTTTCATTTCATTTCTTAAGCCCTTCTTTTCTGCTATGTTATTTTTTATCTCTGTGTTAATGATCTCACTGATGTCCTCCACTCTTTTCTCAAGTCCAGTGAGTTTCCTTATGATCAGTGCTTTAAATTCTCTTTCAGGTGTGGTACTTAAACAGTTTGGTTTAGTTCTCTGGCTCTGGCCTTGTTATTTTCTTTCATTTGGGACACATTTCTCTTTCTTCTCATTTTCTCTAAGTCCCTGTGCCTGTTTATCTGTGTTGGGAGACTCAGCTACATTTTTTTATTCTTGAGGCTAATAGTTTTTTCTTACATGTCTATTTATTTTTGAGAGAGAGAGAGACAAAGACCACACATGCACAGGGGAGGAGCAGAGAGAGAGGAAGACACAGAATACGAAGGAGGCTCTAGACTCTGAGGTGTCATCACAGAGCACAACATGGGACTTGAACTCACGAACCATAAGATCATGACCTGAGCCGAAGTCTAACGCTCAACCAACTGAGCCACCCAGGCACCTCCTCCCTTATTTATTTATTTATTATTATTATTTTT
The DNA here is from genome assembly GCA_017311185.1 of Proteles cristata cristata. Classification (NCBI taxonomy): domain Eukaryota; kingdom Metazoa; phylum Chordata; class Mammalia; order Carnivora; family Hyaenidae; genus Proteles; species Proteles cristata. The sequence continues at coordinate 498,941 of JAESUZ010000164.1, read as the reverse complement.
ATGGCGGCTTATTGGTTTTTGAAGAAGAGGTTCTGTAATGCCCTGCTGTGTAGTGTCCTTTGTCTCCACAGGAATGTCTCCATTGTGTGCTGCTTGTGATCTATTATTGTGTCCTGGCCACTTTATCCTTCAGGCCAGTCATCTGAAGAGGCTCTCTTTGCTTCTTGTGGGCAATATTTGGTCCCTGGTCCAAATGTGGTGCATTTTGACATGAGGTACTCTGATAAAATGAGACCTGTCACTGCTTCCACAAGAACCAAGTGCTTGCAAAACGCCCAGGTTAGGAGACACAGTGTTGGCAGGAGTTTGGGTCAGTCTTTTGTGGGAGGAGGCCTGCAATGCTGGGAGTGAGGCAAGCTTGAAATGGGAAGGGCATTTCTTTTGGAATGTGACTGGGTGGGGCTTAGTATAAGCAAGTTAGGTCATGAGTGTCAACACTGTGCTGGTATCTCTAGGTAGCCTTGTCTTATGCGGAGGGGCAGGGAAGGGAAATGGTGCTGGCCAGTTCCTTTATTCCTGGAGCAGTCTCTCTGTGATGCTCTGTGGGACATGCTCCAAGATGAACAACTAACCTCCCCACTGTGTACCTCAGGCACTGTTTGGATCACTGATTCCGTGCTGTATATCTAAGGTTGATTTGCCCTGTTTTTTTTTTTTGTTTTTGTTTTTGTTTTCACAAATAGCCCCAGTGTCCTCCAAGTTGTCCCAGAACCAAGCCCAGTGGGCTTTAAAACTCTAGGCTTTAAGCCCCACTAGTTGCAAGAAGTCACAAAATTTGGCCTCTCTCACTTTCCAAGCCACTTGCTATGGGAATTCATCTTCTTTGTGTGGGTCTCCCTGTGTGCTAGTCTCTCTCTCTCTCTTTTCTCTGCAACCACAGGCCCCTCTGCACCACAGCAGCCATGACCCGTTTCTCTCCTAAGCTGCATCTCTATGCTTCCTACCTAGTTCTGATGTGGTCTCTTCTCTGTCTTTGGTTGTGGAGTTTGTTCTGCTAGTCTTCAGGTTGATTTCTGGTGTATTTAGGATAATAGGATAGTTACCTTGTTGTGTTCATGGGATGAAGTGAGCCACAGAGGATCCTCCTACTTTGCTCCTATTTTCCCCTCCCTTTCTGTTCTATTTTTGATGGATATTTGTATTGCTTCCAGTTTGGAATATTATAAAATAGTACCACCAAAAACATTTTGATACATGTATTTTGGTGCAAATACACAAGAATTTTTTTAGAGCACATATACTTAGGAGTAGAAATAATGACTTCTTCAGACTATTAAATGTCAAAAGGTTTTTTGAAGTGATTTTTTTAATTTATAATGTCACTCGAAGTGTTTCAGAATTCCCAGTATTCAACAATTTTCTCAATACTTGATGGTCTCTGAGTTTTTAATTTTAATTTTAATTCAGTTTTTAATTTAGTAGTAATGCTATCACCTTGTGGTTTTTATTTGTATAACCATGATTATTATTTTTTTAAGAGGGAGAGTGGCAGTGGGAGTGAGGTGCAGAGAGAGAGAATCCCAAGCAGGCTTATGGAGCTTCATGCAAAGCTCCATCCCACAACCATGGGATCATGACTTGAGTAGATATCAAGAGTTGGATGCTCAACTGACTAAGCCAGTAGGTACCCCTGTATAACCATAATTATTAATGAAATTGTACACCTTTTCATTATTAGATTTTGAAATCAACTTTTTGTTAGGCTTATTTCCAGTTATTCAGTATTTTTGACGTTATTATAAGTAGTATCTTTACATTTTATTTTCTAACTTTCTTTTGCTGGTATACAGAAATACAATTGATTTTGTGTATTGATTTTATATCCAGAAACTTGCTAGAGTCTCTTCTTCTAATAATTTGCCACTAGATCATTATTATTATTTTTATGTATATATAGAGAGAGAGCACACACAAGCAGGCAAGAGGGAGAGAGGGAGAGAGAAAGTGAGAATGAATCTCAAGCAGGATCAATGCTCAGCACAGACCCATATTCAGAGCTCAGTGATCTCATGACTATGAGATCATGACCTGAACCAGTCAAGAGTCAGACACTTAACTGACTGAGCCACCCAGTCACTCCTATTTTATATTTTAAACATGTACACGTATATCATTTCAGAAAAATGACCGTTTACCTTCCTTCATTTAATCCTTATATATTTTGTTCTTTTTCTTGCCTTACTCTGTTGGCTATGATCTTTAGCACAATGCTTAGTTGAAGAGATAATGAGTATCATTTTTTTTATGATCTCAAGAGGAAAAGCATTTCATTATTGAATATAATAGTTGCTTCCATTTTGGGATAGATAACTTATATCTAATCTATTAAAAAAATCCTTTCAGTTTCTAGATTGCTAAGATTTATTTTTTAAGCATAAATGGGTTGTTAAATTGAATCTATTTTTTGCATCTTATTTAAATGATGGTGTAAAATTTTCTTCTTTAATCTATTATTGTGGTAAAATACATTAATGGATTTACTAATATTAAATTAACCTTGTATTCCTTGTATGAAACCAAATTAATCATCACATTATCTTTTTATATATTGCTACTCTTTCTTTAAATGAATTTGTACTTTTTAGCTCTTTATTAGATTTGTCCTCATATCTCATATCTTGCTCTTGGTATTACTTCAGCCTTTTCTTAAATTATCATTTCCTTTAGTGAAGACATTCTGGTTACAAACTTTCTCAGTTTTTATTTGTTTAAAAAAAATGTCTACTTCCTTCTCGTTCTGTAGTAAGGAATCTGACTCCATTTTTTGATGTTTGAGTGCTGATAGCTTTTAAGTCTCAACCCCTTTTTCTTCCCCTCTATCCTACATCTGAGTAAACGGATTAAAAAAAAAAAAGTCCAGATACTCTCTCCATTGGCGTCAGTGGTAGATTCAAACCACACAAGCTCCTTCCTGCTTCTGGGACCCTCAATCTGTGTCTACCCCTTAACCACAATAAAATCCCCCATGCCAGTCTTCTTTGCTTGTCGTAGGCCATTCTTAGACCACCTTGGGAGGCCTGCCCTGTTCTCTCTAGAAAGCTTCAATTATGTAAGTAATAATCCTTTTCTGTATCCCTTGGGTAAATTCCTGGCAGTGCTATTGCTGGGTCATAGGGGAGTTCTATTGTTAGTTTTTTGAGGAACCTCCACACTGTTTTCCAGAGGGGCTGTACCAGTTTACATTCCCACCAACAGTGTAGGAGGGTGCCCATTTCTCCACATCCTCGCCAGCATCTAGAATTCTCTGATTGGCTCATTTTAGCCACTCTGACTGGCGTGAGGTGGTATCTCAGTGTGGTTTTGATTTGTATTTCCCTGATGAGGAGCGATGCTGAGCATCGTTTCATGTGTCTGTTGGCCATCTGGATGTCCTCTTTGGAGAAGTGTCTGTTCATATCCTCTGCCCATTTCTTCACTGGGTTGTTTGTTTTTCGGGTGTGTAGTTTGGTGAGTTCCTTGTAGATTCTGGATATCAACCCTTTATCTGATATGTCATTTGCAACTATCTTTTCCCATTCCGTTGGTTGCCTATTAATTTCCTGGGCTGTTTCCTTTGCTGTGCAGAAGCCTTTAATCTTGATGAGGTCCCAACAGTTTATTTTTGCTCTTGATTCCCTTGCTTTTGGGGATGTGTCAATTTACCCAAGGGATACAGAAATGCTGATGCATAGGAGCACATGGACCCCAATGTTCATAGCAGCACTCTCCACAATAGCTAAAACATGGAAAGAGCCTAAGTGTCCATCAACAGATGAATGAATCAAGAAGATGTGGTTTATCTATACCATGGAATACTACATGGCAATGAGAAACAATGAAATCTGGCCATGTGTAGCAACATGGATGGACCTTGAGGGTGTTATGCTGAGCGAAATAAGTCAGGCAGAGAAGGACAAATATCATATGTGTGCACGTATAGGAGGATTAGGAGGAACTTAACAGAGGACCAAGGGGGAGAAGAAGGGGGAAATGGTGGGGGAAAGGGAGAGAGGCAAACCATGAGAGACTCTTGAATGCTGACAAAAACTGAGGACTGATGGATGTGGGGGAGAGAGGGGGTTTGGCATGGAGGAGGACACTTGTGGGGATGAGCACTGGGTATTATGTGGAAACTAATTTGACAATAAACTATTTTTAAAAAAATAAAAAAGAATTAAAAAAATAAAAAAAAATAACTAAATTTAAAAAAATAATAAAAAAATAATCCTTTTCATCCCTCTTCATGTGAGTGTGAATGAATGACTGAGTGAGTATGTGACTATGTGTGTATGTGTGTGTGGGTGTGATATGTGTGGTGTTGGTCTCAACATCCAAACCAAATTTTTGTTGAGGGTCTGTCCTGTGTTTCTACATTTAAAAGACATTTTCTAAGAGTATGGATTTTCATTTTTGCAAGTATTTTCTTTCACCATAATGAAGATACTATTTTACTATCTTTTGACTTCCAGTGTTGCTATGGGGATGTCAGATGTCCATCTAATTATTGTTCTATTGAGTGTAATTTCTCCTTGTTTCTGTTTTTTTGTGGCTGCTGTTAAGCTCTTTATCTTCAGTGTTAGGTATTTTCACTATCTTGTTTCTAAGTGTGTGTTGCTTTATTTCTTTTTAAATGTAATTTAGTTTGAGATATTAATGGCTTCTTAAATCTATAGACTGTTCTTTTATTACTTTTAGAAAAATTCCTGGCTGTGTTCTGCAAATATTTTATCTTTCCCAGTCTCGTAATCCTCTTTTTGATACTATATTAGGCTTTCTCATTCCATCATCCCATGACTCTTAATTTTCTTCTGTATTTTCCATTTTTTCCTCTCTGTGCTGCACCCTAGATAGTTTCATCTGACTGAAATTCCCAATTACTTATTTTCTCTTCAGCTGTTTCTTATCTGCCATTATACGTATTTACTTTCAAAACAAATTAAATTTGTTTTTAATTTCAGTTATTGAATATTTTTATTTCTGGACATTCTAGTTTGTACTTTATCATATCTTTTAGGATATATTTTTATAGTTTCTTGCATGTATTTTCAAGCTTTACTTTTCTTTAACTTTGATAAACAGATGTTTTATAATCTGTGCCTGATAATTCCAGTTAAATTTTTTTTTCATTTGTCCTTTTCTATTTTTCTTGGTATGGTGCCATTTCCCCTTATATACTTGATGTTTTTAAAAATCAGAACTGCTTATTGTCTTTGAAAAGAACTATTTCCAAGTATTTAGACTGAGGAATAAAGTGTCTCCTTCTGTAGGTTATTTGGGTTAGCTTCAGCCAGACCCCTAAAAAAATTACCTTCGTGACCACCCTAAATTAAGTTCTTGGCATCAGGGATTTTTGGATTACTTAGTTGATGTGAATTTAGTCTGCAAATCCAAGTGAGGAGAGCTTTTTGCTTTTTCTCAATGTCATTTTTTCTAGCTCTACTTAGTGCCCACGTCTCTTGAATTCAGTCCCTTGGTAGCGAAGTAGGGCTGGGTGGGTTTACTTCTGACTTACTCTTATTTTGAGGGTATGACCCTTAGGGAATCTAGTTTAATTCAGAGAAGTTCACTTTTTTGGAAAATACCCTTTGGGCAGAAGAAATTTTAGTGCTCTGTTTCCTTCTCTGGGTTTCCACTTTCTCTGATAGTTTGAACTAATTTGTTTACTATCTTATCAGATCTTTGCTAATTTTAGTCAGTTACCGTAAAAAAGTCCAACATCATTTGTGATTATTTTCAATGGGAGAATTCATCCAAAAATTCAGTCTCTCATATTCTCAGAAAGTGACATTTCATGCCTAATTTTTAAAAAGAGACTCTTTTTGGGGTGCCTGATTGGCTTGGTTGAGCACCCAACTTCAGCTCAGGTCATGATCTCACGGTTTGTGGATTCAAGCCCTGCATTGGCCTTTGTGCTGACAGCTAGCTCAGAGCCTGGAGCCTGCTTCAGATTCTGTGTCTCCCTCTCTCTCTGACCCTCCCCTCTCATGCTGTCTCTCTCTCTCTCTCTCAAAAATAAATAAAACATTTAAAATTTTTTGTAAAAAAAGAGAGACTCTTATTTGAGCCACCAATTGAGATTGTGAATAAAAACCTTCTTCTTCAACATTGGGAGAAAATCCAGAGTGAAGAACAGAGAATACACCATCAGAGCCTCTCATTTTAAGATCTCAATTCCAAGTTGATAGGACTCCTCAGTCCTCACAAGGTGTGGTTATCATTGTTTCCTTCATTTTAAAGATGAGTAAACTTGGGCATAGATAAGTTGCTTATCATCACAAAATCTTTTAAAGTGGAGAGAGCTCTAACTCAAAGCCAGATCTCTCTGAACTATGACCCATGTTTTGATTCATACATATATTTCCTCTTGTCAGATTCACAACTATTCTAACTGCCTTTGTGATTGTTCCAATCTTATTTGCCCTTTGGTCTCTTGTGAATTATTTCTTCATAGCCACTTTAGTCATGGGCTGGTATTCCTCAGGTATGCCCAGTTCTCTGCCACTGTCCCCAGAAATTTGAGTAGTAATTAAGAAAGGTTATCTATGTTCCAAAGAAGTTACAATGAGTGTAACTGTCTCTATATTGTACCAGAGTTACTAACCCAAACTCTTTGTAACTATGAAAGTCCATAGGTAGAATAAAAACAATTTTAATAAGACTCTTTCTTGGTATAAAACACATACATACTGATCATGAAAAATCAAAATACATAGATGAGCAAAACCCAGAAACTAGAGGGTACTTGTAATCATACCCAGTCAAAAACATTCTCTTGGAAACCCTTCCAAACTCTATGTGTACACATACACTGTATATTTATATTTATAATCTAGAGGAGAGTCATGTCATGCATTCTGTTTTATAGCTGGGCTTTGTATGGTATCACATGCTTTAATGATGATTATGTGTTGAGTAGAGAACAATTTAGATTGAGACCAAAGCCAGAAAACAACAGGAAATCAGACCAGAAGCCCTTTCTAAGATACTGCAAACTTTGCTTTGGGCGGGAGGGGTGTGTGTGTAATATGATTTATTTTCTAATATTATGCAGCAAGTCATTACTTACTTAGGGAAGATCATTGTAAAGAGAGCACTTGTTCTGTCTGAAGCACATATAGTTATGATGTTAACACAGAAAGCACTGTCCCAAGTGGCTAAAGGCTATTGTGATTTTATTCCTGTTGATCTTTTTATTCTAAGTATAGTAGTTATTTCAAAGTATATAACATTGAAAATGAGAGTCGTGATGTACAAATGTAAAGATATTTGCATGTAAGTGACATTTCAACATAATACTTAAAAGTCCTGGAAAAGTAGTCTCTATTTCCGTTAAACTTTTGAAAATTATAATATGTTGAAGGACAAAGTTTCCTATCCCAAGAGCAGAAGTGATTTTAGAGGATGAAAGCTGATTGATGCAAAGAAGTTAGTATGTTTCTAATGAAGGGATTACGAACAACCTTGAAGATCCTAGAATAGAAAATGTCTGGGGTGCCTGGGTGGTTCAGTCAGTTGAGCGTCTGACTTCAGCTCAGGTCACGATCTCACGGTCTGTGAGTTAGAGCCTCATGTCGGGCTCTGTGTTGACAGGTTAGAGCCTGGAGCCTGCTTTGGATTCTGTGTCTCCCTCTCTTTCTCTGCCCCTCCCTTGTTCACACTCTGTCTCTCTCAAAAATAAATGAACATTAAAATAATAATAATAATAAAAAGAAATTGTCCACCCGTGGATCAAGTGAAATGATAGTATTCTCCTTTTTTGTTAGTGAACTGCTCTATAGATTTAAAGCTCTTGCTTATACACAGCTTTTTCTAGTCCTGTATATTCAGTTTATAGTGAGTCATTTAATCTCTTTGAGACTGTTTAATTACCTGAAAAATTAGTACCTCAGGTTGTTTCCAGTTATGTGTTGTTATTGAAACATTGTGGCATTGGGTACCCTCACACATATATCTTGATGCTTTTCACCAAGAATTCCAGTAGTAGAGATTTCTAGCAGGGAAAAATTCATATAGAAGGAATACATATTTAGAATTTTGACAAAGAATTGCTAGATTATCCTCTAGTTTACTTTCTTAACAAGAAATTTGGGCAGACCATACTTTTTGAAATTTAGTATTATTAATTTCTAAGTTTATAGAGACAAAATTGGCACCTAATATTATTAACAGTTATTTCTTTCAATCAGATGGTTTCAAATATAAACTACTACTTTTTTATTGAGGTAAAGTTGGTATATAACATTATCTAAATTTCACATGTACACTTTTATAATTTGACATCCACATGCAATCCAAAGTGGTCACCACTAAAGGTCTAGTTATGATTCATTATTTTTATTTATGTTTCAGTTATTAATAGTGGATTTGAACACATTTTTCATATGTTTATGGTCCATTTATATTCATTTTTTGTCAACTGAGTTTGTATCTTTTGACTATTTTTCTATTGTGTCGTTTGTTCTCATTGATTTTTAAGTGCCCTTTAGCAGTGTATATAATATACATGTTTTGTTTATTTAGGAACATGCATCACTAGGCCTAGAATTTTCTTCCTTTTTTTCCTCTTTCTCTTATGCTTTTCTTGACTGTGAACTGGAAAACCTTTAATCTTTTTCTAAACTCTGATGCAGTTTTCATAACTTTAGAATTATCCTTTGAAAGTTGGTACAGTACATCCATTTGTCCTGATTTGCCTGAAACAGTTCCTCTTTCTCATATTGTCCCAACTTAATTATTAATAACACTGTCGCTCACTCTCCAAAGTGCCTGGTTTAGGCGATAAATTATATGGCTCCCCTGGGATGAGCTCACTTAAAACAACTAGCAGAGCCTGAGGCAGTTGGGGTGCACAACTTTTTCAGTTTCTCACACAGTTATTGTATATTCAAATTTTTTTGTATAATTTATTTTTGAGCCACTTTGGAAATCTATTTTTCTAGAAAATCATCCATTTCACTTTCGTTTTGAGATTTATCAATACACAATTGCACGACCCTCTACTTTCAAGTATCCCCTTGCATTTTGGCCCCTGCATATGTGTAAATAGGTCCTTTTTCTATTTCCTAAAACTAATTATATCTCTTCCTTTTTGCCAGATAACTGTCTCTCATATAGATCTTTTAATTTAGTATATCACATTTAATGTACTTTTGTTTTCTCGTTTACACATCTCTGCTTTCTTTGAATTTTCCTTCTTTGCCTAGCTTTTTAAATTTTCAGTTAACGTCTTTCTTATTTTCTATCAAATACCACATAAACTATAAATTTTGAGCTGTGAACCACTTTGGGCACATCTCTTAGATTTTGATGGGGGGGTACTCTGACTGTCTCACCTCTAATTAGTTTGTAATTTCAGTTTTGATTGTACAGAGATGTGCCCGAATATGTCTATTAATTTTTTAAAAAAATATCCTGCTAACATTCCATTGTAATGACACACCATACTCTCTCTAACCAGTCACCTAATTTTGGAAGTTTATCCATTTTCTTATTTTTCTTTAATAATATAACAACAAATACATTTTTTTCACTAGTTCATTTCTTTAGAAGAAAATTTAGGCATGAATTTTGGCTATTGGTAGTCCTTTGACAGTTTTTCAAAATTACCCATTCAAGATGTCCATTTTCAAACTTTTATCAGTGCTGCATGAGAATGCTTATTTCCTTGCATCCACAACACTGCGAATTACTGGTTTGGAGCTTGAAAAAAATGAGTTAGAATTTCTTATGCAGAGGTTGAAGTATGGCTATCGCTTCAGGGCTGACAAGATTGGAGAGGGAGGGAGGAGATCATGGGACCACAATGTCAGATCTGGAAGATTCCTGAATGATGATCTCATTAAGTCACCTTGTTTTTACACATTACATGACTGAACCAAATTTTTAATGTTTAAAAAAAAAATTACCTGGGGCGCCTGGGTGGCTTAGTCGGTTAAGCGACCGACTTTCGCTTAGGTCATGATCTTGCGGTTCGTGGGTTCGAGCCCCGCGTCGGGCTCTGTGCTGACTGCCAGCTCAGAGCCTGGAGCCTGTTTCAGTCTGTGACTCCCTCTCTCTCTGACCCTCCCCTGCTCACGCTGTCTCTCTCTCTCTCTCCTAGAAATAAATAAAAAAAAAACCTAAAAAAAAAAAATTACCTGTAGTAAAAATTTTTCATGGAAATGTTCTCATAGCATCATTAATAAGTGTTGTTTATACTACCCATATTACTTACTTTTACAAATAAAGTAAAACCTGATATGTGTATACATCCTTTTGTCAGCATGTACTGATTGAGTGCTAATGAGGTAAAAGGTAAAATGCTTAGAATCAAGGTTTATGGTTAAAGATGTTTATTTAAGTGCTGTATTTGGAGCCCCCAGGAAAACAGTTGTATTTATTGTGAATACAAAAGTACAAGGATTTTAGCAATACAGACCTTTATGTTCACTCACTTTCCCAGAAGAACCTGGTTGCTGTGCTAAAACCCATCGTCTTAGCCACATGAAAGACCGAGGCAGATTTAACAAACCCTGTTCCCCACCCCTACTTCCCCCAAACTTCCATGCTAGGGAAGTCAGGTAGGCAGCAATATTCTGTCTTCATTCTACCCATTTCTTTATCAAATAGAACTTCATGCCAAGCCCTGCTATAGGTTCTTTGAAGAACAACATTAAATGCATTGTGGCTCATGTAAACACTAGTTGCAGTGGCATGGGAGACACTCTGCCATCCATGTGTGTGTGAGGTGCTGTGGTGTACCTTGAACTACTGGGGAAAATTAAGGTGCTTCACAGAGAGGGTCACAAGGAGTAAATGTGCCCAAAGTCATGGAGATGAGGAAGGATATGTCCTCTCTAGGGAACTGTGTATGTCCCTTTACACTGATTGGTGCTGAGGAAATGGGGGGGAATTGCGTGCAGGCTAGAAGATGTGTTACATTTATTGTAGCTTGAGATAACCAGAGGGGGATGGGAATAGGCTGTAAGCCTCAGAGCAAGGCAGGGAAGGTTTGGGGGTTATCAACGCCTGTTTGTAGTTTTAATACCTTAACCAAGACACGATATGCAGACTGCGAGAGAATGGGATTGAACCAGAACTCTGGAACCAACCATGTAAAGCATCAAGCAGAACAGAAATGTTCTTTGTGGAGAAGTCTTAGGAAAGACTGGGATGAGTAGATTAGAAGAGTGGTCCAATCTGTAGAAAGGTCATTTAACCTGAGGTTCCCTAACAGCCATTGGATTTGGCCATTAGGAGATTATTTTCAGTGATGCATGGATGGAAGCCAGATAGCAAAAACAGTTCTGAGTAGACAGTTTGGAGGGAACTGATGTGGATAATCCTTTCAGGAAGTATGCAGGTGAAGCGAGAAGAGGGAGATGGGATACAGCTTGTAAGGGCAAACCAACGAAGGGAAAAGAGATGATGAAGAGATGAGCAGGGAGACAAGACTGCGGGAGCCTGAGCATCCTGTAAACAAACAGGAAACACCCCCTCAACTTGCCTGCACCCCAAGTTAATGGAAATGTTAGAATTGCTGGGAAAGAGCATGAGGACAGCTTTTCAGATTGTGTTTGAAACAGTCTTAAGGAGGGAGAAAAGGTAACTTCACCTGCATAGGTTAGTTTCAAGCATGCTGGCTATAGATAAATGGCATTTAAGAAATTGTGTTGTGCTCTGCCTCATAGCCAAAGCAGTAGGTAATTCATTTGTTAAGTTGGTGGTTGACTTTGGGTACTGCTATAAATGTTATGATTGAGCAGAGGGAAATCATTACCCTTGAAAATATCTCCAGGGTGCCTAGGTGGCTCAGTCAGTTAAATGTTCAACTTTGCCTCAGGTTATGATCTTACAGCTCCTGAGTTCAAGACCAGTAGGGCTCTGTGCTGACAGCTCAAAGCCTGGAACCTGCTTTCCATTCTTTGTCTCCTTCTTTCTCTCTTCCCCTCCCCCCTCACACTCTGTCTCTCTCTCTCAAAAATAAACATTATTTTTTTTTAATTAAAACAAATCTGTAGAAGAGGATTCATCTGTTTTTGTAATCTTGAAGGACTGATCTCATTTATAATTTTAACTAGTAGCTATTTCCCAAAAATTCTATGAAGAACTAAATCCCGTGATGATTTCTTCACTTCCTGATAAAGACTGCTTGTACGTGCTACAGTGCAAATGTCTTAAAACAGTTTTGCCTAAAATAATGTTTTTAGTTCTTTCATGAAAGGTGCCGGCAGAGCTTTCAGATATCACAATCTCCATGCTTACCGCTTCTTTTACATGACCCCAAGAGTTAAACTGCTACACTGGAGGATTTTTCTTTAAAATTAATTTAACTGAAAATCTCTTCAAATTGTATTGTTGGCTTTGGTGCAGGGCATGAAATAATTTTCCATCATACCCCACCATTCCTCGAAGGTCAGACTTTGAATTGGGCTGTTACTATCTTGCTGCAGAGTTTCTAAGCTACGTTAATTTTGGGTCTGCTGTTGATGGATGGAGCGGTTTGAATTCTGACATGTAGCAGGCTGACTTGAATGACCTGCAGAAGCAGATGTCAGTCTGTTATTTCATGCCCGTTTGTCAGGAAGGAAAAACAGCATCTGTTCAGGCTGTTCTATTCTGGGTTTCCTATGTGGAAGTGAGCAAACGTGTGCTATACTCAATATAGGTTATGGGGGTAGGATGTATATAGTATTTATATAATACACTGATGTGTAAAGGAACACACACACGACATGCACATTAAGAGTCAGATAATATTAAAAGGCTTAAAAACACGTAAATATGTTTACATTTTGGTATTATAAAATATTTTTCTGTGGATACAAACAGAGGTGTGTATCTTTGAAACACAGTAACCCATAAAATTGCTTCATATATAGAGGAGTGTATCCATTGATCATAACTCCTTCATCTTTCTGTGGCTATATATTCTTTCCACTGAGAGCATTGGATATGCCTCAAAATGGTGAAGGTAAGAAAAGAACATATGTGGACCTCAGATAGCAAGGAAAGCAAGACTCTGGAGTTAGAGGCATGAGGCTGGTAGGGAGGAAATGAGAAACCAGAAAAGGTACAGAAGGTCTTGTCCACATCCTGGCAAAGGACCAAGCATACGGTGGGAACAGTCTGATGAACCATCTGATAAAATGAAAGAAAACAAGGTTTCATTGGCAGTGCTTTCGTGAGTGACTTGAAATTATCCTGAGTTAATGAATCACCATGACCTACCGCCATCCAGTCCCAAGGACCCCTTCCCTCCTTAAGAACTTCTTTGACAAAGGGGAACGAATTGCGGAGCATTTGCAGAAACTGCCTGAATTCAGTTCTCTGAAGAGAGATGTGGGAAGAAGAGGGTGTGGACCTGCCCTCTCCATCCCAGCCCAGAACTAGTTTTACCTGCTTTTTTTTTTTTTTTTTTTAAATCTGGGGATTTTGCACAGAGACTAATTTGCAGATACTTTTGTTTTTTGTTTTAATTTAATATTTATTATTTTTGAGAGAGAGACAGAGTGTGAGCAAGGGAGGGACGGAGAGAGAGAGGAAGAAACAGAATCTCTAGTAGGCTCCAGGCTCTGAGCGATTAGCACAGAGTCCTACGTGGGGCTCGAACTCACAGACTGTGAGATCATGACCTGAGCCAAAGTCAGATGCTTAACCGACTGAATCATCTAGGTGCCTCTGTTTGTTTATCAATTTTTATTTTTATTTCTTACTTGTTAAGCTCCTAAGAGTCAGATAATACTAAAAGGCTTAAAATACAAACAGCACTTCTCCAATCCACCCCCTAATCCTTATCCTAGTCCCCAAAGAGAGCTCCTTTCCATTCATTTATCTGTCTCTTCCCGTGTTTACCTCCTTCTAAATAAATGTCTCAATTTATTCATTTTAGTCCTAATCTATGGGCTTCTATTTTAGTGGGTGAGGGTTCAGCTCTCCTATACATCAGCCCCTGCTTCCTCTCTTCCCTCCCTTCTAATTTGTTATTCAGGTTTATATCTTTATGCAGAGTAAATATGTTCTGTAGTTACATTACTTTTATTACACAACCTTTTTTTCACTTGCTTAACTAAAAAAGTTTTCTCAGCGATTCTTTCCATATGCTCTTAAAACTTACCAATTAAAATTTTCATCTACTCATATCTATCAGATAATGTATCAGTTGCGTCTGTCAGGAGCAGACTATATACTTCAAGTTCAATGTGGGTTGATCTTTTCTAGGCCCACTCCAAGGCCACTTTTCTTTTGTTTTCAGACTTTTGTTGTCATCTTGAGAATACCATTTCCCTCTTCTCTGTTTTTGGTCACTTTTCTGGATTTTATGCCTTCTCTCAATTTACTCCCTCATTTTGTTAGGGCACTTTACTGGTCGCATCCTCAGAAAATATGTATTAAGAGGTAGACGTTTTGAAAACTTAAATAGCTGAAAATGTCTTTATTCCTTTCTCAAACTTGATTGATATTTTAGGTATAAAATTCTAGTTTTAAAATAAGTTTATCGGAGATTGTTCAATGCCCTGTCCTACTGTCTTCTAACTTCCTGCTGCCATAGAGAACATGGATGTCATTCTGGTTCCTGTCACTTTGTATAACCTGTTATTCCCCTTCTGGAAACTTCTAGAATTTTCTCTTTGTTTTCATTATTTTGTAATTTCACAAAAATGTGCCTTAACGTGTGTTCATCCGCCTTTATTGAGCAGGACACATGCTTGGAACCTCTTAATTTATGAAGGTTCGGGGTCTTTTAGTAATGGGAAATTTTCTTGAAATATTTCCCTGAATAATTTTTGAGCTCTCTTTTCTTTTGTCTCTCCTTTAGAAACAATCAGAAGTTGGGCCCTCCTGGTTATAGTCCCTAATTTTCTTTTCTTTTCTGTTTTCATATTGCTTTCAAGAAAATTTCCTTAGTTTTATCTTTCTGCCATCTGATTGGATTTTTAAAAAAAAAATTCTGACAATGCAGCATTTTAGTTTTTTACTTATTTATATTTACATAGCAGTCTGTTTTTGTTTCGTAGATACAATACTTTCTCTTATCTTTCTGAGGATTATTTCTTTGTAAAGGTTTTCTTTTGTTCCCTAGATTGTTTCTATTTTCTTGGAGTTCTTTTTTAGCAGTCCATTTCAGTCCCTGCTGTCCAGTTTTCCCAAATGTGTTACGTTCTTTGACTCCCTGGATTCAAGAGTGAGGCACTAAAAAATTGATTGGCTGGATTTATCTGGTGTAGAGAGGGGCAGGGAACAGTGTTTATGGCGGGGGACCCCCAAGTGGTAGATCTCTTTTTGAGTGCTGTTCGCTTTCTCTAGAGAACCCTCTAATCCCTTGCTTGAGGATATCGTGCTGGCTGGAAGAAATCGGAAGACTGGCAGAAATATGGTCTGGGGGCAGCACTGTTCAGCTTGCCCCCAGCTCAAACTTTTTCTTAATGCTCCTGTTCCATACTCAGGCCCAGCACCTCCGAGGCTAGAGCCACTTCAGCTTAAATACTCCCTACAATAAACTTTCCATCTCCCGCAGAAATGAAACAAGAGTTGTCTCCTGACTCTGCAGGATGGAGAGGGGAATAGAGAGCTCTAGATGCTCCTTCCACAAACTTTCAACCAATCCTCCTACGTTTAGTCTTTTTAGGATTCTGCAAGGAGAGTCAGCTTTCTTTTCATCCCCTTACAGAAACCTGTTTTGGCTTCATCTGCTCTGCTAAGGCAACTATTACTCTTCCCATGGCTTCCTTTCTTGCAAAGCTTTGTTGACATTTTTCATCCACTGTGATCTTCTTACCTATTTTCCTTTTCCTGGAAGTTTATGCCTTTTTTATTCTTTGATTATTTTTTTTTTATTCTCATTACTTTTGTAGGATTGGGAGAGGAGGCAGAGATAAACACATGTTCAATCTACCATGTTTAACCAGAAGTCTATGAGGCTTTGCTTTTCTAAATATAACACAGTAATGTGACATGTTTCTGTTTTAATATTAACCTTCATGAAAGGATATGATTAAACCACTCTGCTCTCAAGAGCATACCAATAAAGGAGTCTTCAATGACTCTTGAGTCTCACGGGGCTACTGTAAACCCCGGTTTAGAGATTCTTGGTTTGGAATTTTCTATTTGTGGACAAATGGATTTAGCTTCTCCAAAATACATTAGTGTCTTTCTTGCATAAACAACAATGGAAAACTCACAAAGGGGGGAAAATATTCCACTGCAATGTATCTGAGCAGTGGAACTGGTATTTGCAGATTCAGCCAGGGTTGTAGCAGGAGATGCCACTGTGAACTTCATTAGGCTACTGATAAAGGTTCTACGATGTTGTGTAGTATGTTCTCAGATACGAAGAAGGACGAGGTGGAGAAATAAAAGACATGAAAGAATATTGCCTTGCCACCTCCCTGCAAAGGACCACCGTCGCAGGTCACTTGTTCTTCATGGCTTCTATTGAGTGGAGCACAAGCTCACTTATTTCTGTGCCTAAAAATCTAATGAATTGCTTATATACTTCTTTTTTAATTTTTATTCTTATACTTTTTTTATTTTTGTTTCCTTCTCCTCGTTTCAGTAGGACCCACTGAATTTGGTAGATTTCACCAAAATTAAAGCCCATACCCCAAGACCTACTGTTACATGACTTCATTTTTAGACTAGTGTTTTGGAACGTATATATAAAGAGCCTATGTTAGGTGAAATAAATTGGGTCCTACTTCATTCATTCATTGAACAAACATTTGTTTGAATGTCTTTTATGTAGCTGGTGTTGTGCTTTGTGATAAGGCTGTAGGGATGAGGGAATCATTGAAACTTGCTCTCAGAGATAGACAGTTTAGTGAGAAACACACAGTTAATCAGATAAACACAAAACATCAGGTGCCATAATGGATGTTTATTTATGTGACAGACATTGACTATTAAATGCATATTGTGTTTAAGGTATATTAGATGGTAATATACAAACAAGAACTCTTCAAAGGGCTCTAGCCTTTTAAAGTCATTTGAAGGACTGAGGAAAAGAGTGCAAATGAAAGCCTTCACACCATATATCTAGATATTGAAAAGTTACAAGTAAAAAATCAACCTGTTAAATAAGATATTAACAATTTTCAATGCCTAACTGGTCTGATTCCATTCTTGCTTCTTGACAATCCATTCTGTACAAAGCAATCAGACCTTTGAATATACACGGGTTAAATCAATTATCTTCCTAAAATGAAATCAATCCCCTATTAATTTTCCTTTTAAGAAAAACTAAAAACTATCACTGACTGTACTTACACATGTATCTTTCCTTCACATTTATTAATATTTCCATAGAATAAAATTCTCTGCAACTATGATCATTTCATAACTCTTGAAGAGTTATTACTACACTGCCCTCAGGACATAGTGTGTAAGTTTATACTCACACTAATGGTGGACATGAAGGTCATTTCCCCTATACCTGACCTGACACTGGGAATTATTAGCTCTTAAAAAATATTTATCAATTTAACTTATAATAATGACATAACATTGTTTTAGCTTCAGACCTCTGTTAAACAAAGGAAGTGAAAATAATTTCATATGTATTCTTTTATTAATATTCTTGAACAAATTGCCGAAGCCAGTTTTGTTTTTATTTTCTTAATGTTTATTTCTTTTTGAGACAGAGACAGAGCATGAGCAAGGGAGGGGCAGAGACAGGGGGAGACACAGAATCCAAAGTAGGCTCCGGGCTGTCAGCACAGAGCCTGATGCGGGCATTCGGGGCTAAAACCCAGGAGCCGTGAGACCGTGACCTGAGCTGAAGTCCGTCGCTTAACCCACTGAGCCACTCAGGGGCCCCAGCCTAAGCCAATTCTAGTGGTTTCTAATGGGGTATTCACCATTTCATACTATGTTTAAGCACTACTTATGTATTTCAAATTGTTGTCCTTCATGCTAAAAGCATAGTTTTTCAACTTGTTTTCATAGTTTCTTTTAATGTATTAGTTTTGCATCTTAAGCTAATCTGTAAAATCTCTGGCTTGATGAAATCTGTTTTTCACTCTAAATTTTTTTTTAGTGTTTATTTTTGAGAGAGAGAGAGAGCACGAGAGAGAGAGAGCGTGAGCGCGCAAGTAGTGGAGGAGCAGAGAGGAGACACAGGATCTGAAGCTGAACCAGGGTCCAGGCTCTGAGCTGTCAGCACAGAGCCCAACAAGGGGCTCAAACTCATGAGCAGTGAGATCATGACCCGAGTTGAAGTTAGACATTTAACTGACGGAGCCTCTCAGGTGCCTCTGTTTTTCTTCTAAATCATGATATATTTTAAACATTTAGAAAGTACCGTTTTAGTTACCCATGCACATACCCCCCAGATTGAAAACCCAGACACGCATACACACAGGTACATGCACTTTAAACCTTTTTGCTTTGATATATTTTTGTAAAGACAAAAGTTAGGCCTTTAACTTCATCTTCTTTCCAGTAGCTACTGATCTCCATATATTTATTTTTCAGTGGCCACCTTTTCCTACCGATTTGAACTGTCACATTAAGTTCTTTTCTATATTCATACATAAATTCTTTTATGTATTCAAATGTTTTTTTTCACATTATTTTGTTCCATTGATCTACCTGTTTCAAACCAGAACCCCACTGTTTTAACTACATAACTGTAGATATTTTGTTTTTTTTTTATTTTTATTTTTTTTTAAATGTTTTATTTATTTCTAGGAGACAGAGAGAGAGACAGCGTGAGCAGGGGAGGGTCAGAGAGAGGGAGTCACAGACTGAAACAGGCTCCAGGCTCTGAGCTGGCAGTCAGCACAGAGCCCGATGCAGGGCTCGAACCCACAAACCGTGAGATCATGACCTAAGCGAAAGTCGGGCGCTTAACCGACTAAGCCACCCAGGCGCCGCTGTAGATATTTTAATACCTACTACACCAACTCCTCCATATTTACTTTCCCCTCCAAAATTTCTAGCTAACCTCCTATTGTTATTTTTCAGATGAACTTTAGAATCATTACATTAAATTCTACCCCCACACCAAAGAACCTTGGGATTTTTAGTATAATTGTGTCAGATTTATAGATTAATTCAGCTGAAGTTAGTAGCTTCATAGTTGTATATCTTTCCATGTAGCTATGAACATGGCTTTGTATCTATTTACATCTTCTTTTATGTTTCACTGTAAAATGTTGCAGTTTTCACCATATAGATATCATGAAGTTCTTAATAAATATATTTTTAATAATTATATCCTCTAATTCCCATCGTGAATGGGATACCACCATTGTTTTTTCTAACTGATTATTGCTGGCATATGGGAAAGCCATTGATGTTTTTCATTATTTACTGAATTTTATAATTTGCCACATTGCTGAATAGGTTTAGTTTTTATAACTTTTTAATTGATTCTTTTAAATTTATCAGGCAATGATTACATCATTAGCAAACAATGATACTTTTGCCTCTTTTTTTCCAACATACATACTTTCTAATTATTTCTTATTGCTTTGGCTACAACTTCCAAAACAAGGTCAAATATTAGTAATAATAACAACAAAAGCAAGCATGCTTGTCTCATGTTTGTTTCCAGGGTTTCACCATTAAGTTTGATATTAGCTGTTAGTTTTCAATAGGCATCTTTTATTAAGTTGAGGATATATTCTCTTCCAGTTTTTTGTTAGTAAGTTTAGTTTGAAGATATTAAATTTGAGGAGCCTGGAAATATCTAATTGCAGATATCAAGGTAATGAAAGAGATCTGGCCAGGATTTTGATTATTATATCTGAGAATGGAATTATCAGGGTAGAAGTGAAGTTAGAGGAACAAATCAACTCTTTTATGGAAAGTGTATAAAGATGGTGAAGAAAAATCAAATAGGATGAGGAGTGAAAATAAGCTACTCAATTTCATCTGTAGCCATTGTGATGATAAGAAGAATTACTAATCCTACTGAGAATAGATGAGTGCCATACATCATAAGGGCAGAAGACAAATTACAAGGGAACTCAAAGAATACATATTCAGAAAATAGAGATGCCAATATAAACAACCCTTGTAAGTAGTTTTATGGTGAAGGATATAGGCTGGTAGCTTCATCAGGAAGAAGAGGCAGAGGAAGAGATAGATAATGTTGACAAAAGGGGAAGAAAGGATTTAAGACCTAGGAGAAGGGGAGTAGTTGGATGGCTATGATGGTAGTTGGAGTAGATGTTCAGTAGTCAGTTGGATACAATCCAGATCATAGAGTGAGAAGTTAGCTTTGAAAAGGAGGAAGGGACACAGGCGGGACTATCCTTCTGACATGAGAGGAAAGGAAAAGTTCTGATTCCAACCCACCATTGCAGGCTTATCATAAGCCTAGGACATCAGCTCCCCTTGCACAACTTAATAGAACACTAGGTCACAGTTCTGCTCATACTTACATTGGTGGGTGGGGCGAGAGGAAGACATAAGGGGAGACAGAGACAGAGACAGACAGACACCACTTTCTAGTCTGAGAATCTGAGTAGCATGCATCTTCCTGAACCTCAGGCAGAAAGTTGAGTATGTAATTAGTAAACAGCTGCAATTCATTTTCCCAGTGGCTTCTATTGGCTTTTGGAAAGAGGACATATCAGTGAACAATATAGTCGTTTGCTAGAGTGCAACATATGTCTATTTCCACTAGTGAAGTTTCTTGGGAACTCTCTACTTTCTCTTTATAATTGTATCTTTGTACACAAAGAGCTTTGCCTGAATTTCTTTTCAGTGAGGAAAAACTTGACAAGATTCCACTGTAATAGAACACCATAGTTTGCAAATTTGGATTTTCTCCTCCACCCATCACCTCAAATTTTTTCCTTTTATGGTGAAACTGATCTTTAATGAGATCACTAAACATATTTTAAAGCGTGGGATAAAAGTTCTAAGATGTTACAAAGGAGAAAGCAGTCACTCTTCATTTCTTCCTCTGTAGTTTCTTTGTCACCCAGCACTGCTCTCAGTGACTCAGGATTTGTTTCTTCCAAGAAGCTCATCCATTGACATTCACAGAGCATGTTGCTCCTGAGTTGTGTGGGTCCTTCCTGTTGGTTGTCCTCAATAGACACTACGAAAGAAACCTGTGTACCCTTCTTACTTGTAGGACTCATACATGCAAATAGATTAACTAGCTCACTGATACAAACTTCTCCGAACACTGCAGCTTTACTTGGAAAATCTGTATCTATAAAATATCTGGGAAAGTATACCAATATTTCTTCTAAATATTACAAAATTAATATTTTAAGTATTAGTGTTGATGAGATTATGACTTTTATAATTAAATGTATATAAATATAATGAGCTGAATTGCTTTCTCCATGCCTGCATTTTTTCCCCAATACAAAATGAACCTAGGCCCATTTCTTAAAATTAAACAAACTCTTCATATGAGCCACTTTGAAGTAAAAACTTCTCAAAATGAAAGACATAGATCTGGTCCCTTTTTTAAGAGGGAAGAAAATGATAATGTTTAAATTTTAGCTCACTAATGAAGCATAATTTCACATAACATATACATTTTCTTTTTATATTATTGACATCATACAGTGTGTGTTTATAAGTGTGTGCGTGTATATATACAATATATATACATATGTGTAGAGAGAGATCTTTGCATCTCGCTTTGATCATGTAACTTTATATTTTGATCATTGTGTATATTATAAAAATGTCAAGATTATTATTTTGATCACTTCATAATGTTCTCTTATAGATGTGTTATAATTTTTTTATTCTTGTTTCATTGTACATGTTGGGTATTTTAAATATTTTACTTTTAGAAATAATACTTGGATAAATATCACTGCTCTTAATCCATTGTTTTTTTAAGGTGCATGATGTGTGTTGCCAATGCTTTGAAGAAAGGCCATGCCATCCTCGCACCCATCACAGCCACCAACACTGAACAGTGTTTCCTTTATTAAATGAACTACTTCTGGTATACAGAAAAGTCATAGAGATTAATGTAATCAAATCTACACACCCACCACCAGCTAAAGAAATCAAATGTTACAAATAGCCGTGAAGTCCCCGTTATATCTACCTCATTTCCATCATTTCGTGAGCTTGGTTTCATCATTTTTGCATGCATCTCTGTTCTTCAGTGGCACTAGAATTTCTCAAACAGTTACTAATGCAACATGTGACAACACAAGATTGTGTTGTTGATTTAATTAGTATTTCTGTGGTTACTTATGAGTTTGAACACATTTCATGGTTTGGGCCACTCATAGTTCTCTGATATGAATTGTCCATCCTTTTTGAAATTGGCCTTTGGTTTTTCCTTGTCAATTTCTGTATCCTTTGTATATTAAGGAGGTCAAACTTTAGACCTGTCTGTGGAAAATATTTTATTTGTTGTCTTTTAATCTTAAGGTGATTTTTGAAATGTAGAAATTAAACTACAACAAAGCTCTTAATCTTTGTATATTAATTTCATCCATTACTTCTCTGCTCATAAAATCCTCTATGCCCAGAATCTATATAATAATATGATTCTTGGGGCACCTTGGTGGCTCAGTCAGTTAAGCCTCCAGTCCTTGGTTTCAGCTCAGGTCATGATCTCACAGTTTGTAAGTTTGACCACCCACATCTGGCTCTGCATGGACAGTGTAAAGGTTGCTTGGGGTCATCTCTCTCCCTTTCTGCCCCACCCCTGCTCATGCGCTCTCTCCCTCTCAAAATAAATATAAATATAAAATAAATATGAATCATATATACACATATATATATATATGTTTCTCTACTAGTTTCGTTAGTTTTGTAAAGCCAGGCATCTGCCTGTGTGCTTAAGTTTTAGGTGGTGATGGTGCAAGAATGAACTTTGACGTGGCTTTGTATATTCTCGTCTTCTAATCATGTGTGAACACTTTGGTTTGAGTAAGAATCATTTCTTACTTTTTCTAATTGCATGTCCAGTACTGGCCCTCCAGGAACACAGAACTTGCTAAGTATGTTTGTTCAATAAGGAAATGACCATTTTATTGATATTTTGCTTGTAGGACCTTGTGAAAACACTTTATGACCCTTTTGAAATCTCACCTGGGGCAGTTTCTTTCTCCCCACATCCTCTTACCTCTTTTGTGTTTCATTATCTTAAGTAGCCTTATGTAATATTGCTTACTTCATGTAAAATAAGCTAGGTTTCTATTTAGAGATGCAAAACATTTTTATTACCAAAAAAAAAAAAAAACACCCAAAATACAAAGTCCAAGAAATAAAGTTACTAGCATATTTATTCCAACCCAAACAGCTTGTGTTGAATGATCCTAATCCCAATTCTGTGCGTAGATTTGTAATTTATATATGGATAGAAAGGATCTCGAGCATTATGACACCTAGGTGAAACAGGAGTGATGGTAGCTAACAAGACAGAGTTGAAGTGTTTTAAGTTATACAACTAACTGGTTTGAAGCTGGAATTTCCTTGGCTTTTATAGCATATTTTTTTCTGGACTCTGAAGCTCTGAATGCTACATCCTGAGTTGTTAAAGAAATTATAAATTTTGAACACATCCAGAGGATGAATTAATATCCCCGAGATAACATCTCATATTGGTGAGCCAGGTTGGTTTCAGAGAGCATCTGGACACAAATGCTTAGGGAGGGAGGTAAAATTCACACCTGAGACAGATACCGGACTCAAGACCGGGCTCCAAGTTTCTCTTTGCCGCCCTCTACCCTTTTGATGGGTGAGACCACCTTTCATTCATCTCAGAAATCTCCCTTTGTGATTTCTCACAGCTGCCCCATGTGGGAACATACACTCAGCAAGACCTCTGATACCTGGATGTATGATTCCAGTTTTAAGTTAGTAACATCCGGTGCCAACTCTTTATTACAGGGTTAAAGCAAACCAAGGAAAACAGAAGTAAAAACCCATGTTACCTCTCTCTCTGGGGAATGTTTCTTTATTGCCTAGCGACCCTCTTCTCCCAAAGAAATTACATTAAAAATACATTTAAATAGCAATGAGACTGCAATTCGTACTGATAATGACCAGGAAATTAAAAGTTAAGCCTGTCTCTCTATCCTTAACTGGCACTGTTCTGGCTTTTCCCCTGCCAGTGTATGAGTTAACAGTGAGATACCAGCTAAACTTTGTACTTTCTGACTGGTGTTCACTTATGTCACCACTTCGTTGAAACAGGACTTCAAAACATCACTAATGAGGGGGTGTTCCTGGTTAAAAATGTGGTGGCAGATCCATTCTTTAAATATGGTTTCATCCTAATTTGCTGTTTCTGTTTCTACTTGTAAGGATAGGGTTTGCTGGAACCCAGTACCCTGAAAGATACTGAGGAACACCTAAAATCATTTGACAATGTAGAAAAAAGTAAAATTGTCTCTAGTCACTTTATGCCAAGGTGAAATTGACATTTGAAATGTTTTATAATTAATTTTGTTTGTTATAGAGAAACAATGTGGGTGAAGTAAGATTCCCAGATAAAACCTGTTTCTTCTGAGAGTAGGATCCCCCTCCCCAAAATGATCAAACTTATTTCCAGTTTTCTTTCTTACCATACAAAGGGCTTTGGGGATGTGGAATTCTTTCTGGGGACTTTCATTTGTCTTGATTTTCTTGCTAAATGTAAACTGTTTCAAAGGAGGTTGAAATTAGACTAACATTTTCCAAAGTGTCTACCTTTCTGTCTCACTGAAGAAAACCTCTGGAATTTTTTTCACTCTGCAGAAATATCATGACACCTGTCTGGACCAATTAGAGAGAGAGAGTGGTTAAGACTCTGCAATAGAAATGATGGATGGGCTGGGGATGATTTTAGTGACTCATTAGCCAAATGCTACAAAGATATAAAAGTTTTCATGGTTTTTATTTTCATTTACATCAAGAGCCTGCTTAAACCGGTACCATTCTCTCCATTACCTCTTTCTTGTGCGGTTGAAAGAAACTATCTGTTCAAACCACCCGGCACACCTCACATTTAGTATGCGACCTGTCTTGTTGCCAGTGCTGTTTTAGTTATTCCAATCATATTTCTAACTATAGGATTTCTAAGCTGGAGGAGGAAAGCAGGAATTTAAGTATGCCTTAAATTCAACTCTTTATGTCCATCTCCAAGCACAAGTGATGGACACACTCTGGGTTTTTTTTTTTCTATACATTTCTTTCCTCCCTCCCTCCCTCCCTCCCTCCCTCCCTCCCTTCCTTCCTTCTCTTTCTTTCTTTCTTCCTTTCTTTCCTCTCTTTTCTCTCTTTCTTTCTTTCTTTACTTCATATCAACTTATGGCATTTGGGTTTGCTTTTGTCTTTTTTACTCTCACCCAGCCTCCATCTTCTCATTCCCTCCCAGGCTCAATCCTGTGGCAGGTGCATCTTTCTTTGGTGCCTTGGAAAACACTACACCTTTATTCATAAAACTCCACACTATCATAAATGAAATTTTGATTTGAGTGTAGAGGTTGTCCTGCTTATAATATGAATCATAAACGCCAGCAATGCAATTTTAAGAAGCTGATTTTTTTTTTCCAAGAAGGAAAGAAAATAAAATCTCTGAATCTGCCAGTCAGACCACCCTCCCTACTTACTTACTCTGAACAAAGGCTAGGCAATCTCAATCCTTCTGAATACTGTATGAAATTCCAGGCAACATACAGAGCATGTATGGAAACAGAATGTGCAGCAGGAGATGGATTGCACCTCTTGCAGTATTTACGTATCAGCAGCCTTGTTTGCGCACACACACATACGGCACACGGGAGGTGGTAGAAATGGCTGGCTGTTGGTACAGATTTATATTTCCCATCACTGCTCTCTATCCTTTGGGATCAACTTTGTCACGGGAACACCGGCGGGGGTTTATTACAGTGTGTGACAGCAGGTGTGGGGCTGTGTGCACATTGTAGATTCATTGTCCTCCTGGATCAGGATTTATACAGTCACACACCCCTTCTTTCCAAGAGCTTCCTTGGTGCGTGGATGCTTGTGTGTTTTACAGGACTGGGTCCTGCACAATGCTTCTTGAGTCAGTGACCACATCCTGCACATCTCATCTAGGACTGGGAGTGCATTCGAAAAGATTTGGTTTGAAATGCTTGGTGATTTTCTCTTTAAAATTTAGATTCTTTCAGGGACACAAATGCAACTTCAAGAAAGAGGCAGACTCCCCATGCATCAGGAAGTCTAGAGATGTACTGGTATGAATCAGAACAGTTAAAATAGACACAATATTCTCTAACACCATCAGTTTAGTCAAATCAGTGTTAATTTATTGAGTATCTACTGCAGGCAAAGCAGGCCTAGTAAATGGTCCTAGAAGAAGCACAAGAGGGTTTCTAGAATTGAAAAAAATTCAACTTCTCAGGATTCGTACAGTATAATTCCTTTCCCATCCTCCTAGCCCCATTGTTTTCTGATGAAGAAATCTTGTTTAGTATCAAATATAAGGTCATTTGGGCGAGTGGTCTTTCTGGCAGACTCTTTTTCCAAGACTGAAAAATAGAGATGCTTTATAAAGGGATGCCTTTTCTCTAAACAGATCCATAAATTTGAACCCCAGAAATCATCTAATTTTTTATAGCTGCTTAAGAGAAGAATTAAACATACACATTTGTGTGGGAAATTGGAGTAAAGATCATTTTTATGAGATTATACCACAGTGATATGTTTGGTAATAAAACAAATTTAAAATTTGCTTTTCTTATTCCCAGATATGTAGCAAGGTAGAAAGAATGCAGGGCAGGTGGAAAGAAGAGATGAAAACTCTAGGAAAAAAGCACCACTGGCAGCAAGGGGCAGGAGACTATTTCTTGGTGACCATAAAGCCTAGATTTTGTAGGTGGATCTATTATATGTCACCTAATTCTTTCTAATGAAGGCCATTCATCAAATGAATGTCTAAATGTAACTTGATTTTCTTATGTTTGTAAGCATTTCCATATAAATAGATTTATAAATCGGAATGCATATCTTCATTTTAGATGGGAAAATTGGAGTACAAATTCCCTACATAAATTTGCATTTCAAGGTAGAAGCCTTCTGTGTGGGGAAACAAATGGATTCAAGGAAACCAGAGCAATGGTGTTTTCTTTTATGGCTTTGCTTAGGTCGATGATTCCTGTCCAACTGCTTCCTTCCTGTGTGTAGGAGACATACAAATATCCTTGCCCAACACGAGGATTAACTACCCAGGAGAGCCTTCCAGAATCCCACACTTGCAGGAGAATTGAGGCTGGTTCTGTTACATTTAAACTTCATTAAGCATGAACACATTGAGCTGGACAGGTGTGAGCTATACTCTCAGTGTGAGAGGTGTGCCTTCTCATTGGTGACATGTTTGTTTATATTTTGAATTAAATTAAAAAAAAAACAACCCACAAACATGACCGGCTTTCTAAAAACTGAAGCATTCTAAAATTTTAGCAGACTTTGCATGCCTGATTTACAAATGGTGCAGATCTATCTGTGGCTGAATTAAGTAAATAAAAAGCATGGCACATGTTTTTCATAACTCCTCATATACATTGTATTTGAACTACTTCGGAATCCAAGACATTTTTCTCAGACACCTAAGACCAAAATCACTTTTTTATTCCTAGAGTGTATAGAATAGCCACTGGAAATGTGGTAATAGGAAAGCTGAAATTTTTCCATGCTCTGAGCTCATGAAAATGGGGCCATAATCGACATTATTTGCCAACTTTCTCCATTAGCATTCAGTACGTCAGTCATCTGTCCTGGACGTGTACGAGTGGATGCGATTGGATCTGGGAAAAGATGAAATGTCTTTGAGCATGAGGCAGCATCTGGCCTCACTACCTGGAGTAAGAGATCAGGGAACGCTGAGGCACATTAACAGCCAGGGACTTCTGACGGTGACCTCCTACAAAATTGGATCAGGTTATTCCCTAGCAGTTATATTAAGCTTACATATATGATGAAATGTACTTGTGAAATAGCCGGCATATTTGACTGCTTTCTTTCTTTCCTTTATTTATTTATTATTTTTTTTTTACTGGGGGGATAGATTCTTTATTATCTGCTGAACTCATTTTACTCTGTCAATATTCTATAGCAAAATGATGGACATTCTATAATTTTGACTTTTATATTAATTCATAATTTTGTTTTTTGTTTTTTGTATTAAATTTTTTTTAATGTTTTATTTGTTTCTAGGAGAGAGAGAGAGAGAGAGAGAGAGAGACAGCGTGAGCAGGGGAGGGTCAGAGAGAGAGGGAGTCACAGATTGAAACAGGCTCCAGGCTCTGAGCTGGCAGTCAGCACAGAGCCCGACGCGGAGCTCGAACCCACGAACCATGAGATCATGACCTAAGCGAAAGTCGGACGCTTAACCGACTAAGCCACCCAGGCGCCTCTTAATTCATAATTTTGAAGGCTCTACCTGAGGGCCGCTTTCTCTAGCCCAGACTTTCTTCACCTCCCCCCTGCTCCTGACTTGGGTCTCCGGCTGTCCCATCCAGCAGCTAAGCTTAGGACAGCTGCGTCTCTCTCAGTGCCTTTGCATACTGCACGCCTCTTTTCATATTAAACCCATGATAATGGCAATGCAATTCAGATTTATAGCTGGAAATCAGCCTATTTGTAATATAAAACATAAACATAGCATTTGAGAAGGCTAAAGAATTTTCTTCCCCCGTGCTCTATATTTTTCTTTTCTCGGAACTTCATGACTCGAGTCCCAAACAAGTACTCCTTTAAAAATTTTCCAGCCCCATGTAAGATAATTGATAATCGTGTTTAAGCAGCATCTAATATCAGCCAGCATAGTGCAAAGTGAGCCATCCTAGGATATGAGCTTAAAAAATTGCATTAACACTTAGACAAAATGAAATTTTTATACTTGATTTGCTCATGGTCGGACGGATGCAACTAAACACAATCTGAGCTGTCACTTTGCAAAGGGGAAAAAAATATGCAACTTTGGAATGTTTCAAATGAGCCCAATATTAGATTCTATAACTCAGAGTGACACGGGAAATACTATTTGCAACATGATTGGTTCATTAATATTTGGTAATTGTAGTACATCATTTTAAGGGGGAAATAAAATGCAAACAAATGTTTGCTGCTCCCAGTCAGTCACTGCTCCTCACCTGCCACAGCCAGGAAAGGTTTAGGAGCTAAAGGGTCCGTGGATTGGGAAGGTTATATTTCCCCTCCCCGTTTTCATTTTGGAAGAATAATTTTCATCATAAACCAACATGTCAGACAAAGCATCTACATTTTAAAAAAATATTATTTCACGATTTTCCACATGCACATTTGATGTAAACCCTGGAGGTGTATTCCCTGAGTACCTATTAGCTCCATTTTAGGGAAATTACATTAAATTATTAGTGACAAATTTACTTGTCTGCCAATGTATTTTTCTGGAATTTTACTACAACATCAATACTTGGCTGTTTTATATGGGCCCTCATTTACCTGTCTTTGAAGGCAGCCACCCCTTGGGGAGCCCTGTCTGTCACTAACAGAAGCTGGAACGAATCTTTAAGTTTAACATTTGCAGTTTTGAACTAGATGGAAAAATATGTTGCACTTTAAAAATGTAACACGCCCTTCTGAATTTTACAATTAGGCAACCTTGTTTTGTAATCCATTGTCTCATGTTTTAGACAGGGATGAAACAACATGGATCATCGGGTATGGAGCACGAACAGTGGACACTGTCTTTAAGGGTAAAATATGTCTACCAGGGACCGTCAGCCAAAGGGGGATAGCTGGTCATGCACTTCTTGTGTTTATGTTGGGGAAATGAGTGCAGAGAGGATTTACCTTAATTTAGACAAGACTTAGTTTTCAGGAGTGCCCGTAGTGTGTTGGGAGCTGCCAAGAACGATGGAAACCTCTGGGTGAGGAAGGGGGAAAGTGAGGGGTCATCAGATGCAAGCAGAAACCTCAGAAGAAAGGGAACTGAATGATGAAGATCCAGCTCTTTGTTATGATTGATTTTCTTATTTCAAGTAAATATTAATGTTGAAACCTAATTCAATATTCCTTTCTTTCAGAGAACTCTCTGAATTCTGTTAGCTTCAGACCCCACAAAATCTGGACCTGTTACTAAAATGGATTGTGATTTTTCTTTGCATTCTCATTTATGAACAGAGTTCTGGTAATCAGAAGCCATTTGTCTAAAGCATGGAACAAAAGTTACATCTCAAACTGTAGGGTAATGTGGAATGAAGGTGTAAGACCAGTGAGCATGGAGTACAAAGAAGGCTTGAAACAGAAGCAAGGGAGAAATGCAGCAGAATGAAGAGTGAAAGTCCCATGGAGGAGTCTGTGCATCTCTCCAGTTTCCCTTCAACACAGAATTCTCCTCCATTAGAGTTTACTGAAGTGATGCTTGGCTCTGATAACACTGAAGATCTTCCTATCCTATATGTATCTGGTTCTCTGCTTTGTATATCATTTTATCTTTGAGACTTCTAAGTACCTTAGTAGATGACTTCAGTTCATTTTTAGCTGAGCACCTGTGGTCTTCAAGATGAACAAGAAAGTCCCGTCTGTGTCTTGGCTTTACCAAAACTAGGCACTTTATTAATTATTGTAGATACTTAACTTGGAGTGGAGAATTGTTCAGACATGCTTTGTTCCTAAATTCTCAGGAATCATTTTCTTGTGTGCAGCTCCACATGGTTCAAACCCTCCCTTTAGCTCTTCCTCCCCATCCTTGACTAGCCAGAACCCTCCATTTTCTAAAGGCCTTTTTCTTCCCTCACTGAATAAAACAACCATTTAGATCAAATTAATGAGAATATCTGTTTCAACTGACCTAAATTCATCCTCTTTGATGGCTTGGGAGGTTTGACCTTAATTAAACCTCTATTTTGCCAGAGAAAGAGCCTGCTGGAGGGGAAGACCATATGAATTTCTACTTCCCCTGAAGGTGGAATATTTGTAGCACCTGGGAACAAATTGTTAACGAAATATTTGTTTTATCTAGTAGTACTCTGTCAAAACCTAGAAATTTGGCAGTTTGGCAAGTCTAAATGGGAAAGAATAGAGGCAAACACCACAGATGGGAGACCATACTCTTGAAGGAGAGGTCAGTGCTCTCGAAGGAGGCAGAAGAGGTGACGATTCAGAGGACACACAGAATTTGTGGGCTGTATGAAGAGAGGATTTCCTTCCTTTCCTTACTTTACCATGGTCTTTGATGCTAGAAAATGAAAATTCATTATTATATTCAATTATCACGACCGCCTATAAGGTAGATACTATGATCTTTATTTCCCCTGCCCCCACCCCGAGGAAGCCAAGGTGTGGGGTGCTGCAACAATTTGCTTAAAGTTGTCTAAGGCTCCCACTGGGATGCCCACTGATTTGTGCTTCCCTCAAGGATAGGGTCTGTTTCTTCTCTGCTCAGTCACCTTCTTCTTATCTATTAATTCTGAATGTTGATCACTTTGAAAATGTTTACTCTTAATTCTTCAGCTAATTTTAGAATCTCTGAGCAATACCTTATGGGCTTTGAATATATTATCAAAAGTTGAATAAAGAGAAGTTAGTAAACAAAGATGAATTTCAGTCACTTTGGTCCCTAAGGCACTGCCTTAACTTAAGAGGAAATGATCAGTGATGAAATTGGGGAGGAAGAGGCAATCCTGCAGAAAGCTGGACAAATCTATGCATGCTGTTTCAAGCTGCATCATCCCTAGCAGTAAAGCACTATGGGTTCACATTCATTCCAACCAGACTTGATTCAAAGAAAATGTTTAGAAATGTTAGGCTGTCCTAACAGTTGAGACACTCTTGCTAACATCTCCTACATCTCCACCCCTGATGGCTACTGAAGCTTTGCGATTACTTAAACCAAACAAAAAATTTGCAAAGAAGATTTGGGTTGGGCAGTGACAGCCACCTACTGGAAATGTTGTCAAAGCCTTTGAGTTGTGTTTTTCATTTATTGCCCTAAGAACAATATTTAAGTTTCTTTGACACTTGAAATCAGTGCCTCCATTTATAAATCCCAAGCCAAGAAACAGATGTGTGCTGTTACACTTGTGCATTTGTTCTTCAGATGCTACCAAATTAGAATATTCTCTCTGCCCCCTCTAGTATCTTGGGTGCTTCCCACTTACTGAATGCAGTTGTAGTTCTAGGACTGTCATGGCAGCTTGTGAGCTAAGTTAATTAGATGGATAATGACTAAGTATTATTAAAGCCCACGAGTGTACGAGGTATTTTGGAGGTACAGAAGAAATGGAGCCATGCTCCTAAATACAGTCTGAAAAGCAACTAACGGTAAGGTTTATAGGGCATGATATGGTGGAAAATTGAGATTTGGGATACAAACTGTTGTGGATACTCACAGAAACTGTGTAGGGACCAGGGACAGTTTCATGGGTGCATGTGGTGGGGTGTTGGGCGCTCAGGGGTTAGTAGGCAGGAAATGGCCCAGAACATTCCTGGTGGGAGGCCAGGTGAGGCAGGAACTGGGAATATCCTCTCTTTTATACCATATCAGGAAGAAGTATAAATAGTTGAATAGAAAAGCAGAGAACTCTATACACTTTATAAGCTATTGATCGTGAGCCATTGAAAGAATATTGAGTTCAGAAGAGCTAATACTATTGATTGAAATGCCAAGAACTTTACAGACCTGTAATTGTATTTTCCCTGTGCTTCTCCTTTTTATTCATTTTTGTATAGCTTTGAGTAGAATTTTGAATGTGTCCTTGTCTTGAACCTTTGCATAAGACACCTTTTATATTTAACTTTGCTTAGCTTACCATTTTAAATATCTGTTGATATGGAGCTAGTCAGTGTCTTCATACACCAGAACATTCCTGATTTAAAATTTGCTCTGGGGCGCCTGCATGGGTCTGTCAGTTGAGCATCCAACTTCGGCTCAAGTAATGATCTCATAGTTCGGGGGTTCGAGCCCCAGAGTCAGGTCTTAGAGGCTGCTTTGGATTCTGTGTCTCCCTCTCTTGTGGCCCCTCCCCTGCTCATGCTCTGTCTCTTCCTCTCCCTCTCAAAACTAAGTATTAAATTTTTTAAAAATATGCTCTTCTTTTCTTCCTCATAAACGCCAAATTATTCATGGCAGTCACCTGTGACAGGTCATGGTCCTGTTACCCTCCTGCTTCATGTCACATCCTGGGCCAGTATTCTAGTTCAGAAGGTGTGATCTAAACTACTGAGAGAAAGCAACAAGAGTTGCGTGAAGGTGTGGGGGGCAGGATTGAGTCACTTGCACCAAAGATAGAAGGGGTCCACCTCAAATCTTTGGGGTCAGCCTTAGTTTGGGGGCTCTGCTTCATCTTCCAAGATTGAGCGGAACTCATTTTCCCTTTTAAAAATTTCAAAACTATTTCCATCAAGAGGAGTCTGTCTCAGGTATAAAATAAGGGCATGGGGTTCCTATCCTCTCTCCATAGTTTGAAATATACAGATGAATCTCTTAAAAGTGCTTCTTGGTTCTTTAATCCTCTTGTGAAAAGTAAGATATCCAGTTTTGTATATGGACTCTATCATTGTAAGCGATGTAACTTTGGTTGAGTAACCAGGTTCTTTGAGCCTCTGAGCATTGTCTATAAACAGAGAATTATAATAATCCTCTACTCTATAAGCTTATGATTTTAAAAAGTACATAAAAATGTAAAGAAACTGGCAGAGTGGTACTAGAAGATACTTCTCTCCTTGTGTTTGCAACTAGATTGTCTTCTGGTCCCAGGATGCGGTGGATGTAATTTGGTGAAGAATCACCAGTAGGTATTGAAGAGCACCAGTAGACAGTGATGGTGATCTTACTTCTGATAGCCTGGGGTTCTCAGACAACTTAGCTTTGAGGAACTGCCCTAAATATGGAATACTATGATGATGATCATTACTGATTGACATATAGACACCAGACACCACTGCTAGTGTCTCCTTGTAACAAATTCATTTGCCAGGCAAAAGAAAACCCTGTGAGTTGCATGGATTTCTGTTATGAGTGGTATGGTGGCACTTGAACATTAGTTAATGACTTAGAAAGGAGTGGCTCAATTGCCTTGTAGGCCAATGGGAGAGTCAAGAGAAGTTTACAGGCAGCACTGCCTTGGGAGTCAAAGAGAAATGACAAGGACGTTATTTAAGACACCCAAGTGAGACTATGTGAGTGGAGTGGGTAGCATCTGGGTAACTGAAGGAAGTGCTGTCATTCTCTCAGAAAATATGTCACTTCTAATGATTTGAGTGAGATTTTTTTAAGCAGGGTAATATTTTGGAGTCCTCTCTATGGTATATTCTTTTATAAGAGGATTTCCTATAAAGAAGGTTTCTTCAGTGATTTTCTCCTGGAAAAACAGTTCTAACAAAGACTATGCATTTAACTAATAATAGCTCCGATGATTGTATCTGTTTTTCTAGAAATTTTAATAAACAATTTTTTTCAAGCATCTCCATCTCATATATAAATCCCTATTAAGTAAATTGCAGATTTATCTTACCAGATAAAAGCATCGAAAGAGATGGTCAGTTTCTTGGTACTGTTTCTTTGTATGTTTTTAAAATGTATCCTCTAGAACACTGAAATGATTGAAGATGATGTATTTAGAATACAAATAATTATATTGTAAGTATGTACACACCACATTTACCTGCACGGTCCCTAGTGTGTATTTCAGTGACTTCTGGAAGAACTCACATCTTGTATTGGTCTGAAATATTCTGTACCTTTTATTTGCCCTCTGCTGTTTCCCTCGCCTCACTGTCAGTGCTTGATGAGGAATCAGCCGCCCGAGTGGTCGGCAGCTAGTTTCCCACATTATAAGCAGCCCATCATATAAATTACAGCTGATGTTAGAGCCCATTTCTTCTAGTTGTAAGGGTTACTCACATTCCAAAATGGTGGGGGGCTACGTTTTGAGATGAAACAACTTTTCCATGCATTTGCTGTTTACAAACTCATCTGTACTTAATTTTTAATTTCAGCTCAAGATGGAGGGTTTATGATTAATACAGTTGATGCAGAAAATGGCCGAGTGCTTGGCTCCTTTTAAATATATCATGCTCAGTGCACACAGACTCTGAGCATCAGTTAGAGAGAAGTGACAGCCAACTTGACCTTTCTCTCTGAAATGCATGTGGAAAAAGGGAATTAGCTTGCTACAGTAGTACTTGAACTTGCTCTAACTTATCACTTTCTTTTTAGAAGGAGGAATGCACGTTAGAAATGCAAAGTCTCCTTCAGGCCTCATGTTGTTTAAAATGAAACTAAAATTCCTCATAATATTAAATCAAATGTGTCTTTCAAAAGAATTTACTAAGGTGATCAGATAATAAATATCATCCAAGTTTTCTCTTTTTTTTTTTTAACAAACCAATATTTACATTTAGTGTTGAAATGCACTGTGTGTGTGTGTGTGTGTGTGCGCGCGCTGAATTTTGCAATGGCTATTGAGCTTCCCCAGGAGAACGTATGAACAATAGGTCCACTAGTGAGGTACGAGTTATAAAAGCTTTTAAATTGGCTTCCATGTAACTGGAAACCAAATAAATGGCTATGGATAATGCAAAAGGAGACATAGGAGGGTTTTTTTTTCCATAGTTGCCAATTACAGCTATTAGAAGATATAGTATGCTCTCCCTATACCTGAAATAACTGTGATTGACAAGGGCCTCAGCCAATCGTAGTGTTTCCTTGTCAGCTGGCATTAGCCTGTGATCAATTACCATGATATTAGAGTAACTTGAATGGAGAGTAAAAACACACTGTTAACCAAAAGCTCTTCAGGTAAATATACCATATAAAGAAATATATCTTCTCTGACCTCTCTGACATTTTCAAACTGTTTAGAAGCTGAAGTTAATTCTTCCTGATGGCCTTTCATCTTTAGTTGACAACAGAGAGCCCCAGAGTGGTGACAGCTCTTGTCAAGTGGGACCGTCTTATCAAAAACAATACCCTCCAGATCTTTCAGTCCAAATATTCTAATCTAAAATAATTGCATTTAAAATTTCATGTAGCTTTTATGTCTCCCTGAACCATCCTGATCTGAAACCACATGAATCTCTTCCTGCAACCCACTTTAAGCTTCGAATTTTCAATGTTGCTAGTTTAAAAATGCGTTATAGGGGTAACATGTGAGCCTTGAGATTATAAAACTAGCTGGAGTGAATGGCTACAATTTGTTCAGCTATGTCTTTTATTTGTTTCTCTACACTTGGAAGGTGTTTCTGTAAGTGTCAGTCCTGAACTGTTTTTGCATCATTGTACTTTGTGTGCTTAACCCAAGCAGTTTAAAATCTTGGAAAGACAGCAGAGATCCTGGATTTGACTTTGAGGTAATGTCAATCATTTTCTGAATATTTAGATTTTTAACACTTCATTTTAGATCTATCTTTTGACCTCAATTCACTTTGTGATTTGGAAGAACCTGTAATTGACATGTAATTGTAAGCAGCTAGTGGTTGTATCCCTTCTCTGTGTGCTGGATCCCAAGTTATTTGTAGAAGGACTTCACTGGTTTATAGATTTGAAGGCAACTCATCACCTGTTACCGGTTCTGTTGAGGCAGGTACCAGTATTACAAAGGAATAATTTGGGGTTCAGAAATGTATGTTTGTTTGTTTCTTCCTTCGTTCGTTCGTTCCTTCCTTCCTTCTGCAGAATCATGCCACAGACATGTGCTTTTCCTATCCTCATGAGACCTAGAGTCCTTTCTCCAGTCCCTGACAAGCCCTATCACAGGCATCATCTCCAACCATTCTTGTCCTGGTCTTACCCCCAGCACTTGTCCTGGGACACATATGTTCTCTTCACCCATTCCTTTCTTTCCCTCCATCCTTTCTCTAGCTCAGCTCCTGTACTGTGTCCCTGCTTGTGTCATTTTTTTTTTTTTTTTTTTTTTTTTTTTTTAGCTTTGCCCCTTGAATAAGTTATTTGGTTGGGTTTGTTCCAAGAGAGGGTGACATTTCATACTGGAAGAAAATGTTACTCTACTCAAACTGGTTTTCATTGTTAAAACATAACAGACTCACTTCACATTTACACGGGAAAGGCAAGGCTACCCACCTTTCTCCTGTAGATTTAAGGTTCCAGATTTAAGCAAAAAGAACTGAGAAATAAGATCCTTTAACATCTTCTCTGATACAAGTCCTGAGAGAAAACAATAAAAGTGAAAACATTCGTTCGCTTTCAGTGTTCGTTTTTCTCTTAGATATATGGTACCCGTAGAATATTTTTATTTTTCACTTTAAGCTTTTACTCAAGGAAAAAAAAAAAAAGAAAAAAGGGAGCCAAATGGTGTTTACATCTTTCACAAAACCAGAATGAAAAGGAAATAGTATGTTCAAAATAAGAGGATCTCTTTTAGAGCTGGAAGCTTCTCCACTCTTGGGAAAATTCTGTTCAGAATCTGAGTTGCATTTCCCCATCACATGTAAGCTCCTGGCTTGTATTTCCAAAATGACTGGCTGACCAGTCAGATACGTTCCTGACGTGACAGAGGCCCCTTAGCAACTTGACTTTCCTCCCTGTGCGTCATGTATGTTTACATGGGAATCATCCCTGTCCTTCCTGCCTCCCGTACCACTCCTTTTCCTTTTTTTATTTTTTGTCATAAAGCATGCCTAATCTTTTCTTTCTAGGCAAAAATATTACTAAGGATATTATAAAAACCTTAAAATTTAGTTATTCGTTTCAGGCAGTGTAAGACACAGGTCTTAGAAAGCCCAGATTCATTATATAGCTTGATCTTTGGATCTAAAGAAAAGTTCTAATAGAAAACAGCAGTGTGCAGAGGGTGTCAAAGAGGTTAGGGCTCAGGTCCCAGAGGCTGATTTTATGCGGACATTAGTGCTGTGACTGCACCCTCCCAACTCCCACCACAGTGACAGGACTTGGTCCTGCACTGTTTCTGCAAGATTAATGGGCTTAGCGTTGTTTACACAATACTGCTCACAGGATGTACAAATGCAGACACCAGTCCTGAACACCACGCCCAGTTAAACGGAGCACAAAATCTCCATAGATGGTTTCTACAAAAACACTGAAAGTAGCTATCATCCACCATTCAGGAGCCCCATGGGATATCACATGGCACCCAGAGGTTATTTTTAGGGAGACTCACCACTCCTGCACCTAGGCGCTTCCTTTACTGTCATATAAATAAAAAGTCACTTTCATCCTCAAATGACCAAACTGCAGCCAACCCACTTCTAGAAACTTCCACCTGTTTTCCTCAAAATTGTACTGCTTTGTGCTGCTCCTGCACCAGGATCCTTGTGATTCTTGCCATCCTGCCTTACTTCAGAAGAACAAACGCAGAAACTAAAAATGCACCAGACTCTTCTTATGTAAATGAAGAGATGATGAATCAGCGACTCTTTATTACTATTTTACCCAGAGGCTTATCTCTTTTTTCAGTGTTAAGCAAAATTCTGAATGGAAGACCTGATCCTGAGTGGATCAGAGTTTAGGGAAAGAAATTCTTGATGTCCCATAGGAGCCTTGTCTTCCCCAAATGAAGATGCAGATAGAAAGGTTCTGGTGAAATTGTTTTGACCCATAGATGACCCCAAAAGTTTGGATTTGGGTCTTCTTTTCTTTTCTTTTCTTTTCTTTTCTTTCTTTTCTTTTCTTTCTTTCTTTTTTTTTTATTTCTAAGAGAGAGACAGACAGACAGCATGAGCAGGGGAGGGCCAGAGAAAGAGGGGTCACAGAATCTGAAGCAGGTTCCAGGCTCTGAGCTAGCTGTCAGCACAGAGCTGACATGGGGCTCAAACACACGAACTGTGAGATCATGACCTGAGCTGAAGTCAGACGCTTAACTAACTGAGCCACCCAGGTGTCCCTGGATTTGGGTTTTCTATGTAACAGCAATATCACTAGTAATCACCTGAAAACTAGATTTGGATTTTCACGAATGTAAGTGAAGATTCACTTTCTCTTTCATTTTTTCAAAATGAATTTCTCACAATCTAATAGAATTCAACTCTGTACTTTGATATTTTATTAGTCTTTTAGATGATTTTCTAATCTTTTACAATGTTTTTCTCCGAGAAAATTAAAATGTTAGAAGTTCCATTAGAAATAGCCCCTCATCTTTTCTTTCTTTTTACTGTCTTAAATTCTCTCTCTCTTTCTTTTTTCTTTTTTCTTTTCTTTTTTTTTTTTTTTTTTTTTTAAGTTTCAGATACACTGTTCTTAGGTGTCCTTTAAGAGCTTTGGAAAATTATTCCAAAATGATTCATTACTTTTTAGTTATATCAGAAGCAAACTGTTATATCCTGTGTAAAGTGTATGTTTTTGTGCTTTCAGAATGCAGTTCACTTCACTTAACATTTGCAAAGGTTAGGACTATTGTGTGAGTTACCCTCTGGGCTGAAAATCTCTAGTCACCCAGCAGTCCTTATTTACTAATCAATGACAAGATGCTCTACACACCATCTCGAACTCTTCTCCCCCCTCCCCCCCCGCTAGAGATACATTATTTTAGTTTTAAACAGCTTTATTGAGATATAATTTACATGCTGTACAATTCACCCATTTTAAGTATTTCGAAGAAAGAGATGCTTCTTTTTCATTCAACTGCATAAGTTTATTTATTATTTGAAACTGGAAAAGCTACGAAACATGATCAAATGGAAATCTGAAAACATTCTGTGAACCCCATTCTATTTTAATGCATAATTTTCCTATTACAGCCGCCTGTTTGCACCTCTGGAGTTAAGGTCACAGCAGCGTTTGCATTATAAACCCTTTTTTTCAAGCGTTTATAAATGCAGCTGCTTTTGTTTGCTCAGGACTGAAGCTTGCCTCATGAGGTTTCCATGCAATAGAGCGGCTTTTTGGGGTTGAGTTTTCTTTAACTAAATTAAAATTTTAAAACACCACATTGCCCTTTAAAAAAAATCATTGCAAGTGTCAAAAAGTCTAGGTAGGAATTTCTCCCCAAATAGCGTTTTTATGTATATGCCATTTTTAATTGCCCTTAGTTTCCAAAAATTCTCCCCTGTGCTCAGTTTGTGATTAATGTTATTTGCCTCAAATATTTACAAACCTAAATCCAAGTCGGTTTATAAATGAAAGAAACATGTTATATACAATTGCTGTCTTTCAGCTTTGTTAACAGGATGATTTTACAGCCACAATAAAGCCTAAAGATGGAATGAGAAGATAGAAAGTCTGTCATCCCTTGTGAGAAGTTATACATATATATGTGTGCATTTCAGAGTGCATGTTCTCTAGGAGAGTTTAAAATATTTAGAAAGACAACCATTAACATTTTTAGGATCCTATTTTGCCTTTTTTGCAAAACAATAAATGTGGGCGGTACAGGATACAGAAACAACCATGAATTATTAAATTGGTTTTAAATGTTAAAGAACAAAAATATATTTGATTATTAACCAAAATACAATGTTAACACATCAGTTTAAATCAAGTATAATTGAGAATCCTGACTCTGCCCACAATAGCCAGAAACTTCTAATCAGATCTTCACTTGGTAATATTAGGAGATGTTCTACTTTTGAGTCACAGACCAGTAAGTATGAACCATAACCTCACCTTATGTTTTATCAGTCTGGTTTCATCTTGCTCAATTTTATTTAAATTTATAAAAAATATATTAAAATATTATTTAATTTTTTTTTAAGTAAATACCTATGGGTATGGGAAAGGTGGATGAAATCAAATGCAAAAGCTTACTGGTGAATATTGTGTTCTGACGTGTACATTTTGATGGGAAACAGCTTTTTCTTCTACACATCAATAACACTCAAGCACTCAAAATACTGAAAGCATTTTTCAGTCCGGTCTATTTCAGAGTTGACTACAAGCCCCCAGAAGTCAGGGAGTCCTTTATCTCCCACATCCATCTCTGGCTTGCCCATCCCAACACAGTTCCTGCCTCCCAATAGTTTGTTGAATGAAAAAACGATTTCCTGCCCCCACCCACCCGGCCACCCTGTACCTAAGGGATAGCAGTCAAAAACTCAAAACCCAAACTGTTTTTCTAACCTTCTTCCCACCTCCTGACATCTGAAAACAAAACAAAACCAGCAAACAAACAGGAAGGTTTAATCTGGATTTAGGAGATAGTGCACGAGTTTGACGGCTGGAGTTGGGTTCCAGCGGTGGCTGACAAAGGCAGCGTCAGGTGCCAGAGAAAAGGTTGCCTTAGAACCTTTCTGTCATCCGAGGCTTCGATAGCCCATAGCCATCCTCAGCCCTGAAATGCAGCCGCTGGACTCCCCCTAAACTTCTGGCTTTTGACAATCCTTTGAATCCAGAATATATTTATCTCATCCAATTTTTTTCACCAAATATGTAATTCTAAACCAGCATTAGGAAAATAAATGTATTTGTTCCCTGCTAAGATATTTCATAATCTTCCTTGTCTCTCCCAGTCTTTTTTTTTTTTTTTAACTGGGAGAGATTGTACCATCCTGTTGTTATTTAAAAAACCAAAAAAACACAGTATTGTGTAATTTAATTGTACTATAAATTCGGGATCATTAGATGAGTGGAAAAAACAATTTTATAAATTCACTGCTACCAGGTTTAAACCTTCAATGTGATATTTCTGTTAACAGACTGTTTGTTTTTCCTGTGGGTAAACAACAACAAAAAGGTGCCTTTGAGCACTTTTATCACCCGTGAGGAGGAGCACTGCAGAGCAAGAAATGTACCGGGCGGGGGGGAGCACTGCACAATATTTCTGTGTAGTGATATCACCCAGACAGACCTGCCTTTCTGTATTCCACATTCACACGTGTGCAGAGAAAAAGGGGCACCCAGCACCCAGAAAGAAAATACAGTGATGGAAGTGTGAAATCATCATCTTTTGTGAGTGAATGTATCAGATTTCCATTCTGGGGTGAAAATGAATCCATCATTTCCAGCCCCCCACTATTTCCCATTAATCCCTGAGTAGTTTTTTTTTTCTCTAAGGTTAATATGCTATTAAATGTGGACACTTAGGCCCCTGGAAAACCCAGAGTTCAGGGCTGCTTGAGAAAAATTAAAATCCTGCTTTGATTTTCTCTCATGCTGTGGGGTGGAGTCTTTTCAGGCCTGGCTGAAATGGTGAGCAGGAAGGGACACTGCCCATTTGGAACCCAAGCTCCATGCTCACCAGCCAGGAGCCTGACTGCTCCCAGCCCCCATACCTGGGCTGAGTCCATATTTACAAATTTCAAGTACATATGTACACATTTCGGATTGATCAATTGAAGTAATGACTCTGGAGTTTTCGTAGCCCATGTAATTTAAGGATCGTGTCTCTCCTTTCCAGCCACTGGGCTAGAGTGCTATTAGGATTTGACTTGATTTGGTTTGAATTTTTGGATGTGGCCATTGTCATTTGGCATCCATAGCAACTTCTCTTCCATGATGTACAGATATCCCTGCCTATTTAATATTCTTAATATAGGCAACAGTATCTTTAAACAATCCCCCAACTCACCCCTCCCTACCTCCCTCCCCCTCTCCCCCCCTTCTCTCTCCTCTCCCTCTTCTTTTTTTTCTCCCTCCCTATCATATCACCAATGGTTTTCCTGTTAAGTAGTGCTCCAATGGCTGAGGTTAAAATCCACAGTCTGAATCCTTTCTGTATTTTAAGTTTTCATTTAAAAATAAAAATGTGGGTGTCTGCTTAATACCCACTATTTAAATCCAGGCTGTTTTAAAGGGAAACTTCTTTTCGTTGTTGACAACACTTTCAGTTTCCCTTCTGCTCCTTATAGGGACAGTACTGAAGGGCTTAAAATTGATTATTTTATTTTTTGAAATGGAGGAAGTGTCAAATATTCTCATTTGTCTTGATCATTTATTTTCCACAAGCGGGGAGTAAAAATGCTGCGCGTGAGCAGTGCGGGCACATACTGTAGGTGGTTATGATGAATAAATTGGTTGCGTGATGCAGAAATCAAGTAAAGGAAGGATGAGCAAATCAGATGTCTTTG
Organism: Proteles cristata cristata; assembly: GCA_017311185.1. Taxonomy (NCBI): domain Eukaryota; kingdom Metazoa; phylum Chordata; class Mammalia; order Carnivora; family Hyaenidae; genus Proteles; species Proteles cristata. Next base: position 456,116 of record JAESUZ010000164.1, on the reverse strand, counting down.
CATTCTCACTTCTGAAATGGCATTAAGTCAGAGATTTCAGGAGAGTGATTCCAAGCGTCTGCTTTTCTAGCAAAATGAAAGTTGTAGCTTGGGCATATCAAGACTGGCAAAGCAGAAGGATTTGTGCCAATTTAGAGGCAAAGAAAACATCAGATAGATAAGAAGTTTATGGATAATTGAAAGTAAGGTGACTGTTGTACTTTGTGAAATTTGGGGGCATTCAAAGTACTGAGGAGAAAATAAATGGAACATGGGACCTAAAGAATAAAAGTAATTAAGAAATGCTAACAAGAAATCAGTGGGCAGTTTTAATGTCCAAACTCTCCATTTTGTTTTTTGGTTTTGTTTTTTTGTTTTTTTTTTTCAAAGTACCTTTTAGTGCTTATTAAATCTAAAACCAGAAGCCATAAAGCAAGAACCCTGCTTATAGACCAAAGCTGACGAACACACCAAATATTAGATTCTTGTCAAGACAGAACATGAATCTCATGGAAGGTAACTGCCTTGTATTTAGTTATTAGTGAACTTCAACTAGAAGCCACAAGAAAACATTTCAGCTAAAATATTTTGTCGTTGCCTGCGTTGGAGTATTAGCATTAACAAATACTTAGTTTTGGAGAAATATTTTTTTTTCAATTTCCGCCAAATGAAAAGCAGGGTTGCTGTTTCTACTTTTCAGTAATTTCCAAAACTGAGCAAATAAATGATTTCTCCTGGCCTGTTTGTACTGTTTCTTGAAGGCAGGGAGAGTCAGCTGGATGAAATTTAACACCAATGGATTTTGCATCTACTCTGGATAAGTATTTCTAGGCCAAGCACAGTCTAGAATTTTCTATACCCACTCTCTTGCCGTGTTGGGAAGCTCTCTGCAATCTTGTGGGTTTCTTTGTTTTTTTTAAATTTTTTTAAATGTGTATTTATTTTTGAGAGAGACAGGGCATGGGAGGGGCAGAGAGAGAGTGAGACACAGAATCTGAAACAGGTTCCAGGCTCTGAGCTGTCAGCACAGAACCCGATGCAGGGCTTGAACCCACAGACCATGAGATCATGACCTGAGTCCAAGTCAGACGCTTAACTGACTGAGCCACCCAGGTGCCCCTGCAATCTTGTGTTTTCAACACAGGGCCACCTTCAGCGTGCTTGGGTGGCTCAGTCAGTTAAGCATCTGACTCTTGATTTCAGTTTGTGGGCTCGAACCCCGAGCCCCACGTTGGGCTCTGTGCTGACAGCACTCAGAGCCTGCTTGAGATTCTGTCTCTCTACCTCTCTCTCTGCCCCTCCCCCCATCAAAATAAATAAATAAACAATCATGGGGCCAACTTCAAGAAAAAGGGCACAGGAAAATCGGGTCTGTTCTTTGAGACTTACAGCCAATTTCCACACATTTTGCCCATTTCTGTTCCTCAGGCTAGGTGAGGATTGCAGTGCTTTTTACCCCAGTATCAGCTTTATGAAATGTACTGCTTGTGAAACTCTCGCTTGTCTGACTCTCTGGGTCAGGTTATTCAGCATATACTTCAATCCTTTGTGGCCGTTCCTCATTGCGTTGATTAGCGTCTGTGTTTTTGCGATGAAACATGGTAAAAAGTTTCCTTACCAGTAGTGCTCACTGCGACAGTATCTTGTGTTGATAAAGACATTTTAAATTGATATTTATTTCCTTATTGGATCCTCAAAAACAATTGGATTGGATAATCAGAGATACTTGGTTTCCCATTTTAGAGAAGAAGAAATGATTTACATTAAAATCACATGGGAAAAGCTAGAACTGAAGCTCCTCCATTATTTCTAGCCAGGGGCTCTATCCACTATCGCAGACAGGGGTCCATAAACTGAATCCCAAGGGCCAAGACCAGCAGGTTTTTTTAATGGCCTTGTAAGAGAAGAATGGTTTTTACATTTTTAAATGGTTGTATTTGAAATGCTTTTATAAGTAATTACATAATAACCTTGATTTCACCTCTTGGCCCAAAAGTCTGAAACAGTTACTATCTGGCCCTTTAAGAAAATGTTGGCTGACCTCTACCTTATCCTTTCGAACCCCCCAATTCTACTCCCTAGACCGTCTTTCCCCCACATCCTACTCTCTGCTCCCTGCCACAATAGATTATTGACTCTGTAAGCAGATAATTCTTTTGCCCTTATGTATTTGACACAAAAGATATGGAGCTCAATGCAGGTAGGAATTTGGCGAATAACCATTTGACCATTGAATTTACCCAGACAAACCCAAGTATGCCAGTTATGCCTGGAATCCTGCCTTAATTTGGGGTTCAAGTTAGAAACAGGGATGCGGTAAAAGTGGAAGAGATCTCACTGTTAAACGTTAGTGTTTGATTTCCAGCATAAAATTGGCTTCAGTCAAACTGGGACCTTCTGTGATAGTCTTCTCTTGTACCTTCATACCTTAAAATAAAGGGTAAATGTGTATCGCGTTATATTCCCTACGCCCAGTGAGGTAAGTCAGGGAGTTCCTTTGTAACTCCTCTGTGACTCTTTTTAAATAAAGACAGCAGAAGAGACAGTGCTTGCTAGACAGGGGTTCTATTTTAAGAGGGTCTTGAAGGTTAGGTTATTTGAATGACCACATCCACCACCCGTAGACCTTTCTGAAGATGAAATACTCAGTCCTAAATAATCAGGTTTTTTCGTTAGACTAGAGCCAGTCCAGCCATGAAAGGAGAGTGTGACTTTGTTAGGCTCTCAAAAGCAGATAGCAATTAATTACTCCCGGCTCTGCAGTCACCTGGAGTGGGCCCAAATAACCACATTAGGTGGACGGGATTTAAACAGGAATCTGAAACACATAGGTGACAAACGGATTTTCTTCTGCCTCAGTCTACCACAGATTTTAGAAATTGTCTCCACATGGTGTGTGGAGACACACCTGCCGTGTACTACCTGCCTTGGTAGTACACACAGGCTAAATATTCTTCCTGTATACTGACTGCTTAGCAAGAGGCAGGGAGAACCCAGAAACTCCTGATCCTGGGAACCGCTAACAAGGCCACCCACAAGGTGAATTAGATTTTAAATAGCCTGGGTAGATGTTTCTTTGGGTCACATTGAATTCTCTTTTCCTTTGAAGGCTTGTGTTTAGTTAGTGTTCCTTTTCTTGAATGATAAAATGTAGCCCAAAATAGAAAACTTGGAAAATACGAAAAATGAAATTTGAAAAACTCTGTAATGTTCTGTGCAGAGCTGCTCAGAGTTACTACTTCAGGGAATGTAGGTTTAGTGTTAGTTTCTGTAAATATGTACAATTTTAACCATGTGGAGATTATACTCTATTTGGTTTCTGTTTGGCTGTTTATTTTAATTAATGGTGTAGTGTGATTTTTTTTCCTGAGTGTTTTTAATGTACATGTGCATGATGTAATATTCCATCCCCTGTGTAACTATTTCTGTATTCATTCTCCTAGTATTGGCCACATAACTTGTTTTAGTTTGTCCATTTGTTATAATAATGTTGTGATGAATTTTTTAGGAGGGATTTCTGGAAATGGGATTACTAGTTCAAGGGGTTAAACCCTTTTCAAGATCTTAGATAATTTGTATCAACTTATATTCTTTTCAGCTCTCCATGAGAGCACGTTGTCACCAACTTTCAGATATTCATTTATTTTTAATCTTTGCCAATCCAATTGTTTAAAGAACATCTCAATGTCTTGATTGAATTTAATTTTTTCATGGACTTATTAACCAGTTGTATTACCTTGTAGAGTTATCGGTTCATGCTTTTGCCCTTTTTTAGGAGGGTATCCATCTCTTTTTCTTATTGATTTGCATGGTATCTTAAAGCCATCAGGTAGTAATATTTTTAAATTATTTTGCCAAGGAGAGTGAAGGAAACCGAATGGAAGCAATCAGCATTCGGAATTCATGGAGGTTGTGGTTTTACATGAAAGATTTAAATAAATATTAATGTCCTTTTTAAAAATTTTTGTTTTGGGGGGTTATGATACGAAGATTAGGGCAGTCCCTACTGCGGGGGGAAAAGGCTTTGTTTCTCTTCCCTTCCATTTAGGGGTAGGACTGCTTTTCATAGTGGAAAGGTGTTTGCTTCTTTGTATTTACGTCCTACTTAGAATTTAAAATTAGAAGCTCCTAGTTTTGTTACATTTGAGTACATAACTGCAGTGCTGTCTGGGTGTTTGCAAGAGGTAGATTTCTCTTTGTGACCAAACTTTCTGTGGCTTCCCAAATTGAAACAATACAAACATTGTTTTAGAATAAAATATTACATAAAAGAACCCACTGCTCAAATTTTCAAATGTTCACATTTGCCATTGTTGTTTCAGACCATTTCCCCTCCAGTTTTCTTTTCTCCCTTATAAAATAAAGTCACAGCCTGCTAATCCCCTTCTGCCCCTAACTCCTGAAGTTGGTGTGTCTTGTTCCTGGCCATATTATGCTTTCGCTACCCAGGGATGTTTGTTTCAGTATCCTTTATTCTCTGTTTTAACATGTGACACTAAGCATCTATTTCAGTACCTTCCTTCCTTTCATTTAACAACATTTTCGAGAAAGCATTGCTTTTTTAAAATATTAAAGCATGCATTTTCAAATGCTGTGTATTGCAAGGAATATCTAGTGGGGTGAATATGATAAAAGTGATGAAATTGGGGGCACCTGGGTAGCTCAGTTGGTTGAGTGTCTTATCTTGATTTTGGCTTGAGTCATGGTTCCAGGGTCATGGAATTGAGCTTCATGTCAGGTTCCGTGCTGAGCATAGAACCTGTTTGAGATTCTTGCACTCTCTCCCTCTGCCCCTTACACACTCATGCTCTCATTCTCTTAAAAAAAAAAAAAAGATAAAATTGAACAGAGAACAGTAGGGTGCCACAGAACCAGGAATCAAAGAAAGTATCTATGAAATGCCTATTCTGTTGGATTACTGTGCGGGATACACTGTTCTCTGCCCTCGATGAGTTTTATTTTAATTCAAGAAAAAGGAAAGTAAGACTTAACTCATGACACGTTATCACACAGTGCCAAGCCATTGTTAAATAGCAGTACAAGAAAACTTTTTAAATGTCACAAAGTAATATACATTTCAATGTCGAGAGATGAATTGAGTTTTCTAACACTTAAAAGCCAGAATGGAAATATATCTGTTAGTAAAACACTAAACATTTTCCAGAAGTGAGGGGGAAGCTATCACTCAAGGTGTTGAGGTTTTCCTCAATTATTTATTGATCACCCACTCTGGGTGGGCATTCTGTTAGGTGTTAAGTGTAGCTAGCAGATCTTGGATTCAACCCCTAGGTCCAGGACAGTGGTGCTCCATGATGAATCAGATTTGGGTTATGTGCTTTCTCCTCTACAAAGGGGTAAGGAGAGAATGGATGGCTAAGCCTACACTGATAAAGACAAGATAACTGGTATAGGTTCAAAAATCCACAATGCTATTAGAAGAGAGACCATGGTTTTTACACTAACTCACAAGATTCGCCAGACATGACAACATGGGCCAAGAGGAAGTGGGAAAGAAAGTCAGTTGTCTTCACATTTCTGGGTGATTTCCAGGTTCCATCACTTGTGAGACTTCTCATGATTTCTTCCCAGGCTATTCTTTACAAATAGCCCACTTAGGATCTTTCTTTGTGACCATTGGTCTAATATAATTAACACAGCTTTATCCAGATTTGGAAGTTTGTCCAACTGGTATGCATGAACAAGGTATCCTCCATTCAAACAAAGAAGTTCTGAGAATTCCGTTATAAATCATTGAGATGTTTCCATGCACAAATAAGATGCTCAGTAAAAATGTACTGATTGAATTATCCGGTGACTCTAGCCCTCCCAATCTAACCCAGGAATGTGGGGGTGGAAGTGGGTGTGAAAACTAGAAGGGAAGAGCTCACATCTGCGGCAAAATCTGAGCATAAAACTTCCCAAACAGGAGAAGCCAACTGACATCAACAGACTTAAGAACTCACAAAATAAAAATTCTATTCTCTAAAGAGAGGACTCATTTTCTCTCTCCTGAAAGTATGCCTCATTATACTAGGGGAAGTGTATTCACCAGTGGATTGTTAGAATTGTTTTTATTTTTTTAATGACATTTTAATCTTGGATTTATTATTCATTGTGTAAACCATTTATATAGTTCTCAGTCAGTTGCCATCATTTTTGATGACCTGTACTAATGGAGGGAAGCAGCCGTGGAGAAAATCCAAAGCAATTGACAATCCAAATGCTGTTAATGTTTGCTTGTGAAATATAACATCTGGTTTTCAACTGCAGATGGGTCTGAATTCATGGGTGTGTAAGCTGTGCAGTTGCACAGGCTTTCTGCTCAGAAGGGCCCTGTTCCTGACTTAATAGTCTCCTGTCATGACCTTGAAATCCTAATCATTTTTTTAAAAAAGGAGCTCCACATTTTCATTTTGCACTGGGCCCTGCAAATCATGTAACCTGCCCTGGTTTCAGATTGGCTTTTCTGGGATCGACTCTAACATGGTTGTGCATCCCAGACGACATCCATACTGACGAAAGAAGTCTCCAAGGCAGGTTGGGTGACCAAATCCACCCTCATGGCTTTCCTTTGTCTGATACCCACATGGTTAATGTAGAGGTAACTGACATACTGTGAGAGCCTGTCAAACACCCAGAGCAGTAATGTAGGGTATTATATGTAACATCACTTTAAAGGTCACAGAGAACAAAGTTGTCCTCTTGTATAAGAATTAGAAAGTTATGGAGAAGCCTACTCTTCATTTTGTTTATTTGTTTGTTTATTTATTTATTTATAAAATGTGTATTTATTTTTGACAGAGAGGGTGCAAACAGGAAAGAACAGAGAGAGAGGGAGACAGAGGATCTGAAGGATGCTCGGTGCTGAGAGCACCAAGCCCAATGTGGAGTTCACACTCACAAACTTGAGATCATGACCTGAGCTGAAGTCAGATGCCTAACCAACAGTGCCACCCAGGCACCCCCAGAAACCTATTCTTTAAGATACTCTTTTAATAAATGTATGACAAGAAAGGTGTTCTCACATCCCAACATGAATTTTAAGTCCTACTCTTGGCCAATGAAAGAGAACAGATGTGAACATAGTTTTGTGGATAGAAAAGTGGTGTGTCTTGACCTGGCTGGACCAGAAAGATTTGTCCTCAGGAAAGCGTTTGATGAAGAGGAAGCTGCAGGGAAAGCAGAAGTAGACACACGTCTGCGAGCTTCCTAATGTATTGTGGGCCTTGTCCCTACAGAGAAGCCTTGTCTGTCTCTTAAATATCTGCCTTTTCCCAGCTTCCTTGTCCCCCTGCTTCTGAGCTACATTGAGAGCCCAGGCTTCTGGGGTACCCCAGCTTCCTAACAGGAGCCTTTAATCTTCTCCCTTGTGTTAAATCAACCTTAGAAGTAGTTCATGCTTTCTGAATGACCTCATGAAGAGTTGTTTGGGAGCCATCAGGGGTCATCCCAAATGTCTATAATGACAGTGATAATGTCACTATATATCCCAGAGTCATTCAGGCCTCAGTATTTATCCATCTGTTCATGCAGCAGTTACTAAAATTAGCACCCAAAAGCTATACTAAACTCTAACAGATACCCAGTATATTCATTTCCTAGAGTTTTAACAAATTACCGCGAAGGAGGGGTCTTAAAATAATAGAAATGTATTCCCTCACATTTCTGAAGGTTGCATGTCTGAAATTAAAGTGACATCAGTGTCATGCTCCCTCTAAGAGCCCTGGGGGAAAATCTCTTCCATGCCTGTTTCCTCACTCCAGTGGTTACCAGGTAGTTACCAGCAATCCTTGGTTTGGTATCACTCTACTCTCTTCCTTCTTCTTCCCCTGGCAGTGTCCTCTGATGTGTGTTATATGTGCCTCCTTGTAAGGACAGCAGCCATTAAATCCAGGGTTTCCCTCATCCAATATGCCTTCATCTGAGTTAATTCATCTGAGATAATTATGTCTTCAGTGTTCCTGGGTGGCTCAGTTGGTTAACTGCCCAGCTCTTGATCTTGGCTCAGGTCATGATCTCACAGTTCATGAGATCGAGCCCTGTGTTAGGTTTTGTGCTGACAGCACAGAACCTGGTTATGATTCTCTCTCCCTCTCTCTTCCCCTCCCCTGCTCATGTGCATGCACACATGCACTCTCTCGCTCTTTCTCTCAAAATAAATAAATAAATGTAAAAGAAAACTATGTCCTCAAAGACCATATTCCACATAAGGCCATATTCTGAGGTTCTGAGTGGACATGAATTTGAAGGTGAAGGGAGTATTCAACTCAGTACATGCAGATTTTTGTAAAGATAAATTTACTGGTCTTAAGTTGATTGCCATTCTGAATGGGAACAGGGAAATACAAATATATGGTCTATAGATACAAGGTGATTAGTTAGGCCCATTAGAAATATGCGGTTGGGGCACCTGGGTGGTTCACTTGGTTAAGTGTCCGACTTTGGCTCAGGTCATGATCTCACAGTTTGTGGGTTCAGGCCCCACCTGACACTCTGTGCTCACAGCTCAAATCTTGAAGCCTGCTTCAGATTCTGTGTCTCCCTCTCTCTCTGCCTCTCCCCTACTCACACTCTAACTCTCTCTCTCTCAGAAATAAATAAACATGAAAAAAAAAAAAGGAAGAAATGGGTCAAATGCTGTCAAAGCCCAGAGAAAGGAGAGACAATTCTTGGAAGGCAAGACCAGGGAAAGCTCTCAGAAAAGATGACATGGTTGTTGGGTTTTGAATGGCAAGTGAGACTAACACAAGTGGAGATAATGTACTGAAGTTTGGGAAATAACATGAACCAAGGCAGGGAGGTGAGAATCGCAGGACACATACAACATATGAGTTATTCAGGTTGGCAGGATAAGAGAACACGTGATAATGAATCACATCCAGAAAAGTCAGCTGGAACAGACTGTGGAGATCATGAATGCTTGTTGAATCTCATGCCTAAAGCATTAGAACTTTGTTCAGCATGCGATGAGGAATCATTGATTTTTTAAAGGGAGGTATAGGTAGACTATGCTTGATACCTCAAGTAGAATCACTATGGCAGAGTGTATAGGATGCATTCATTCATTCATTTGTGCAACATGTATTTATTGTCTGCTGGACTCTGAAGATTATAGTAGATCTGAGAATGTGATGGTAAATTGCAATGATGTTTCCTAGCCACTAGAAGCTTTCTGTCCAATAGAGAAGGCCTAGAACTAGATAATAGAAATTGACTATTGTGATCAAATAGGCTATAATAGGCACTGTGAATACATTCAGGAGGCACACGTATTCTAGCCACAGCAAGCTTTTAAAAGAAAATGATGTTAAAGCTGAGATGGGAGAGAGGTGGCAAAGAGGGCTCTAAGGGTACCCTAGACAGCATGTTGAAGGTCTAGAAGCCAGGTGGCCATTACAGATACCTAACAGTTACCTGTAGGAGGGAGGGTGGTGGGTGGGAGTGACCAGTACAATGTGGGTAGAGGTGGCAGAGGAGATCAGAATGGAGAGAGAGAGGGAAAGGAGAGCAGGTATAGTGAGAACTTAGTGAGAACTACATTTTAGAACAGCTCCCAAGGACTGTTTTGTGGAGACAAGATTAGAAATTGGTGGTCAGGGAGAGAGAAAATGGTGGCCTGATCTGTAGCAGTGACAATGGGAATGGAGAGAAGAAACCAAGTTTAAAGCTATTTAGGAAGCATAATCTGTTGGACTCCAAATTAATTAGATGCAGAGTTGAAGAAGAGAAAGTGCCACAGATGACCATCATGTGAAGACAACCAAATAAATATTTGAAGCAGCCAGACATCAGTGGAGAAGGGATGGATGTGACTGTGTATGGGGTAAGATGGTGAGTTCAGTTTAAGTGCATTTGAGGCTCTTGAGAGATATTTAGGAAGAGATAGCCATTCAGTAAAGAGAGATAAGTTACGGTATCAGTCAAAGTATCTGGGCTCAGATAACTGTGTCAAAGCCACCTGCATATTAATGGTAATTGAGTGTGGGTAGAGTCAAAATAGAGGGTCTAGCCAGAACAATATGAGCATAAACAGTTAAGGAACGGGCAGGCAAATGGGACCAAAGGATGTGGCCGACAATGTAGTATAAAAACCTTCCAAGGCAAGGTAATATTTCAGGAAGGGAATTGTTCATTTTTTGTAATGCAACTAAAAAGTCAGTAAGATAAGGGCTGAATCTTGTCCATTGGATTTAGCAACCAAGCAATTATTGGCACCTTTTGCAAGAGGACATTGGAGACCAACATCTGGCCCATGAGATGTGCTGGCCTGGAAGACGAGAGTGAAGGAAGAAATAAATTAGATGATTAATAGTCAGGCAAGCAATCTCAAGTTTGGGTAGCAGGAATGATGGTGATGTTATTGACAGAAAGAGGGACCCAAATGGAGAAGTTATTTATGTGTGGGAAAGAGGAGATAATGAGCTCCATTTCTTGCAGTGAAAGCATCCTGAGGAAATCTGCTTGTTCAAGGAACCCTAAGACAGATATTCTCACACATAATTCCTTGGAGACCTATGGAAGGGCTTCTCTGGGGTTTTGATGAGAAATGGAGCTGCTGAGTCATGCTTAGGTGTGAGGATACTGAAGCCAATTGGGGAGCTCTTCAGAAAGGCTCTCCCATTTTATGCTTCTACTAGCAGTATGTGAGGGTTCACATAATTCCACTTTCTAATGCTTCTAAGTCTGATAGGGATGATCATGTATCTCACTGTTGCTTTCAAATACATTTTGCCTATTACTAGTAAGATCATATCTTCATACATGTATTAACATTCACGTGTTTTTCATCCTTGAATTGCCTACTCATATACTTTGTCCATTTTTTTCTTATTGGTTCCCCATCATTTTCTCATTGTTCGTTTGTTCATTGTGTAATTTTGATGTTAAACCTGCATTGGTTTTAGGCCATTGGTTTTTAATCATTAGAAATCCATATTTGATGTTTTTTATAGTCATTAATACTTTTACTGTATAATTTCTTTTCTCTACCACCTTTCAGTGTCACAGATATTTTCTCACTCTTTTTCTTCCTTTAGCTTATAGTCTTTAGCTTTTATTCTTTACTTCTCAATCCTCTTGGAAGTCCTTTTGAATGTAATGTGACATAGGAACCCACCTGATTTTTCTCCCTATGTTGAGTCAGTTTCCCCAAACAATTTAGTAAACAATACACCACTTCATTGGTTGATTGTCTTTTCTCACAACATACTACATGTGTGCCAGCCCTGTACTATGTCTTTGTTTTATATCTTGATATACTTAGAATGAGCTCCACATTTTTGTTCTACTTACACTTTGATATAAATTAAAGTATAATTTTGTTCATCTTTTAAAAATCTTGGTATAATTTTGATTGAAATTATAGTGAATTTTCATTATTTTAGGATAATTCATATTTTTACAGTACTAAATTGTTATATCGTGAATAGGATATATCCTCTTTGTATTCAGATCTACTTTGTATATTTTAATTCATTTTTGAAATGGTTTCTATTAGGGTCTTATGTCCTTTGTGTTAGACTTATTACTTGATATTTTTTAGTTTGGGATGTTATTGTGAGTGGCATTTTGTTTTCCATGATAGTCTCCAGTTGGTTATTGTTGGTTGACAAATGCTATTGATTTTTTGAGTTGATCTTATATCTGGCACAAGTGCTGAACATTTTTATTAGTTTCAATAGTTTATCTGTGGTTCTGTTGAGTTTTCCATCACAGATGGTCATATCAGCTACAACAAATGACAATGTGTCTCTAATTTTCCAATACTCACAGTCCTTATGACTGCTTTCTTGAATGAGCTGGTCTCATTGGTGTACAGACACAAAATACTCTTATTTTTCATGTTAATTGTCCCTCCAAACCCAGTGTAGTGGATTGAATTGTACCCCCAAAAAGGTATGTCCAAGTCCCAACCTTAGGACCAGTGAACGCAACCTTATTTGGAAATAGGTTCTTTGCAAATACAATTAAAATTAAGGGTCTTGAGATCCTTAATATTATTAAACTAAGGATCTTGAGATCTTGAGATGAGCTCATCCTGGATGGGGGGGGGTTCTAGTTTTTATTTAAATTCTAGTTAGTTAACATATCATGCAATATTAATTTCAGAAGTTAGGGTTCGGCCTTAAATCCAAAAACTGATGTCTTTAGAAGAGAAAGTTGAGGGAGATTTGAGACATACAGAGACACAGCAGAAAAGCCATAAAAATGGAGATAGGAATGATGTATTTACAAGCCAGGGAGCACCAACAACTGCCTTACCCAATAGAATTTAGGAAAGAAACATGGAATGAATTCTCCCTCAAAGGAACCAACACTGCTGACAGCTTTATTTTAGACTTCTGGTCTCTAAAATTATGGGAGACTAAATTTCGGTTGTTTGAAGCCACTAAGTTTGTGGTAATGTGTTACAGCAACTCTCAGAAACTAACACACCCACTGGGGGGTGGGGGGGGGCTTCAACTTCCCTGACCCAGAATAAAATTCTGGGACAATTCCATAGTTTTTCTAGCCACTCCTTTTCGGTCATGCTTGCTATTCTAACTTCTTGAGTTAGATGTTTAGGTCCTCAATTTTTAGACTTTTTCTTTACTAATATATACATTTAAGGTTGTAATTTTTTCCTAAGGAGTTCTTACTGCATTCTGCAATATATATACATGATATATATTCTGTACTAAATATGCTATGTCCATACCATTTATAAATGTATGTGCTGCAAATATTGGTATATAACATATCATTTAGTTTTAAATGTTTTCTGACTTTCATTATAGTTTCTTTTTTGAGCCAGGAAATAATTAGAAATATTCTTTTCTTTCCAAGAATACAGTTTTTATTTGTTACTGTTGTTGCATTCTTTTGTGACCAGTATTTGTTTATGGTCTTAGCATAGGGCTTAACTTTATCTTTGGCCACATGAGTAACCAATGTTCCCAGCATCATTTGTGGAAATGTTGCTCCTTTCTACACTGATTCTGCAGTATTGCCTCTGTCGCATATCTAGTACCGTCCATTTCCAGATCTGCTCCTAGACCATTCTATTCTGTTGGTCATTTTATCTTATATCTGCTAATGTCACACTGTTCTAGCTGATATAGGTTTATACATTCTGGTAGGACAAGCCTTATGTTTTGTCATTTTTAGCTTTGTCTTATAAATTTCCACTAATAAAACTCCTTTTGGTTGGATATTTCATTGATGTTGCCTGTTACCATGAATTCATCAGGAGGTAATTGATATTTTTCTCTCTTGAGACTTATCAGTGACTGTGGTATGGTTCTCTATTTACTTAGATCTTTTAAAATCATTACAATAAATGCTTAGATTTATTTATCAGCACATTTTATGCTATTGCAAATAATATCTTCTTAAAACTTAATTTTGTAACTTGTAGTTGAATTATATAGAAATACAATTGCTTATTGCATATTGATTCAGAGTAACATTGCTAAACTCTCCCGATAGTTTATCTTTAGATTGCCCTTTTTTTTTTACCTTCATAATCATATCTTATTTGAATAATTTTGTTTCAGCCTCTCCAATCTTATATTTTATTTTTCTTCTTGCACTATCTGTGACCTCCACGATAATGCTGAATAGGAGCAGTGGGAGTGGGCATCCTTTCTTATTCTCAATTTCAAATAGGAAGGCTTTCAATATTTCACCATTAATAAGATGTTTGCCAGAGGTAAACACCCTTTATCAGGCGAAGGGTATTTAATTCTATTTCTATTTTGCTAAAAGTTTTTATATTGAATTGATGTTGAATTTCATCAAATTCTTTTTTGCATCTATTGAGTAAATCATTATTTTTATCTTTAATCTGTTAATGTAGTGACTTATAGTAATTAATTTTCTAATGTTAAACAAACTTTTCTGGGATAAATCCTACTTGGGCATGGCATATTATCATTTTTATGTATTGGTGGATTTGGTTCGTTAATACGTTAGTTAGAATTTTGCATCTATTTATTTTTGTGTAATGTTTTCTGTAATTTTTCTTTCTCACAATGTCCTAGTTAGGGCTTGGCATCAGATTTTATTAGGCTCATAAAATTAATCGGGGTCTGTTTCCTTCTTTTCTATATTTCAAAATAGTTTGTATAATATTAAAAATATTTGTTCTCTAATTGGGAAAATTTAATTGGCAAAGCTACTGAAGGACTTAGTTTTCTTTGTGGGAGGATTTTTGATGACTGATTCAAGTGTTTTACAAATGCTTATGTTTACACATTATGTTTAAAATGTGTTTGGTTTTTCGTTTTCTTTTGGTGGCACTTTTGGTAAGTGAGATTTTTCTAAGAATTTATCACTTTGAACTATTCTCATATCTGCATTATCTGTACATAATCTCTGTATTTGTTACTAATACTGCTTTTAGACCTTTCCTACTGGTATTCTACTGGTTTTATTAATTATTTCAAAAATCACAAATCGGTGTTTTGTCGACTCACTTTCCTGCATATTTATTTTCAAATGCCATTTCTTACTCCTACTCTTATTTTTACTGTTTTCCTGCTTTCTACATTTTGCTAAAAAAAAAAATCTTTGTATTGTGGAAAACTTCAAACATATGCAAAGTAGGGAGAACAGTAAAATGTACCATCATGCACCCATCATTTAAATTGAACAATTTTTGATATCATTCCTGTTTCACATGTACCCCACCCACTTTCCCCCTGCCCTTACATTATTTTGTAGGGTATACTTCTAGACAACTAGCATTTTCTGCATAAATATTTTAGCATATATCTCTAAATAATAAGGAAAAGTAGTTAACATTTTTTTTTAAATATATGGCAAATTTCAAATATATACAAAAAAATAGAAAATACAGTTCACCCTTGAAGAACACAGGTTTGGACTGCACATGTCCACTTATGTGGAGATTTTTCTATAAATGCAGTACAGTACTGTAGATGTATTTTCCTTACAATTTTCTAAACAACATTTACTTTTCTCTACCTTATTTGTAAGAATACAATTTACAGTACATAGAATATGCAAAATATGTGTTAACTGACTGTTACCAGTAAAACAACAGGTCAACGGTAGCCTATTAGTACTTAAGTTTTTGAACAGTCAAAAGTTATACAGAGATTTTCAGCTCTGTGAGGGGTCAGTACCTCTGACCCCCACATTGTTCAAGGCTCTTGAGCAACTATCCATGCATGATATCTTTATTTCCTCATCATCCCCCCTGTTCCCCTCCTCCATGTTATTTAGAGAAAATATTTATTTAAAGGAATGTCTATACATATATTTTTGTTTGCATCTATCTGAATATATCTGAAAAGCTAAGATTTTGCACTAATTTTGCACTAAAATGTGCAAAAATTTTTCATGGCTAAATCTCATTGTCTCATTTTTTACCATTTCCTTGAATCAATTTTTTAAAATATTTTATTTATTTTTTGAGAGAGAGCATAAATGAGGGAGGCACAGAGAAAAAAGGAGACAGAGGATTTGAAGTGGGCTCTGCACTGACAGGCTGACAACAATGAGTCCAACGTGAGGCTCAAACTCATGAACTGTGAGATCATGACCTGAGCCAAATTTGGACGCTCAGCTGACTGAACCACCCAGGTCTCCCAAATCTAGTTTTAAAATCCATACATTTCATTAATTGACATACATCTTAAATCTCTTTTTTATCTATGAATCCTTGATCTCTTTTACTTCCTAGTTTTTGTTTTATTTCTAAGGTGGTTGATTAAAGAAACCAAATCATTTGTCCTATAGATGTGCCCACGATTTGGATTTTGCTCTCTGCATGCCCTTGTTATCATTTCATGTGTTTTGTTTCCTTATTTGGTGTAGATTTTTAATGAGAGCAACAGACTTAATTAGACGCTGGCTTGATTTTTCTTTTCATAAAATCTACATGGGGTGAGATGTACTTCTATAAGGAGATATATGATGTCTGATCTTTTTTGTTGTGATGTTACAGCTATTGATGATTATTGCCTTTCTTCATTAATTCATTAGAGGTTTCAAAATGGCAATATTCTATCATTTACCTTCTATTTTTTAGCCAGAACATTTCTTAGAGCAAAATAACCTCCTCAGCAAATATTTGGTTAGAGGTAAAGTTTATATAGGAAATGCAGGGCAAATATTTGATTTTTTCCCCCTTTATTTACCAGTTTTCAAATAAGGGTTGGTTTTCTGGAATAATGATGACCAGTGTCATCAAAAATATTATTATGAACTCATGAAGTTTAATATGTTGTTAAGTTGAAGTGTGCTAAAGTTATTAACTGTTGATGATAGTAATAATGCAATACATTTTGTCTCATTTGTGGCTTCTGGGAATCTCTTTAAATTGGCTCATTTCCTTTCAATACAGCCCTGGCCATCATTGGTAACTTCCTTGCTTTCTGGCATGACAAAACATTCCATGTTCACTTTGTACAATTCTGTCCCAGCCTGGAAACCAATTATTTTCCCAAGGAGCTCTGGTTCATCTTAGCTAGAAATAATTGAGACCCACAATCTTGATGGTAGACTTGTTCACTGATAGTAGGCCTGTCATGGTTTTTAAGTTTCCAATAGACAAATTTTGTTTTTGTTTGGGTTTTTAAAAAATATTTTTAAATGTTAGTTTATTTTTGAGAAAGAAAGTGCAAACAGGGGCCAAGCAGAGAGAGAGGAGAGCACAGCATCTGAAGCAGGCTCTCTGCCCTGAGCTGTCAGCTCAGAGCCCAATGCGGAGCTCAAACCCACAAACTGCAAAATCATGACCTGAGCCAAAGTCAGGTGCGACGTAGGCAACACTGTATTTTTGGTGTTATCATGAGTTTATACTGATACTTCCAATTCAGATTTAGGACTACAGGTTTTAATTACCTTCATCAACCTTATCTCTGTATATCCTTTGTCCTATGCTGAAAATCCCTGTGCCATTATGATTACTTATTTTTTTTTCCCATGATATACATGGAAAGGTCTCTGCATAATGAAACCAAAACTGTCACCAATAATATGATTATTGAAAACGATTTGAAATTTTTAATGTACGCATCTTTAAGATTTACCATCAGCTTACCGTGTTTTAAAGGCATTTGGAATATTTCTTCTTTAAGGGACAGTGTTACCTACCAAGTTCAATTAGGTAACATTGTTTCATTTTAATTTCACTTTTTAAGGATTGCATTTTTAAATTTAATGTTGTTTTATAGTTAAACCAGATTCCAAAATTAAATCTACAAGGTGGGGTATATTCATAGTTAACGTTATAACTTCTCTTACTGTCTATTCCCCTTCTCTCACTATAGCTAGCCATCATTTTTTGACTTATTCTCCTCTTGTTTATATATGTATTTCCCCTAAATTCTGATCTCCTGACGGTTTCCCTAGTTATCTTTATGTAATTGATTCTAGCTTACCTGCATGTAGTCAGAGTGCCTGTCAATGTTAGTATATGATGTAGCCAGTCAATTCAATTCTTTGAAATTTGCTAGGATTTGCTTTACCATTAATACTCAGTATGTGTCCCATTTTTGTAAATGTTCCACATGTGCTTGGAAAGGATATGTATCCCGTTGTGTGGTTGGTTGATACAGTGTTCTATATATTTAAGTTGTACTATATGAAATTGCTATTTTTCGGTTGTGCAGATGAACATTCTACATTTTTTCGGAAAATTAAATTTTGTTTATTTAAATATGTGTAATTAGCATTGATGGTCTTCTCTGAATGGAAGATTCCATTTTTATAAAATCTGGCACTTTTAGGCTATATAAATTATTCAAAGCCTTCAATTACTACTTCTCTATTGGAAATGGTTTGTTTATTGGGAAGCACTCCAAATCACATTGGATAAAAGTCTGCTGAGAATGTTGGACATGCTAATTCATGTAGCCCAATTCAGTTACTTTTACTGTGGCAATCTGTGATACGGGTGGGAGAGGTGTGGAATCCAAGAGTTTGGAATATGTCTGTCAACTACTGTGGGTTACTTTTGGATCAATTTTTGATGCACCATTTCAATTCCTTGATAATATACGCCTGCTATTGTCTAACTCATGTTTTAAAAAGAATAACAAGTTATGACTTGCCAAGCCCAACATGCAGTCACAAGAACAATTTGGGTATTAGCTATGGTTTTGGGGTGTGTTTGGGAGTGTCCAGGGCATCTGCAATGGTCACACAGCTGATTCTTGTCACTGATGAGGACTCACTCTAAAAATGGCTCTGCAATGCTAAGAAGTAGGTATATTTCCAAATGTCTCCATTTTTTGATCATTTAGCAGTGCAGTATATTCACTTGTGTAATTTTTATACCTTTTCTGTGACAGTCAGATGTTGAGAACCTGTCACAGATTTCAAAATTGTGAATTGTGAATTAGCTTCTGCCATGACTTTGAACTGACCTTTGAAAACAGTTCTTTGAGATTCAGGCCCCTGGAATATAACTTCTGAACCACGAACAAACAGCTCTTTAACTAACAGAGCCATCTCCAAAGGCCAGATTGTTATTGTAGCCTCTTTCAGTGGTACCGCGTCTGTTTAGATTCATATATTTTTTTAAAAATGTGTTTAGAATTCTTTTGAAGGCATCATAATATTTACATAGTGGGGGAAAAATAACCTATAGCAAAAATAGCCCAATTATCAAAGGAAATTAAAGAGCATATCTGTTATAAATTCTAAAGACATTTTAGACAGTAGGAAATATACTAGGTAACAATTTTATTAGTCAGACAATTTTTAACTCATATACCACTTCATGTGATAAAACCTAGTATTTCTACTAGATCAATTTTCGTTTTGTATTTTTCAAAAAAAATTTAAGTTTATTTATTTATTTTTGGGAGAGAGAGACAGAATAGTGAGGGAGGGGCAAAGAGAGAAGGAGAGAGATTCCCAAGCAGGCTCTTCACTGTCAGCATGGAGCTCTGGGCAGGGCTCAAACTCACAAATCGTGAGATCATGACCTAAGCTGAAAGCAAGACTCTTAACTGACTGAGGCACCCAGGCACCCCAGTTTTGTGGTTTTCAAATCTTCTATATTATTGCTGAATATCTGCTTCACCTATCAATAACAGAAAAGAATGTAGTTAAAACCTTCATCTGTGATTGTTGATTTGCTTATTTCTCCTCGTAATTCCTGCAATTATGCTTTATGTATTTTGAAGCTATGTCATGAAGCACATATGCATTTTAACTTTTTTATCTTTCTAGGAAGTGACACTGTTTCTAGTAAATTTTTGACTTACAGCCTATTTTCTCAGATACTAACATAAGCTGTCATAGACTTTCCCCCCCACAGTGTTGCTTTCATTTACGTTTTCCATTTTTTTTACTTTTTTCGATATATTTTAGTATGTTTGTTTTAAACAGCATATTGTTATGTTCCTTATACTTTTTAATGTTTTATTTATGTCTGAGAGAGAGAGAGACAGCGTGAGCAGGAGAGGGTCAGAGAGAGAGGGAGACACAGAATCCAAAATAGGCTCCTGGCTCTGAGCTAGCTGTCAGCAAAGAGCCTGATGCGTGGCTCAAACCCACGAACCATGAGATCATGACCTGAGCCGAAGCTGGACACTTAACTGACTGAGCCACCCAGTCAGTATAAGGATGCCCCCTTTATCCTGTATTTTATAAACTTCTATAGTTTGTTTTTTATTTTATGTTATTTTATTTTGTATTTTATATTTGTATTTCTATATACTGGTGACTCTTGAACTTTGCAGGTCCACTTATATGTGATTTTTTTGGATAAAGTACAGTACTATAAATGTATTTTCTTTCTTATGAGTTTCTTAACATTTTCTTTTTTTAAGTTTATTTATTTATTTTTAGAGGGGGAGAAATAATGCACGGGGGAGAAGAAAAGAGAGAGGGGGAGAAAGAGAGAATTCCAAGCAGGCTCCCCACCGTCAGTGCCAAGCCCTATGCAGGGCTCAGAGTCATGAGCTGTGAGATCATGACCTGGGCCAAAACCAGGAATTGGACTCTTAACTGACTTAAACTCCCACCTCCCCATTTTCTTTTTTCTAGCTTTATTGAGAGGCCACACTATGTAATACATGTAAGATACAAAATATGTGTTAATTGATTATGTTATTGGAAAGGCTTCTGATGAATAGTAGGCTATTAGTAATTGTTTTGGGGAGTCAAAAGTCATATACAGATTTCCAACTTCATAGGGTCAGCTGTGCCTTTTTTTCCCCCCTGTCTTGTCTTCTTTTCTTCTTTTGAATTACTTATTCCATGTTTTTTCCCTGACTGCTCAGCTGGAAATTATACACCTTCCTTTCTTTCTTTCTCTGCCTGCCTGCCTGTCTGTCTTTCTGTCTGTCTTTCTGTCTTTCTTTCTTTCTTTCTTTCTCTCTCTCTTTCACTGTTAATTACAATATGTACTAACTAATCAAATTCTAAAATTAATCAGTGTATTTCCACACTCCTGAATTATTCTCCTGAGTTACAAGACCTTAAAACATTTTAACTGCATTTATTCTCTACATACTTGTGTTTTCATGTTTTATTTTTATCTGTTGAAAGCCACAAGTCACTACTTTTTAAGTTTTCTTTCTTTACATTTACCCACACATTTTTCACCTTCTGTCTTCACACATTATCACATCTTTATCTTCAACTTGCAATAATTTTCACCATGCTCAAAGTATACCCTTTAGCCTTACCTTTTAGTTATGACCTAATGTTGGCAAACTCTGTGTTTTATCCTTACTTTTAAAAGATACTGTCAAAAAAATTAAAAAGTAAAAAATAAAAGATATCTTCTGTACTATTTATAGAAGTCTATGTTTCTAGTTATTTTCTCTTAATACACTAAAATTTTTATTCTCTGGGCTTTTTACTTCCATTGTTGCTGATCCACAGTCAGCTGTCAGTCTGTTTCTCCTCTGAAGGTAAACTGTATGCTTATAACCTTTTCATCATCTTTGCTCTTCCTCAATTTTACTATGATACATCAAAATAGAGATTTACTGTTTTTTGTTCTGCTTGGGTTTTATTAGGCTCTATGAATCTGACTTCTATTACATATAGAAAATTGTCTGCTATTACTCCAAATATACTTTCTGTCCCATATTCTCTCTCTCTCTTTCTCTCTCTCTCTCCTCCTAGGACTCCAGCTAAATGTATGTTAGAACTTGTCCTTCTAAATGTCATTTCTCTTAACCACTTTTTCACATTTTCTATATTTTTGTCTCTCTGTACTACTACGTTGTGGATAAGTTCTTCAGATACATCTTCTAGTTCACTAATTCTCTCTTTATCTATTTTTAATGTACTCTTTAACCTAGTCTTTGAGTTTTCTGATTTTGGTGACTAAGTAATTTTTTTTTTTTAATTTCAAAAAGTTGTCTTTAATTTGTTTTCATTTTGCCAGGTCACTTTCATAGTGGGTAATTCTTTTCCTATGCTTTTTATTATTTTTTATGGTTTTAAAAATTTTTATGTACTCATATTACAGTCTGATGTCAGAATCTGATCAGAAGCTATAAGAATCTATTAAAAGTTCTAGAGAGTCAGTATTCTCTTTGGTGGGTTTTGTTAATTCTCCTATGAAGCAAGTTTTTTCTTCATGGTATATTTATAAGTCTGAATTGTGATTTTATGTTCTGTGGAGGCATTTGCCACCTAGAGCGAGATATATTTGTCTAGAAGGATTTTGTACTACATTAATTTCTGTGATTTGGCATTCTTATACAACTTTTTTCCAATCCAAATCCCAGGTAGAGATGAATTTCATTGTTATCTCCCTCAGGTTGGCAGAATTTCCTTCTGGCCTACCTTTTACCAATGATGAGCCTTTTGAGGAGTTAGTTTAACTTCCTAGGACACAGGGCACAGATTTATCTGTCTCTAAATTTGAAACACATTCCCTCTCCCCATGACAGTATTCACAGTAACAGCTCGTGTTCTAATCTCTCTGGTGTCTAACCCACTCTTTCTTCCTGGTGCTTGAAGATGTCCTTTTTTCTTTAAGAATAGCTGTGCATTTAAAAACAGGAGTGCTGATGCATAGGGGCACATATACCCCAATGTTCATAGCAACACTCTAAACAATAGACAAAACATAGAAAGAACCTAAGTGTCCATCAACTGATGAATGGATCAAGATGTGTTTTTTTTTAATATTTTTTTAAATTTATTTCTAGGAGAGAGAGAGACAGCATGAGCAGGGGAGGGTCAGAGAGAGAGGGAGATACAGACTCTGAAATAGGCTCCAGGCTCTGAGCTGGCAGTCAGCACAGAGCCCAACACGGGGCTCGAACCCACGAACCACGAGATCGTGACCTAAGCGAAAGACCTAAGCGAAAGTTGGACACTTAACTGACTAAGCCACCCAGGCGCCCCTAGACGTGGTTTATGTATACAATGGAATACTACACAGCAATGAGAAAGAATGAGATCTGGCCATGTGGATAGAACTAGAGGGTGTTATGCTGAGTGAAATAAGTCAGGCAGAGAAGGACAGATACCATATGGTTGCATATATAGGTGGATTAGGAGGAAGCTAACAGAGGACCATGCAGGAGAAGAAGGGGAAAAATAGTTGGGGAGAGGGAGGGAGGTAAACTATGAGAGTCTCTTGAATCCTGAGAACAAACTGAGGGCTGATGGGGGTGGGGGAGAGGGGAAGAGGGGTGATGGGCATGGGGAATGGCACTTGGGATGAGCACTGGGTGTTATATGTAGACCAATTTGACAATAAACTACTTAAGAAAAAAGAAGAGTGAAAAAAGAAAGAAAAGAAAGAGAAACGATTATATTTTATTCAGATTTTCTAGGCTTGTTTCATATGGGAGGGCTTACAGCTGTAACATATATTATAGGCTCACTTTTGGGGAGAAGAGGGATGTGTACATGTGGAAGTAGATCAGAAGAAAGGGGCTTGATTAGCCCAGATAGAGTCAGTACATGTTGAGATTTTCAGAAATATTTTTCAAGACATTCAGGGTCCCCCCTGGGAAAGCTGTGGTTGGTAGACACTCCCCATAACCCTGAGTTGTAATTGTCCCCCAACCCATCCTAAGACTAGTTCAAGAAGTGAATCACATAGCTTTCTATATTTAGATTAATCAAATGCTACAATTTATTTAAAACAAAGCAGTATAATAATGAGTGAGGCTTCCCAGTGTTGTTAGTACCTGGAACTAATCCCCACATCTCAGCATGAGGATTTTATATGACGGCGTAATCTCTTCTGCTCTGTGTCATCTGATATCACTCAAGGCAAGAGTTGAGTCCAGATGGGAAATCTGGATAATAAATGGTTATCATTAGATTTAGGCTTAATCTCCTATCTTCCTGTATCTTAACTGTAAAGAATGTTGGAAGTTTGTAGGATGAGATGTGTGTCCATTTGGGGTTTTGTGGGAATGAGTGCATCAGAACTTTGGGTTCATGAAGATTAGACACAACCTCATGGAAAGTTAGCAAAAACTAATGTGAAGAACATATTCACGAGGGTTCTCATTTCAGTATGGCCCGATCTTTGCCTTATGTCTTGGAACTTTTCCTGAACTCCTCCAGGAAAGACATTCTTGCTTCTAGGGTTTCATACGATGGTTCTTTTTACTCTAATTTTTCCAATGAGTTGTGTCTTCATTTGCCTTCCATTTTCCAGGATTTTCTAGTCTTGTCTAGATCCATATTTTGTCTCATAGTATGATTATGATATTATTCACTTGAAAAGCAGTGTTTCCATTACTTCAGAGGGAACTTGAAAGAAAGGGGAAGTATATATATGTGCCTGGTCCACTACTGTGAGTGGAAAATTTATTTTTAAGTTTTATGGTCAGAGACCCAGATGGTAATGCAAACATTAACAATGCTTGTAATAGAATTAATAACTATTTAAATGTAAACTTAAAAAAACTACTGCTTATACTTAAACATTTCTAACTTGATCCCCAGGACCTTTTTGGAAGTAACAAGGGTAAATTTTTTATGAATTTTTAGTTTCTATTCCTACAAATGATAAGTCTGATTTCAGATGTGAACTGAGGACTCAGACCTGTACTACTTATATAGACAATACATCAAAGCAGAAATTATTAAATTTGGTTCCCAACTGCTGTAGTTGAAATACTGATTTATTTTTATTTTTTAAATGATTTAATTTTATTTTTTTTATTTTTGAGAGAGAGCGCATGCACGTACATGGCTGAGGGTCAAAGAGAGGGTGGACAGAGGATCTGAAATGGTCTCTGTGCTACAGCAGCAAGCTGATGTGGGGCTTGAACTGAGGAACCCTGAGATCATGACCTGAGTTGAAATCGAACACTCAACTGACTGAGCCATCCAGGTGCCCTGAAATAATGATTTAGATAAGACTTTAGGAGGAATGAACATATTTCATATGAAATTATGTACATAAACAAAGTGAACCACTCATTAATGCCATCATTTTATTCTGTATGTTGGGAAGCTTGTGTTTAAACTCTGGTATTTCCTTCTCTTAAAAAGACTTAGAGAAGGCCACTAACCTGGCTATTGTTTAAAGCCTCTTTTTTAGAATATTTTTTTACTGAAAGGCGAGGAAGTATTTCTCAAACCCGTCCACCGAACAAGCCTAAAAGTAATGGTGACCCCAAAGTAATGAACAAGCCTACTGTCCAGATTGAGGTATCTACATACCATTCTCCACTAAAAGGAAGTAGGACTGCTTAAAGAGTTTGGCTGGTTCTAGTCTGGCAGGAAATATGTAGAGTCACAATTCTTTACTGTGTCAGAAAGTAAAGAAACTATCAGAGATTAAAGGACTTTGTCGAAAGGACACATGAATAAATTCAAATGAGCTCCCCTCAGCAATAAATGGAACAGGAGGAGCATCAGCAAACAAACAAACAAAAAACAACCACCAAACAAACAAATAAAACGGAGGGTCGCCTGAGGGGCTCAGTCGGTTGAGGGTCAGACTTCGGCTCAGGTCATGATCTCAAGGTTCGTGGGTTCTGGTCGTGCATCGGGCTCTGTGCTGACAGCTAGCTCAGAGCCTGGAGCCTGCTTCAGCTTCTGTGTCTCCCTGTCTCTCTGACCCTCCCCTGCTCATGCTGTCTCTCTCTCTCTCTCTCTGTCTCTCTGTCTTTCTCTCTCTCAGAAATAAATTAAACAAACAAACAAACAAAAACATTAAAAAGAAAAAAAACGGGGCCCCTGGGTGGCTTAGTCGGTTAACCGTCCGACTTTCGCTTAGGTCATGACCTTGCGGTTCGTGGGTTCGAGCCCCGCGTCGGGCTCTGTGCTGACTGCCAGCTCAGAGCCTGGAGCCTGTTTCAGTCTGTGACTCCCTCTCTCTCTGACCCTCCCCTGCTCACGCTGTCTCTTTCTCTGTCTCCTTGAAATAAATAAAACATTTAAAAATTTAAAAAAAAAAAAAAAAGAAAAAGAAAAAAACGAATGAAATTGGTTGAAACACACTCAGTCTAGTGACACTCAAATGAAGAGAGAATGGGAGAGAAAAGAAAGCCAAAAGCTAGCAGTATCGCTAACTGGTTATCATTAGAATTAACTTTTTGCTGTGAAAATTGGTAACTAAAAGGAAAGAAATAAGTAAGCATGTATCCTGTCCTCATATGAATTGTCTTTCTGGGTAACTAGTCCTAGTTAGTGAGGGAAACTTCTTTTATACAGAATAATTTCAACTAACACATAGGGAAGAAATTATGATATTAGAGAATCACTATTTTAAGATTTCTAATGAAATAATTGGTACTTCATAATGTTAAAGACGTTTTTATTTAATCCCTTTGACATATAAGAATTTTATACATTGTCCAGAGAGAGTTTGTGTGTGTGTGTATAAAATTTATTATATATATATATATAAAATATATATGTATAATATTCATATGAAAAAAAGGACAGGTAAAGAAAAATCTGGAGAATTATTGAATCTGGGTAATGGGAATATGAAGATTGTTGTCCATTTTCTCTTTGGTTTTGAATGTTTGAATTTTTTCATAGAAAAATTAAAATGAATGCATTTGGTTTATTTGAAAAGATTACAGTGGGAATTTAAAGGCCTGAATTCTTGTTTTGTCTCCCTATAAGAGATATATTTTTCCTTCGTTTTCTTTTCTTTATTTAATTGTAGTTGACACAGTGTTATATTAGTTTCAGGCATACAACACAGTGATTCAACAATTCTACATGTTAGGTGGTGTTCACCACAAGTGTAGCTACCATCTGCCACTGATCAACACTGTTATAATATTGTTGACTGTATTCCCTATGCCGTTCCTTTCATCCCCAAGACTTGTTTATGTTGTAACTGGAAGCCTGTACCTCCTACTCCCCTTCATCCATTTTGCCCATCCCCCTAACTCCTCTCCCCTCTGGCAACCATCAGTTTGTTCTCTGTATTTAAGAGTCTATTTCTGTTTTTGTTTGCTCCTTTATTTTGTTATTCAGATTCCACATGTAAGTGAAATCATATGGTATTTGTCTTTCTGTGTCCAACTTATTTCACCTACCATATACCCTCCAGGTCCATCCATGTTGTTACACATGGCAAGATTGTATTCTTCTTCCCTGGCTGAGTAATACTCATTGTTGGTGTGTGTGTACGCCACATTATCTTTATTCATTTGTCTAATGATGGATGCTTAGATTGCTTCCATATCTTGTCTATCATAAATAATGATGCAATGAACACAAACATAGGGGTGAATCTACCTGTTTGAATTCATATTTTCATTTTCTTTGGGTAAATGCCCAGTAGTGGAATTGCTGGATCATATGGTATTTCTGTTTTTAATTTTTTTGAGATATTTCCATACTGCTTTCTGCAGTGGCTGCACCAGGTAACATTCCCATCAACAGTGCACAAGTGTTCTTTTTACTCCAAATCCTTGGCAATACCTGTTTGTCTTTATTTCCTGTTTGTCTATCTGTTTGTTTGTTTTGAGAGAGAGTGCATGTGTAAATGACAGAGGGGATGAGGGATAGGGTGGGGGGGAGGAGAGAGAGACAGAGAGACAGAGAGGGAGGGAGAGGAAGAGGGAATCCCAAGCAGGCTCCCCGCTGAGCTGTCTTGTCTTTTTGATTCTAGCCATTCTGACAGGTGTGAGGCGATATCTCACTGTGGTTTTGATTTGCATTTCCCTGATGATGAGTGATGTTGAGCATCTTTTCATGTGTCTGTTGGCCATCTGCATGTCTTCTTTAGAAGTAAACGAGCTATTTTAAATAAGATAAATTGCTTCTTTGAGTGTTTGCTTCCCTGTCTATAAAAGTTTGTACTACGTCATAGTGTTTAAAAACTTCGTAATTAGAATTCTGAACTATGAAATTAAAAAAAAAAAAGGATTCTGTGTTGAATGTAAGCTTGGAAGAACCTGCATTATAATGCACATTAACCTTTTAAAGCTTTTGGGAACTCCTTGGCAAGTAAAGAATCAACAAACTATTACACATCTTGATCTCTGTGTTTCCCAAACATATTTAATGAAAATACCCTTCCCCTCAATTTTTTTTCATTTAACACCTATGAAATTTTGAGGGAAAACCTAGACTATACAATATGTGAAGACCCTTTTTGCACTAAAATTCTTGGAGCCTAATTCTGTAAGTCTTTTAAATGTCTATAGAAAATCAAAATTACCAGTAAATACAGTGGGAGAAAAATCAATCAAATCAGTTGTCTGACAGAAAGGCCTATTTAATTCAGTCCAAATGTTTTCTCAAGTAGCCCCAGGTTGACCAGCTTGAGTGTTTAAAAAAAAAAAAAATCTCGGTGGCATCCTATGAATCGAAGCTTTGTTATACTTGTGAAATGCTGAGACTCAGTGAAGACGCACCATTCATTTGGTTAGCCTCAGTGTTCAATGCTGATTGCTCAACCATCAGATTGGTCACACTGATTGATGTCAATCAGAAAGTTCAACAAATGGGCAAGTTCACTGCCTGCACATTGCTAAGAGTCACTGGTAGGACCACCATGGCCTTAATTGGATAGATTTGATATTTGACCTGGGACATGTTTGTAACTACTGTATATCCTCCATATAAATATTTTTTCTAATCTTCACTCAATTATTGAAATTCATGGGGTGATAACTATAAAAATGTGGAGGGTATAAGGAGGTCCAGGACTGAGCATTATTTAAATAATAAATTGTTTTCTAGAAGATGAATAATGTCTGTTTTACCCTCCTTGAAGGTAAATTCATTAAAAAACAGCAGTGAAACCCCCAATTTCTCAATCTTAAGAAAAAGATGCTGTCAATGGTTTGTGTTTGCTGTTCATAGAACTTTCTAGAAGGTTGGGAAGTGAATGAGAGGAAGCAAGCACATGAGCTGAAGTGATTCATTAACAATAGAAGAAAAAGCCTCCCTAATTCTGTGTCTATCTTACAACTATATGTGAGGATTTTTTTTTATGTTTATTTTAGAGAGAGAGAGAGAGCGAGCACAGCAGGGGAGGGACAGAGAGAAGGGGAGACACAGAACCCAAAGCAGGCTGCAGGCTCTGAGCTGTCAGCACAGAGCAGGATGAGGGGCTTGAACTTACAAACTGGGAGATCATGTTCAGAGCCAAAGTCGGACGCTCGACTGACTGAGCCACCCAGGTGCCCCTACAATACATGAGTTTTTAAATGAAAGTTTTAATTTTGAGATAATGATAGACTCACATGCAGTTATAAGAAATAATATAGAGAGATCTCATATATTCTTTAGACAGTATCTCTCAATAACATCTTAAAAATACTATCTAGTGCAACATTGTAACTAGGATCACAATATCCTATTTGTAAAGAGTTTAAAGGAGATTCCAAAAGTAAAGAGACAAGAAAAGTAGGGGCCAAAGATAGATGAACTTTCTGCTTGGACTTCATTTCAGATTGCCTTCCTATCTTCCCTGTTTTAAAAGAAAAGTTCCAAATCACTCTTATCACTAATCAGACATCCAAATGCTTTCTCTTTCTGCACTTATATAAGTAAATTATATAATTTACCATGTACATAAAGTGTTAACATATACAGAGGTCATACTTAGCATAAGCATATACAGTATGATTTTGCATTTGCTTCCACACATCCCTCTCCACCATATATACATAGGGTTTCACATGTCTCAAGGTGCAATCTCAAGGAAATTTATCAGAATCTAGACCTAATGAAAAGATCCCATGGAATGAATTTGCTGTCTTATGAAATTGTAAACCTGTCATTTATTTTGAATGTTAAGGAAAGAATTGTACAAAACACCTCCCTGCTTGGACATACAGGATGCTAAAACAGTCAGCAGGGTGTTGGCTGGTCACTGTCTGTTTACCTTTAACAGACATTCACTTCCCTGGGTGTATCTCTGATGATGGAAGAATTATTTCTCTTCTTTTCTCTCTTTGTAATAATTATTTTTCCAAATGCTGGTGCCGGATGAAATCTACTGCAGCCATAGGTGCATTTTCTTTTCTTGCCCATCGTTCAGATCCTTGGGTGATGTGAACATGTGTGTGAGCGCCGCGCCAAGGGTAAATATTTGACCGTGGTTCCAGCCACCATTGCACAGCCCCTGAGTGACCCTGCATTAATTAGCTGAGAATTTCAGGGCTTTGAATCTGATTGAATCAAAATATTGTTTTTACAAGTTGATGAAGGCTCTTGATTGATGTAGGCCCTGCTGATTCTTTAAAGGATTAAATTGTATGTACAGATTACGGAGTCCTGCCTGTCACTGCTTAAAAGGGGATTGTTTTTTAACCAAGCTTGAAAAAAAATAGCAATAGGGTATGTTTTCCTCCCAATGGGTGTCCTGATCATTTCAGTGGGCATGTGGGTATATAAGTATGAAGGAGAATTAGAAAAATTAAGGGAAATGGTCAAGAAAATCATCAGGTAGAAATAAAGAGGCAGAAGAGAAAGATGAAAGGAAATGGATAAAGGAGAGAGAAGGGGCTTGGTTTCCATTCATCCTGAAAATATGTTTTGTGTGCACATCTCCCATGGTAAAGCCTGCCGTATTTTACTGGGTTCAGGAAAGAAGTGCAATCATCAGGGTCTGGGCTGGTCAAGGCCTAGAGAAACTAAAGTGGCACATAGCATCACCGGTGAGATGGACTTTCATGGCCACGGGTCACACGGCTCCCTGCCCACTGATCTTGTGAGCCCTGCAGCGTAAGTGAGGTACAGGACCCCCAGCTAGGTCCTTGTCCAGAGAAAAGGCAACATGAGAAAAGCTCTGGGCGAACTGGAATGAATAGAGATGGAAGAGGAAGGGGCTCAGATATCTCCCTGCAAACCTTTCATGTTAATGGGAAATATTCACATCCGGAAACAAGGCAAGTCTTAATACATTGCCCCCTTTTATTTCTCTTTCTCGAGATCTCTTATATTGGTCCCATGCTGATGTTTTTCCTACCTGCAGATTTACAAAACTTTAATCTAATTTCATCGTGCACCCGTTAACTTGAAAAATGACTTTTCTCATGGACTCTGTGTTGTGTAATGAATCAAAACCAATCAGCATACGGAAGAAACAATAAAACGGAGCACAAATCATCATGTACCCAGAGCAGGGAGATTGCTGAAGGTCTTAGTCGGCAGCCCCGGGCACAGCTTCGGAGAATGAACTTCTGGTTTTTAAATACTTCTGGGAACATATCACTTCCTGTAGGTTCCTTTTCAGACAAATTAGCTACAGTCTTGGGTGCTTTGTGAAGTTTTATTCTTCTTTCAGTTGAATCATGAAGAAATCCCTGAAATTTGGTTTAACCTGTGATATGTTATATGGTGGGTAGAAACAGTAATGAGTAAGTGACGTAGAGCATTGAAAAGAGAAATCTTTAAGAAGTAAAACTATAGAAGTCTGAGGCTTAGTTTAAGAAAAAATCATATACACAGAACCACATGAGGATAAAGGAGTGTGTTAATGAGTGCCATCATAGCTCATTTGGACACCTATAACACAGTACCATAGACCGTAAACAAACAGAACAGAGCTATGAACAACAGAAAGGTATTTAGCATGGTTTTGGAGGCTAGGAAGTCTGAAATCAGGATGAGAGCGTGGTTAGGGTCTGGCGAGAGGCCACTGCCAACTTCTCCATATAGCCTCACAAGGCAGAGAGCAGAGAAGGGAAGCCAGCTCTCTGAAACTTCCCTCCCTTGTGGGTCTTAGAAGAGCCCTAATTTCATTCAGGACAGTTTCCACCTTCATGGTTTCATCTCATCCTAATTACCTCCCCAAGGCCCACCTCCCAATATCATCACTTTGGGAGTTTGTGGGGAGGCTGGGACACAAACATTCAGTTTACATCACTGTACGAGATGGCAGCTGTAAAATGAAACACACAAAGATGGAAGATGAGTAGAACAATGGAGAATACTAAATAGGATGTGGTCACTGGAAAAGACCACCAGGAGGCAGTGGGTTTTCAGAAGCACCTTGAGGTAGATGGCAGATAAGAACACACTGAGAGCAAAGAAGACTCTCCTACAGGACAAAGGAAATCAGGGCAGTTGGTGATTATTTAGCTTGGTTGAGGCAGGAGAGTGGGGTGGGTAAAGGAGCTGAAAGGCATTTTAAGTAAGTGGTTTCTTTTATAAAAAGGTTTTCCTCCAATTTATCAGGAATTTGTATTTCTTCTTTTGTGCACTGTTTGTTCACATCATTAATTTTCCATTGGGTAGTGTCTGTCCTCTCTTATTCACTTTAAGCATTTTCTATGAATTAGAGCTATTAATCTTGGTTTTCATTGTGAAATAATTCTTTCTCGGAGCTTGTTCATTTTTGAATTTTGTGTATGGCATTATTTTTTCTCTTGATGGAGGACCTTTGTATCTCACAGAGATACCAAAAGCAGAGATGATAGAGACCCACTGCAGAAGCCCAAGCAGAGAGATGACGGTAGGAAGAAACCCCACACGAAGCTATAGAAGTTCCTGGTCTTTATTCTCAAAGAATTTGATTTAGTAGTTCTGAAGTAAGGTCCATAAATAAGTAATTATAAGTCCCCACTGTTGGGGCTTCCAAACTTTAAAATGCATACAAATGACCAGTGATCTTGTCGAAAAGCTGATTCTGATTCAGGAGGTCTGGGGTGAGGCCCAGGATTCTGCACATCTAGCAAGCTCCTGGCTGCATGGTGTACCGGCCCCTCCTTGAGTAGCAAGACCTGGAGGATGTGATAACCAGGCATGTTTAGGACCCACTTCCAGAGAGGATCTAAAGTCCAAGAACAATGCAGGTGCAGTAACCTGTCTGAGAAATTTGACATCATTTCTGTAAGCAATGAGAAATAAAAAGGTGGTTTTCTTTTTAAGGAACCAGAACATGACCATAAAACAGTGAGACTATTTCTTTTTTTGCACCCACACTTGACATTAGTCTCATTGTACTTCAGCCTCATAGTTCGTAAAAGGGATAAGAAAAGGAAGCCTTCAAGTCTCCCTGAAATACATAAATAATGGACTATTCTTCTAGGTTTTTCTTCCTGTCTTAAGAACCACGCTGGCATTATTTCAAAAGAAAGGGAGGAAGGAAGAGAGAAAAGAGGGGAGGAAGGGAAAGGTGGGGTGGGAAAAAAGGAAGAAGCAGGCTGGAGAGTCAGTCTCGGTCTTGCCTGACAAGGGAAGGCTATTGCTGTGTGAGAGAGAGAGAGAGAAAAGAGAGAGTAAATAGAAAGCTACACCTATGTTATGTGTGTGCACAGGCACCCGTGTATGTATATGTGTGTGTGTATAAATATATAATGATGTATAATTATAATGTGTATATATATACATGTAAATGTATAGTTATATATTATATGTATATATATATATATACATATATACACTTTTATATATATATACATATATACACTTATATATATATATATATATACACACGTGTGTGTGTGTGTGTGTGTGTGTGTGTGTGTGTATGGAGAGAGAGAGACAGTTAGAGACAGATGACCAAGCTGGTAGAAAATAAGCCATGTAATTCTAACATAATATTGGAGATATGTTTATCTATAATATTAATAGATATTACTGTAATCTAATAGCTTATAATCATCATCATAAAGTTCACTTTATTTGATGCCTGCTTGTGGCAGCAGTGTTCTAAAAACCACACTTCACTGAAACAAATATTTTTAAAGATTATTCATTTTTGACAGAGAGAGAGAGAGAGAACATGAGAGTACACAAGTAGGGGAGAGGCAGAGAAAGAGGGAGAGAGAGAATCCCAAACAGGCTCTGTGCTGTCAGCACAAAGCCTGACAAAGGGGCTCCATCCCATGAACTGTGAGATCACAACCTGACCCAAAATCAAGAGCGAGACACTTAACAGACTGAGCCACCCAGGCACCCCAGAAACAAATACTTTTAATCAAAAGTAGCTACAGCCAAGACCATGGACTGCCCTCATTCCTATCTTCTGATGTATAAGATTTCCATCCTCCCTTTACAGACCAAAAAACCTGCTGTTTTTCCATGAAGGGCCAGGGTTTCTCACTGCCATGACTTCAGGTGGTACGCCTCCATTCTCTTACCTGGCTGTACCCAAGAGTACAGCCATCTCTTGCCCCTGTTTTAGAAAGGAAGTGTCGCCTTCACTGAGAAGTCCAGGCCGGCCTTGGGTTATCTTCACTTCCCTTCAGACTGGAGACAGTTGTGCGGGTCTTCGGTGCTAGGGCACAAGAGGGAGTTTGGGCAGGAGGTATGGACTTCCAGGAGTGCCAGATGCAGGTTAAATATTCTTGGAGAAAAGCAGCACATCCTGTGCGATAAAATGCACCCCCTCCCCTCATTCACGATAACTCTCTTATTATCCTGGGCTCAGGTGTGTTGCGTGAATATACAATAACGGGGCTAACGAGATGGTTTGGGGTCACAGAGGGATAAACCATGGCGTAATCCAGCTCCGAGAGCTGTTCTGGTAATGAAAATTGTAGAGCAGTCTTGTGGCTAGTTTTGTAATAAAGATATACAAAGATGAATATAGGTTTCCAGGAATTAATCTGAGAGCATTTGATCCAATTTATAACTGGAGTGGCTGCATTGAAGGCAGCTCGGTAGACGGGATTCCAATTTAGGTTGATAGAGTGCTGTGGGGTCCCTGGGAGGAAGGGCTCCCTGTAATTGGGAAATGATTTTATTTTTGAAATGCCCATCTCTTGGCTTTGTCAAAGGCCGTGCATCTGTCTGCCTCGCCTCTGAATGCAGCCAGGCTCAAGGCACTGAGCCCCGCGATGTAAGCTTCTGGTTCAGTATTCAGCATGACCGACAGTATTCTTTCAGAGCGGACCCCAGGACACACCGCATTTTATTGCTGTGATTGTTCTGTGGTCCAAGCGACATTAGGCCGACATTAGGCCCACGGAGAAGGGAGGCTCCAGATGGCTTAAGGCACTTTCTCGTTCCCCCCTCTTTCTGACTCTGACCTGCTGAAAGTGACCAAGTTTCCGTCTCAGAGTTTTTGCTCTGAAGCCAGGAGCTCGGATCTGAGGAGCCCGGGGAAGCCGTTCTTACTTTGTCCTTGACAGTGTGTCATTCTCTGGCATATGGCCAGGTCAGGGACAGAACGGAGCTGGCAGCTGAATTCAGGCTGTGACTCTTGCAGAACCGGAATTCCTGAACACTCTCCTTCGTGAGACAGCCCCAGACCACCCCAGGAACGTTGACTCTGCCAACCTTCCTACCATGCTATCTGTCCGATGCTCCTGGGAGCTGCCAATTCAGGAAAAAGTTTTCTTACGAATATTTAGATTCAAAACCCATTTGATGCTTCCTGTGGACTTTTTTTTTTTTTTTAAGTGGCATTAGGGAATTAGTTTCTTCAAATCCTACCTCTGTAGCTGTTAAGAGAGAGGTTTGTGTTGAAACTCCTGTCCTGCTTAAGATGCATCAGAAAGCATTGACTTCTGACATTCTCCTTTAGAACTTATGGCCTCCAATTTGTCATTTCATTTGGTCCTTTTCACTGATTTAATTTTGAGCATCTACGAGTTTATGTATTTTCTCATATATGAGTCTCTGTATTTATGACTCACCAACAGAATGCATTGTGGTTGGAATACCTTTTTAAGCCCGATTTGAAAAGAAGTTTGTAACACATTTCCATTTACGTCACGAATAATCACTTAGAATTTTCGTATCAGTATTAGAAAAGTTGGCTATAGAAGTGTTTGTTGTAGTGTGTGGGAATGAAATTTAATTATTACTGAAGGCTTTTTATTTTTTCCATTTTTAATCCTGTTTTAATATTTCCCTAAATGGCATACATTGGCTTGTATAGTGTACACACAAAGTGGTGTAAGATTTGAACTGCCTTTAATAACAAATAAAAAAGCAGTTTGTATTCAGCTTAAAATAGCCCACAGCTAAAATGAAGGATATAGCTTTTCAGCCAACAGACCCAGAGAGAGTTTAATCATTTAGCCTGCAGATTACAATTTAAGGCATTTGTAGAAGATTTTCAAATATATCTATATATCTATATCTATCTATATCTATATCTATATCTATATCTATATTCTGGAATTTGCTTATTACTTGTATAAATCACCTTTTTGTTTAGCACAAAACCACATGCTTCTTAGTTCATTTTTACTTTTATACTATCTTAGATTATCTTTGATGGGAGGTGGGAGTGGTATTTTTAGATGCAGCAAACGAGGAAAAATGCATTTTCAATTGTCAGTAATATTTAATTTCTATCAGTAATTTCTTAATTGTTCTCCTGAAAAGCAAAGCTTTAATGTGTCAGCCTAAATTACAATACAAAAGAAATCAGAAATTATGCTGTTAACATTTCCCATTTTCAGATACTACTGATTAGATTAGAGAAAATTATTCCTTATAATTTCACTATAGAAAAGCTATATGTCTAGTCATATCACT
Source organism: Proteles cristata cristata (assembly GCA_017311185.1). NCBI lineage: Eukaryota > Metazoa > Chordata > Mammalia > Carnivora > Hyaenidae > Proteles > Proteles cristata. Next base: position 420,323 of record JAESUZ010000164.1, on the reverse strand, counting down.
ACATCGAAACGAAATTAAGGAGAAACGGTTTCTTAACAGAGTGTTTGCAGATTTTTTTTTGAAAAGGAACGATTGCAGCATCTAATTTTACCCATGATTTGTCTTTATTAAAAGCTCTTGTCAGGGAATTAAACTTTTTAGGTCTGGGCATAGCCTTAAAAATACAAAGCCTATCATGATGTTGGTCTTATAATAAAAATTAGACTGATTTTAATTTAAAGAGATTTATAAGTGGTTCTCTTAGGAATTTTATTGTCTTATTCACCAAGTTAGTAGACCAATGGAAACATACCAATGACGTTTAGCCTGCAAGTTAATGAAAAACAAATCCCCTATTGAAATAAACTAGATATTTTCTTCCTTTAATATAGAGAGATCAAGTTCATGCCTAAGAAACTTTTCAAATAGAAAAACTCTAAATTTCTTTCTCACATTTTTAAGATCAGTTGTGCCCTTCATCATGGAACTCACCAACTGGGCCGGGGATGGGGGTGGGGGGGGGGGGTGGGAGGAATCTTGCCTTTTCAGAATTCACTGATGCCATTCAGTGAGGTTGAACTTTGCTCAGTATGATATAAATGTTGAAAATAGAAAAATAAACAACTCTGAAGGAATGGGAAAAGCATTTTAATTTGAATAATTTGTATATAGACATCGCAGGAAACACATGTATCGTGCATGAGAAAACCAGGCCTATGTTGTGAAGGATGCTAAATCAATGTGTATTTAACTTCAGATGAAAGTTGAAGAGCAGAAACAAGCATCTATTAGGGAAACATTCTAGAGGGTTGCGTCTGTGACGGGAATCCTAAGGATTTTTCTGAATATGTTAACTTTTTAGGATAACTCTATGATGAAAGCTTATAGCAGAGCAAGTCTGCTTCTTAACACAAATTTGTAAGGACGGTTTTGATATCTTTACCTTTAATGTTTCAAAGAAGCTTTGTTAAAGTCCAGTTTCTGTAAAATGTATACTTGGAAAGTGTCAGATCACAGGAAAAGAAGACTTTTAAAAATTCAAGGAATATTTGTTTTTTAAGTAAAGCTTATGAAAACTGCCTGGCAAGCCTATTTTTAGGATACCGGACACCTTTGCCCAATAGCATACTCTGCCACCTCAGAGGGGAGACAATACAAGGAAAATGGGTGATTTGGCTTCTAACTGTTATTTACAGCAATGATCAGTTTGCTATTTTTCTTTCCAAACACTCAGATTAAGATAATAAAAGAAGTGACAGTGGATTCCTTGTGGAATTCACTGTTCTTCTCAAGCTCCATCCTGGCATCAATGGCATTTGGGGTCTCTTCCAGCCCTGCTGGGGAGTATACATGTTTGTATATCCTGGTTTCACTGGCAGACCTAATTTCAGAATACATAATGCATGATTTTGAAACCAATTTGTTATTGTAATAAAATATTTTTTAGGAATGCATGGAAGTACTTGAGAGGAGAATGTTAAATTATACATGCATTGTGGCCGAGTGGATTCATTTAGCTCAGTCTGCAGGTGAATCTCCCTGTGACCTTGGCACTTGCTGGCTAGTATAGAATAACAATCAAAGCTTGGATTGGAAATCCAACCATTTCCAAATATTAACAACTTCTTTCAAAGGAAATGCTGATTTCAGCATTTATGTTAATGGGGACATCATTATCTCTTTCAGAGTTTTTAGGGGGGGGATAAAAAAAAAAAACAAGCAGCCATGATCTTAATAGGATTAAAAGCCAGGCTTTTTATTTTCAAAATGCTAATTTGTTTTCTGCATTCTGTTTTCATATCAGGGCTTGTCATTCAGTACCTTCGGACACACGGGCCAGGGAAGACTCCCAGAATTGCATTGGTAATGATAGGAAAGGGACATTAAAGGTTTCTGTCTGAAAGGAATTCTATATTCTTTCCAAGCCCGTTTCCTCCTTACTTATAAGTCAGCTTGTGGCCGACCATTTCGAGATAGAGGGTGGGAAAGTACAGAGATGCTTCAGGTTCCTGGCCCGACTCCTATTTACTTACCCTTTCACGTTAGGGAACAAACTTCAGTCATTAGAGGGGCATTGATTGAAACAGCCTGTGACCCATATGAATCAGATGAACAGCCTGGGCTGGAGAAGTTTGGCTGTGAAGTTGAGTTGCTGGAGGCACTTGACATTCTCTAATCTGCTTATCTTGCAGCCTTTCACCGTTGGCTCACCCATGGCTGAGGAAGCTGCACAGTGGGGCAGAGAGAGTAGGCCAGAACAGAGACAATAATTTACCATGTAATTTGTTTTGAGATTCCTTTGATTGATTTCCCTTTTAAAGAAACTTGTAAGTGAAGGAGACCCTTACATCATGAAGCCAGCCTTATCTTGGGACTTGAAAGCCTTATCTTAACTTGGTAAATGGGGCTCACCTGGACTCACCTGGGCTTAAAGAATTCTCTCCATTCTCTCTCTTTGCCTTTTGATTTCTTGTCCAATTGGGGGATGAAGAGAGGACATAGAAAAGCTCCAAGCAGGCTGATGAAAACCGGGTGTTAGCAAATCCAGAGAAGCAGGTAATTGTAGGTTCGGGTCTGTTTGGCAAATGAGGTGTCCCATTTGGGGTAATACATGTTCATGTTTGGGCACAGCAGGTGTGCTAATGCAAGGCAGGTTTTCTATAACTGCCTTATTTAGGAGATGTTACAAATGGAAAGACTATTTAAATGCCCACAAAGACATTAACAAAAATATTCCAACTCTCAAAACCCTTTTCTGAAACCCAGAAGAAAAAAATCAAAGGAAAAAGGCCCATGCTTGGGGTTTTGCTCACTTGTGTTTTTAATAGTTGTTTAATGACCTATAAAGTCACTTTTCTAAGAAAAGAAACATAAAGGAATTTGGTAACAAAAAAAAAATTAAAAAGGGAGGGGGCTGCTGAGACATTTCCTTCCAGCTGCTGAGAGAAACTGAACTGGCATTTTCTGTGGTGCTTTGAATGGTATTTTGCAGTGTTCACCTTTCTTCCTTCCTTACCGACTTTGTTGAAGAAGACACATTCCGAGGCTATTTCTTTTTCCTGCCAGAACAGTTGGTTTGCTTGGAGTTGTGTTTTATTTTCTGTTTCAAGAAACAGCACATAAAAGGGGAGACATCATCTACATTTTGCTTAGTACTTAAGTTTCTGTTCAATATCCTTTTGGAAAAAAAAATAAATTCCTTCAATTAGCATTCCTCACAGAAACAAAGAGTTTGTTCTGTTCAGAGCTTATTATTGAAATATTCTAAGGCATATAACATTGCAGCCTCTTGCCATGAAAATGATTTGTAAGTTATGTCTTAATTAAGGACCGTTTAGGACAGAAGATAGGCAAGCAAATCCTGACTTGGAATGGAACAAAACAATGGATGAAACCTATAATTGTCCAACTTTGTCCTCTAACTTTGAAAGGCATTTTCCATCTTCCCATGCCTGTTGCATAAATACAGTAGAATCTGAAGGAAAAGAAGATACCAGGGCAGACATTGATTCAAAGGGATGACCTTGGCATAGGAGAATGTTCTGTTGAAAGAAAATGAAGCTGAAGGTGACTGGTTTTATCCTGCAGAGGAAGCCCCTGCAGAATGTCCCAAGGAAGGTAAATGAGGAAATCCTGTAAGGATGACAGTGGCAAATGGTTCTCATCTTCTTTGAGTACAGGGCAAGAGAAGTTGGGCTTCAGCGTAACATGGAGAATTAGTTCAAAGGAAGAAAAATTATAAGTGCTTGCAATGGATCTCGCAGTATGGTGGGTTGAATAGCATCTTTCCAAAATTCATGGCCACCCCAATTGTCAGAATGTGATCTCATTTGGAAATAAGGTCTTTGCAGATATAATTAGTCAAAGATCTCATGATGAACTACTTCTGGGTTTAGGGTGAACACTCAGTCTGATGATGAGCGCTCTTATAAGAAAATGGAGAAGGAGAGATGACTCACAGAGAAACACAGGGAAAAGCCATGTAGAGACAAACATAGAGATGGTAGCGGTGAGTCTGCAAGCCATAGAATGCCAAGGATTACTGGAGCCACCAGGAGCTAGGAGAAAGGCTCTCCATCTGAGCCTCCTGAAAGAACCAACCCTATAAGCACCTTGATACTGGATTTCTGGCTTCCAGAACTAGGAGAGAGTAAATTCATGTTGTTTTAAAACACTAGCTTCATGGCAATTTGTTACAGCAGCTCCCAGAAACTCATACGCCCAGAAACACAGCAGCCATTTTGCATATTTTAAGCCCAATGGGAGATGATCCTGATAGATACAGATAAATAGGAGATAAATCTAATTTTTATCTGCCATCTGCAGAGGCCTCTTGGTCTAGCTTACATGGCATACAGCTGTTGGGGTACTAACAGGACCCAGCGCCCTCTAGCATGCCAACACAGATCTTTAGCTGGTATCAGGAGAAGGTGCTTTGAAAGTCTCAGGCTAGCCCTGCTCCAGAATTGCCATGGAGGAAGCTTCCACAAGAGGGTCTTCTACCCAATTGGATATGAATTTTACCCATTTTTCTTAGGTACCAAAAAATGACTCTTATGCCTTAGAATGTAGCCAGGGAATCATGAGCCCATGGAGAGATTCATCAAGTACCCACCTTTCCCCATTATAGCAATGCAAGTTAGGCACACACCTTAGGTTGTGATGTGCGTTCACAACTCCATGACCTGGCAGGTGTCAGTGGCAGCCAACTTGGAGAATGTGCTGACGTAAAAGAGGGACTCACCTGTATAGCAGAGTATAGGAAAGCGCTAGACCTAGGCCTGATCTGGGTGATCTTGGATAAGTCATTTAAACCATAGCACCCTTATTTTCACTGTCTATGAACAGTGAAATTTGATTATTCTTCCCTGAGTTCTGAGGAATAGACAAAATAATGTGTATGACAATAACTTGTAAACTATTAGGTGCTCTACAAACCTGAAGCATTTGAGGTAACCTTTAAGGAAAAGGACCCCAGTTAATTTTTTACTCCTTAGCACCACCTTGTGTCCATGCTACTACTCTTGAATTTTAGAGTTCTACATTATAAAATGGAGCAGAGGTCACTGAGGGACTCTGGAATTTTCTTCCTAAGGCCATCAATGTGAAAACAAAAAGGGAAATTGAATAAATTACCCATGACCCTCACGACTTCTTAGAATTGGCAACAGATGCAAATGTTTGATGGTGGGTGTGTTTCTACTACACTGGATGCATAAGGGCAACTTAGGGGCATCTTCAGAACCATTGATTTCAGTATTTTTCTCTAAAGAGAAGAAGGAGGGACTCTAAAGTTGAATACATTCCTTAGCTACCAATATTTCACACCACAATGTGAACATGACAGGATTTTGGAGAAACTGCTGTCTGATTCTTTTAAACTGAGCAGACTTGACCACCAGGCACAGCAACACATTTGACCACCAAGCACCTCAGCACTTTACCACCAGGCACCTCAGCAGTACATTTCTGAAAGTATGAGGATTGTGAGTGGATTAAGCTAGAAAACAGACTCAGTTGAAGGTATAATGCCATGGTTTGGCCAAAGGGCCTGATGATAGAGTACAATGATGTGTTAGATCTAATCCATAACCTTGTTCAAACCAACTGAGCTAACTGGCCAGGATTCCATGCCCTTGTTGATACTGAGTTTGAATTAGTCAGGGTGGTGACAGAGGAAGACAGGTAGAAAGCAGGGAGTATAGGATCCAGAGTCTTGCAAAATAGTGGCAATAACTATAATCAAATGTAATGATGTTGGAACTCACGTCCTCAAGTGGTAGGATACTTGGTATAATCTGAGAATAGAGGAAGTGAGCCCTATCTTTAATGGGATGAAACCAAGAATTGGCAATAGTGGAGATGAGGCAGGGGCTAATCACTGCAGAAGGGAACTTGGATGTAAACCAAGGTACAGGGTGGAGTTTGTTGTTTCCAATGAGTGAGAAGAGCCTGGGCTTAGTAAGTCTGCAAGTACTAAACACTTGGTCCAGGGAAGCTGGGCTGTTGTGGAAAGTGAAGATGGAGATAGTGACACGTTGCCAGGTTTATATCTCATGGACTCAGGATGGAGGGAGGTTGAAGTCAGAGGTCAAAGGTCTTCTAGACTTACAGAGAAGGACTTATAACTCAGGTAAGAAATATATGCTTGACTTATCCTACCACTAGCCAGGATCAAGTGACAAAACCATGGTCTGACTTGCAAATATAATCTGTTGGAGTTTGCCCTTAGCCTATCCCTAGTATGTATCTTATTTTGGATTATAATTAAAGTTATCTTTGAAGAAAGTCATCAACTTTTTTTATTATAAAAAAGTGCTTTCAGTTACTTGAGGATTTAACTTAGAGGTCTTTGTCTGACACATTGTTCTGTCATTTCTTTTGTGGGTGTTTTATGTTCCCACCTAGACTTTAAGCTCTTTTAGGGTAATATCTATACCTTAAAAAGTTTTTTTGTTTTGCTCTTTCAAAAAACAGTCTTAGGACTCGAAAACAAAACAGACTAAGAACTGAAGCCTGGGCACATGACCCATTCCAGGTGGAAATCAATTACTTTCTGTGGCCACGGGTGGGGAACAGCAGGATGGAGGCCGGGAGGAGTGTAAAGAGTGATATCATCCTTTGATTATTGCTGTTTCACTCAACATGGAGCCACGCAGCAACCAATCATGACCCCTAATATCGTAGATTATCACATGTGGCATTAACGCATGTGAGAATTGGACCTTTAAGACTGCACATTCCAAAACTAATCACCTTCTCTGACATCCCCTCCATTGACCAAGTCTTGGGCTTTTCCTTCATTTTTAAATACTCTGGATACTGCTGGTTAACTGAAATTTTCCAGAGCAATATTTTGAGTCACTGGCATTAGATCTGCAACTGAATGGTTTATAGTCTTTCAGGCAAAGGTCTTCTTTAATGGAAGCAAGGATTTTCTGCTTATCTTCCTATAATGGTACAGTAGCTTTGCTAGAGGGTGGATTCTGAGGTATCACTTAACAGCAATCTAGTTCCTTAAGATTCTTGATAACATGGTTTGTGTTACACTACTAATAAATAGGACCAGTTTCACAGGAAGGCTTTAAAAACACAGACACATTGTATTTGCCTGTACTTTTTTTTTTAAGTCATTTTTTTAAATTGTGTTTTGACCCTCTCATTGTCATTTTAAAGCCATCTTTCATAGAGGAGACACCTTCTCTATCTTCCCTGGTAAGATAAGTGAATAAAGATGCTTCTTGTGGTCTCTTCCTAGATGTATCCTGTCCTGGCACTTTGCAGCTGAGAACTGCAGGGGCATAGCCTTCACCATAGAGTATTCTACTGACTCTTCTAATAGAGAAATTTCTAAAACAGATGCTATCCTGACAGATCCTAGGGAATATTCAGATCCAAAATATTCCTGGGGGCCAAGGGAAATGGCACATTTTGGGGCAGCCGGCCCTGGGCCCCTATCATAGATTCCCCAAAAATACTCTGCTTCAGTAGATAAATTTTCAGGACCGTCTTTGAAAACGGATATTCATGATGATATCCCATCTGGATGCTTAAAACTATATCCACTCTTTTTTGGGGGGGAGGGGGGTGGGCTACAAGCTGGGGAGGGGCAGAGGAGGGAGACAGAGGATCTGATGTGGGCTCTGTGCTGATAGGCTGACAGCAGCGAGCCTGATGCGGGGCTCAAACTTGCAAATGGCAAGATCATGACCTGAGCTGAAGTCAGAGCCACGCAGGTGCCCGAAAACTATATCTACTCTTGTCAAACAGTTACTCTAGAGATTTTTTTTTTTAAAAATTAATTTTTTTTTAATGTTTTATTTATTTCTAGGAGAGAGAGAGAGACAGCGTGAGCAGGGGAGGGTCAGAGAGAGAGGGAGACACAGACCCTGAAACAGGCTCCAGGCTCTTAGCTGGCAGTCAGCACAGAGCCCGACGCGGGGCTCGAACCCACGAACCGCGAGATCATGACCCGAGCGAAAGTCGGACGCTTAACCGACTAAGCCACCCAGGCGCCCCTACTCTAGAGATTTTTATTTTATTTTTATCTTGCTCAAGTAAGGCAATGGATGGGGAACCTGGGTAAATTCAGGAAACTTGTTTTTCTCAAAGTTCCAGTACTGACCTGCTCCAGGATGCATGGAAGGCTGCCACAGCCCAGCGCCGTCGTTCCAGAGCCCACGGAGATGGAGCAAATACACCGGGAGGGCCTGGGACAGCTAAAGTCAGACTTTCTTCAGAATTTCTGTCATAGAATTTGCTATTTTTCTTTCCTTTTCAAGAATAAGCCCTTATTGGGTAATGTGATCTTATTGTAAACTGAAGGGAAAAGAGAAAGCAGTCACTTGGCGGGTGTGTGTGTGTGTGTGTGTGTGTGTGTGTGTGTGAGAGAGAGAGAGAGAGAGAGAAAGAGAGAGAAAGAGAGATTATATTTTAAGTAAAATATAAGAATAACAATCTTGAATTATTTTATATTTGATAAATTCTAAATTTGCGATAACTCAACCCAGTTAGGAGAAATTTTAGGTTTCTGTTACTTTTGCACTTCGTTTGTAAATATGGACTGTGACAAAAATATGATGAAGGATTTCTAAGCTAAAGTAAACAATCTGTTTTTAAGGGGTTGATCTAATTAATTGTGATGTGTGAGATTCTAATACTGGTTATCTATATCTTTCCTAAGGCCTTTCACTTAGAAACACTTTGTTTTTGGTGAGTTAGGTAATCGTATATATAGTAAAAGTGGTGAAACTGATTCTTTAAAAATAAAATACAATTCTGAAATTTAGATGTTTCATGAAGAATGAGCTTATCACATAGTTCCCATTTGCATATATGTAGAAATTGAAACATATTATCTACCTAAGGTGTACTATTTGTAGAAAAGTCTAGAACTCCAGTCTTCTGCCTGTAGAAATCAAATTGGTTCAAGTATGGTATGGGATTGTCAGATTTAGCAAGTAAGAACATAGAGCATGCAGATAAATTTGAATTTCAGATAAACAACTTTTATGTAAGTATGTCCCACATTTAGACATACTTACACTAAATATTTTATGCTAAATATACTAAATATTTTAACATTATCTATATATATAATACATCCTGTATTTTAAGTGGTGGCTCTAATTAGGGAGAGATTTAGATTGTTTATGCCTTTTCTCTAGTGATTTCATACTTTTGGCTATTCAATCAAATCTTCAAGTTTTCTGTATTTTAAATAAGGGACAAAGTAACACCTCCCAGTTTCTTGGAATATTTTTAACGTGTCCTGCCTCTGACCTAATGAACCATAAAGTAGAACAACTCACATAAGTGAAATTTCAAGGGCCATCAAGGGCCATCTCTCAGACCTATCACCCTCCCATCTCCTGGTTGCAGTGACCTTACTTTTAAATTACAGATAGTATTGTTGGCACCACGGGCTGTTGATCCAAGTAGAGCTCAGAGACTACTACCGAACCCCTGACAGGGGCTACTCTCTTAGCACCTTGGAATTCCCCAAGGATTTTAGCATTCTGACCTGGACCCACTCCAAGCTCAGCCCTGGCAATTAAGATGATAGAGATGATGACTGAGGCTTTATGAAGTACTGACTTGATGAGGTAGCATAAGAAAAGAACTACAGAGTCATAAATGTAGAGTGCAAGCATGAAATCAGTGGGAAGTTTGGCTTCCAAAAAGCATTTTAAAAAATCAGCCCTGTCAATGTCTTGATGATAAAATGGTGTTGACTTTTGAAAGGACTTTGCAGCCAGTCGGAGCACTGACAGGTCTATTAAGGGATTCTGTTTTTGTTTCCTCTGCTCCCAGTATGCAGGGGTGGGGAAGGAAGGAAGGAGATCTTGTTTCTTAGTGTGATATTTACTTGGAGATAATAAACTGAAGATCTTTGGCACATCTGTGGTCCCTGAAACAGGCTGTGAAAACATTTCCGGAATTGGGAGATCATCAGCATCCTGTGACTTATTGAACATTTAGTGCAAAAACCAGTCAATGGAAAACTAGTTGAAAGCACAACAGGGGGAACGTTTGACAGACAAGCCTCTAGTTATCATAGGCCTGGGCTCTCCCCCACCCCCCAGCTCTTTAGTGGGTGAAATGTCAAATGAAACAAGCCATTTCCATTTTCTTAAACCCAACTTTTAATAACAAGCATCCTGGAAGAGGAACAGGTAATATTTGTCTTCTGGAACATGGCAGTTGGTTCCCTTCCTGAGCCCAAACCAGCACACAGGACTTCGTCAGGCGTTCAGTCCTGACGTGTTTGCAGATGCACGCACTGGTCAATTGTTCAGATTCAGACGCTGCTTCTAAACAGTTTTCTCCCTGGCCTTGCGTCCTTTCCCATGGCGGTGATGGTGGTGAAGAGAGGACTGAGGATAGCTGGGGTTTGCCAGAGGTGTTTTTATTCTGGGAAGTTCTGCCATATTTGCTTTATAATTCCATGTCTGAAACAAACATGGAGCATTCGCAGTGGCCAGCAAGTCAGCATGAGCTGGCTGGGAGGAGAGCTGCCGTCGGATGTGGCTGCTTAAATTAGATGCCACATCTAGACCTGAGAGAAGCGTGTGTGTCTTCATTTCCATTCTTCACTCTTCTGACAACTCATTAGGTGGTCCACTCTCTCCTCACTTGAACCTGGAAGGATGCACAGACCTGAGAGAAGAGCAGAAAGAGGATAATGTCATTAAAGCCAAGTGTCACCTAGCTATTTCCTTCAGTTAGATATAGCGTCTCTCAGTGATATGCCAGTAGAACCTTGACTTATATTTGGAAATAGGGTGGGGGAGGGCAGGGGACGGAAGGGGGAAGAGGAAAGTAGAGACGTTCTCTTCTGTGTAAGAGGAGGGTGCAGAGCTCATCCACAGACATTTTGGTTTCACCCCTTCACAGTGGTCTCGCGGCCACCAGCTCATTCTCCCGCCCACCACTGCCATCTGACACTTGTTACTAAGAGCACCATAGCTTTCTGTATTTAATTGACTTGAACCCATCTTGCAATGAGAAGTAGAGGCCTCCGTAGGTACTCCAGGCATTGTGGTAAAAACTCTTGAGCTTCAATCCTCTTTGACAAATGAAAGAATTACCCTACTGCCACATGGCGCTGGTATTTGGAAGTGCTTTCTTTTAGAAAGTTCCAGGTGCCTTTGCTCTCTGAACACACAAACTGTTTATGAGGCAAAGTTGTCCTCGTTTATAGAGGGTCTGTTTTCTTTCTTTCCCTCTTGAAGAAACCTGTTATTCAGTGGGCTGTAAAATGGAAAATAAAGATCAGAGGTAGTGGAAATAATATAATGTATCTGGATAGAAACACTAGAACTCTCCCATAAAATGAAAGGCATTTAGAAATTTTCACCCTATTATTTCACCACGGCCAGTTGGGAAGCTATTCTTCCTGCCCGGGCCTTTTGGCCTCGTGCTGGGACATCTTCATCAGTTCATGTTCTCTGTTCCTTTAACTGCCACCTTCCCAAAGGAGGGAGTGCCCACTAAGAACCACTTCGGATGATTACATTTGGTTTTCTTAGTTATAATTGCTTTGATATGGACTGGGACGTCATGTCTCCACGGAGAGATTCCAGGATGGCTTTGGTCTGCAGCTGGCCATCCTGAATAGTGTGATTTTGGGTTTTTCATCTAGTGGGTAAGTTTTGTTTTGTTCCTTTTTGTTTCCAGCCCACAGACTGTCTATCAGACAGCTCAGTGGTAACAGATTGTTTCTTTTCCCAAAGCCCCGTTTCTCTCTGCCTTACCGTCTTGCTTCTTTGATGGTGTCAGGAAACCTTTGTTCACTGAATATTCCCTACCTTCTGGGCAGCTCCATACCACTTGTTTTCCTAATGGTTGGCTTCCCACCACAGCTGACCAGGTGGAAGGTCAGTGGTGCCACAAGCCCTCACTTGTCCTGCCCATCCTTGAGTTCGTAGTTCCCATTGACCTTTTTTTTTTTTTAATGTTTTATTTATTTCTAGGAGAGAGAGAGAGAGACAGTGTGAGCAGGGGAGGGCCAGAGAGAAAGGGAAACACAGAATCTGAAACAGGCTCCAAGCTCTGACCTGGCTTTCAGCACAGAGCCCGACGCAGGCCTTGAACCCACAAACCGTGAGATCATGACCTGAGCCGAAGTCAGACGCTCAACTGACTGAGCCACCCAGGCGCCCCAAAGCCAGGCTTGTTTTAAACCACGTCCTCCAGTAGAAAATGTTCAGCGAGCAGGGATCCTGGGGGTGGGTCAGCCCACCCACCCCAAACTAGACATCCCCTCAGTTTGAACTAAATCCCCTTTCAGAACACCTTCCTCTGGTCCCTAGATAGCCTCTGTGTTTTCTTTCTGTCCTTTCACTTCGAGAGCACCTCCCCCTCTCCTCCCCAGACCCTCCCCCCTCGTAGTTTTCTCTCCAGAGAACACTATGCCTGAATCTTTGGTGCCCATCCGGAGCATAGATGGAAAGTTGCATTCGGCGTGGTCGGCTGTGGTGTTTTCCTTTGAGGCAAACAGATGGTGAAGGGTAGATGACACCTCTCTGACTGCCTCTTTTGAAGTAATTGGAGATAATTTGTATTTCGAATCAGAACTTGACCATTGTCAGAAGGGAAGAAGGTTAATATGGAAACGATTTTATATTAGCCCCCTGTTTCTGGCGCTGCCTCCTCCCCACTTCTTTCTTTCTTTCCTTCGCATCCTTGTGTCTTTAATCCTTGCTCCAGGCAATTGGTGAGACCATCTCTGGGCTCAGTGTGCCTCGTTTTTAGGCTGGGGCTATTATGAAAGCCAACAACAGCTTATTAAGGCCAGTGATAATCTCTTATACTGATGCATTGTTGCTTTCCAGAGGTCCAATTAGGGCCGCGCATCGGAAACAAGATCTTGTAAACCTACAGCTCCTTGCCTAGGACAGTTTGCAAACAAATGCACAGGCTGGTTCCTCATTTCTGCTTCTGAATGCAAACTGACTTCGTATCACAGAGAACAGTGTGTCTGCAGTAAAGAAAGGGACGTGCATGTCTTTCACTGCCTGCCACCCTTCCTCTCCAGACACACAAAAAAATTTATTTTAATTTCAAAGCCTGGCTTTGAGCCCCACCTCTGATGTGAAGCATGGTATTATTTACCTCCTAACTGCATCCTTTCAAAGAATTTACGGTACTTCCTGAAATCCCACTTGGGGAGGCAAGGGGAAGAAAGCCCCTGACAAATAAGAAATGCTTTGCATGTTCTAGAAAAGAGACTTAAAGGAAGTAGCATGTGGATTTCCCCTCTTCCTGCCCCCATAATAAATTCACCCAGAACCAGCAGGTTCTTAAAGTAGAAATGCACAGGCTCAGAAATTTGATATTCCTGTCAGTCTCCACCTAGGGAAAATCTGGGTGAAAAAGATGCTGCCTTTGGAGGTGGCCATTATATTAATCTAGCCAACTCAAAATACCACCATCTGGGTATTGCCAGGTACCAGGGACACTCTGGTGACTGGTGGACACATTTATAATTTCCTGTCATATTGGACATGAAGTGTCATCTACACAGCTGATGAGACTAGGTGAGCCCATGCTTTCACAGGTGAGCCCAAGCCTAGTAGAATCTCCAGGGGGTGCTGGTTAGGGAGAGTACTTAGTTACCTGTATACCCCCTGTCTCCTGAGCCTCAACAGTAGGAAGGAAAGCTAACCACCAACTGGGTGAAGATGAAACTCAGTCCTTCCCACATTGAGGTCTTAAAAGGAAGAAATTAGCAATACTCTGCCATAAAAAGAATCTGGATGTGGTAAATAACCCAAAAAAAGAAGTTTTATTCTATGCCACCGCGAAAAGTTTTAATCCATAGACTCCAGAGAGAAGGATCAGAAGTGAAGACTGAAATCTGTCTACAGCATGTTTATTTATTTATTTTTTTAATATTTTTATTTATTTCTAGCAGAGAGAGAGAGAGAGAGAGAGAGAGAGTGAGCAGCGGAGGGTCAGAGAGAGAGGGAGACACAGACTGAAACAGGCTCCAGGCTCCGAGCTGGCAGTCAGCACAGAGCCCGACGCGGGGCTCGAACCCACGAACCGCGAGATCATGACCTAAGCGAAAGTCGGACACTTAACCGACTAAGCCACCCAGGTGCCCCTGTCTACAGCATGTTTAAATGTTATTTGCAACAGAAGTGCCAAAGGCAGTATTGTATTTTATTCATATACATCTGGATTATTATGAAGCATGTTTTTTTCCCACTAACTCGGAGAAAGAAAAGAAGATATTGTCGTGTTATTCCTGGCTTTTTCTAACCATCCAAAGTAAAGAAATGGCTGCAAAATCTTTAGAAGCAATTCAAGTACCTCAGTGGCTTTCATCAGATGTTCTCTGTACAAGGAAAAGAAAAAAAATCATTCTATCTTTTTATTTTTTACTTTGCTTTAATCTTATTTGATGATGTCTCAACAGGCTGGGACATGCTTTCTTGGATGGCAATTTCACTGCACCATATGTGTCTCTCACAAGATAGCAGAGTGAGATGAATCTTAGCAGGAAGAGAACTAAACACATCGACAAAGAAAAGAAAAAAATTATTTACTTAACTCCCTGTTGCCTGCATACATTTTCCCCCCTTGTAATCTGACTCTCAGTACAGGAGTTTAGACTTAGTTTGTTATAAACAACTGTGTGAAATGCAGGCCCCCATTTATCATTTTTTTCTGATCATCTGCCCTAGTTTTTCTGAAAACCTACATGAAGCATTTCAGTGACCAGAGGACGAAGCAGGGTGTACAGAAAGAGAAAAGTCGGCTCCTCCACCCCCACCCCGGCCCCTAGAAGTAGTAAGAGTCCGTCCTCTGCCCTATACTTGTTGATGAGCCTGGGGTCTATTCTGTCTTCCAGCCACGTGGGATCCTCAGTTCTGCCAGACACCCTGTCACCATCTTGTCCTCAAGATGGCATTGGATGTGGGATTATTAAGTCATCATGAGCTGATTAATATGGCTGGTCTACACAGAATAGATTACAGACTAAGTACTACCGAATAGAGAGAAAAAGTTATTCCAAGAACATCGGAGGTGACTACTTGGTTTGGGCTGTATTGGGGAATGTATCTCACAATTCCATCCCTTCCTTCCCAGGGACCGAGGGCCGTTTCAAAGGCAAACCAAAGCCTTGGTCTGGAAATTTTGGTTCCTTTTGGGTGGAGAGGGAGGTTGTTTGCTGTTATGTGTTCACATTATATCAGCTAAAGTTTCAATGACAGTGTTGAAACTCTGGAATATGTATGCTTTTATATTGTGTAACGTTTTCTCAGAGAATAGCCTGGTAACCTCATTGTGATCTCTAGTGACCAACAGCACAGAGAATGAAGCTCATTTTTAAATGTGTTGAGATTTAGGAGTGCTGGGGTGGCTCAACTGGTTAAGCGTCTGACTTTGGCTCAGGTCATGATCTCACGGTTCATGGGTTCAAGCCCCGTGTCGGGCTCTGTGCGGACAGCTCAGAGCCTACAGCCTGCTTCAGATCCTGTGCCTCCCTCCCTATCTCTTCCTTGCTCGTTTGCTCGCTCTCTCCCTCTCTCCTTCCCTCCCCCTCTCAAGAATAAATCAGCATTAAAAAAATAAAGTGTGTTGAGATTTAGATGAAGCCTGAAACTTAAAAAATATAAATAAGCGATGCTTTTCATCAGTCAACTCAGGAAAAAAAGGAGCTATGAGACTTATTTGCCAGGTATCAATTTTAAAGCGCTTGGAAGCATTATTTTATCAGGGTAAAGCATCCATGTTTGATTTTTCATGGAACCAGAGAATGGAATACACTGCCCTTGTCACCCTTTGGGTCAGATTCACAGGTGATCTGATTAGGGCTGTTAGCAGAGCGCAGTGACATGTGACAAGAGCCTGCTTCAAGCATAAGGTCTCCCTGGAATCCTGAGGCTTGTGGCCACATGGGGGTGAAGAGAATGAGACCTAGATCGTAAGGAAAGAGAGTCCCATTCAGAATTAGCTGCCTTCAGGAACGCGTGAGGGCTGATAGGTGATTTCCCAAGAATCTTACACGTAGAAATATCAGTCTGGAGCAGGAGAATTGGAATTTGTTTGTTTGTTTAATATATTAAAAGGAATATAAACGCAGCATGACAAACATATATCTAATGTTCTTTTGCTACTGGACAAAATGCCTTGCTTCTCTCACTTGTACTCACGTCCTCAGAGAACAGAGTTCAGACAGAAATTCAGTCCATCTGGTTCTCAGAAAAAATATCTCAGATTGGGGGAATTGTGCCAAACCCATCCCAATTCTACTGACTTTTCTGTTAGAATTCTAATCACAGGGATAAAATGAAAGTGTAAGTGTGGGAGAATGGCGGTTTTTAATTGTTTAAAAAATCAGGTTGATTTTAATAATTTATCAGATTCCATGTCTTAGGCTTTTTCAGCTTCTGCCTCAGAAACTTAGATTTGGGTCAGGACACAAGGATTTCTGAATGAAATGGCAGAATGGTAGTAAGAATTTCATGACTCATTTTTAAACTACAAATGGTACGCTTATTAGGTGCCAGGAACACATAACACACATAACAGATACATACTGTGCACTGTTTTAGCTTTGCACATTGAAAGGAAGAATGTGGAGAAAATTACCGAAAGCAGGGTAGAGGGAGAAGGTTACTGGCAATGATGTAATTTCCCTTCGATATCTCGTCCCACTAAAAACTCAAGATTGCCCCATTATAAATACCAGATCAATGCAATTTATTTCTTGAGTTAGGGCTCTAGTTAGAAGTCTCTTTGGATGAGATGAGTAAAAGATGCATGGCCATGTGCTGGCTCTGTCACGCTCTCTGTTTCTCACACACACACATACTCCGTCACAAACACGTATCTGTGTCGGGATTCTTCATATCCTCTCATCATAAAACTTGAAGATGGTGTTGGCAAATAATGATAGGTGTGCATATGTGTGTATACATATATACGTACACAGACACACACACACACACACTGTATACACGATATCAATTGTATATTGAAAGAGAGTGAGTTGCTGTAACTCTTCTTCTAAAACGCATACAAAGATATAAACCCCCTTTCAATAATTTGAAGTCTCCAAACCCACAAAAATCTTACTTCGAAGCTAAGAGAACAAGATATGATATGGCGGAGTGTGGGTGTGTCTGTTAATTTATCCAGTTTCTCTGGATTGAAGCAGTACTGAAATCAATATGAAAATGAGATGTAACCTGCATGGTTCGATAAACTGACTCCTTTCAGAAGAAATCATTCCGAATTTTAGCAAGCTCTAAGGATTCCAAACTGCATAAGGGGACAAAGCATATGAACTCTGGAAAAGTCTCTCTCAGGTTTGGATAATGTGAAGTAGACAATGAAAGGCAGACGTTTGGCTCCACCTCCCTGACTCTTGGTTAAACATATCCCACAGCTGCTTCCTTATTTATCAGAAGGGTAGTTAATAGTTCAGTAAATAGATTATCTTGCTAATTAGATTTCTACTTTTAAGACAAAACAGATGCATAATTTGGTCAAATTATTAGCTCATTTATACCAACATTTGTGGGTTTTTTGTTTTTGTTTTGTTTTATTTTGCTAATTGTGTATTATTAACTAGTGTTGTTTAAAGAAGGGAGGGTTGTTTCTGTTAGATTGAGTTTTCGATTCTGGGGGCCACTTAAAAATTTCCTCTCATTTTCCCTTCTAATGTAGTATCAGTTAATTCTCAAGAGGAATCCAGACAAGGTGTTAAAACTAGGATAAAAGCATTGTAATACCAGAAAATCTGCTCTGTCAAACCAGAGGCCGCTTTGCTGGTGAGAAAGCAGAAAAAGTAAACAGTGGCGATCTCTCGAGTAACAGTAGATTTAGGTATAATTTGTTTAAATAGCAGCAATAATGATTATTAATTCACCCTTTGAATGCTAACAAAGACCTGGTTTTTGTTAGTTTGTGCTTTCGATTCATTTTCAAGCCGAAGTTCGTTTTAGGCTAATGCTGCCATGGAAGGGAAATGCAATTAGCTTTAGCATGCCACACCCCTGGCCCCCAAAACACATTTGATGTTTGGAAATACAAAATAAAATAATTCCCTTCCAGAACACTGCCTTGTGTACGTTAGGATCACAATGGAGTGAATTTTTGTTGAATTCTTCTCCACTTCCCTGGGAAACAATAAGGAATTCTTTTTGTTCTTTGCCATAGAAGGTATAACAAATGGATTTCAAAATACCTGCACTGTATCAGCAGTGCTTAGAAGAAAGAGAAAAATCAAAGCAAGAAATAAAAATTACAAAATGGTAGAGCCTGACCACTTTATCCACAGTTAGTGTCCGACTTCATTGTTGAAAAATTTTGAGAAGGGTCACAGTGGCGAGTTTTTCTCCCTTTGACGCTGTAACATTCAAAGTAGTTTTAGGTATATTTTATCCTGTTTGGGGTAAAAGGGACAGAATCCCTGGAGGACCTGACTACAGGGACACCTTGCATTCTCTCAAAGGCAGCCCGGTACTGGGCCTGCTGTCAACACGGGCAGGCTCAAGAGCGGGGTCCAGCTTGTCCCGTCAAGTTTATCGTCCACTCCATCAAAGGGCCTAATGGTCAGCTGAGGGGTCTAAATGTGTCCCCCGTGACCTGACATTAACGGAGTGGACTGGTTTAAGTGTTACTGAGGGTGTCTCAGAATGATTTGGACGCCAATACCCGTTTCCCTCAATAAGCCATCATTTGGGTCATGACTCAATACAGCTTTGCACTGACACAGCCCAGCCCCGAAGTGCTCCTAGGGGACATGGCCTCACCTCTGAGACCAGCAGACAGCGGGGCTGATCAATGCCCTCTGACAACAAGTAAAACAATCACCTTTTCCCTCACCCCGCCACCTCTTTGCACCTCCCACCCCCTAGGCCATCTGACCAGCTTGAAAATGATAAAGATAAATTGTTTTATCTAAACATAGAGTCTGACACTGAGAAAAGACAGGAGGAGTGAAGAGAACCGCCCAGTTTGTGGAGACTCTCAGATTCCAGCTTTTTGCTTCTCATGTAATTTTGATGGGGGAAAAAAAAAGTCTGTATATCAAATGTAGAGCTCAACTGATCCAGAAAGGAAGAGGAAAAAAAAAAGAAGAAGCCCAGAGTTGTGGTGAATATTTCTCTTCAGATTTAAGCTGGCCTGTAAACATTAGCTTTGTAGGTGTTAAGGAGACACGGGGCATTTTCTGTGTTTGGATTGGGATTTTGACAAAACCATATGCATAGGAAATAAATTTAAATTATAAGGTTCTTTAAAACGCTTAGTATTTTTCAAAAGGAAACTAACAGCATAATACTGATGTGAGAAATCTTTAGAAAAGGCTTGCAATACTGTTAAAAAGAAGATTCCCTGCAGAGTTCTAAAATAACCATTTAAACCATTTTTACATTCCTACTTATTTGGACTTGAAACAAAACTAGATAGAAAAGGTACACATTCTCTTGCTATCATCACTGTCGTTTTCTTCATGACATAAAAAATACACACCGGTAATAATTCCCAAGTAAGAATTGTAATGGGTAGACAAATATATATGAAAAATATTTTTAAGGAAATATTTAATTAAAAATTGTTTAAATCTATATATGTGAAAATACCTTAAGTGTATTTGGAACAGTTGAAATAAGTGGATTAAAATGTTTAAGAATTATGTTCCATTTATCAATGGTAATGTCATTTCTCATATTGATTTTAAAGTAATGTTTCTTTGTGAAATCATTTTCAAATAATTTCTTTAAGGCAGAAAAGGAGAAAACATTTCTATTAGATCCAGACTGACATTGCTCATCTAAGAGTATGATTACTTCTGAATATTTAAAAGATAAAAAGTATATCAGAAACTTTATTTTCAAGGTATCACCTTTTGAACAATTTCAATGTCCTGTTTGTAATTTCTGAGAAGAAACTAAAATTCCATATGCAATTTTTTTTTAAACAAATATGTGTTTTCATTATTTGACTGATGATTGTGGTCTTGACTCCTATTTTTTCATTTGCTGTAGCGAACTGGAAATGTAAATAAATCAACAGGAAAAGAGTCAAACACTTTTATTTTTGATAGAGAATTATAATTTACTAGTGGTTTTTCTCATTTGATGTTTAATTTGTTTAAATAGCAGTTCAGAATCACATTTTGTTTAAGTCATTCTTTATATAAGTTATTTTTCCTTCTTGACTTTATTAATTTTTTTCTGTTTTGTTTCCACTTTCCGGCAGAGTGAAGTAAATATATTGTGTATACAAAGTTTCACTGGGTTATTTTAAAAATAGTTTATAATATTAGTGCTTAAAGATGATGTTTAGAAAATGTACATATTTATATGGGTTATTTGTAACAAAAGAGTGAAGTACATTTTATTCTTTATATACTAGCATTAACAACAGATTAATGTCTTCCTTTTGGGAAGGACAAATATTTATTATATAATTGCACTGGGGAAAAAAAAGGCTAAACACCCAAAGTGTCAAAAGTCAAGCTTAACAAATTTAAAAGCAATGAAATGAAAACCCAGTTAAGCACAAAAGGTCTTTTTTGAATTTAGTGAAAAGCTGTTGCAAGAACTAAAGAAGACGAGATCTGTGCCTCCAGTATTCGGTTTATTAGGTCCAATGCTCGTCTTCAAAGGAATATCACAGCCGTGTGGCATTTAAGGATTTAGAGGAATTCTGAGAATTTAAGTGCGTTTTGCCAAAATGGATTCCGTGTGCACTTTAGCCATGAAAACTGATTTAGGACCTTTTACTCAGTCTTTGTCCTCCAGCTATGTTTGTACAGTTAGAGAACTGCCAAATTATCAGGCTGCAAAGGTAGAAATATCAAGAAGGGACGGACCTAAACAAAAATGATACGTCTTAGCAAAAGAAAGATCACACTCCTCTGTTTACAGCTAGGAGGACTGTAGGTGTGGTCACAGAGTTACAGGGCTGGCCACCGAAATACCAGCCTGCAAGTTTTCAGAGGCTACAGTAGCATCTGAGCATACCTTTATTTGCTCAACCTTCAGTAAAGATGTTGGTAAATGATTTTAAAGTAATATTCATTGGGCATTGTGTGTGTTCAGGAGTTCCAAAGTAATTCAGCAAAACCATATTGGTATTGCACTTGAGAAACGGGAGCTACAAGAACAGAGCCTGGAATGATCGTCTGTGCCTGAGGGAAGCGTAGAGCCAGGAGGGGGCCAGGACATGCCACCAGGGCAGACTTGGTTAGTATCCACCCATAGACACATCCCTTTCTTCCTTCAGGTTTCAATAAGGCAGTTTAAACCCAGTGTTCAGATAAAAAGGGCACAAAGTCGACCTTGTATTATGAAAATCAAACCCTATTCACTGTCAAGATTTTCAGCGAGAGCTGTTTCTCCCCTTTCCAACCCACCTTGCACTCCCTCCTTCTGTCCATGGATAAAACCTGGTTCTAGGGTTAGGAAGGGAAGTGACGGGGACCTTGAGAGACCTAGTTTTGAAATGAGGGTTTCTTGTCCCTGGAACGAAAGGAATAAACTCAAAGGAAGGGAACGTTTCAGGAGTAGAGGAGCTGAAAGGAAGCGAGCCTGAACTTTGAACAGAAAGAATGAAGTAGGATTTAATTTAAACCAAACAAAGTATTACCTTCCTTTTATTAGCTTTGATTGTATACAGGACATTGCACAGTTTTCTTTTTTTTTTTTTTTTCTTCCTTTCCTTCATTCTTTCTATTTTCAATTTAAAGCCAATTTGGTAACATAGGGCTTGTTCTGTAAATATAAAAATAGAATAGCACAATAGCCCATGTGCAGGAGGGGAGGAGATGGGGCATGTACCCTAGCTATGAAGATCACTGAGTTTCTTACACAAAGAACAAATCTCTCCATCCTACATTGTCATTAGGACAGAAAGATTTCTCTTTCTCTTTCTTTCTTTCTTTCTTTCTTTCTTTCTTTCTTTCTTTCTTTCTTTCTTTCTTTCCTTCCTTCCTTCCTTCTTTCCTTCTTTCTTATCATTTCAATATAAGACAAGGACCCCTCTCAAGATGAGGTTGCTGCTTTGCCACGTTGGATATGTTGTTATTATAAAATGTGGTTATATTCTCTGCCTCTTACATTAACAATGGGGGCAGGGGTAGGGGGTGGGTCCGAGGGGCCTGAAATGACAGAATGAGGGACACACAATAGGATGGCCGTGACTCTGAACAAATAAATAAAACATGTGAATCACAGTCTCTGCTGTCTTTCCCTCCTCCCTCACCCCCCAACTGTGATTAAATTTGCTGTGGTCATTTCCCAAATGTCTGCCTAATAAAAGAAGAAGAAGCAGAAGCAGAAGCAGCAGCAGCAGCAGAAGAAGCAGAGAAGGGCAGCAGCAGCACCCAGAGCTTTTTCTCCTGCGACTTAAAGCAGGGGCCTTCCTGGAGCTGCCAGTCCCCACTCCTGCCAGTCAGTCTCACGAGCACAGACATACATGCCATTTGCATTACCAAAAATGCTCCACATCTGATTGCTGGCCCCCACAGCCTTCTAAAATTAAGGGGAAAAAAAGTAAAAACAAACACAAAATAGAAAAAGCAAAAAAAACAAAAAACAAAAAACCCCACAAACTACCAACCCTATAACACAACTCTGCCCCCTTAATAAACAGCTTCCCGAACTACCCCCAGCATCACACTGAAACCCTAGGCGCCCGGAGCTCAGTAATGGGATTTCTCATACCCCTTCCTACAACCACCAACGCAGCTTCCCAGCAACCTATTGAATGCACAGGGGGAGAAAAAGAATACATTTTAATAAATCGAGGGGAAAAATGATTTTGGTCCTGTAGCCCTGTTCTTTAGTAATAGAAAAAGGTGAGGTTGTTGGGGGGAGGGGGGAATTTAATATTGCAAGAGATAATAGCAACTATGTTAATATCCGGAATTTTCAATGTACCATAAGTACATTTTGTTTTTCCTTTTAGCACGATTTATAATTAAAGATTTTAATCTGGCTTCACATTGAGTTAATAAGCCCTTTGATTGATTAGGATTCATAAAATTGCCATTTCCCGCTGATGCTTTGTGTTTCTGGGGATGTTCTTTTGAAAAGCTGGGTTAAGGTGAATAGGAAGCAGCCATTGTTTAGGCTGAGCTGTGCCAATTCTGGGAACTCGGAACTGCTTTATTCAGAGTTTGTCCCCTGCAATATCTTGTTGTTCAGCCAAATTAATGCAGATAGGATCTGCTGGGCTACAGTTTAGCCATTTTTAGGGGAAAACTTTTTTCATAATTATTATTTCAGCAGGTGTTCCATGCAATTTCTGCCTCTGTTTCCTGACCTGTTCTTTGCCTTAAAAAATAAAATAAAATACAAACCACAATGAAATAGCATCAGAAATTGATAAATAGAATGTTACAAACTGTTTCAAAGATAAAAGAGAGGAAGGCACAAACCAAATGAATATGAATGCAGCAAACCCAAGAAAACTGGGCTCCGATTTTTCTTTTAAAAATTGAACTTCAGAGGCTGTCTAACCAATAAATTATCCTCTTGCATTAATGGCCAATACTGCAATATGTGGGAAGTGTCCTCCTTCAGCTAAAGGGACGTCTTAGAAATGTAAACACAAATGAATAAATAGGAGCAAGGGGCTGAGGGAAGGAGGCAGCAGGCGGTGGGCTAATGCTGTTTATCAAGTTAAATAATACATCCTGCCACCCCTCCCTCTAAAACCAAACCAAAATTAAGAGCAAGATCAAGAAACAGAGATAAATTCTGCAAAGAAAAAAAGAAAGAAAGAAGGAAGGAAAAGGAAGGAAGGAAAGAAAGAAAGAAAGAAAGAAAGAAAGAAAGAAAGAAAGAAAGAAAGACGAAAATTATAAGAAAGAGCCGGTGATTTGAAAAGTCCTGTCAAAGGGCCCCCTTTCTTCAGCTCATTGTACCCGGTGTGTCTATATGGTAGTGTGTACAAGAGAATTCTTTTTTACCCCCCTTATTTTTAGCATGGGGGAAAAAAAAAGTGACTCTCTTCAGCTTCCGAAGGGCCTCACTGTGGGGACTGAACCAGAGCAAATTCCCTTTGTGTTTCTTGCTCTGAGGGACCTGCTATTGTTGACCGCGGGGCCTCTTGTAAGATCCAGGCGAGCCGGGGGCCGTGGGTGAAGTCTCTTCAGATAACACTCAACTTGTTTGGGAACTGATACTGCCTCTCCTCCCCTGTCGCCCACCCCGATTTACTTGGCATGACCAGAATGTCCCGATCCTTTTATTATCATTCAGATATTCTCCAAATGCAAATATTTGTAGGGCTTAGGGAGCAAAACTAGAAAACCAAAAGCCAGGTCCCCGGGCAAGTCCAGCCAGGAGGAAGTACCCAGAAGACCTCCTGCCAGGAGGGCTGGGAGGGATGCTGAACTGGCTTCTCTCCCACACCTTTACCTGGGGCTCCTCCTGGCTCGCGTTCCTGACATGAGAACCCCATCTCCCTGCCTGTGTTGCCAAGACTTTGTACTGCCTCGTGCTCCTCTCACTCAGTCCCCAACACGCGATCTCAACAGCCCCCTGATCAGCATGGTCCCCTCCCCTCCCTGGCCCGTTTTCCCCTGAGTTTCTGTTTTTGCCATAAAATAGCAAACACCAGCACAAAGTAGAGAGCGGACAGACCCGCAGAGTGAAACGAGTTTGGGTTTCTAAACAGACAGCGATGTCGCTACCTACCCGGGGAGTCCTTGCTTTGCCATCTCTGACCTCATGAATCCAGACCTGCAGGCCTGATTGGTGGGCTTTTAAACGTGACTAATGAAGAAAATTTACCCTCAGGGGGGAGAGCCCCCTCCCTACAACCAAATAGAATGTGCCCTGATGAATTATATTTTTTGCAAGAAGAAAAGAGAAAGCCAGAAAACAAAGCTTTTCTGAAAACACACGTTTGTGGCAATGCGAAAATAAAATAAATTTAAAACAAATACTCCCCCTCAACCTTTTTTTCCCCCCATCCCAGGTCCTAAGCAATGACAGCAGAGAACGAATAATTCCCAGTGCAGTGTCTTACATCAGTTAAAGGTACCTTTGAATGAATGTCAGCTCCTTTCTACCTTAGTGCCAGTCGATCGATGCTTCATTAGGGCCGAATTGTCTTTTGCCCACGCAACCTTGAAAACAGTCCCTTTAATTACCTGTGAGGAAGTCAGGACCCTCCTTTCCCCCTCTTTCTCCCTCTCTCCCTTCCCTCCTCTCTCTGGCTCCTGTCTCCCTCTCTCTCTCTCTCTCTCACTCATTCTCTCAGGCTCAGGGAAGTGGGGGTGGGTGAATGGGGGTCACTCACATTTATTCAGTCAGTCTGAGTACATCACTCCTTGATAGAGAAGCTGGGAGGAGAAGAGAAGGTGGGGGGAGGGGGGAGAAAGAGAAAAGAAAGAAATATCGGACCCCGAGGTGAGAGGGCAGGGTTCAAGTCCGGACTACAGATCTGTTGAAGAGGTTTCAGCCAGGCAGGCCTCCACTTGACTTTCTCAGCAGCCAGCTTTATGGATTCTCAGCTGCTCCCTTTACACCACGGCTCCTTACATCTCCCTGCTGCTAATTACCAGGGATTTCTAAATAACACAGGCCCTGCCAGGGACCCCAAAGGATCCTGAGTGGTCTCTATCCAGGTCACAAGGTAAAGGGGAACCTGTTGGCAAAATATTTCAGAGCAACGGGAGAGAGATATACAGGGAGCAGCACAGCTCAATTTATTCCCTCCCATCTAAACCGAAGGCATTCCAAATTATTGTAGGCCTGGCAAGTTGAGCCCTGGAAGAAAGTGCATAAATAATCGTATTTGTTATGCACTATTAAAAATTCAGAAAGATTTTAAATTCAAGTGATAATCTGGTCATCCTGAGGGATAGGCTTGTATTTAATAGCCAGGTATTTTTACCTATTCAATTATGATGAGAAATATTCTAATGAAGTCATAAACCTCAGCAGAGAATGTTAATCACCTGTGCGTGCTCCGTTAGTGCCGTGTTGAAAAACATACCTGCCCGAGCTCAGCTTCCCCCCAACGTGGTAATTCAGTATCGTATTTGGAGTCCTTCTTCCCTCCAGAGAGGTCCCCAGGCACCTGGAAATAGATGGCTAAAAACTACAAAGCGCATCTGATCTTCTCTCCAGTGGCCATATTTCTATCCACGCAAGGAGTCAGGGGTTAAGAATGCATCCCTCCCCCCAGTTTACACAACAGAATGAAGTTACATTGCACCAGCCCTTTCCAGACACCCCCCCAAACCCTCTCCCCACACACATGCACGCAAACTCTGCAGATTTAGGGGTCCCAGATGAAATACTGGATGCCAATTCAATTTGAATTTCAGATCAACAACTAAAATTTTTACTATAAGTGTGTCTCAGCTCTTGCGTGGGGCATACTTATCCTAAAAAAACTCATTGTTGATCTGAAATTCAAATTCAAATGGGCATCTTGTTCGTTTACTTTGTTTTGTTTTACTTGCTGAGTTGGGCACCCCAATGAAGATTCCTTTTAAACCTAGGTATTTCCTGGTAGTAGTGATTTAAAGTCACTGAAAATAAACATAATTGTAAAAGGATTTATTCAATCATTTTCAGGTCTAGCTTATGACAGTGAAACATAAGATGTTATACTGTGTCGGTACATGGTGCATGTGCCTCCTCGGTCCACAGCCGGTGCATTCAGTCTCAACATAACAAACTCTACTGGTTCAAGAGGTTACAGCAGGCAGGTTCCTGCCCATTCAGGTCAGTTGTATGAAAATTGAGGACACTGGATAAAAAAACCTCCAACCTGAGCTGTTGACACATGCTTGGTCAATGCCATCGTCATAATGCCGTCCTTGTGTGTCGGCCCTATACTGCGTAGACTCTACCTGAGGTGTGTATACAGGCCCTCCGTGGACCCTGCAAAGGCTCACAATTTCTAGTCCAGTAACAAGCAGTGGCAGTCTTCACATGCACTCGATCAGGTCACTGGAAAGCAGGCAAAGAGTAGGGGGCAATGTGTCCTTCATCCGTGTTCAGCCCTTGACCTCCCTCAGCAACCTATGACGTCACCGCATGAAGCTACAATAAACACCAAATAGGAAAGCAGGAGTCTGGGGCTGGAAGGAGAGGCAGAGAGAGGAAGGGAAGACACATTTCTGTTCATGCGCTGTCAGCTGGGCCGAAAAGTCTTTGTGCTCACAGTGTCCTGTGTAAGGCAAAGGGGGAACGGCAGGACCCAGGCCTCGGGCTCAGTCTGCATGGTCTTCATGCTTGCTCTCAGCTGGGAGGTCAGAGAGCATTTGCATAACCTTCACTTAGTCTGCCAAATCCATGGAAGAATTAGATTTATGTTTACGTGTTTCTGTCCACATGTTTTTAATACTTTGTACAGAGGTGAGGGAGGCATGTCAAATCTCACATAAGTTCGCCAGGTCCAGTATTCATAAAGATGAGAATATTCAGGATGCAGATGACTGGGTAGAGAGTGAGGGTCAGGCTGATCTGATGCCTTTGGATCACTCCTGCTGGCTGGGCAGGGGGCAGTGCTGTCATTTCTAGGAAGAGCAGAGGAAATGTGGTCTTTGACACTGCCAGAGTCTATTCTGAAAGAGCCTCTTGTTTGCCTGGATCCCAAACCCCTACATTTATGAAGCGGTGGCAAAGCAAGCAGTGCATGTGTCCGCCTTCCTGTGTGTGCGGCTCAGTCCAACTTGCACCGGGGTCCACAGAGACCTCAGGCACTGAGCGCACTGATGGTTGATTCTGCAGACATGCAAATATCGCACTCCTCGTCTTGGGTGTAATCAAAATGTATTTGCAATCAAACACAATATGTAGATCTAGAAAATGGGGAAGGTGATGGTTCGGTAAGGTGATTTTCAGAAAGATACTGTTGTTGTTTTTTTTAATTTTTATGTTTTTATTTATTTGAGAGAGGCAGAGCACGAGTGGGGGAGGGGCAAAGAGAGGGAGACAAGAATCTGAAGCAGGCTCCAGGCTCGCACGGAGCTTGACACAGGGTTTGAACTCATGAACCGCAAGATCATGACCTGAGATGAAGTCAGACACTTAACCGATTAAGCCCCCCAGGCACCCTGGAATGATATCATTTCTTAAGAGGGGAAAATAGCAAGTGGTCAATACTTAAAAATGAAAAGAGAAAGTATAGGTGACTTCTTAAGAATCAGGAAATAGAATTTTCTCCAGAGGAAAAGAGAACAATTCTTTTTTTCTCCTCTTTGGCTGATGGTGAAATGGGGTATCATTTTCTGGTAGGGGAGGATAGTAGGTGATACAGACTATTCTCTAGAAAATGTTGGTGAGACCAAAAAGTAGGATTTGAAATCTTTGGGGTCCTGAAGGGAAAAAGGGTTGGATCTCCTTTATGGTGCTTCTGATTATGAGAGAAGATATGTTTTTCCTGAAGGTAGCTTATCAAAGTGACTATATTTAAAAAAATGTTCAGCCTGCCAAGCAGATCTATTCTGTTTCCCTGTCATTCATCTAGGAGTTCCACTAGCCCAGGGGCTTTGGAAGCAGTTACTCCTGAGGGTCACTGAAGCCTTTGTCCCTTTAGGCCCATCTCACAAGAAAGCCAGAGATGGGTCACACCACAGAAAAATTTTGTTTACGTACAACTTGTCTACATTACCAGTTATGACAATGAGCTCCAAAACCCTTTCTCTAACTTGAATCCCTGGAGTATGTAGCTTGTGGCTGCCAGAGCCAGAGCCGATGAACATCTGTACCATTTGGAGTGTAGACTTGTGCCCTTGTGGCATGAATAGCCACCTCCAAGTCTGAACTCTTCTCTTCGTGTAGGTGAGTGTGCAGAGAAAAACAGTGTATATACGGGGTGTCAAAAAGCAATTTCTTGCTGCAGTGAGTTTAATGTATTCAGTAACCTTCTGTTTATTTGGGTGTTATTTGCTGAAGACACTTGGAAAGCTCTGGTGTAAAAGTATAGGAAAACCCAGACCAAGTGTTGATCCAGAGCTTCGGTCTTCACACACCAGTGGCCTGCATGGGCAGGCGGCGGAAGAGCCATCTCTCTTTACTGCACAGCATCAAATAAGGTCAGTGATGCTGCTTTGGCTCCTTCTTCTTTCATTGTCCATGTTATTGAGGAAACCCATAAAAGTTCCCTCTTTTGATATCTTGACCCACGGTGTTGCTCGCCTGCTGCTTTGTGGTTTAGAGATTTAAAGAAACAGAGAGGGAAAAAGAGTGAGGGAGAGAGTTTGCCTTAGGTGATAAACAGCAGTGTAAGGCCAGAGGCCTTACAAAAAAAAAAAAAAAAAGAAAGAAAGAAAGAAAAAAAAATAAAGGAAAAAGAGAAGCAGCCATAGCAACAAGGGAGTTTGGAAACGTTCAAGGGTTCAGGCGCTTGCAGGAAGAGGTGGGGGCACTTAAGCAAGGTTGTAAGATCAGCTTTACCCAGTAACAATAAAAAATAGGATTCCAGGCATCCACAAACTCATTTACACGCAGCTTGAATGCAAGCATGTGACATACACGTCTACGGGGCCAAATGGTCACATAAAAAAATACAAGCGAAGCCATAGGTACGCTTGTTCAACTCTCTCAATTTTCAAAGACAAAAAGACTGTTTGATGACACAGGTTATTGGTTTCTGGTTTTAGTAGGAATTGAAATTAGATGCTGTCATTCTTCCCCCAACGCCCACCCCAACAATCTTCTCTACAGGTCACACCTTCTCAGGCAGACCTCATCACATATGCCCCCCATCTACCCCAACCTCATCTGTTACCTGTGGTGTTTCTTCAAGGAAGATGTCTTGGTGACTTTGGATTCTATACATGTCACTGGTTTATTGAGATAACCACTGTCCATTGCATATGGCTTACGTGGCCTGTTTGTCCAAGGCCACATGCTTACTGAAAAAAATGGCAGAAGGAGGTACTGTTGCTGAAAGTTTGTCTGACGACCAGGGGCACAGACAGAGCTACTTGGTTTTTTTGTTGTTGTTTTTTATTTTCTTCCGACTGCTCCCACGTGGGGTTCCAGGTGATTCCAAATGGTCACATCTCCACCGTGTTGGCAGATGGTCCTATGCCAGGGAGTGAGGAATTAGACAGAGTGTGAGGAACAAGACCATTGGCCTAGGAGATGGCGATATTTGTATGTTTCATCTACTATCTGGACATCTCCTCTGACCCTTGCTTTGTGAAAGGTAGGATTGCTTGCTTGGGAAGAAAAGACAATTTTTATGATTCTTTTCAGAGAGATGTGATTTTACAAATAAATACTGAGATTTTTGTTTCTGGAATAAGTATGCATTTATTGGTGGTACACTTTCAGAGTTGGAGTTTGGATTTACTAGTACGCAAGTGCAGGGTGATTTGTGTGTGTGTGTGTGTTTTTTAGTAGTCTTTTTATTAAATTTTATTCCAGTACTCCTTGGTGAAAAAAAAAATCTTTATAGCAGAGGAAACAGGAAAGAGCACGAGATGAGAAACTGGAGACAGTGGCATGAGGCCTTTTTCATTTTTTAGTTTGGTCTGGTGAGTGAAATAATTACTCAAACAATGATACAACAGTCATTAATGTGATATGTACATATGTTAGGTGATAACGTGCTACTCACATTCAACACTCACCTGATTGGTTCGCCTCTTTAATAGTCACAATTTACTCAGACCAAAGGAGGAGAAATAAAATAACCAGAGTGTAGAAATGACTAGTCAGTATTATTCCAAAAAACTTGGAAGGCAGTAAGTCCCATATATGAAGGATTAAAACAGGGAGAAAAGTTTCTTTAAACTATGGCCTTTTCAATACCGCATCAGTAAGTCTCAAACTCTTTTTTTTGTGCAGATTCATTATATTACTCTGTGGCTTCAAAGTCTGTGATTTCAATAAAGCCATGAGCCTAACTGATCGGCTTTGCTCTCTTTACCAAATGCCAGCTTTTCCCAGTAATGTGTAAAAGAAGGCAGATGTATGCACTGGCATCATTTCATGGAGCTCCTGAAGAGTGGCTGAGCTCCTCCAGGTCTGCTGAAGGGCTCAGAATGACTGTTCTCAGGGCCTTCAGACATTGCTTTTCCAGTGAGCACAGTTGTGACCTCTGTATTTACATGTCTCAGAGGCTATCCCCTTAAGTCATTAAGGAGTGACTTTAGAGCTGGGATTAAAACACAGGAAAATACTCCTGAGCTTTCTTCCCTTAGGGCTGAAAGTAGTGCTGGTGATGCTGAACTTTGAGCCATCATCTGTTGAAATTTTGAAGATGAACATCTCCCAGAAACATCATGTCTCTTCAGGGCTTGGAAACTTCACATTGAGTGAATTAGTTCAGTTGGTCGGAACTGAGTCAGGGCTCTTATTTGCCCAGCATGTGATGAGATAGAGAACTTACTGCTGGTATCTTTTCGATGGTCAGGTCAGATAAACACTCAGGCAAATTAACATGAACTTGAAATGTAGGATTGGCCAATATTCGTCGTGCAAGTTTCTTTCTTTTTGAAATAAGAAATGTCATTGAATTAACCTCTGCAAATGCATCTTCCCAAGTAATAAAACACAGATGCCTTAGTTAAATGTGTACCTGCCATGTGTTGCTTTCATTTTAATAACAGCAGGTTGGGTCTTCCCATCATGGAGACTCAAAACAGAGTCCTCTGACAAATCCAGAATCTTGACAGAAGAAAACCACATGGCATGGGAACCACTTTAGAGAATGTGGTCCAACTAGAGTGGTGTTTTCCCTGGTAGATCCTGGGTACCACTGCAAGTGGCACACTCACCTGCATTTATTAATAGTTTATTTATTCTAAGATATGTTAAAATAAAATTAACACATTTATTTTACGATTTTATAGATATTTGGGTTTAGGTTGCAATTCAGTGAAGTCACGCTTTATGCAGATTGAATGAGTTGTGCTTCTTCTCTGCGGTACATTGACTTTGATGATGCATAGTTATGCATCATAATCATAATAATCATAAAAGGGGTACAAGAATATCGGAAGTTGGCAAATGACAACCTTTTGGGTAACAGTGGCCACTATAAATTGAGGCTGCAGCTCACCAAATTTTTATCTCCAAGAACCCATTTCATCTTTTTTCCTGGTGTAAACATCATTTTTGAAATATCTTTTTCACCTCTAACAAATACATTCAATATGTAACCATCCATTTTTCTGTTTAAAGATATCTATTCCTGGGGTACCTGGGTAGCTCAGTCAGCTGGGTGTCTGACTCTTGATTTTGGCTCAGTTGATGATCCTGGGGTCATGGGATCGGGGCCCATGTTGGCTCTGTGTGCTGAGCAGAGAGCCTGATTAAGATTGTTTCTCTCCCTCTGCTGCTCCCTCACTCTCTCTCTCTCACAATTAAAAAAAAATGTTTAAAAAATAATATATCTATATCCAATAAGCATGTAGCAGTCACTGTTACTGATTACATTGGTATGACTCCAGGCAACCCCAGTTAATAAGCTTAGTATGCCCTTAGGATAATTATTGGCAAGTATCAAGTCACCTGAAGCCTGACCAATGACAAGGAATTTATATTAGATACAGAGAGACATCACATGGAATCCAAGCGCCAACATCAGGAACAGCTGGATCCACGAATTGTAAGGTGACTAATATCCCACTGAGAATTTTCTCTTGGTCTTCTAGCCTGGCTTCTCTTCACAGATCTTTATTCTCTCTTAGCAGACTACCTTTTCCTGCTACTCTGTCCTCATAAGATATGAAAGATGGCTGTCCATAGTTTCCAAGTTATATCCCAGTGATGTGAAGGACTGTTTCTCTAACCTCTTATTCACTGTCTCTAAGAAAGAAAGCCTGATTGGCCCTGCTTGGAGCCGATGTCTACTCTAATTTTTGTCCTGATGCTTACTCATACTATCTCCCAGGAGCCAGTGGCTGAGTTTTCAGGAATTTTTGTGAGCAGGTTGTTAAATACAGTGATTATTGAAAAGTAAATTATTTAAACTTATGATTAAATAAAATAAAATTTAATGTAATAATTCCTTAAAACAAATTACTTCTTAGTCACTTTTCTATATTTTATTATTTTTGCTCTTGATTTTTTTGTATGTATATTGTGTCCATACGGTAGAACTCCTGGATAGTGGTGCACCACTGTACATCTCTTCTCCAACCTCTATATAGTGATACAATGTTGGAAATTTGGAACAGTCACAGTGGGAATATTTATTTATACTCTGAAAATTGGTGAACACCACACATCAGGGTGATGGCAGTGTTGTTTCCTGGAGAGCTGGTTGTGAAACATTTATCAGTATGTCACTCAATCTAGTCTACTCCAGTCCAGGTGTCTATTGTCCCTAGAGGTCCCTTTCCCTGAGGGAAGAATGGTGACACATCCCACCCCATGAATGGGTCAGGGGAACAGAACCATTAAGAGAATCACTATAAGCTGGACTCTACCCACCAAAATCACAAGACTTCACTTTTACACATTAATGGATACATTGAATATCCTGGTGCATATTCATTTGTTTGTATACTGTATTCTACAAAATGTCATGAGAAAGTCTCAGCTACCATTATTATTTGGTAACTGTGATGACAGTAATGATGATGGTAGCTCACATTTTTGAGCACTCTTGCAATGCTTTTTACACATATGATCCTGTATTATCCTCAAGATATTTGTCACTCAAACTGAATTCATTTTAATTCAACAAATATTTATCAAGCACCTGAAATATACCAGGTTCTTTTCGTTGTATGTAAGATAATGTTAGTGAGAAAAACAGAGATCCCTGGTGTTCCATTACATCTGGGGGTGACAGACTTTTAATACCCATAGTAAAGTTATACATTATAGAGTTCATCGGAAGGTGGTGTCTGCAGTGGAGTAAACCCAAGATAGAACAGGGTAAGGAGAACTAAAAGGTCTGGGGAGGGGGATGGGATGCAGTTTTAAATGGGTTGGTCAGAGTAGAACTCATTGAGAAGATGTTAAAGCAAAGACTTGAAGGAGATGAGAGAGTTACTTTCGTGGGTATTTGAGGGAAGACTGTTCTAGATGGAGGGAACTAAAGGTGGCATGCTCCTAAGGTAGAAGCATGCTTGGTGTGTCAAAGAAACATTAAGGAGACCATTGTGGCTAGAGCCTAAGGAGCAAGAGGGAGATTAATAGCTAGTCAAAGAGGTAAGTAGGTGGGGGTATAGATAACCTGGTAAGACCTTGAAAGAACTTTAGCTTTGACCTTGAATAGAAGGAGGAGCCATTTCAGGGTCTTGACCTCACCTAAGTTTCAAAAGGACCACTCTGGCTTCTGGTTTCAGACCAGAGGACAGAAGTAGAAGAAGCCTTCTGTTGGAATCCAAGTGAGTGATGGCATTAGCTCTGACCAGGACAGCAACCATGGCAGTGATGAGAAGTGGTTGGGGGTCAGATTGTGAGTACATTTTCAAGGTACGGCAGAGAAGATATCCTGATGATTCGGAGGGCTGTAAGAGAGAATTCAAGTAGGACTCCAGTGCTTTTTTCTTGGCTTAAACAATTGGGAGGCTGAAGTTGCCATCACCTCAGGTAGGTAAGGCTGAGAGATGGGTAGATTTAGGGGAGAAAAATAGTTTAGCTGAGTTGATTTCCAGATGGCTATTTAAAATCCATGTGAGGGACACCTGAGTGACTCAGCGGGTTAAGCATCTGACTTGATTTTGACTCAGGTCATGATCTCACAGTTCATGAGATTGAACCACATGTTGGGCTCTGTGCTGGTTGTGGAGCCTACTTGGGATTCTCTCTTTTTCCCTCTACCCCTTCCTCTCTCATTCTGTCAGTCTGTCTCTCTCTTTCTCTCTCTCTCAAAACATAAATCTATATGAAGGTGTCCTTTGGATAGTGAAATTTGGGTTTTACAAGGGAAGTGTGAGCCAAAGATATAAATTCCAAAATCCTTGGACCATAAATGATATTTAAAGCCATGGAACTTGCTGTGATCACCAAGACAATGAGGATAATGAAGAAAGAGGAAAAAATTGATGCAGAAGAAGAAAGGGAGACTAGCCAAAGAGATACTCTTCAGTTGATGAGAAGGGTAGGACCTAGTGTGAAGTGAAGGGATTGTCTTTAGATAAGAGTGTGAGGATTTTATGTGTGGTAATAAGATGGCACAAAATGAAAGTACAGTTGCTAGCTAGTAGGTGAATGTGGTAGTTAGGAGTCTTTGGAAATTCACTTCCCATTGCTTCAGTTTTCTCAGTAAAGAAGGGAGCAGGGTCCTTAGTTAAGAGTGAGGATGAGGAAGAAGGAATTGATGATTTGAGATGAATGGAGAAGATGTCATAGTCATCCTTGAAGAATGAAATGGTGGGGCTTCTGGGTGGCTCAGTCAGTTAAGCTTCCAACTTCAGCTCACGTCATGATCTTACAGTTTGTGGGTCTGAGCCCCACATTAGGCTCTGTGCTGACAGCTCAGAGCCTGGAGCTTGCTTCAGATTCTTTGTCTCCCTCTCTCTGCCCCTCCCTCACTGGCACTCTGTCTCTCTCAAAAATAAACATTAAAAAAAAAACTTTTTATAAAAGAATGAAATGGTAAATGAACTATATAAGTACAATGTGATCTCTGGGCAGCATAAAAGGTCCTCTTGAGACTGATGGTCACATTAATGGGTACAATGATTATTTTTCCATTACACTGCAGAAACCTGGGCTCAGAAAGGTTAAGTTACTTGCAAAGCGTATAAACCTAGAAAGTGACAGAGTCAGGATCTGAGTTCAGGCAATCTGGCTTCAGATTCCATCCTCTTAAGCACCGCACAATATGCTTTAGAGTTAACTAATAAACAACTATGATTCTGCTTCCTATAATGACTACTAAAATAACAGCATTTTATCTATGGAATATAAAAAATGCACAATTCAGATCTGTCAAAGGTAATAGCCTTAATTAAAAAAACAAAATGAGTCTTATGTAAAAATTCTTAGATAAGAAAAGCAGGCAAGTAATTTCTGGATAAGAGTCTTTTGAAGGGAAAGTTGTTATTGAAAGGTTTTCAAAAGCATTTAAAAGAGTAGGAGAAGCTGATCTGGAAGGTAAGAAGAAACCAGTCTGAATGCATTGGGCAGTGGGGATCTGGTAAGCAACCCTGAAGGCAGAGAAGGATGGCCAGGGCCATGTCAGGCCCAAACCCCAAATCATTTATACGTGAAACAAAAGTTCCCATTAGGAGAAGATATCCCGAGTCTTTAAAAAGCCACACATTTCAAAAGTGTCCACCAAATAATGATGGTTTGGAAGAAAAAGATACTTGGCATATTTGAGCAAAGATACTTATCATTCATCCCTCCTGTTAATCAGCAGCTTTAAGACAGCTTCTAGGTTGTTGGCATGTTAGCCTGTCTCTCCTGAGCAGAACTAACCCCGTTGGCACCTGGTGGTTGACCCTTCAGCAAGGGACAGGTGTGAGTTCAAATGCACATGTGGGTGTCAAGCGTTTTCTGTGCCAGACACTGGGCTTATCAAGATGAATAAAACACAAACTTGACCTCATGAAGATTAAAATATATAAATAACATAGATAAGGTGTTCCTGGGTGGTTCAGTTGGTTGAGTATCCAGCTCTTGATTTCGGTTCAGGTCATAATCTCATGGTTTGTGGGTTTGAGCCCCACATAGGGCTCCACACTGACAGTGTGAAGCCTGTTTGGGATTCTGTCTCTCTCCCCCTCTCTCTGCCCCTCCCTCACTTGGAATCTCTTTCTCTCAAAAATAAACTTTAAAAATAACACAGTTAAGTGAAGAGACAATCATTGTGTGCTGTGAAAAGTGCACGGAGAGTAAAATATATAAAAGATGGCACTTTGGAAGCCATAGCGAGCTTATCTTAATGCAAACTTCCAGACAAATATAGGAATGCTGACAGGGTTAAAATCATAATTTAGAACCTCCCTCTTCAAAGGGGAGTCTGTGTGTCGTTAGCTCTGGCATCGTTTTCGGTAGTTTTGTATGCACATTACAGCCTGAGAAGCTCTTCCTAACCTTCGGGAGAAGGGAAGCAGATTTCTAGCCATAGGAATGCATCTTTGGAAGTCCTGCCCACAGCTGAACTGCTTAGGGAGCATAATTAACCTATGACACAAGGGACTTGTTCCATCTCCACTATGAATTCCCTCAGAGGGCTGAATCTTGGAGATGAGGAGAATTGTTTTCTAAGAAGTTTCTGTTGCCCAGGCGCAGCATGTCCTCACATAGCCTGAGATCGCCTAATTAAACCACCAAGAAGCAGGTGCATCAGTTGTAATGTCACAGCAACAATCACAAATGGCACAATTATTTCCAGCACTTGAAATCAGAATTTTAGGGTATGAAAATTATTTTCTGCTAAATTACTATCTAGGTGAAGGTGTACAGTTACAATGCCGTTGGCTTCCTTAGAAGTGTGCCTCTTTCTCAGATTTCGCTATAGATTCTGATGACTGCTTTCTCATCTGTCACCAGGGAACTGGGCAGAGGCCAGAGAGCAGGTCTGTCAGGCCTGACAGCTGACCTCAGCAGGCTTGGAGAAGGAGGGGCCAGGCGGAGCCTTTCCTCTCTCCGGGGAGTACCACTGCTGGGGGCTGCCAGCCACCCCAACCCTGCCCCACCAGTGGGTGGGTGCCATGCTGCTTCTCTCAATGGGATGCTGGTTGAACACATCACAGAATGAAACCTGCTGAATTGGCTTCTCTTGAAGAGCCAGAATATTTTTTATTAATCCTGTTTCTTGGCATCAAACTGCTTGATTTCTTCTCCTTTCCCATACAGGCTTACTTTATGAGCTTACCTGAAATTAATAGTAACTCTTTTGACTAGAACAGCTTTTCTCTTAGCGGCCACTCTGTCCAGTGGGCAAAATCATCATCTACATATACAAGGGTCTAAACAGCAGAATGAAATACAGGACCAACCCACGTCTGGATAATTTAGATCTCTAATCTGTTTTACCATATTTTCAAAGTAGAGGAAAAGCTACTCATCTCCCAGCCTCATCATATGTATTGTTTTCATACAATGCATTTATACTGTGTGACCCCTTCCTTGGTATGCTCATATTTTATTCTGTGCCATCCTCAAGGAAACCCTAGCTTATTAATTGTTAAACACATTAAGGAACGGGGGATTCATTATATGCTGTTCTCAATTCAGAAAGGCTGGACAGCCAGATGCCCATCTTATATCCAGGAGGTTGATGTTCAGTAATGTATCATTATAATGTAGCTGGTGTAATGAAGCTGGGGTCCTGGGTGTGATTCCCAGGGTGCCAGTTAGCATGGCGCTCTGGCTGCAGACCGTAACTCTATTTTGGTGCTACACTTCAGATGTGTGGTGTTGGTCAAAGGGAGACTGGACAAGAGGCTATGACCAACACATCGTGAATACTTCAGGAATAAGAACTCACAGCATATTTCTTAGTGCTAGTGTGTGTGTTGGTTCCTTCTTCTGGCCACTCCCAGTCAGAGCTGAATTCTACCCACCGCAT
Organism: Proteles cristata cristata; assembly: GCA_017311185.1. Classification (NCBI taxonomy): domain Eukaryota; kingdom Metazoa; phylum Chordata; class Mammalia; order Carnivora; family Hyaenidae; genus Proteles; species Proteles cristata. The sequence continues at coordinate 381,914 of JAESUZ010000164.1, read as the reverse complement.
CTGGATTCCTCCCGCACTTACCCACGCTCATGAAACTTGTCACATTCTACTTTAGATTCCTGCACTTCCTGTCCACATATTTGTCTTCTCTGCTAGCTTGTAAACTCCTTGAAGACATAAACCGTATTGGATACATTTTTCTATCTCTTACAGTGCTCTTGCATGTTCCATATTTATTGAAAGGATGATTAGAAGGATGGATGGTTGGAGAAATGGATGGATGAATAAGTGCACAGGTTGTCTTTGCAAATTTGTTGGCTAGGATCCCTATAGGTACCCATCAAGGACAGACAACTCAGAGATATAAAATAAAGTGTAATAATCATGTCTGATAACAATGCTGTGCCTTCCACAAAACTGATAAATTTGATAAGTACTGTACATCAATTACTCATAAGACACTGATGATGCATAGAATTTTCCCTCCCACCATTAGAACCAAATTTTCATAGATATTGAATTCATGTCTAAAGCCTCTCTAGGAGACTGTTCCCATTTTAGAGAAAAGGAAACAAAAGCAAAGAGCAGTTGACTTGTTCTTAATATCATACAGTACATAGTAGGATTAGTAGCATTAGTGTGTGTATGATTTATTGATACATAACAAATTCCCCCAGCATTTAGCAGCTTAAAACAACAAATGTTGGTTATCTCAGTTTCCCTCAGTCAGGAATTTGGGCACGGTTTAGCTAGATGCCTCTGACCCTAAGTGTGTCATAAAGCTGCAGTTATGAGGTCATCTGGGGCTGCTGTGTCTCAAGGCTCCACTGGAGAGGATCCAGTCGAAGCCATTCACACTGCTGTTGACAGGTCTCAGCTTCTCTCTGGTGGTTGGCTGCAGTTATTCATTCCTGGCCTGCGTAGAGCAGCTTATCTATGCCAGTTTGTTTCTTCTGGACCAAAGGCCCCAGAAGAGTGAGTGAGTGAGAGAGAGAGACAGAGAGAGACAGAGAGAGGCAGAGAAACAGCAAGCGAGAAATCATGGTCTTTTTGTAACCTAACCTTGGAAATGACACCCCATCACCTTTGGTAGAAATGAGTTGCTAGGTCCCACCCACCCTCAAGGGGAGGGGATGACACAGGGCTGGAGTACCAGGGGATGGGGATCCTTGGGGGCCATCTCTGACACTGTGGATCACAGTGGGCCCCAAGAATCACAGAAGGACCATCTGCAAGCTGCTTCTTGCCTGTCTGTACATACAGTGTTGGTCAGAAGGTGGTGCCAAATAGAAGATCACAGAAGCTTCCTGTCCCAAAAGTAAAATCTCTTTTCTCTGTTTTGACAGAACGCAAAGCTAGATGTGGCTTCTTGCTGGAAAGTTCTACCAAAAACTGCTCACATCCTGAGTGGCACCTAAGTATCTTAACTCACTGCCTGAGCTTTCTCTGATAGATGGTGATGAATTTCAGGAAAATTCAGACAGATAAATAGCCTTACTCTGCACCCACAGCATATGCCTCTGGCTGGAACCCTGTGAGGTGGCAGGATTCCTTTCCCAATGGGGCTCAAAATGGTGAGCTTGTGGGTGGAGGAAGGAAAAATCCTTCCTGATGTTTGGTGGAAACGAAACTCAGTTCTGAAACCAGTAGTCTCTTGTGTTGGAAATGAATGCTTCGGATTGACTGAAATCCCCTCAGAATTTATTCCTTTGTGTCTCTTAAAGTAAGGCTTTCAGGATAGATATAATCAAAGAGACAGAGTGGACTGGATGAGGAGCAGAGGGTATTTTTAAGCCCCCTTTGCTTTGAATGGTCATCTGCCCTACACATCCACTGTTATCACCGAATCTCCTTAACTCCTTAAGCAAGATAATGACATTTTATTAAAGAGCAATTGCTAGATTATTAGCTACTGGGCTTAAAACACTGAGGAGTCATCACTCTCCTGCTTCCCTTGGCTCAGATCAACATGGTTTCAGCCGCTTGTGAGATGTGAAGTCCAGAGCAAGCAGTTCTCTCCATCTCCGCTCAGAATTAACCAATAAATTAGAATAACTAAATGAGTAAGGGTCAGACAAAAGCAGTGTGGAAACCGGAGGCCGGGGCCTGGGTCATCCTGAATATGAAACGAAGCATGGTTTATGTTTTGTATTTTATAGGTTTTAAAACAAAGCTAAAGTATAGCATTAAGGATCAAGGTCAGGGTGTTATCTTTTGTGGGGTGAATGGGGTGGGGGTGGCGAGGTCATAGCTTATGCCAAAGACTTGGCCCCTCCTTTCTCCGTAACATTTATTTTCCCGAGCTTCTGTCTAATTAATATAAGGCCTTGCTCGAGCACACTGGCCCTCATTGGGCCTGTCACTCGTTAATCAAGCGACCCTTCTAGCCTTGGGTAATGACCTTGAAAGAATATATCAGCCCATGATGGCGGAAGTGAGGAATTAAATTGTTTCTCTGAGTGCTTATGGTCATTGCTGACAATTTATATCTCACAGCTGCCCTGGGCTGGCCATACCGGCCATTGTGCGGCAATCATTTTCCTGGCCGGGAATGGATTGTGTGCCGGACAGGGACCAAGCTGGCCTCCTGTACATCTCCATCTTTATGTTATTTCCCCTCCCCCCACCCGCTTTTAATCACGTCTTTGTTTGAGAGGCAGGGATTGTACAAAGTTAAAAGCTTTGTCATTAAGGCCACCAAGAGCCGAAAGCTTGGGGTAAATCGTGTGTCTGGCTGTACACTGCTTTGTCTCCACGCACACTGCTGTTGCCTCTGCTGATGTAAGGCTTAAAAGGGAAGTGTCTTGAGAATATGTTAGCTCAAAACTCATAAGAGAAAAATTACTGGAAATATTAAAAGGCTCCAAAGGGTATATTGTGTACAAGTGATTAAGCCTTTCTGGGTCTTTCTAGGAGGTCAGGGAGATATTGGCTGCTGGTCCTGAGGGGAATAGGCAAGGATAGGGACTTCCATCCCTTTACCTTTTATGGTGGTATATTTAGACTTAGTGGTATCTTGGGGTACACTAGTGTGTAGCTAAAGTCATACCCTAGTATCAGAATAAATATTATATGTACCTGAAATTAAGTACCATATATCCACTCAGAACCTGTACACCCCCTTCTCTTTTACTGTTTGCTCTCCTTGAAACTAAGTGAATTTTAATGACTCTTTTCCTGTGAAAAAGTCCTTTTCATTGTTTTACTACACCACAGTTGGGTTTGCAAAAGAATGAAGAGGAAGATTCTTCCCATTAGCTAAAATTCGTCAAATAAATAGCATACCTTTGCATACCTCAAGGTACACTTACTGGATTTTGTGCATGAAGCTTTATAAATACAATGGCATAGCTTGGATTTGTCCTGGGCTTTCTTTGTCTACAGACATTCACTAGTTATCACTAAATGTATGTACTAAAACCTGAAAGAAGAGAAATCACCAGCAGGGACCTCTAGAGGTGGGGAGACAGTTAAGTATTTGTAAAACCTAAGAGTTGGAATTACTTCCTCTTGCTGGCTCCTGGCTTCTTGCCTGAGTCTGTTTATCATTATTGGGCAGTGCCTCCAAACACAGGGAATATCTTTATCCTAAGGTCTGTATGGTATAAGAGCTTCTACAGGTCACAGCTCAGCTTTACAGTTGGGGATCATCATCATGGGACCATATTACATAGAGTAGTTGGTGGAAGGGTGAGGAGAGGTTCTGTCTAATTGCTCAAGCACACTGGCCCTCCACAAAAATAGGACAGATAATCATTCCATCCTCAGCCTGTCTGGGAGAAGACCATGTGGACAATGAAGACTTCTGGCAAATGAAGGCAGATTAATAGAAAGCGCGCTGACCACATATATGCTGTCCTAACAAGATTCATATCAACATGTTTGCCCTTTAAAGCAGAGCTCATGAAAGGCAAGCGCCACATCGTTTTTACCTTTGGATTCTTTACCATACTGAGTATAGTGTCTTACATGAAGTAGGCAGAAAGAAAAAAGAAAAAGATATGTTGAGTAGTGGAATTAATCCATTCATTCATTCCTTGATCAGAACACATGGGTCAAGCTGGTTCTGTAGCTCTTTGAAAAAACTAACTGCCATAAAAGTGATTCTTACCCTCTGTCTTCCTGTTTTCATTGCATGTGTTTATTCTAATGGAAAGAGCACAAAACTGAAAGAGTTCTCCCTTCCATCCCGACGTCACCACCTCCTCAAGCATCAACCTTGCAAGCAAGTCATCCCTTCTCTGGGAGCATCAGAGTCTACAAATCTTAAATGAAAGGGTTAGACTTGCTAATCTCTTCCCAGTGTGACATTACTGTAATTTTAGAGGACTCCTGTCACTTCACTGGGGAGAAATCCAAGTCACAGGAAGAGAATGTGTTTACATATAAAAATAGTCAGGATTGCCAGAGTGACTTGCACATGGTCTATGCCCAGAAAAATGGTTGGTACTGGTTTGTGGAAGGAATTAGGTGACAGACAAAATATCACTCAATTCAAGTCCATATCTGCATTCAGCCTTCTGTCCTTTACTTACTCAAACATTTATGTCAACTACTTACCATGGCTCTTGGTCCAAACAGAACTGTTTATTTATAATTTATTACTAGATTTTCTGAAATATAATTCTAGTGATGAGTTTACATGCCAGGAGTTTACAAACTGAACTGATGGAGATTTTGAAAGTGTCATTTGCTTTTTTTTACCTAAGTTCTTAAAATCAGCCACCTCCTTTTGTACTGCCATTGAGCTGCCTAGATTTTTATCTAACCATCTCTTTCTGTATTTTTTTTAAGTTTATTTATTTTTTGAGAGAGAGAGAAAGAGAGACGGAATATGCAAGTGGAGAAAGGGCAGGGAGAAAGGCAGAGAGAGAATCCCAAGAAGGGTCCACACTGTCAGTGCAGAGCCTGATGCGGGGTTTGAACTCAGGAACAATGAGATCATGATTTGAGGCAAAATCAAGAGTCAGATGCTTAGCCCACTGAGTCACCCAGGCGTCCTCCTTCTGTATTTTCAGTGATGAAGGTCTTAATTTGCTACATCTAAATACTAGAGGTTTATTGGTTTGTTAAAGGATAGAGTTTGAGACAGGAGTGTCGTCTTTGTGAGGAGCATACAAGAGGCAAGGCAAAATCAAGGGAGAAACGTTAGGAAGAGGTGAGAGAGAAAACATCATCCATCTCCTTTTTTAGTTTTTGTCCTCCCTTCCTTCAGAGCATATACATTAAAAAAAAGAAACTGATATTTCTTTCCCTCAGCACTGCATCAATTGCAGTGAAACATGCCAAGCATCCAGAGTGAGTGGCCATTTCCAAGGCTGATGGTGCTGTCTGTGCAAGTGAGAAAATGCCACTGGTGGGGAGCACGCTCCCAAGTGTACAAGTGAACTTTGCATTTGAGAAAGGGCGACCCTATCCCTGGGAAGACAGCACCAACCCCACCCCCTAAATGGCACCTCAGATGCAGTTAGCAGAGTGTGCAAATCCAGGGAGGGTACATGTGATTACAAGTTCCAAAACCACTTAGTGTCAGGGCTTAAATTTGTGTGGTAAGAGATCTCATTGTACCAGGCAGGTACTGTGTTCCAAAAGTTCTATGCTAAATAGCTTTCATGTGTGTTTGCTTCTTTAGCCTTAAAAATATATATTTTCAAGTTGTAAATAATCCCAAATCATTTTATGGCAAGTCATGTATATTTGTTATGCCCCAAAACAAGGAATATTCATGCTCTGATGCCAATGGTCATTGAGTGAATAATGATGAATTCATTCTGTATTCATTAAGTGCAGACATATGTAACTAACAGTCAGAACTTCTGTGAATAATTGGATGCCCAAGGCTTCCATGCAAACGTGCTATAATTTCAGCCATAGGGAAAGGGACTTGGCATTTTCATCAAGGCTTGTGAAATCTTTATTTTGGGAAGATAACTACCTTTGTAGACTCAGGATTCTAAGGACCCAGGGCTGGAGTCCACTGCTTTTACCAGTGGAAGTTAAGGCACCATAATGAGCAGAAGTGAAAAACGTTGATCAATGTGAGAGTTCATCTATATGAGCATGGCCCCTATTCCAAGGAATAAGGAAACCTATTCTTAGAGGGCTTTTTTTTTTTCTCAGTTTTCACAGATTTCCACATTTCTCTGTGTTCACTACATTTTCTCATAGTGGCTTCCATGTGAGTAACCAGGGGAGAAGGAGGGTGACATGAGGGTTGGGGTTAGAACGAGTATGGGGTTCAGTGTGAGCCAGAGATATCACCCCTCTCCCAACTTGTGTATAAGGTCTATCTGTTAAAATAAATAAAGTTTAGCAGTGTTGTTCTGATAGATTCAGAATTAGGGACACAGTGACTTAGTAGAGCAAATGATTATAACTATTATTACTGTTATTAATTCACATTTAAATTTCACATTCATTGAAATGTGAAATGTTATATGCTAAACTCCTTTGCAAGCTCTTTATAATAACCCTTCAAGGTAGATAACATTTTCTGCATTTTATTGATGAGATTCCTCAACTAGAAAGTGACAGATCCACTTTAACATATGCCTTCTTGTCTACTGTATAGTATCTGACCAGCCAATCAATAAGGAGACCTACTTTTCTATTTTTTTTTTTTTTTTTTGGCTTGAAACAGAGAAATTTATTGGTTCGCAATTCTGGAGGCCACAAGTCCAAAAGCAAGATGTAGGCAAGGCCATGCTCTCTTTGGAAGGCTCTGGAGAAAAATATTTTCTTTGCACCTTCCTAGCTTCTGGGGATTGCTGGTGATCCTTTACATCTCTTGGCTTATAGATGCTTCATTCCAGTCTCTACCTCCATTTTCACATGGACTTCTCCCCTGTGTATCTCTGTGCTTCTGTCTTCATGAGGCTTTCTCCCCTCTGTGTCTCTGTGTCCAAATTTCCTCCTTTTTATTAGGATACCAGGCAATGGATTAGGGCCCACTCTGATCTAGAATGACCTTACTTTAAGTTGACTACCTCTGCAAAGATCCTATTTCCAAACAGAATGACATCACGAGTATCAGAAATTAGGACTTCTGCGTACCTTGTTGGAAGACATAATTCAGTACACAACAAACTGCGTTACCCTTATTTACTTACACGTAAATTTCCCTTAGTGACTTGTTAGCTTCTGAGAGCAGGGACTTTGCCTTTAAACTCTTAGTGGGTAACATAGCAGCTGAATTATATTTAGGGAAATGTATATAGATGCATCTCAATAAATGTGTATCGAAATCTACTTAACCGAATAAGAACAATGCCTACATTGCTAAAGACCAATTTTGGGAAAACATGTAAGAGAAATAATAGAATCTTAAATAAATATTTTAATTTTGGGAAGTGAATCCAAGCCTTTATGTAGTACATTACCTTTTTTTTTTTTTTTTTACAAATAGTTTATTGTTAATTTGGTTTTAAGGAGACCTACTTTAAGTTTGATAATGGAAGGCTAAGATTCCCTAACTACTTTGAAAGGCATGGGACTATTTTAGGATTTGGTTACTGGGTTTGGTCTTTTGCACTATGATATTCTGAAGTGCAGTATTCAGTACTATGTAATTCTTAACTGTCTAAAACTTGGTTCCTGGTTCCTTTAACCTTAATTGAGAGTTTATATCTCCCTTCTCTTAAAGAATATTAACTTGTCCCAATATATCAATATCACTCCAGTATATAGGCATCTCTATCTTTCTTTTCCCTATATTATTCTGTGTCTTAATAGACATCGTTTTTTAGTGAAATTGGATATGGTAAACAAATATTTGTTAAAAAAAATTATTTTGTCTAAATTTGTATTTAACTCCATAAATAACCTTCATTAAATAAACTTCATTAGATAGTGATTTCACTTGAGAAGAAGTAAGAGAATGATCTAGAAGATGAGGAAGTTGGGTGGGGATTTTGAAAGGCTGCTCTTCTAAACTCAAAGAAAGAAGACCAATATGTGAGGTGAAGTTGACCAAAACAGCAATTTTATATTTTCCAAAAACCTATTTCCTATAAGTGAATCCTCTATACATGAATTTTGAAAAACTTCAAACAGGTTTCTTCAGGTGTGCAGTTATAATTTTAGTTTTTATTCTAGATGAAGACCAATGATTATATAATTCTAATTCCAGTTGGTAAAATTGGGGGCTGTTTATGGAATTGGGGGCTGTTTCTCTTCCAAAAAGTGCAATTTGGGGGATTAGACATAATCATAAAATATAACAATTGTTGAAGGACAAAATAATATTCAATTAAATATTTTAAAAACTAAGATTTGAAGCTTACTTTCTTGAAGATTTTGGTTTTTTTAGCTGTTTTTCAGTTTACAGTAAAATTGAGGGGAAATTACAAAGATTTTCCAGATACCCCCTGGCTTTGCATATTCACAGCCTCCCCAACTGTCAGTGTCATTCATCACAATGGTACATTTTTTTTCTATCAAGGATGAACCTACATTGACACGTTATAATCATCCAAAGTTCATAGTTTTACCTAAGGGTTCACTCTTGGTGTTGTACATTCAATGGGTTTGCATACACATTTACTGACATTTATCCATCATTATAATACCATACAGAGTATTTTCACTGCCCTGAAAATCCTCTGTGTTCTGCTTATTCATCCCCTCCTCCCTCCCCTGGCAGCCACTGATCTTTTTTACTGTCTCTATAGTTTTGCCTTTTCCAGAATGTCATATAGATGGAATCACATATTGTGTGACTTTTCAGATTGATTTCTTTCTCTCAGCATTTAAGTTTTCTCTGTGTCCTCATGACTTGATAACTCATTTTTTAAAGTGTATTTATTTATTTTGAGGGGGGAGGGACAGAGAGAGTGGGAGAAGAGAGAGAATCCCAAGAAGTCTGTGCTTCAGCCTGACTTGGGGCTTGATCTCACGACCATGAAATCATGACCTGAGCCAAAATCAAGAGTCAGACACTTAACTGAGTTACCCAGATACTCTCATGACTCTCATTTCTTTTTAGCACTAAGTAATATTTCATTGTCAGGATATACCAGTTTACTTACCCATTCACCTACTGAAGGACAACTTGGTTGCTTCCAAGTTTGGGCAATTATAATTTTTTTTTTTATGTTTGTTTGTTTACTGAGAAAGAGAGAGAGAGAGAGACTGAGGCCTCAAATTGGAGGAGAGACAAAGAGAGAGGGAGAGAGAATCCCAAGCAGGCTCCCTACTGTCAGTGCAGAGTGCAAGATGGGGTTGAAAACCATGAACCACAAGATCATGACCTGAACTGAAACTAAGAGTCAGACACTTAACTGACTGAGTCACCCAGGTGCCTCAAGTTTTGGCAATTATAAATTGAATTGCTATAAATATCTGTGTGTAGGATTTGGTATGGACATAAGTTTTTAACCCATTTGGATAAATACAAAGTGCAGTTGCTTGGTCATATGGTAAGAGTATGTTTAATTTTGTAAGAAATCACCCCTGTCTTCCCATGTGGCCATACCATCTTGCATTCCCACCAGTGGTGGAAGAGAATTCCTTTACTCTACATCCTTGACAGCATTTAGCATTGTCAGTGTTCTGGACTTTGGCCATTCTCATAGGTGTATAGTGATACCTCATTGTCTTAATTTGCAATTCCCTGATGAGATAGGATGGGGGAATCATTTTATATGCTTATTTGTCATCTGTACAATATAATCTGTATGTTTTCTTTCATGAGGTGTCTCTAAGGTCTTTGGCTCATTTTTGAATCAGATTGTTTTCTTACTGTTGAATTTAAGAGTTCTTTGTATATTTTAGATAACAGTCCTTTATCAGATGTATCCCTTGCAAATATTTTTTTCCCTATCTTTGGCTCATCTTCTGTGAAGCAGCACTTTTAAAATGTGTTCATTATCTAAAAGAAAATGTCATCCTTCCATCCCAAACATGAATTTGTGAAAAAATGCCTGGCATGAAATTAAATCAAGTATACATTCGGTCTCTACAAACCAACCACAAATGGTAGCACTTTCTTACATTCTTTTATCTTTAAATATGTGATTTGCCTTGTATCTAAAATACCATAATTTTCATTTATAAAGAAAGACATCAGATGTTTTTTTCACTCCAAGTACACTACACATACACCATTTCCTAGAAATGTTTGTTTTGAAAACTAGATAGCCTTAATACCTAGTAGTTGGTGATCAATGCCACTTATACATCTGAGTAGAGTTTATTACTCAAATTGTCTCTTAGTGGCAAATGACTGCTGGTAAAAGCAGGGGTCCTAGGAGTGGGGGGTACCACCATTTCACCTTACTTTATAGAGAATACCGAGGGGTTACACATCTCCTTTGAGCCCCTCAGTCCCTGAAGTCCTGGGGAATGAAGGGCTAGATGGGTGGTGTGTGACCAGGAAGAGTCAGGGACAGAAAGGTGGTCTCACCGGGAAGGCAGAAAACAGAAGGGAGGAAAGTTCGATTTGACCAAGATAAAAGGTCGAATGTACACAATTCTGAAAGTAGGGCAATTTATGAAACAGAATGAATAGAAGGCCCAAAATAGAGAAGAATGGAAAAGAATTAAGAAAGAAGGAAACATCTTTAAAACGGAAGGCAAGTAATAATTCAAAAATAAATAAGATATTAGAGAAATGGAGGGGAGAATAAAAAAAAAAAAAAGAACATGGGCACCTGGGTGGCTCAGTCAGTTAAGTGTCTGACTCTGGTTCAGGTCATGGTCTCATGGTTTGTGAGTTTGAGCTCTGTGTTGGGCTCTGTGCTCACAGCTCAGAGCCTGGAGCCTGCATCACATTCTGTGTCTCCCTCTCTCTACCCCTCCTCTACCTCTGCTTGCACTCTGTCTCTCTATCTCTCCCTCAAAAAAATAAAATACAATAAAATAAAGAGTATTTATAGAAAATAATTTTTAATATAGTTTATTGTCAAGCTGGTTTCCATATAACATCCACTGCTCATCCCAACAAGTTCCCTCCTCCATGCCCATCACCCATTTCCCCCTCTCCCCCAGCACCCATCAACCCTCAGTTTGTTCTCACTATTTAGGAGTCTCTTATGGTTTGCTTCTCTCCTTCTCCTTAACTACTTTTTTCTCCCCTTCTCCTCCTCTATGGTCCTCTGTTAAGTTTTTCCTGTTCCACATATGAGTGAAAACATACGGTACCTGTCTTTCTCCACCTGACTTATTTCACTCAGCATAATACCCTTGAGTTCCATCCATGTTGCTACAAATGACCAGATTTAATTCTTTCTCATTGCCATGTAGTATTTCATTGTACACATAAACCACATCTTCTTGACACTGTTGGTGAGAATGTAAACTGGTGCAGCCGCTCTGGAAAACAATGTGGAGGTTCCTCAGGAAATCTTAAAAGAGACTAGTGAAAGGTTGAGCATTGAATCTTAGGTTAAAGAAGAGGGGAAAAGAAATGGGTCTATAGACCCAATTATAATGGTAATGGAGAATTCATCTTTTTTTTCCAATGGAAACTTTCCATCTTCACATTTACTGATGGTTTGGCTGTCACAAATAACCATCAGTTAGAGATACTGGAAAGAATTTTGGGCTTAAGGTCAAGAAGGATGGGTTATTTTGAATCTTAAAAAATTCAACAGATTACTCTTTTTTTTCCCTAAGAAGTTGATGGTTTGAAAATGTTTACATCTCTCTGCTTACGTAATTGAGATTTGAGAAATTCCCATTTTTCCATTAGTAGACAATGAACACCAGTTAGTGCCTTGGAGATTTTCTTGGACTTTGCACACTCTCTTTGCCTTTGCTGCTTTGCCTCTCTGGTGCCACAAATCTCAGTGCTTTTTGCTCCGTGGCATAATGGCTGCTGTTCTTTTTGGCTGGGAAGACATGTTAACCTTTTAATAGCAAACTGGTCACCAAGTGACCATCCTGTGCTTTTCAAAGTCCTCTGTGGACTTGGAAATGAAGGCGGACAATAGAGCAGAGCAGACAAACCAAACCAAACAGATAAACAGCTTAAGGATGATTTAGGTTTGAGGAATGGAAATTTTTTTCACATAGAAAAATGTGTTAAAACACTCCAGTTTGTTATGGGAGGAGTTTTCTGCATCTCCTTCCATGGAAGTCTTTAAAATTCTTGTGAAGTAGTTGACTATGTGTTCCTCAGGGCAGGGGCTCTTAGCTGCCAGCCACAGAGCTAACTGTGTCCCTCTGCTGAGAGCTTGGCAGGAACATCTCCCTTCCCCTCCCTGAATGGGGAATTAACAGTAATTTCTTTTTTCAGAAGGTTAGGGACCTGTGGATAAAGTGACTTCAGAGAATCAATCATTTGGCAAAAGGTAATTGAACAAGGCAGTAAAAAAGGAACTGATGGGAAGCAATACAAGTAAATCCTAGAAGTATACTTCTTTATTCAGGGGCATAAGACCTAACCACATGAAAAAGTAAATAGCATTTCTAAACAATGTATGCTGAGTCTTAGATCAGTACTTTAAATAGTCATTTGAAAGAAAATGATCTCAGTGTCTAGAAATTGTGTAGCACATACTCCACGTGGCCCATGATGCCTTTGTATCTTAAATCTGCGCTGTCCAATAATAGCAGCCACTAGCCACATGTGGCTATTAAGCACATTAATATGTGGCTAGTCCTAATTGAGATGTGCTCTAAGCATAAAATGCATACCAGCTTTTAAAGACTTAGTACAAAATATGGAAAGTCTCTTAATAATTTATGTTAATTACATGTTGAAATGACACTATTTGAGGTAGCATATTGGGTCAAATATAATAAAAATACATACTATTGAAGTTAATTTAAACTATCTCTTTTTGCCTTTTTACACGTGGCTACTAGAAAACCTAAAATTCCGTGAACTATCTCAGAATCTACATCTCTGCACCTTAGAACTTCTTCTGGATTTGTGGTAGATAGCAGTAATTGGGAATTAATGTTCTTCCCTCCTCTGCATTGGTCCTCAACCAATACATTTCAGGAGCTAGTGTATAAATACCCCAGCTCCCTTACCTTACAAATGAGACAGTTCCAAGGTGCATGTTTTGCACTATTTCCAATGCTTTCCCCGTAGCTGTCCACTGTGGTCTCATCTCTTGCTCATGTTCCTTGCTCTTCCCAAGTAAACTGTATGCTCTCAGAGTTTAGACATGGCATTTGAAAGGTGCATGGGACTTATAAAAATAGATGAGAAGGACCTTTATCTATTTGTTTACTCATGAATTTTACTGATGAATGTAGAGAATGGCAGACTTTGTGAAGGCAGAGATGACCAAGCCTGTTAGAAGAGCATGAAATGACTGTCATTTCTAGAACAAAGGAGATGAGTGGGAGACAAATACACGGTTTCCCAAATATGGATAGTCTTAGTTACTTTGCAGTCTTACAGGTCATGGGGAGCTTCTCATTGACAGTGTCAGATGGTGGAATGACATAATCGCCATAGAGATTTAGGAAGGTCTTACTTTAATGGGGATATGGGATGATATAAAAGGAAGTTCTGAAAGGAAGAAGCTTGTTATATTTGTTGTGAGGTCTCAATTGGGGTGCTGGCAAGCAGAAGTTGAAAGGAGTATTTACCCTAAATGTGTATGGTGTTATACAGTTTATCAAGTATTTCATGTGCTCACTGTCTTATCCACCATCACCCCAGCAGGGTAACCACATGAAGAGAAGCATTTTGAAAAAAGATATGACAGGGTTTATGCATAACTGGAAAGGAAGGTATGAGATGAGCTCCACAGCAGGGAGAATAGTGATATGAGTGTTCCATCCATCTATCCATTCAAGCAAATCATTCAACACACGTTTACTGAGTATCTACTATATGCAGGACACTGGTCTGAGCCTTGGGAATACAGCTGTAAGCAATTCAGACAAAGGCCTTTGCCCCATAAGAGTTCACATGATAAAGATTGTGGGGAATGGAAAAAAGGGAAATTGCGTTGGGGAGAAAGTGATGATTTTATTTTTAGATATATTGGCTTCATGGAACAGAGTTCGAGCGAAAATCTCTAATGATCTACAGGCACTTTGGACTGTCATTCCAGAGAAAGGGCAGAGCTAGACGTATGCTGAACATTACCTGCAAAGAGATGATATTTGAAATTTCTAATCACTGCCCAATGGCAGCTATGTGTCTTGTGTTAGAACATTCTAACCATTACATTTGCATGCAGTGTAAAGATGATAAACTTTGGGTACTTAAGTACATTTCTGCCTGTGTGTGAGTGCGTGTATCTCTTGTATACAGTTATATATGTACGTGAGTGTTTATATGCTAGTATTTTCTTTTCTAACCATATGGTTCCATGGATGTCAGCCACAGTAGAATGTAAGCCCTGTTACAAAGGAAGATCTGTTACTTTAACTTCCTCTGTACAACCCCAGCTACACAAGGTGATTTAATGCTGTTACCTTTTCTGGAAGTGACAATATTTAGTGTTAGGATTTTGTGTGACTTGCTCACCTTTTCAAAACGTATTCATATAGGTCATGGCATTGTATTCTTAAAAGAGCCCATGGGTCAGTGTTTAATGATTATTGCAAAAATGTTAGCAATAGAGGTGCTGACATGTTTTCCCTTGCATTCTGTCTTTGAATGAAAATTTATTTCATAAAGATTACTTAGTTCCATGTTCTATCCATGAATGGCAAATGACCAATGGAAACAATGCATTTGCATTTGCAGAAAGAATATAACATTTTAACTGACTCTACATCATCTTCCAGATGGGCTTGTTTGACTGATTTAGCCCATCCAGCCAGCCACACAATCATTCCATTTAAACAGCTGGTCAAATGATCAAAATAGTTAGACATAGATACAGCTCAAAGAAATGTCTCTCAAATAGAGTCCCAGATTCCTCCATGACAGATTTTAAATGGTCCCAGATTCCCTATAGCCATAAATCATTTCAAGGGATTATTTTCCAGACTCTTCTCCATTACGTAGTTCTAAAGAAACCATATCCTCAGATTCTCATGTTTGTTCTCCCTCTACTCTCTCTTTCTCACTCTGTCTTCTCTTCTCCTTTCCTTTTGCTTCCCCATCCTAGTTTAAGCCCTGTTTTATTGGCTTCCGACCTCAACTCCATCTTTGTTACCCAGAAATCTCTTTACATATTTGACTTGGTTATCATTAGCCGGTACATTCTGTTCCAATTTAATGTGCTGTGTCCTGCACATCCCTGAGTGCACAGAATTGGTAATTGGCAGCCTGGGAAGCTTAACAAAAAGACGACAAGACTTGCAGAGCCTCAATTGTGCTGCCCTTCTGCACACACAAATCCGATTTAGGTCAATGAAAGTATGTAGATAAAGGCGTAGAAAGGAAGCCTTCAGAAAGCAGGTTTCCTGGCCTGTATGAGATTCAAAGAAGTGTGGGAAGTATCATGAAAAAGCCTTAGAAAAACATTTGGGATACATATCTTGCAATGGATACGCTAGAGTTCTCTTTATTTTTTTTATTTCTTTCTTTCTTAAAACATGAGTCCTTTGCTTTATGAGGAAAAAAATTGTAATAAAATATTAAGATGGTAAAGATGACTAAGACCAGCTCAATCATCATCATCACTTATGCGGGAGAAAGAGAAGGAAGGGATGGACAAGGAGGAAGTCAGGGACAACAGTATCCTTAAGGTGGATCAAGAATATCGGCATTTTATCTCAGCTAATTCATTCATTCACTCATAACAGTTTGATCAAGCTCAGTGGCCCACCCTCGCCAACCTTCTGTCTCTGACTTCTAGGCAGAAATAAGAATGACATAAAGTGCGTCAGCAGAAGGTACTCTTACATCTGGCATTTAGAAGTTCAGTTCATCACTTGTAACACAGGGATAATAATACCTATCTCATGGGGTTATTGATTAAATGAGATGATAGAAGCAAAGTTTGTTCCTGATCTGTGGTTATTAGTACCACTTGTGGAAGGAAATAATACTAATAGTAATAATAATAATAACAATCACAATAATAATAATGTCAGAATATCCAACTTCATCATATATAAAATGGCAATTAATAATAAGAGGATCTAATTCATAGTTACTGTGATGGATAAATTGGAAAATGGGTATAAAATGCTTGGAATAGTATTTGGTGTATCATATGCCATCAGTGAGTGTTACTTAATATTATTAGTAGTATCAGTAGTAGTGATGGTGATGGTGGTGGTGGTGGTGATGGTGGTGGTATTGGTAGTGGTAGTAATAATCATTACCTACCAAATATGGATTCCTTCTTCATTATGGCTAAAATATCACTTCCTCTGTCAAACCTTTTTCTTCCATTGTCCAGCCCTCCTGCATCCACAGAACTGGTCACCTGACCTAGCAGAGGAGAGAGAATGGTTGATATCTCCTAGTTATTCATTACCTCCCCTCTGGTGGGCATGAACAAAATATCCACCTGCCTTGTATTGTGTCTCCTTCATAGCTCTCATTGTTTTCAATATTCCCATCCTACTCCTTCCAAGCTCCTGACCAACCAAGCATTTGCCACTGTTCATGAGTGTTTATATGTCTTAATTCAAACCCTTTTTTTATCTTCACCCCAAACTTATGACCATACATTCTAGTCAGAGCTCCACTTTACAGGTAATGATCCATCACCACTGTCTTGTAGGCCATTCTTAAATGAAGCTATCAGATCATTTACAGTTCACACTAACATGATGTGTCAACATACCCATGATCCGATCTCAAGTTCTTTCTTCTTCCATCATCTGATCTTAAGGAAGTACCCCTACTATAAGCAAATGCAATGGATTGAGGGGAGGTGTCAGTGTAATAGATTTAGTTGACATTGAAGATCTTGGCCATCTGTTCATGTAACTTTGGATCTTCTTATGCCTGAATATGCCTACCATTTCTACTGTATTAAGATGTGTTGGTCTGCCTATCCAACCTTGTGACTAATGGTTCTACTAATACCCAGCTCATTAAAGGCAACTCCAGTCACACAGTTACTTCAAGTTCTATGGTCGGATTCTCAGTCACTATTGGGGCTCAGTTGTATACCAGGGGCTGCTTTTCAAAGAGCTGTCCCCATCTATTTCACGCATCAGAACAATATTATTTATAACCATCTCCACAGGTCTCTGATTGCCCGTTCAGCCTTGCTGCCCGTTAAAGTAATTATAATCATCCTCCCTTGAATGGTTAAGTACCACTGTCTGACCTCTACTGTTCCAGAATCCTGTATTCTTCATTGAAATTAGGGAAATGTATTCCAGGATAGCATTTTATTTTGTTTGCCCTGACCTGTAGAGGATAGCCACAGATGAGTTTCATAGGAATGTCACTGCTGATCTCACTAGTGTGTTCTTTACTGATTCAAAAAGGGGGCATTCTCTGAGCCTTCCTAGGCAACATACTCAAGCAGTGGGTTCTCTAGTCTCAGATAATAAGTCTATTCTAGCATTCCTGCCTCCTGATCCTTCCCTGTATACATTGCCAAAGCAGTGCTACCTCTGTACCATTTGCTATAGGCTATCACTATGCCCAAGCTTTTAGGAACTAGCCCAGGCAAGTATTAAGACTGGGTCCAGGTTTCTTTGCCAGACCATAATAGAGTCTTCTTATTCTACTCAATTCTTCTTTTATTTGCCTAATTTTCAAAACCCCCTGTTTACAGCTCCCCTGTTTCCCACCTCATTCTCATGGATGCTCCATGTTCTACTACAAAAACTTCAGTTCCTTGAGTGAATAAGCTATTTCTTCCTGGAGCAGATAATTATTTCCCGCTCCCAAATTCTCCTGAAGTCTAACCCTGGTTAAGAGGCTATCAACAGCAAGAGTGGGGACAGAGAATGGCCTCAAAGAAATGTTCTAGGCACACTTGTGAAAGGAAAAGAAACCAAGACTATCTGGGCCAAGATGGGAGTAGAAGGAAATGAAGTGGGAGAGATAGTCAGAGCCCAAATCATGCAGAGCTGTGTGGGATGACTTTTATTCTAAAAGAGCATTGAAAAGATTGGCTGATGGATTGGTGCAGAAGGGGATCACAGTGACAAACAGTTGACAACTGGCTGATGGTACTGTGGTCATGCCATTTACAGAAACAGAAAGGGATCCGGCCTTTGAGGAGTGTGTAGAAGTTCTTCAGATGGGGAGGAGGAATGGTATTTTTAAAAGAAGAATTCGACAAATGAAGACTTTCAGGTCTAGCAGCTACCATTATGACAAATTTGTGCCCATGAAAATCAAGGCCAAAGTCAAAGTAGCTATGCCAGAGATGAAACCTTGGAAATATCTGATTAATTAGTATCAGCTATATGAATGTTTATATTTCTCCATGAAACTGCTTTTGGAATTGATTTGATCCATTGACACTGAATTTCTCTGAGAAAGAGTTTGAAGGGTGCCTTGAGTGTTCATGTTTGAGCCTTTATACATTTGGCACAGGGTTATCTTTTTCCAAGATTTGTTCAAAAGACATCATGGACCTTCAGCACAGTTCTTATTTTGGTGGAAGTATCAAAGACACACAACCTTCTCTGACAAAGGAAGAGAGACCTACTGCTTCTATCTGTGCCATTTAAAGCCTAAGTCTCACTAAGCCACCGTTTTTATTTATGCCTGGACAATAAAGTACCATTGCATCTGTGTATATTTCCATTGTGTCCTATTCCCCTGGACTGTTTTTTGATGATGACTTGTTGGATGATGGAGAATAAATTGAATATGATTCAGGGTTGTCCAAAGTTCAGCCCACGCTATTTCCCTTAACTGGTTCCATGTGATAAAGTGAAAGCTTTGTGTCTATACTCTACTCTGCCTAACTCACATATGTGTAATGACAGTCCTGAGGAACTCAATGTCCATGCTTCAAGTATAATATCCTTTTACCTGCATCGAGTACTCCATGATAGTATTCGCAAATCTTTTTCCCTGAAACATCCTTTTCACCTTGCTCCCATCTGTTTGTGTTAAGGCATATGTAGAGCAGAAAATAGCCCTCACTAAGCATTCTGATTTCTTTGCATAAATTGTCGACATTTTCCTCCAAAGCTCTTAGAATTATACTAAACCTTAGTGCTTCCACGTGGCCCATCTCCCCCATTTCACAGATGAGGGAGTTGAAGCCTAGGAAAAATAATTCAGCATCCTAGCAGCAAAACGAATCCACTAATCCCTCTCTCTGTGGGCTTTGGCTAGATATTCTCAGAGCACCATGTGGATTGTAATAGGTCTGGTTAGCTAATAGGATCAATGGACATTTGGGGAAAGTGACTTTATATCAAACCCAAATTATCATCCTTAGGCATTTGCAAAAGGACTGCATATCTTAGTATCCTTGCCCTTTGCCTGGGCCCTAATATTTGTTGAGCATCTATTGTATCTAGGCACTAATCTAATTTAATTTTACAAACATTTTATATACTCATACTTACTCCATTTTATTGAGAGGGTGACTGTGGATTACACAGGTTAAAAACTTGTCTCTTGTCTTACAAGTAAAGAGTTATAGAGCTGAATTTCATACTCATCCTCTGCCACTGAAGCTACTACTCTTTCCCTTATATCTGACGGTAGGTGGGTTACCATGAACTTTCTAGTTTAAACTTTTTAAAAATATTTATATATTTTTAAGAGAGAGAGACCCAGGTACTCCTCAACTTTCTAGTTTAAGTAGTTATTTTAAAGGTCGCTACAGAAGGCACTTGGGTGGCTCAGTTGGTTAAGCACTCGACTTTGACTCAGGTCATGATCTCACGGTCGGTGAGTTGGAGACCCACATAGAACTCTATGCTGACAGCTCAGAACCAGCAGCTTGCTTTGGATTCTGCTTCTTCCTCACTCTCTGCCTCTTCCACACTCACACTCTGTCTTTCTCTCTTAAGAATAAATAAACATTAAAAAATTTTTTAAGTCACTACAGGGTGAGAGGTATTTTGTATTGAAGTTAAAGGAATATGACTTTCAGCTCACAAACCCAGGATTATTGTGTATACAGTAGGTACAATCCATTCTGGATCATCTACACCACCTTGTTTTTCTATTTTACTCCCCCCCTTCTTTACTGAAACAATTTTGCTCTTCTCCCTGAAAAAAGAAGACACTGAAATCAGGTTGTGTTTGTCTAAATAGATTTAAAAAAATGTAGGCAGACATGAGAACAAAAGAGCTTTGCTGAAACTGGGAAGGGCATGGAATCTGTCCCAACACGTCATTACAAAACTAGAGAACCTAGAAGCAAAGGGAGGCTGAGGGGGAAGAAGCACTCCAGGTGGAAGTCTGTGGGAGGAGCCAGGTGAGAAGAGTTATGTCGGAACCCTTTGAAGAATGCCAGCTATTTCACACGGCATGACTCAGAATGGATTTTGGGACACAAAATACATATTATCGCCTTGGTTCAGCCAAGGAGAAGGATCTCTGAGGCCACATGCATATTAAAGCATGTAATCTTGCCGTTACTATGGGGAAATAATTTACAGGATCATACAACCCGCTGCCTCCTGTCATCTGCTGGGACCCTGTGGTTGCCGTGGCTGCATGTGGGGACTCGGCTACGGAGTTAATGTCACCTACTGTGTAAAATTGCACCTCAGTAAAAAGAGAGGGCTGATTGGTCTTGGCCAGGGCTACATGTGGTGAAGGCTTAAGTAGGAGAAAAGCTATCCGAACCCCTGTGGCTCCTGGCTAAGGGGGTGTCAAAGCCAGGCCTGACAGACTGACTTTGGTTTCATAGCTAGGATCATTCTGGCTAAAATGCATGGGCATTCTGTTAGCAGGTCTGTGCTAAACTTCAAAGCATTTCTTTGGGACTCTCTGTCAGTGTAAGGATACGAGTATTCAGCAGAGGAAAGAAATCTGGAAACTGAGTCTCTATGTCCAAAATATCCTACTTATTTTAAGGGGAACAGAGTTAGGAAAACATGGGTTATAGAAAGGGATAGAACAGAGAAAATGGGAGGGAACTTGTCCATTAGATTTCTTCAGGCATCCCTAAATATCTGGGCCAGGGCCAGGCTGAGTGGTGCTGTTGGGGGTTTGGAGCCAGTAGCATTTCATGAAAAGACAGATAAACTTACTGTGAAAAAACTCTTGGTATCTCAGATCAGATCAGGCCTAGGGCTTAGGAGATTCTCTGCAAGATCTGCTCTACAATGAAGCATCTGGGGTCCTGAAGCAAACCTTTATCCACTTGGGGTTTCTAGGTCTTCATGTGCAAAATGGTGAAGTTTCAATAAGGTGAACCTCAAGGTTCCCACTTCCCTGACCCTAATCTTGCCATAGTTTAAGCTCCTCAGTCTTTACTGTCTCCATATCCCACACACACTGTCCAACAGGATGCCTCACACATAGTGGGAACTCAGGCAATATTGAATGGAAGAGAAGAGAGCATCTAGTAGCAGAGTGGCAATCTATCCTGGTGCATCGAGCAGGAAAGATTCTGCTCCAGTGAGTTCACTGGTGTTAATGCAGCCGTGTTCGTTGGTTCCACTCTGTAATTGCTCAAGTTTTCCATCGTGGGAACAGTGACAGTACATTTCAAGGCAGGCAGGAAAGTCTCACAGTGTCGGCTGCTGGTGGTAAAGTGAGAAGAAGCAAAATCTAGGACCAGTGATGACTGGGCACAGCTGTGAAGACTTAACACTGGTACAAGAAGCAAAGTTTTTAGCCTGGGGAGTAATTAAGCACGGGATCTTTTAGACTCACAGCCAAGCAGACTAAAATCTCTTCGATCTTACCTTGACTTATTGAGTTTCTGGATTTGCTTATATGTATCTTTTTGCCCTTTCTCTCCCCTCCAGTGCGCTTCAGGTTTAGTTACTGCACAAGGATGACTGCCAGGTAGTGGACAGGTCTCCTCTCAGAATAAGAAGACAGAGATAGCCCCTTGACTTCACAATCAAACCAAATGTTAGAGTTAATTATTGAAGGGGATACAAGAAGAAATCAGTTAAAGAGAAAGTGAGCAAGCGGTCAGCCCTGCTGTTCAGGCCCTGCCTCCCATAGGTGACGTAAGCCTTCCCAGAGAGGCAAGAATTTTTTTTTATTTGTTTATCTCCACTATCAGGTGGTACACTGGCTGGCATTCTGCATTTAGACAGCAGAGCAGGGAGGATATACATATATATTTATATTTATTGTATTTTTTCAAGCACTTCATCTGAAAAGGCTTGGGTTGATTAATATTTTCCTCTGTCCGGTAACCATGGCAATAGGGTCAGCAGATATAATACTTAATTTAATCTTCCAGCTGCCTCAGTGTGCTTCACCGGTGTCCCGAATAATAGAAAGCCTTTTGCCTCTCTCGCGCTCTCTCTCCCCCCTCATATATTATTATCTTTGCCAGTGACTCCCTCACATGACCCAAAAGGAATACACTGGGATTTTTTTTTCCTCATTTCATTTTGTATATGCACCTAAAATAAATTCCTGTGTGATTCCACTCCCCACCGAGCCAGTCCCCCCTTCCACAACCCAACCACCCTCTTCCCCCTCCACCGCCACTCCCCACCGCTCCCCCCCACCCAACACTCCAGCAGCCAATCTCCACAGAATGACAGGAAACGTGGGAAGATCCTGATAGCTTTCATAGCTGCACCGTAAGGTTTATGAAACACACTCCTCGGCCAAATGAACCCATGCCGACTCTCCTCCCCGCCGCAGATCCAGGCGATTGGCTGAGAGCGCCTTGCTGGTCCGATTTGCTCTCCAGGTGGGTTAAGTGCATTGCTTTGTCTTCATTTGGCCCAGTTCCCTTGTGTCATATCTCTTTATTTGCTTTCTCTGTCCTTCCTCCTCCTTCCCTCTGATAATTATCTTTTTTTTTTTTAAGCTACCATGGTTTTACACACACTCAATATTTGGTTGGTTCTAGGAAAAAAAGGAGAATTGGTTTTCAAACCTAGGTAAAGACTTTTATGCAAGAGCAAATCCAAAGAAAGACATTTTGGGGAAGACAGAGGGTTGAGATTTGAGATGGATATTTTTGTTTTTCCCGCTTTTCAAAAAACTGACGTGAATTCTCTGATTGAGTTCAGTGGTTTCTTTCCTCTTTCGGTTTACCATCCTGCCACTGATTATTCCATAGGTGTTAAAAGAAAACGTTAATATTAAAATAATATTCTCTTCTCAAACCTGGGGGTGGAGAGTAAGATGAGATGGTGAGAGGGGATATTTAAAAAAAAAGGAGGGGAACAAAAAGAGATGGTTGGAATGTGGGTTATAAGAAAACTGTAACATTTTTTCCATTTCTGTTTATTTATTAATCAGACTTTTATTAATTCTGTCATTGACTCAAATAATAAACATATTTTCCCATTGATACTCCTCCTCTCTACCTTTTGTTGTTTTAGAAGAGAGAGCAATTTCAAGATCATAACAGTATTTTTTTAATGAGGACATGAATGACTTTCACCCTCATTTCTTCCTCTGAGGAACACAAACCTCAGTTTATTCCTTCACGATTTATTTCTCTTTTGGGAAGAAACAGGTAAAAAAAAAAA
Organism: Proteles cristata cristata; assembly: GCA_017311185.1. NCBI lineage: Eukaryota > Metazoa > Chordata > Mammalia > Carnivora > Hyaenidae > Proteles > Proteles cristata. The sequence continues at coordinate 358,547 of JAESUZ010000164.1, read as the reverse complement.
TCACAAAAAGTACTCATTGTATATCCATTGGATTCAGTCTGAAACTGGGCCTATTCAGTTGATCACATTTTTCCAAAATGGAGGAAGCACAACCCCCCCCCCATCTCTGTTTGATAATGTGTGTCATGTAGATAGGCATTCAGTATCTCCGCTCTTCAAAGGCAGCTCCCCGTTCATTTTTCCCCCACCCCCCTTTCAGGAAATAGTCGGTCCAGTTACAACATATCAGTGCCTATAATTGACACATTGGTAATTGGAAGCTGAGGGAGTTGGGTTGAGAAGTGGAGGAGAATGGATACACAGCTGCCAGTGTCATGAAGAGGGTGCCACTGTGGAGCCACCATCACCAAAAGCAGGTATTGCAAAGTCAATTCCTTTTGCAGACAGATCTCATGTTAAGTCATGTGACATGTCTCAGCCAGCTCCTGTATGTGAACATTTATGACTTGAGCAAAAGGAAGTCTGTAGACGTCGATATGCCCAGTGTCCCAGACATCCTTGGAGACAAAGGTACCTTGTAGATTTACCTGGGGCTGCTAATGCTGTGCAGCTAAGAGGCCATAACATCCAGACTCTGGAACAGTAGGCACACAGCTAAGTGTGGATATATAGACAAGTGCCTCTAGCTCATCATTGTGGCTACAAATACGTCCCTGATGAAATCATGGATTTCCACAGGCTACAGACCCTGAGCTGCAAAAACTGACTCCCATTTTATGGGCACATAATCTAGCTCTGATTAGAACATCCCCCAAGAAAGTGGGAAAGGGGATAAACAGTTTCAAGTGTGTATGACACAATGGGTTTGGTCATACTAGGCCATGGAGCCACAGGACACATCCATGAATGCACTATAGACAGTGTTTACCATCATGTCTAACACCGTTATGCCAGTGTGTCAGGGAGGTGCTTTGCAGTTACAAGGATCCAAGACTATCTGAGTTTACCACAGTTAATCAAGCCTATTTTAATAATAGCCAAGGAGGGCGCCTGGGTGGCTCAGTCGGTTAAGCATCAGACTTCAGCTCAGGTCATGATCTCACGGTTTGTGGGTTCGAGCCCCATGTCGGGCTCTGGGCTGACAGCTCAGAGCCTACAGCCTGCTTGGGATTCTGTGTCTCTCCCTCCCTCTGCCCCTCCCTCATTCACACTCTGTCTCTCAAATATAAATAAATGTTAAAAATTAAAAAAAAAAAACGATAATAGCCAAGGAAATGAGAACAAAAGGAAGCCATTTCATGAGTGCACAACTAAGGATAGCAAACACTGGAGCATCACTTGGAGACACGCAGTAACTCTAGAGCTTCAGCATCTCAGGGCTCACTAGCTCCAGTGGTCTTCATCTCCTGAGGTTACCAAGCCAGTCTTCCCACTTTCTCCAGACGCTGATGCCCATTGCTCCTACTCTACCAAATCCATGGAGTCTTTGACTAAGTGTCTGAGAGAGCCACTAATTTCTTTCTGTACTTCTGATTCTTTTTCTCCTACTGGCCCCAATTCTCTATCCTCCCCCTTGCCCATGGCTGCTACCTTCTTTCTGTGGGATTCTCATCTTCTACCCTGTATACCATCTTGAGAGGTCTGAAGTCCACACTCATGAGTGCTTCGTCTTCATGTGGTACAGAGTAGCCTCTTAGGTCAGGCTGCTTCCTAGGCCACTGTCCCCATATCTAGGATTATCTTGGGATCAGGAGCCCATCTCTGACCTTTTTAATTGTTGTCAGTTGCTAGGGCCATAAGGTACAAAGAAGCACGATGACCCCTTCAGAAAGGGAATGTGCTGGGCCCCTTGGATTCTCAGTCAATACTTTTGGTCATTAAATGTCCCAGGTTCCTTACCTTAACATTGCCCGGCAGGTCTAGTTGGCACTGGCAGAAGGCTTTATCCAAGAAAACCGAGGAAAAAAATGTGCATTTTCCAGACTACTGTCATTAATGGCCTTTTAGAAGTTCCCATTTATATTCAAAATGGACTAACCACAGGTTTCTTGATCTATGGCTCCTTTTTTTGCCTGATCAGTGACTTTTAATGCTGTATCTTCTAGTGGTTTTTACCCCCTGGTAGAAAGAAACAGAAAAGAGAGATAACCTGCTGCTTGTGGGAGACACAGTTTATCAAAGCAAATAAATGGTTCTTTGTGTGTTGTTGTTTCTTTAAATCCTACATAACAGCAACCAAACCTTTTGTCCTTTGAGTGTCTCTCCCCAGTACCTTCAGTGGCTCTTCACCTCCCTGAGGGGAGATGTTGGGTGTGGTCCTAAACGTGGGCTCAGGCTGACTCTCTCCACTTCCATCTTCCCCACATGGTGGCTTTCTCTTAGGTTTCTTTTAATTTTTCTAATTAATTTTGAGAGCTCTTTGAGACATTTTCCATTTTGTTCACAGTTTGAGTCTTGGTCTGAGGTGTTCTCTGTAAACGTCTTGGTGTCTTTAGCAGAATTCCTTCAGTGTAATGGATCCTGTGAAAGAGACTCTTGTTCCCATTTAATTTAGATGCCTGGTCTGATTGTCATTTTCAATCCAACAATGGCTTTGATTATCGATGGTGACCTATAAATCATGAGCACTCGCAACACAGTTCAGAGAGGGAGGAGGGAGACTGCTGGTTAAATATTCCAGAATTACGGAGCTTGTGTATGATATGATTTCTTCTTGTGAGTTGCTGGGTTAGCTTTTCTTCTGAAAAGTTGGCTTATTTCATGTTGAAGGCAGGTCTGTTCCAAAATCTAAAATTGTGAGTAGTGTGTGTGGTGTGCAAGGAGACATAAAACATGGTGAATTTTTAGTGTAGATTTTGGTGACCATTGTATATATAATTTTTGTTTCCATATCTTTTTCTTTTAGTTGCTGAGATCTCCCCTTCTGATATCAGGAGTCTCCACTCATTAGGTTTTTATTTGTATTTTCACAGATTTGGTCTAGCTGGCTCTAGCATAAACCATCCCCCCCTTACATGCCTATTACATATTTGTGCATCAGATGGATATTTGTACCATAACATGAGGAACTTAGAAGGCAAGTCAGCTGTTTTCCCAAATGTGCAACTTGGAAATATCCAGTATTCTACAATGTGAAAAACACAGATGTCCTCTTCTCCTTCAGAGAATGCCTGTCAGTCATTTGCCACCTGTTCAGAAAGGGAACTGCTGAATGCAAAGTGGCAGCTTGTCACCAACTTCCCAAACCCAAGCACACTAATGAACTCATGTCCCCTCATGAAAACTCATTTGCAGCCTGCACAAAAATGCATTTCCACCCAACATGGCGGCTCTCAGGGGAATGCCCCTTGGGTAGATAAGCCTGCAGCTCTGGTTGTCTTTCTTGGCTGTGACCCAACAAAGGAGATCATGTGCACGAGGGACTAGAAGGCGCCCCTGAGTTTCTCCCTAAGGCCATTGAATTCTCTTTCACTAGATGGTATTTGCAGGCTGAGTATCCTGCTACCTAGGATGCCACATGACATCCTTATTTAATGAACTACTGTAGTTTTGCCCTTGATTGTAACCTTCACTCCAGGTCTTATAAGCACATAGCTCACATGTTTTAAGTGGTGAGATACTGTTAGAGTAAAGTGGTACCTGCTGCATTTTGCCTCCACCCTATTAGTGGAATCTTCCAACACCATCCAGATTCATCCCCTATTTAAAACAGAAGGATTCATCCCCCTGGTGGTTGGACAGCTCTTCACAGAGTCCTCTCCCTGGTAGGTGCCCCAGGTTAGCAAACTCCTTTCTGCAGAAGCAGACTACTCCCATTCTGAAGCTCCCCCTTCCCCTAGATGAGACCTTGGTTTTATCTGCATCACAGTTCAACTTCTTCGTCAACCTGACCCTGCTTCCTTCACCCACCGAAGATAATGTCCATCCCAAACACACTGCTCAGTGAAGTTTGTACGTGGAAATAACCTTCACAGAGACTCCATACCTGAGACCCATTCCCGTTAAGACCTTCAGTGTGGTGCCCAAGAGACAATTCTAGGCATTCCTAGACAAGACTGAGACCCAAGAGACATGGTCTAATGTACTTGCTCCTCTCTCACCCCTCACTCGCCAGCAGCTATTCCTTGGACTAACCTATAGTGTCCATCGCAAGTGCCGAATTTCATGAAAATGCCCATTCTTTTTAAAGTGATGGTGTTGCAATCATTTTTTAGGAAAGGAGTCCCTTCTTCCATTGTTCAGGGATTGAAGTTATAGGTCTTTTGGAAAATGATTATTTTTATTGATGTATAAGCACAGGTCTCAAGTGTACAGCTTATACACACACACACACAAACAAATATATACACACACTGATACAACTAAACCTATATGAATATGTCAGGCACCTCCAGCATCCCAGGAGGCCCCCTTGTTCACCCTAGCCAGTGTTCCTCCACCAAAGGCCAATACCTTTCCAACTTCTACCTACATAAATTAATGTGAAAATGATGATCTTGTGCATTTTGAGTTTCCATCTTTCACTTATGGTCTTCAGAATTTGTTGAGTACTGGTGGAAGTCACAATTTCTGTTATGCTTTTTAAAAAGCCATAAAGCTACTTAGGAAGCAGCACAAACAAGGGGAAAACTCACAGCTTAGTATTTACACCGAATGCTTCGAAGCATAAGCAGTGACGTTGTTAATATTGTACACATGGAAAACCGAAGGGGCATTCGTAATTTGCAGAGAAGCCATTGTAAAATGCTACACAACCAAGATGCCAAGCTATTTATGAGGTGCCTGGGTGGCTCAGTTGGTTAAGCATCCAATTTGGTTCAGGCCATGATCTCACAGTTTGTGGGTTTGAGCCTCACGTCGGACTCTGTGCTGACAGCTCAGAGCCTGGAACCTGCTTCAGATTCTGTGTCTCCCTCTCTCTCTGCCCCTCCCCTACTCATGCTCTGTTTCTCTCTGTCTCAATAGTAAATAAACATTAAAAAATATTTTTTAAAGCTATTTATACCTTACTGGGCTGGTTAGGTTGCAGTTGGAGAAGTCATTAGGCTGGAATTTTGAAGTTTAATTAGAATAAACAGTGTAAGCTTTGAATAGATCACCTGTTTTGTTGTTTTCTAAAGAAGTCATACATTTTATAAGGTAACACCTTGTAATTCCTATAATCCTTCTTTTCCTGGTGCTGTGTAAGTTCTCTACCTTTCTCTCACTGTATCCTTTGGGGTATTTCAACCTTCAATCCCAGTCCTTCCAGTGCTGTTGCCAGGATTCCCAGAGAGTCTCGTGATGTACTGAGGTCCACAGCTGAGGCTTTCTTTCTCTGGGGGGAGGAGATTAAAATATTGTGGAATAGATGCGGTTGCGACAAATTTGTCAGATGGTCCCCGAGTGGCTGAGGATGGGGTGAAGCTGGAAGCGGGTTTGGATTTTGCTACTCATTCACGTGTCGATCAGTTGGAGATGATGGTGCAGCCTTTGGGCTTCCCCCCACTCAATCAGTCAGGTCCCAGCGAGAGGAAGAGGGCCTGTGTATGTTTATATAGGGAAGTTAGTATGGGTCTAGTTTCAGAGGGGCTAGAAGGGCAGGAGGAGACAATCAAGAGATTAGTGAGAGAGGGAAGCTAACCCACAGCCTAGACAAACAAAGGGAAGGGACAGTGGTACTGAAGCCAAGGAGGGAGCTCTCCGGAGGTAGCCAGAGCCACACGATGGCTGTCTGGCCAAAGCTGTAGTATGCAGGAGAAGTATGCTGGAGTGTCCAGCAGGGCCACCCACAGTGAGGGCAACAGAAGCGGGCAAGTGGGAGAAACACCTGGCTTCTCCCTTAGTCTCATCCTCCAGGTTCCTGCCAAGGCCTCCCACTGGCTGATCCCCACCAGAAGCCATTTGGCAAGAGAGCTCTTGGGAAATAGTTTGCACAGCACAGTCCTCTGGGATGTGGGACCCAGTGAAGGAAGGGAGGGTTTGGATCTGAGAGCAAAGTGGCCCATCACCAACCCACCCGCTTTCTCATACCTCATTAACTGATGAAGAGAAAACCTTCCTACCACTCTGATGTAGAGTTCGTTTGTTAAGATGTGCTTCTAAGGGGAGTCCAAGGCTGAAAACATTCAGTGTGTCTTTGTTTTCAGGGTGTGGGGACTTCAAGTGCAAGCCTGTGCTAAGGGGCTTTGTCTGTTTGGGACCTTAGGGATACAGCACCTTACCTTAGGATTTACAGGTTATCTTGGTTTCATATATCAGCGATGTGCACTCCATGGGTGAGAGTCTGCAAATTCTAAACTAATATGTCGCTCTCTTTCTGTCTAGCCTCATATTTATGTTAAGGCTCCATAAATCGTGGTGCACGTTTCTGCAGCACAGCCATGATGAAAAGTGATGTAACCAACAATAAGAAAGAATGGAAATTAAAATGCAAGAAAACAAAATGAAATAAAAATTCATGTGACCTTCAATTTAAAGCCACTTATTTCAGAAATGTGCATTGATGAGAGAGAGGGAATCAAGTATTCAGTATGCATTTAGCCATTTGGCCGCTTAGCCTTTCAGCCTATCCTTGCCACATCAAATATGCTTCTTGCCAACGCGCTGATGATTGTTGCTGGATCAGAGGTGATGGTGGTGAGCTTTTTCACCTTAGTGTCTTTTCTGGGGCAGAATTTCCAGAAGGGCCTTAGGGGTCAGTACCCTGAGGTGGGATTGTAAGGGCAAAACTCCCACTTTCAGAGACCAAATTTCCCACCATCAGGTGAAGACAGAAGAGTGGTTTAAGGAAATGCTTCTCAGGATTGACTCAGGAAGTTTGCTCTTTCCTGTCTAGCTTAGCAGACCAGAGTAAGGTGGATTTCAGCAGCTCCATTTTAGCTCATTTTTGTGGTACAGATTTTAGTATAATATATGTACACAGATTTTTTTTCCCTCTGTATCAAAGTTAGAGAAGGTATGCATGTACCAAAGCTAAAGGGCAAGCCTGCTAAGTGGTTCCATTGGCTGATAGAGGGCAGTGATTTCAAGGGGAATCCACACAGACATAGAGCGTCTTCCTTTTCTTTAAGGGAATTTGTTTTTCAAGTTTGTTTATTACATACGAAAACCAACGGAAACATCAGGTTCTGCATTAGACCAAGGAATAAAAGGTAATATTTTAACATGCTAAAGGAATTCTGCCAGCCAGTCATAAGTATCAATCCATCACAATTATTAGAAACAATGTACTCTGCAGTAGTAAAGAGATATAGCCAATATGCAGACACCCACTAAATAAATTCCCTCTTAGACTGGCCGTTTCCTCCCCTGCTCAGACAGACACAGAAACTGTTTATACAAAAGAGAAACATTGAGAGGTGGAACTCAGCACCACACAGGTTTCACCCCCAATCCTGCTGGGTTTCATTCATTCCTGTAAGTCTTTGAGTAGAGCTTATGCCAGCAACTCCGTTTCCCTCTTAAAAACACAGATTGGCTCTGGATTTGGGGGTTTAATACACAGAATATGATTATAATATTAATGATTACATTTAAGCATCAACAAAAGCAGCCTTTGGGGAGGAGGAAACTGAGGGGTGAACGGAATAGAAGATGCAAATCGATTCAGCCCAGATAATGGACCTCACCTAAGCATTTATGCACATGAGGAGAACTGTGCTTTGTTTCTGTTCGAGTTCCCTTCTTTTCCAGCCATATCTTCATTAGCAGAGAGAATGCTGGAGGCAGCCCCTCTTTCCTGTAGCCATTTGCTTTACGTAAACCAGCTAGCAAACCGCTCCGTTAGTATTGATGTAGACATTACCACAAATCGCCACTTAGGGACCTGAACGAATTGACTAACTGGTTTCAGATCCAATACACATAACTTGATCAGACACAAAGTTTAAGTACACTTGCAGTCGTGCCAAGTGCACCTACCAGGAAGTGACTCTTCGGCTGCCAGCTTCAAGAGGCCCTAAGGGAAACCCAGGAGGAAAGCATGCAGACCTAGGGGTGAGGCAGTGAGTCTGGAGGTTTCAAGAAGCAGAGCCCGAGGTGGAAAGAAATAAGGCAGTCAGGGCAGGAAGAAAGGCAAATCTCAAAAGCCACATGGACACTTCAGTCCAGGGTGCACCTGATACAACTTGCCTTAATTTGTCTTTTTATCTTCCCATCCAGCGACTCTGGGGTCTGGAAGACTGAGTGCTGGATGACTTGGGAGATGACTGAACTGTGATCAGAGAGAAATCTCAGCTGACCCAGGGTCAGCTGCATGTCCATCTGCCCACCGGGCTGCCAGGCACCCAGAACAATGGCTTTTGAGTTCACTGTCTTCTCAGTAGCCAGAAAATTACCTGGGTAGAACTGGACAAAAGCCTTAGAATGAACAGCACTTACCCTGAGAGGTCAGGGCTGATATGTGGAATGTGGTGTGGTGGGGCTGAGGACCCCGCATGCATGTCCCACCCAATCTGCATGTTAATGCATTAACCGCTTCTTATTCCTTCTGGGTAAAACCTTTTTGCTTTCTTCCATTCACCCTGGGGATAGGAGTGCTACTTTTTTTTGTGGCATGAAGCTTTCCCCCAGAAAGTACGTAGTTAAGTGCTGGATGTACATGTAGACATGGAGTTTCTGGAAAAAGGAATAAATGAGAAAAGTCTGGGTGCATATGTGTGTGTATTGGAGTGAGGGCAATACTGATAAAGGTAAACCAGATACAATTCTGGCAAGTAAGAAATGTGTAGTCTATTAGAAGCAGACCAGCTGTAAAATGGTAGGCGAGTCAAGGAAGACAAGAAGTTAGAGTAAAGGCATTAGCTGCAGGAAGAGAGGTGGCTAGGGGTGGGCTTGAAGAAGAAGGATTATATTAGAATGGCAAATCTTTAAAAATAGAAAGAAAAATCTTGGTTTAAATACAAAATATTTATTTCTTGTATTATCTTATTTTATGTATATTTAATATTTATTATTCATTTGTTTAGTGTGCATTTATTGACCATCTACTATGTAGTCAAAGCGTTGTGGATACACTGAGAAATAATACAGACATGGTTGGTGACCAAGTAGAGTTTACCATCTCATCATATTATCTGCGAGCAGATTATTGAAGGCTTAAGGTATTTGGCAGTGCTTAATCCTTACAAATTGAAATAATTTAATGTTAAAGGTGATTTTAAAAGCGATCTAGTAATAACAAAAACAAATGATTGTGAAGCATATTGAGCATCTGGATGTACCCAGGAATTGTGCTGGTAGAGCTCTATATTACATCATTTAATCCTCATAACCATTTCATAAGGGAGAAGCTTTTAGTCTTATTTTATGTCTGTGGCTTAGAGATGTTAAGGTACATCACTCATATCATGGAGGAAGACCTAGGTTTTGAATTTGGGCATATATGACCCCCTAACTCTCTGCTCATTGTGTTCCATCATGAAGCTTCCCTGGTGGGAATGAGGGCATTGAGTCAGGATGAAGAGAGACTGAAGTTAGGGAAACCAACTAGGGGGATCATAATATTATTACTCTATCGGAGTTAATAGTAAACCTACTATTAGGAAACCTAGGGGCCCTAAAGGTTTCCAGCTAGGGTGACAAGAAATCTGGGAGGTCTGTGACATTATAGAAGGTGGAAAAAAGGCACAATGAATTTCATTTTGAACAGATGTTATGTAGGGAGATAATTGGACATCCAGATAAATAAAACCGATAGATAATTGGATATATGTCATTTGAGAGAGATTCAAGTTAGAGATACACCTTTGGGAACCATCAACAAAAGGGCCAAGGAAGCAGGCGTACATAGCTGAAAGCAAGCAATTGTTCAAAAGTACTTAATGAGCACAGTGGGCAGAATGCATTTCATGGACCATCTGGTAGACCAAGCTTTCTCAACCTGAGCTCCATTGACAATATAGACCAGGTAATTCATGGTTGTGGGGTGGCTGTCTTGTGCATGCTAAGATGTTTAGCAGAATCTCTGGACTCTATTCCCTAAGTGCCTGTGGCAAAATTCCTCTAGCTGTAACAAATGTTTCTGGGCACTGCCACATGTCCCTTGGGGCACAAAATTGCCCCCAGTTGAAAGCCACTAAGGTGGTTGAAAGAAGTTCATTCTAGGTCATATGACTATTTATAAGTATGTGTATCATGATGTATGACTTCTTTATACATGTTATGTATACTTACACTACTTTTCTAGTCAGTGGGACTCAGTGTCACCCTTGTAATTGCACATGCAATGAAAAATGACTAATGTTAAGTGGTCAGAATGCTGCATGTTTCTGATGGCCTTGACTCCAGTTACTTGCTTATAATTTGAAATCTTTTGAGGCTTGTTCAACCTCACTTTATTATACCATTTTATTTTAGTGTCTCTGTGAAAGACCATTGGTACTCCCTGACCATTCATGTGCCCTCTTATATTTCTGAGATAGATAGGTTAGAGCCAGGTGACTAGTTCTAGTCAATGGATGGATTTAAAGAGAGAAAGTGATATGTATCACTTCTGGGCTGAAACAGATAAAAGAGAAATGGTACCTTTTCCATTTCTCTTCCCCTGACACAGTGGCACCAGAGGCCATATTCCAGATGTCTTAGCTTCAAGGTGGAGAAGGACTGCCTGAGCCGTATCAGACTTTGCATGGATATTATGTGTCAAGCCAATGAGACTCCAGGGTTTATTTGTTATCACAGCAGAACTTAACTTTGACTGATAGAAATCTCATACCTATAAAAGGCAGGAGGAACAAGAATATTTCAATGTGGTTTTCCCAAATATATATCCACTTTATAAGAACATGACAACCACATGCAAAAACTAAGAGAGTAGTAAGGTAAATGTTAGTCACCATGACAAATCTGACATCATACTATATATTCATTCAATGAGATACCAGTTAGCGGTGACCTCTAGTTTCCTGGTTTCGGTGGAGTTAGTTTTTATTTTATTTTTAAACACAAGATGATTCTTTTTTTAATTAACTTTTTAAAATTTGCATCCAAATTAGTTAGCATATAGTACAACAGTGATTTTAAGAGTAGATTCCTTAATGCCCCTTACCCATTTAGCCCATCTCCCCTCCCACAACCCCTCCAGTAACCTCTGTTTGTTCTCTGTATTTAAGAGTCTCTTATGTTTTTGAAACACAAGATGAATCTGTTACACAGAGTGTGTGTCCATGAAAGGTGGAATTATGCACCATACCAATCCAGTCTTGATTTCAGATGTGTCATGTACACCTTGAAACTGATTTCCAGATTGCTTAAACCAAAATAAAAATTCTGCTAGTTTGAACAATAAGGGAATCCCCTAGGGGTTTCAACCCCCATATACTTAAGAAGCTTAAAAATAGAAATTGGGCAAACCTTTGCAACTCTGTATTTTAAAAATACAAAAAAGTCCCATTTTTGGAAAATACACTTGTGGAAGTGCTAGAGTTACTGTGATGGTTCTTGAACTAGATATCTCAGTTATTCCTCCATTCTGAGTGGCAGTAGAATTCTTGATAAAATTATTAGCATGTTGGCTGACAACATTTTCATTAATTTTAAGGTGAGAATGTAAAGGTTTTAAGATGCTCGTCTACAAGTGTTTGAGTAACTACAATGAAATTTTGTGGGAATTGGTTGTACCACAGAAATTTGTAACAATTACATAAATGGTACATCTTAGTTTTTGTACTTGCCTTGATGTTTTTCTTATTTATATAGCATGAGTGGAGATGCTTGAATCATTTTGTGATTGTATTGAAGTACAGATCAGATACATCTTGACATTGGGGAGCACCAAATTTAAGTGACTGATCCCTGCTCTTAAAAGAATGCTTCTATTGCACTTATGATGAGCTTTGTTTTATTCAGCTAAAAAATAATCTGAAAAAAATTGTTTGAGGCATTCTGAGTCAGAACTTTGGTTCTCATTATAAAGTATTTTTCTCTATAATCCTATTCTTAAGAAAGGGTAAATTATATTGAACCAGAATTATTTGTGAGTATTTTCCCTTAGAATGGATTTAGAAGAAAGGAGGATTTCTAAGACAATGCTGCTAAGGAAAGTCATAGAAGAAAATTGCTAGCAGTGGTATTTGCTGTAATCTGGATTCAGTGCATCAGGTAACAAGGGTGTGTGATGTTAATTGTTGAATCACTCTAGAGCTTGGAAAGGCAAATCTCAGTGCTTCTATGAATTATGCTAGATTCAGTTGGAAAAAAGCCCTAAATGGGATGATCTGGGGAAGATATGGAATCATTTCTACGTTGTTCGTCCCACTTTGTCATAAAATGATCTTTTTAATGAACTTTCAGTTCTTAAATCATATCTTAATGAGAACTTGCTAGCCAGATGGGATAGAAATAAAGATCAAATACAGTTGAATGTGCATATAGATTTTCATCAGGAATATATTAGAATCCCAAGCATGAGGAAATGTGGAACTCTTCTTCTCTCCCTTCCAGCTTCAAATGCTATGATCAAGAGGGCATTTTCCCTAATTAATATATTTTAGGTATCAGAGAAGGTATTGATGGTATTCAAATAGTGAGATCTTTGTGGATGATCCAAATGAATTACTCAGAATTTTGAGAAAATATGGAAGACTAAATAATTATTGAAAATAATGATGGGGCACCTGGGTGGCTCAGTTGGAGAGGTGTCTGATTCTTGATCTTGGCTCAGGTCATGATCTCACAGTTCATGAGTTCAAGCCTCATGTCAGGCTCTATGCTGACAGTGTGGAACCTCCTTGAAATTTTCTCTCTCTCTCTCTCTCTCAATAAAAAAAATAAACATTTTAAAAAAAGAAAAGAATGATAACATAAAGAGTTTGCTATATACTGGATACTGTCCTAAAGACTTTGAATGTATGATCCTTTAAAACCATCACAGCAACTATAGGAAACTGATATTAAGTAAGTATCCCAGGGCCCTCCGTTCTTTGCCAACCTGCTGGCTGCTGCCCTCAACCAGCCATGATGTTGTTAAACCTCTGAGCAGACAGCTCTAAAGCACAGCCCCATTCCTTTAGCTTGCTAAAAAGGAGAGTATTTGTTCTTCTTGTATCAGTTCCTAACAGAGTATCCCTGTCCTCTCAAGTTCTTTTGGCTCCTCTCTTGAGGACTTTGTATCAGTTATCTATTTCTGTATAACAAATCACCCCCCAAATTAGAAACATAAAACAAAAGTGCTGTATTATTTAGCTTGCCCATCGATATGTGGATCATTTAGGATGGGCTGAGCTGAGACAGCTCCCTTCTGCCCCCACACGGTATCAGCTGAGCTCTGGGACCTCAGTTGGGTCAACTACAGTTGAACCTCTTTCTTCGTTTGACCTCTCATTCTCAAGACTAGCCTATGCTTTTCTCACATGATGCTAGAAGTACCAGCAAGCCAGCATGAGAAGACAAACTCTAATATGGGAGCACTTTTTAAATTTCTACTTACTTCACATTTGCTCAAGCCCCATTGGCCAAAGCAAGTCACATGGTCAGTCACAGCATGAATGCGACAGGGTCCACACAGTCATGTGGATCACACAGAGATGTGATTCATTGAGCCATTGATATAATAGACTTCAATCACAGTCCTTCTGGAAATGGTTCAGAAGACATTTGAGTGACTCTGCCCTATAATGCCAAACCCCAGCTCTCCATCATCATTTAAAATCTTCATTTTGGTATTCAAGGCTCTCACCAATGTGGCTGTCTTCCAAAATCAACCGTTTACCAACCTCTTCAGGAATCCTGTGCTCCAGCCACTGTCCCTATTCACTGTCTCCTTCCCATTTCCTCATGGTCAGACCCTTGCTCTTTCTAAATAGCAAGCTATTTCAGTTCAAGGAATACTATGCTTCTACCAAACTCCAATCTCCAGTTCCATTTCCCATCATTTCATTTCTGTTATTGCCATCACCTCATAAGCCTTATATTTTCCAAAGAGATTTTATGCTCTTAACACATGTGTAACTAAGATATAAACACTCACTAACCTGCGCTGAATTGGATTTGTGGTGAAGGGAATTTGCCTCAGGGTTTGTGAATCCCCTGCAAGGGTTGCAGCGGTCTTGTTCTGGGTTATGGAGAAAGCCTGAGATCCTGAAGAATGCAGAGCAGGGCGCAGCCTGCAGAAGTATACATTCTTTGCAACATTTGTAGATAAAAATGAATTCCGTTTCAGAAGAGAAAAAATCAGGAAGGGGGGTCCTAGATTCCTCTGGAAGTGGGAAACATTCTGAGCTAGAATGTAAATGACATGAAAAAATGCATGAGGTCAGCAAGCACCATTGTGATAATTTGGTGTTTGGAATCCATGATGGTCTATCTTTATGTTGGGGGCTTGATGGGCTTCTGGAATTGATGGGCTTTCTGGCAAGCAGAATTCCCCAGTGCAGAGAATGATGGAGAAGTGTTATCAAGTGACACTTTAGGCCCTCAGTTAAGCTTTTGGAAACCAATTAAGCTTTTGGATAATCAGATGGCATTTATTTAATACATGTTTATGGTTCAACTACTGTGTGCCAGGTGCTGTGCTAGGTAATGGGGGCATAGTGGAGGACAAGTGAGAGACAGTGCTTGCTCTCCAGGAGCTTACAGCCTTGGAAAAGTGAACAATTAGAGAACTCTTTATTAAGCTCGACCACTGGGCACTGTGAGAGCGCACAGGAGATGGCTTACTTTGGGAGCTCAGAGAAGGCTGCCAGAGGAAGTAGCATCGAAGCAGAGAGCTGAGGAAGAGGGCACAGGGGAGTCAGACTGAGGGATGTGTGCGCGTGTGTGCATGTGTCTGTTGGCAGAGCTTGTGTGACAGAGTAAGCAGTGCACAGGGACCTCCTGGTAGGCAGAGAGTAGTTTGTGTCAGAAGTGTGAGAGGTGAGAGACAGCATGCTGGGTTCAAGACCCTGCAACCTGTTTTGTATGGTTGTACTTCTGAGGAGGCAAGAGAGAGAAGGAGGTTGCAGAGCTGGGATGTGACAGGTTTCGTCAGCCACACCAAGAGGCAGAGCCAGAATTGGAAAGCCCAAACACAGTCACAAAATAGAAGAGTATTTTTTTTTTTTTAAATCAGAAACATTTTGGGAGGCACCTGGGTGGCTCAGTCGGTTATGCGTCTGACTCTTGATTTCGGCTTAAGTCACGATTTCAAGTTTCGTGATTTCAAGCCCCTTGTTGGGCTCTGTGCCGAGAGCCTGTTTGGGATTCTCTCTCTTCCTCTCTCTGTCTGTCCCTCCCCTGCTCGTGCTTGCTCACTCTCTCAAAATAAGTAAACATTTTATTAAAACTCACATTTAAAAATAAAGAATCTGTAAATGCTAGAATTCCCCTCCACCCTCAAGTTTCTCTCTAAAGAGCCTTGAAAACTGGATTGCACCTACAGTTGAGCATTCTTTAGTTAAAACTAGTGGGGAATGGAACGGGTCAGGGGAAGCTATGGAGAGGACCATGAAGCCAGTTGTTCCCCTGTGTCCTGAGTGGGGTTTGAACATTACAAGACAAAAAGAAGCCAGCATCATGGGCGCTAGCTCTCCACCCAGCTCCATTCCCTAGATTACCCATCGGTCCCATCTGCAGTGACACCATGCAAGCAATTCGTCATTTCCTTTTGCTCATTATTCAAACCTCTGTTTGACTTTGCGACGACCTGATCTATTTTCATTCTCTGTCATGTTTTTGTTAATTTTCCAAATGTGTGCAACTAGCCATCGGTTCTTGCTCTGCCCTGCAGAGGACAAAACTGGTGGGATTCTTTTGTAGCTGTGTCTCTGAGGGATACTTCAAACCTTATAAAACAACTTTTTTTTCCTTATGGGAAATGCTGTCTGGTTTTAAAGGTATGTGTGTGGCTATATCTTTCCACGTATCCAAGTGGAGGGTTCTTATTCCTTCCACATTCTAACATTGTACATTTTTTGTGAAATGTAAAACAAAAATAAAATTCCAAGGCCATGCATGAAATGTCCCTATGCCATTGGAGGAAGACAAATGAAAGACAAACTTCCAGGGAGGCCTTTCTTCTCCAAGGCATTCCTCTGGCAGAACAAACAGATGCTAAAACAAGGGAAATTGGGAGTTGATTGCTCTGAAGGAGAGAGTGCTTTTGGAAGTGGGTTTCTTTACCTCGTAGCTTTCAGAACACAGTTTTAGCTTTTCCCCTCTGATGCCATGCGTCTCATTTGGGGCGATTTGGCCCTGAGCTGACCATTCCCCTTCAGTCACCCGTGTCACACAAAGGGGTGAGCTCATCACAGTGTCATCTCATATTCCAGTGGCCCATCTGGTCAGCAGGCACCCAGCTCCTGGGAATGTGGAATTAGGCTATCTCAAGGGAATGCCCAGGGCGAAAGTCTCCAAGCCTTTTCTGCAAGAGTTTGGGGCTTAATGCATCGTGATTGGAGGTGTTCACGCTGGGTATCTGAATGGTTAAGACATTTAAGACAAGCAGAATTTAAGACTCTTTGGGAGTGAGATGGAAGACAAAACCCAGCTTTGACTGAGGAAGCAATATTTTCTGGACCACTAGGAGAAGGAGAGAGCACTTCCTGGAAAGGGCACTTCCCTTGACACATCATTTCCAAAGCCTCTGTCATCACCCAGTCATAATATTTGCCCGAGGACTTCTGCACCTTTCTTACCTGCAGACGCTGGGCCCCAGCACAGACAAGCTTCTCACCTGATCCATGTTCTTCCCCCTTGCAAACTTGACATTCTTGCATTCAAGTCTATCGTGTCTATCTGGGGGTGGGGGGGGGGCGGGGGGCAGGGGAGGGGGGTTCAGACTGTTTTCTTATTACTAAATGGAGAGGTATTAACAACACAATGCAGAAATTAAAAAAAAATATAAAGGCAGAGGGTGAGGAGTTGGGGGGTTAGAAAAGAAAAGACAGCCGCCTGCTCTTTTCTTCTTGGTATTATTATTTGTGACAAAGGCCTCGGTCCATTTTTCTTCATAATTTGCAGGACTCCTAATGGGAACAGCACCTCCCAATTACCATGGCTGCCAAAGGCTAATTTGGTTACCCTCCGGATCCACAATAGCGAAACTGTGTCGAGCCTTTGTCGATATTTGCATACTATACATACCAGGAATGTAAAACAGCTGCCTGGCCCCTCTCCCACTATCACGGCAATTATGGGTCATTAGCTTGCCACCCCCCACCCCCCCCTTTTTCTTGTTCTCGTCTTCCAGAGTCTGGTAGGCAGTGGTAGGCAGCTGACGGATTTGCAGAGACAAGAAATGAGAGAGCAGGGCTGCGTGGCCTATTTGTTAAGAGTCTGAGGCTGACGGACTGCCTCTTGAATTGCTCTAACGTGGCCCTGTGCTTTTATTCATGATTACCTCCTTTTTTTTCCCGCCCGTCAGCCCCTACCCTGGCTCTCTCTCTTTCAGGAAGCCTCTCAGAGGGTCTGCACCGGCCCTACACGTGTCTGCATGTGCGTGTATATCCTGGCAGAGGGGCCTGGACCTCTGGGCAAGGCACTTGGCAGTGGGGACGTGCCCTGAGGGATCGGGCCTCGCGTGAGTGTGTGGCCAGCCCAGAGGCCCAGAGCACCCTAGCTGATCCACCGCCTTGGAAGGAGAGGATGCTTCACTTCCAAGTTTTCTTATTGAATCTTAGCCCCATGGAGTAGGGGGAGGTCAAGGGGGAGGCGAAGAATAAGAAAGGGGCTTGTGCTCTCTCCTTTGGAACAATGTGTTGTGTCTTGTGGTAGTTAATGGGAAGTTATGGTTTTGAATATAATTTTTCCCCCTTCAAGCTGCTAATTTTATTGACAATATGGATAGATTGAAAGACCCAAAGCTTTTGTGTTGTTTTGTTAAAGCAAATAAGTGAGGCACAAATGTAAATTACATCTCCAGGTTCACATTAGAGGTTTGCAAATAATACTGAGCTAATGGTTATTGCAAAGGAAAATGGCACAGGGATCAATATTCTATACAGTGGAAGGCGATACCTCTCTCTCTTTTAATCACCTCATTGCAGAAATGGCATTGAAATTTGAAATCTCATTTTCTCCATTTGTACAAATTGAACATAAATCACCATGAGTGAGGGGAGGTGGCAGGCAGCTTCACTCTTTGCGGGATTGCATTACTAATTAGTGTTGGGCTAAAGCCGTGCACAGCCTGGGAGAGGTTTCTCTAGACCTCTGGCCAAAGGCATGATGCTCTGGAAAGCCTGGACATGTGGGGGAGGGGCCCTGCCCCTCTAGTGGGGAGTGAGGGAGGCCCAGGTCAGCCCCACGAGAAAGAATGGAAACAAAGGCCAAAAAGCATTTCAGACCCTGACTGGCTTAGATCATTTTCTGTGCTGAGAAGGCGACTACCCACCTATGCCCCTTAGATGTCAGTGGATCAGAATGTATAAGGCATCACTGTTCCTAATAAGCAGCAGATGAGGTGGTAGCTCCCAAGCCTCGTCTTTGTCTACGTCTGTAGGGGTAGGGCATGGGGTATGTGAGAATGGGGAGATCCCTGCTCAATGTGACCCTTCTCCCTTCCCACTACCTTCCCAAGTTCACCTTCTGCCTCCAACACTTTTCCTCTGCCCTTCCCTTCTGCTATTTCTGGACTCCATACACTTGAATTGAGTGGCTGTTGCACCTCTGAGCTGAGCAGCCAATGTAATCTACAAAAGGTATTCTGAGATGTCAAAGGGCCTCTGGTATTATACCCACTTCAGCTTCATTTTCTCAGTGTTACAACTTACTTGACCTTGGCTACAGGGTCATCAGGGAAAAAGAAGTCAAGACCTCTTTCTCTCTCCTTGAGCCAAAATATCCCATGCTTGGGCACCTGGGTGGCTCAGTCATTTAAGCGTCCAACTTCGGCTCATGGTTTGTGGGTTCGAGCCCTGCATCAGGCTCTTTGCTGACAGCCAACTCAGAGCCTGGAGCCTGCTTCAGATTCTGTATCTCGCTCTCCCTCTCACCCTCCCCTGCTCACACTATCTCTATCTCTCAGAAATAAGTAAAACTTTTTTTAAAAAAAAGCAAAATATCTCATGCTCATGCATTTCTGGACTGGGCAGATATGAGGGAAAAGTGTCCTTTTTTAGAAGGTGACAAAAGGTGGGTGAGAAAGTTGGTATCTGAAATGTGGTGGGGGGAGGAAGAGGGCAGGGGAAAGAGGCATCAACTTGGCTAGTGGACCTCCTGGATTTAGGACTTTGTTCTGAAAGGTTTGGGAAGATCCTGTAGAGAAGACTTAGGCACACAGAGCCTTTGACTCATCTTAGCAGCTGGCCATTTGCCCTCTCACATGGAGTAAATAACATTCTGCTGGGTGATGAATGGAGGATGTTGAGCTCATTAAACTTGATACCCCAAAGGCAGGATGGACTAGTAAAATATTTATATATTTATATGAGACACTGCTCCCATAGGGGCCAATGGGACAAACTAGTGTCCATCAAGGTGGGGCCTTAGCAGTGGCCACTGACACCAGCATTCCCTGATGCTGCCATTGGGTCCCTATTAGGATGAAGAAAGAGACACCTTTCATTAGGTGTCTAATGGCAGCTAGGAAGGCCATTAGGAGGGCCAGAGTGGGTCCTGCCATGGCTCAGTAGAGTGGCTGGCCAATGTAGCAGGCAGCCAGACACCTGCAGCATCCCGGGCATAATTGTGCCCTTCCTTCTCTGTGCCTGGGGAGAAAGGCGGATGGACTCCCATAGATTCATCAGCACCCCAGGAATTTTCCATCCTTTTCCTCCTTCTTAACAGTGGCAGGAGGAGTTAAAAATAGGGGAGGTTAGGGGGAAAAGTGGAAACAAGATTCATTACCTAAGGGCCTTCTCATCCATTTCAATAGATGAAAGCAAAGAAAATACAGCAAACCCCATCCAAACAGTAAGCAGGTGGTGGCCGCTAATAGAGAAGAAATAAAAACCTTTTAGAAATCAGAGCCAACTACAAAAAACACTGACAAAGTGGAATGAAAGTTCTGAACAATCAGTTCAAAGAAAAGGGTGTTTGAAATAAACCCTTAAAAACATTTCAAATGGTGAAAACGAAAAAGAAGCTGTTTTAGATTTTTGAGGCCAGGATGACTTAATCTGGATAGAGGATTTTTTTTTTTTTTTGATTCAACTTAAAGAAAACAAAACAAAGAAAGCCTAGTAGAGTCTTGGAGGTAGTGGGGCTTGGAGAACAGAGATCCATCAGGTGCCCATGGACTGGCTTGATTACCAATCACATGTCCATAACCAGCTCCCGGGTTGACCTGGGGCTTTTAACCTCCCTGTGCCTCCATTTGCCCAACTATAAACTGGGGTTGCTAATAGACATGTCCTCTTACCCCCCCACCCCCAGGTCCCTCAGGAGATATAATAGGATAATGGTCCAGACCCTATTGATGGAGAATGAGTAACTGCTATTTTGTGACCTCTGCTTCTAGAGGCTGAGCAGGTATCCCAGAGGCCTTTGGGGGACTCTCCTTTTTAGTGAGTTTCAATATTCATTAATTTCACATGAGGTGTAACTGCCATAGTGGTCTATGATGACAAAATGAGGAAAACACATGTCCCCTCCCTCCAGCCTATCACCAGTTCAAGGAGGCAGACAGGTAAACAAGTGACTATATAACACAGCCATGAGAGAGCAAGCAAGGGCTCTGGTAGGGGATGCAGACTGGAGAGGTTTCCTGCAGGAGGTGATGACTAAGCTTGTTTCTGGCAGAACAGCAGAAGTGGCTGGTTGTCCAAGCTGGAAAGGCATCTCAGCCAAGGGAATAGCACATGCAAAGAATAAGGGGGGTGAATTTTAAGGACAAGAGCCACCAGGACTCTTTAGGGCAAAGGATTTGGGGCACAGGGAGCAGAGTGGAGACAGAGGAACCTCAGGTGGGAAGCAGAAGCTGCTCCAATGACATTTGCGTAAGTTAGGAATTGCATTCGATTGTGGGTCGGGAAGTTGGCACTTCATAATTGTGGAGGCTCTGAGTCGCCAGCAGCCCAGAATCCTTTTATTTTTCCAAGTCACATTCCTTAGCAGGTGGCTTTCATCTTCAAGTTCACCTTGCAGGTGAGAAGGAAGAGTAGTGAGGACCTGGCATAGGTACCACCTTTTCAAACGTTTGAAGGAGTGCATTAATCCCTCGTATGGTCTGTGATCATTGTCTCAATGAACTTGCCTTCCTCTTGCTTTCACACCCTATTAGATATTTGCCCCTCACTCTTCTGTTTTATGAAAGGCATAGGAGTCCTGAGGGATGGACAGGGACAGAAAAACATTTAGCACAGAAAAGGATAAGAAATTTAGAGATTTGGTGCAATAAAAATAAGGGCCAAGAGTCCTAAGACATAGGGTGCCAACACACCCTAATTTGCCAAAGGGAGTTCTGGTAAATGTCTATTATTTCGGTATCCCGTGCAGCTTAACATTTATCCCAGATTTTACTTTGATTTTCATTTTGAACAAAGTATCAGTATTAATTGTTGCATTAAAATAAACCAAGAGGGGCTGATAGACCCCTCATTTTATTTCATTCTGGCTCCAGCCAAGGTCTTCTCCAGCTGTGTGTGAGAGTGCAAGTTCAGTGAGCAGAATTCTCACTGTAACTTTTGGTTAAGGCTGAAAGGCTACCCAAGAGCCTTTTTCCCACTTTCTTCCAGATACTAAGTAACTGACACCCCCTTCCCAAGTGCAATATGCAGCGTCCTTGCTGCTGATGCACAGGGTCCACAGCTGTGAGCACTGGGGTTCATGAACTCGGGTCTCTGGTGGCTGTGAGAAGCCTCTATTCTGTTGTTCCTATTGGCTACCTGGGCATGGCCAGCCCTAGGACCCATGGGGTCCAGCAAGCCACCATGATGCCTGCTGGCAGGCTCTCTGGGAACCATAGGACAGTAAGTGTCTGCATGTAGGAAAATAGTGGTCCCATGCAGGAAACAGAGTCTGAGCAGGCCTGCCACAGGACACAGAATGCTCTTGGAAGAGCAGTATTGTCATTTATTATCATTTAAAGCCAAACATTAATTTTATTGTTTGGAAACATTTTCATTTCAAAATAAACCCTTTGGGTAGCATTGAGCTCCAAAAAACAAAAGTGCATGATGAATGAAAAATTCATTACTCAGTTTCTTACCAAAAGTTGATGAACTTGCCCAAAATGTCTACAGACATTTTCCATCCATTGTGGCAAATGCCTCCATGAAAAACAGAAGACAAAGTTTGCTAACAAAACATCAACATCTAATTTTAAAAAGTAGCAGTTATTTTAAGAAGACTGTATGGTAGCTGATGAATCTGCAGAAGGTGGGTTTACAGATCCCTCCGCAAAGCATGATTTTTCATTTACATCAAATGATTTTAAAAATAAATGTCATGCATTTAAAAAAAAAATTCCAAGTCTTCTTATGCATGTGCAAAATGTGAAGTGTTTGCAGTTAACAGGTTGGTACTTAGAAGAAAAACTGCAAAGTTCAAGGCTATCAATTTTATTAGTGCTGTGAGATGCTTCACAAAGAAACTCAGTTAATTCTGATAATTGGTTCAAATTTTTACTTCCAATGGAGGAAATGAAAATAAATTTCTAGAAGGTGAAATATTTGATCTTATTGTTAGCACTACTGTCAAATTCATTTTTTAAATAAACTTTAGTCCAACAGTGAAGAGTAAATGACTAGTTTTTTTTTTTAATTTTTAACATTTTATTTATTTTTGAGAGAGAGAGAGAGAGAGAGAAAGAGAGAGAGGGAGAGAGAGGTAGGGAGGGAGAGGCAGAGAGAGGGAGGCACAGAATCTGAAGCAGGCTCCAGGCTCAGAGCTGTCAGCATAGAGCCCAATGTGGGTCTTGAACCCAAGAACTGTAAGACGATGATTCGAGCCCAAGTCAGTCGCTTAACCAACTAAGCCACCCAGGTGCCCCAAATAATGAGTTTTTTTGTAGTGAGAATATACATTCCAATTTTGGTGAAGCATAGCTTCTTGGTAAAAGCAACATTATTACACAATTACAAGAAACTTAAGGTGCAGAAATAGGTTCGCGATTGGTTTTGGTGTTCATATAATTCAAACTTTCCTTCCGTTGAGCTGCAACGTTAAATCAATTAAAATAAAAGTTGCAGTGGTTTCAGTTTATAAATACTTTTGTGTATCCTGTTAGAGTAATTGAACCACAAAATTTTTGTGATGAACCTGATGGTAAATATGGAAAAAAAAAAAAATGTTCCTCTGTATGTACTTTCTCTTTGCTGCCCGTCATCTTTATTGCCTTGTTAAAGAGTTTACCTCTTTGAAGAACTCCTTTTATAGATCCTCCTACATGTTTTGCAGTGGTATTGAACTTCTTTCATAAACACATTTGTAAGTTTTGGTTGCTTTTCATTCAACATCGGTTGGATAACTTGACACTAGTTTTCCCAAGAAGAGAGTGTTCAAAAACTCCATTTTAAAGCTTTTAACCCATTGCAGTTGTTGAAAACAATGCGTACAAACAGGAAGAATGAAATTTATTCCTGTAATAGAAAGGAAAAAAGTGAACACATTAAATGTGGAGAGCTCAAAAAAGTGTAGGAGATTTTACTTGAAAATTATAATTGCTCTTTGGAGTATCTGAATCTATTAGAATAAGCTTTTGATGAATTTTTATTTTATTTAAATGTTTTAATGTTTATTTTATTTTTGAGAGAGAGAGAGAGAGACAGAGGGTGAGTGTGGGAGGAGCAGAGAGAGAGGGAGACAGAATCTGAAGCAGGATCCAGGCTCTGAGCTGTCAGCACAGAGCCAGACGTGGGGCCTGAACCCACAAACACTAAGATCATGACCTGAGCCAACAATTGGATGCTTCACCGAGTAAGCCACTGAGGCACCCCTGGGATGATGTTTTTATTTTTAATTGCATAAAGTTATATTCTTGCTGGATGGAGGAAAGCAGAAATGCTTGCACTTAGGAATCATAGACACGACTTATTTGAAGAGTTTTTCCCTCAAAAAATATCTGTGAACGATAAGTATTTGGGAGATTAAAAGACAATATCTGAGAAAATATTTGGGCTAAGTATTTATGCATTTTAATATGAAAAATAGAGAATTAGAATATTTGCAAGTAGAATTTGCTGTAAACTTACAAGACATCTTAGTAACTTGAGAAAAAGTATTTTTCTCAATTAAAAAATATAATCTACAGAGAAGATTCGATTGAAGATGTCAACAGTTTCAAATTTATTAACAATAAAATGCAACGTTAGTACTTTCCAGTATGTAGTACTTCAAAAGTTTTAAAAAATGCAGCTTTGAAGATTATATGCAATTTTATGAAACAAAAAGATTAAAAAAATAAATCTGTGTTAAAAAAAATCCTTTAGGAAAATACCATGACATAATAATATTAGAAATAAATGTGACTAAAAAACCATGAGAATATATGAATATATGCCAAGCACCATTATTCTGCTAATGGTATTATTTAATATTTGGATAATAGGTTGAACAAAATAAATTATTTCTAGTTTGCTTTAATGAGGACAGATATATTTGTTTGGTGGCAATAATTTCACCTTTGAAAATAGGTTTTAAATAAAACTACTTTATAATTTCACCAAGACAAGTAAAATCAATAAATTAATAATTTAATATTTTAAAGTACAGAATTTTGATTGTTCCTAGCACTCCCTTTAACTCCCAAAAATGCCCTCATTCAGTTGATAAATTATGTGACCCCCCCCTAATATAATAATAGAAATAAAAGCTGAAGAAATATTCACCGGGAGAGGAAATGGTTCAAGAAGTTAGAGAGTAGAGGGAGGGGAGGAGGAAGAGGAGAGGTAGGGAAGGAGACAGGAAAGGAGATAGAGAGCCCCAAGGGAGCTGGGGGGATAGAACATTGCTCAAGAGGAAAGCCCTCCTGGGCACTGTACAAACCAAGAGAATCTCAAATATCAGGCACATTTTGCCAACTGCTGTTGGTTTTCCTTATGTGCTACCTTAATTTTGCCCCTCCCCTCATTCAAATGGAAGTGACCCCATACACAAGTCAGCTAATGCAGGATACTGTTATCTGATACAGTTTCACCCAACGGTACCCAAGAGAGCTGGGCACACCAGGGCATACGCCTGAGATGAGGGTGGACAACAGGGAAGAGGCAGTAGCTAATCCCTGAATATGACCCCATGACTTCATGATATAGATCCTGCTGGTAGTAAGTACCCATCCCTCTTTCTGAAAAAATATAATTTATCAGCTAGGAAAACAGTGCTGTCAATGGTTGATTCTTCCATTCACTGATTCATCTCTTACTCATCTGCTCAATCATTCATTAATGCATTAACTCAATCAACCAGGAAGCATTTGTTGACTACTTACAATGTGCCAAGCACTTTGTTAGGCACTGGTAGGGCACAAAATGGAATAAGGCAAAACTCAAAGGTGTGCATAGTTTTTGGTTTCATAGAATGTGAAGGAAACTGTGGGCTAGAGTGGGGGCATGCCGGAGGCCTGTAGGGCACCCAGAAAGAGCATCTGCTTTATAGGGGTATATCATGGGGAATGATGCCAGTTTCTCCAATTAAAAATAAACTTCCTCCTCCTCCCTCTCTTCCTCCTACCTCTGCTGCCTCGTCATCCCCACCCTCCTACCCTGTGTTGTCTTACCTGAGAGGGTTTTATGTCAGAAAGCAAGCCACTGCTTTTTGCTCTTAATATTTTTGATAGTAAAACAAGAGCAGTAACACAGATTCTGAAGAATGATTCTCTTTGCTCCCTTGGTGTGCTTTCCAACTGTTGTTTCATTCCTGTCTCATCTCAGACAGTGTCCTGGAAATCTTTTAGGACCCAGTAGCTGCTTCCTGTTCCAGGTTCCTTGTGTGTTGTTTCTGGGCACAGAAACAAATCCAATTCAAGCAAATAATGCTGTCATCAGGATCTTGTGCAGGCGTTGGAGGGGGGGATGCCTGGCCAATGGAGTGCTATGTTTAAAATATCTTGAGATCTTCAGAAACATTTGTTTTTGTTCAGAAGTGTTCATTTGATGTTTCCCTGACCCACGCAGTTTCCCTATGGGCTTAAGCTCCCATCTGTTAAAGAAACAGATGGGAAACCCAGTTCAATTTGTGTTTGTTTTAGCATTTAAGGCAGCTTACCATGCATTGGTAGAGTTTGGACATTGCAGATAGTGACACATTATATTTAGCAGGCTTGCAAGGGAACAGAATCATGTGACCAATTTAGAGAAGTAGAAACAGAGACTTGCCCAATTCCATGGAATAAATCACTGGCGACACTAGGAGTAGAATCCTGTGATTCTGCGATGGAGTCATTTCACCCAAGTGGGGTGTTCTAAGGTAGACCAGGAGAATATCAAGTGTCGGGCAGATTTTGCCAACTGCCTTATTGGTTTCCCATAGATGTCCTGCCTTATGTTTGCTCTTGTCCCCATTCAAATAGAAGTCCCCATACCCAAGTCAGTGAATGTAGGGTATTGTTATCTGATACACGTCCACCTGTGGGTACCCAAGAGACCTGAGGAATGTCCCGACCCACAGGGATGGGCCCTGGCATAGCCAGCATCCTTGCAAGGAAAATACAAGTCGCTCAACATGTTAATTTAGTGAAGAGAGTTTAATAATAGAACAATTTGCAAAGTTGAAGGAGTAAAGGGAACTGACAAAAGATGATGGAGAACCTTGGAGAACTGAGGTAGCAAAAGAAGAAATAGAATTTCTGGCCTCTTGTGAGAACTGTGGCTGTGGGGACCTATGGCCATAGGTAGAGGGATGTAGCCAGTGCCAAAACCATGGCAAGGCAAGAAGGGGACCAGAAAAACCAACACCCTGACCTCTGACCTCCTTCTGGGCCTTCCCATTGGTTAAACACAACTGTGAGAGAGCGGACAAGCCAATCCAGGCGATGAGTCTGTGGAGGTAAATCTCCCAGGACACAGAGTGCAGTGGAGAGAGAGGGAGGATGGTTTGTGGGTCTGGAGGGGCAAACAGATTAAACAGTACACCCCTTACTTTTAGAACAGCCTCTTGACTCAGGCAACTATGACTGGTTTAAAACGCCATATGCTATTTCTCCCATCCCTGGTGGAAGTAGAAAATGTTCCCTTTCAATGTGATTGAGCTTCTGGCAGCAAACTGGAAGCTTTGTAGCTCCATCTGAATGCACAGTGGCAACAACAGCCTACCAGCCAGCTAAGGGTGAATTCACATTGTACCACCATAGGCAAGATAACCCAAGAGCTATTTCTTTGAATCTTTATGTTTGCCATTTTTTAGAGATTTTAAAAATAGAGTCCTGAATTAAGAGTCAGAAAACCTGGGCTCCTGCTCCAGTTGGCTGTGGGTAATCCGCTCTGGGTGTTTCCTCATCTGTGAAATGAGGAAATTGGGTTAAAAGCTGGCTTAAACCTCTCTTGGCTCTTACATTTAGTAGGACATTATATTAGAACCAAAAGACTACTTGGAGGAATGGTACATGTATGCAGGGGAATGTCTGAGCATCCTCAGGCATGGCATATGAAAAAGCAAGAGGAAGTCTTGCTCAGGTCACTGGACTGTTTGGGCATCAATCACATTGTTCGAATCAGAAGGTGGGTAGGTGATTTCTCACCAAGACGCAGGCTGGCTCACATGCTGAGAAGGCTAGATGCTCTCAGATGCCTTGGCTTGCTGCAGGGTCTTCCCCAGGCCAAGACTAAGCATAAAGAGTCGGACAACTTCTTAACTCTGCCCTTCTCTACCCAGGAGGACAGAGACATTGGAGTCTCCCTTAGGTGAGCTCCTGTGAAGGGAGACTGCTAGCAAAATGCGTTTCATTTCCTCTAGCCTAGTCCCCAGCAGTATCAGAACCTTAAAGGGTCCCCTGAGATGTCCTTTTCCACCATTACTGAAGTCAGTTGAACCTATAGGAAGGGGTAAACCTGAGGACAAAGAAAATTTAGGAAAGCAGTGGATGTCTGTCTTGTCTACCTGGAACAGCTGTAGGATAGGAATAGCTCACCTTGGCCTATCTCTTTCCCTGTGATTCAGACTTGCAGGTTTCCCAATGGTCAGAATGAGCCTGCAGAAGGAGACAACCATGTCACGACCACCGCTTTTTAAGAACAGCCCCCAAAGCAACCCCAGTTACACATCCAAAAAGCAATCAAGATTCCTACATGTCCCAGTTAATTGTTGACTATGATAATGTATCTTGTTATCAGTTTTTCTTTAATGAGTTCCCTAATTGAGGTCATTATGCATTAGGTGCTACATTACTTCCTCTAAGAAGAAATATTTAAGGAAACTACACACACACAAAGTTCTGCGTTCTGAATTGGACCTGAATCCCATCCTTCACAATCATAAACCATGCTATGGAATCATGTTCTTACTGATGTGCTTTTGTTAGTTTCTTTGGCTTCTGAGATGATGTGTTTTTGAGGATTGAATTTGAAACTAGAAGTATACGCCCGTTCATAAAGGGGGCAAAGACTTTGAATTCGAAGATATTCACTGGATCCCATAGGAAATACATAGCCATGATGAGAAATAGATAAACAATCTCAGCTTGTCAGCACCCTGTATAGGGAATTAAACTTACAACTTCCATGATAATGACACTCTCACATTTAATTTCCTGTGTGCCACACTGAAAATGCATCTGTTGAACATGGAATTTTGGTCCATAGAGCTGTCTTATTAAGTGACTGTGTGTGAGGTGGTACCTGCCAAAACAAGATTCTAGAAGCTCATTTAGAACTATAATTTGGAGGGAGGGTGGTATTTAGAGGAGTTTGCACCATGTAGGACTATCATTGTTTTCTCAATGTTATTATGGTATTAATAAGTGGTTATTTATGAACACTAAGAATTAATTATTAATATTAATAAGAAATGTATTGAGCACCAGTGGGCTGCTCTCTGCTGTGTTCAACAGGGGTCATTCTAGATCATTAGCTTAGGGCATGACATAGTAAACATGGTGGCAAATGTAGACCAACCAGCAAGGAACAGGCCTGGAGTCCTGTCAGGGAGGGTCTTGTTACAAGGGCAAACCTCCTCTGGCCTCCAGATGGCCTTGCATAAGTAGGCAATGCATTTAGGCCCCCATGAAGATAGCAAAAATGCATATTATCTGTGGGAGTAATGCAAGAGTCAAACTCGCTACTCAAAGTCAAGAGTGCCCCATGGGGCGCCTGGGTGGCTTAGTCGGTTAAGCGGCCGACTTTTGCTTAGGTCATGATCTCGCGGTTCGTGGGTTCGAGCCCCGCATCGGGCTCTGTGCTGACTGCCAGCTCAGAGCCTGGAGCCTGTTTCAGTCTGTGACTCCCTCTCTCTGACCCTCCCCTGCTCGCTCTGTCTCTCTCTCTCCCTCCCCTAGAAATAAATTAAAAAAATATATTTAAAAAAACAAAAAAAACAAAAAAAACAAAAAACAAAGTCAAGAGTGCCCCAAAGATGACCAGCATCAGCATCGCCTGGGAACTTATTAAAATGTGGTCTCAGGCCTATCCTGGACCTTGTGAAGAACAATCTGCATTTGTGCATAATCCCGAGGTGACAGACATGAACGTTAAAGTTTGAGGACTTCTGCCCTAGGTTCTAGTGATTCCTTCACTTTGCTGCATGCCAGAATTCTGTTGGGAGTTTTGAACAATCCCAATGCCTGGGCTTTACCCCAGACCAATGAAGTCAGAATCTTGGAGGCATTAGCATTAGCATGTTTTCAAAAGCCCTAAGTGATTTCAGTGGGTAGTCAACTTTGAGAACTCTGATCAAGAAGACTGTGACACTAGACTGACTTAAAATCATTGTTTCCCCCTCCTGGTGAGATCACCTATTTAGAAACCCTTTTCTCAAAGGCTGCCTCTGTGCTTTTCAAGATTTCAGTTATCAGATGGAAGTAGAGAGGCTGAGTGGTGGGAGAGATTGGGCAGACTTTCTGTGTCCCAATGCACTTTGCCAGCAGCCTTTAAAGACTAAGCCCTCATCAGTCTTTTCCACTTAGGTAAACCTCCCTTTCTTTTCTGTAACCTGATGGTGGCAATACCTACCTCACACTTTGGTTATTAAATTCTATAGCATTTATTATAAAGTTTCTTTTTTTTTTTTTTTCTCTTCCTCACTGTATGATCAGGCCAGAAAGGAGACCATTGTCATGGAGGTCAGTTAAGAAGATCAGAGCTGACACTATGGGAAGGCAGAGACAGTAGAGAATTGTAGATTTGTGATTCGGACATTCTAGAGAAACATTTTCCCTACTTCTGAGAGACGCTGCTAGTTGTCCTCACAAATCATTCCTCCCTTTTTTTCATAGTAATAGAATTTCTCTCTTGGGGACATTGCTGCTGAAAATTAGGACTACATTTCCCAATTGCAGCTAAATGTAAACATGTGACTAAGCTTGCATATCACTTTCCAGAAATCTTTCTTAACAGATAGCTTGGGCCTGCTGTTGTGTTCCTTCATCTTTGTTCCTGCCATCATTTTGCTGCCTGGAATAGAGGTCTACCCATCTTGGACCTTGAAGTCGTGGGGGTGGGAGGCATTATCTCCTAGGGGTGTTATAGTAGTGAGCTGGAAAGGACCAGCGCTCTTGAAATGTTTGAGGTACAGAGTCATGGACTACTTCCATTTGGATTTTGTTCATGTGATCATGAAATGAACTTTCATCTTGTTTACCACAATTGTTCTTTCCCATCTGACGTTTGTACCTGAATCTAATCTCAACTGATATACCACCTACAGTTTCTTCTCTACTGGACAAAATTCCACATCTCAAGATTTTATTTCTTTGATTGTTAAAGACTTGTATGACTCATGAGGAAAGATATGATAAAATATAGATTCCATAGCATGTGTTCATAACTTAAATCTTCACAAGCAACATTCTTAGCAGGTTATCTAGTGCTAGGAAAGTGTGTGGGGTGCTGAAAGGCAAGGGGAAACAGTTGAAGAAAATTTAGCCTTTCACTATTTCAACTACTCTTGGAGACAACTTATCTTGAGATATGAATTGATTCACTTGGATACTGTTACCTAGTTTTTTTCCCCCAATATTTTATTATTAAAATTTACAAACATATAACGTTGAAAAAACCATTTATAGTGCATACCCATATACCCACCATCTATATTCAACTGTGAACATTGAAGCATGCTTGTTTCATCTCAGTCCATCTATTTGTCCCTTTGCCCATTCTTTTTTTGTTTGCTTTATTTCAAAGTAAGCTACAAGCATCAGTATACTTTCTCTTAACTCCTTCTCTCTTACCTAAATTTTGTTCATTTTTATACCTTCTCTGTTTCTGTTCAAGCCCATTTCTCTGCAAAGAAAGAAGGCAGGAGCTCCAAGGCCAAGAATTATGACCTAGAAAGCTGAAGAAAGTTCCTCTCGACTCTTCCAACACCAGAAGTTATAGGGCAGTTAATGGAAGGCGGCGATGTTGTCCTTCTAGAGATGTCTTGCCTCTACTGTCTCTACTCTTAAATTTGCTCTTAAGATTGTTCTCTAGGTTTCCTTGAGCCCTCTAGGTCTCCCTCCTTGCCAGACTCCTGACATTTACTTACATGACTTATTGAGGTACAGACATCATTCCTCCTTAGCCAGAATCTTCTCCATTCTCTTCAACTAGATCTTCCTCCTCCATAAGCTCTGCAATGAAACCTGCCTCCCTTTGTCCCCTTCTTGGGGTATCTGCCCAATTGTTCTGTAGCTGTCAGGTCCTCCTACCCATGTCACTCCAGAAGATCAATTCACTTCCTCTTCGCTCAAAGCTCATGTTTTGCTCTGAGCTTCCTACCTTAGTGCCTCCTGTGGTTGCAACTCTGTCTTCATTGGAGCCTCAGTCTCCTAAGCATTCTCCCTCACACTCTTCAGAAACCCCAGAATATCAGACCTCCTGGAGCTGAAGTGGATTTGTTCAGGATTTGTTCTCCAAGTTTTCTGGTAATAAGATAGGTACCTAGAGGAATTAGTTTGATAAAAGCTGCCTCTTGTTGAGAACTCCCAATGTCCCAGGTACTTTGCATGCATGCATATTACCTCATTTTATCCTAGCAATAACACTTCGAGGTAGGTACTTTTATTTTTCTTCCTTTTATACATGAAGAGGCACAGAAAATGAAGTAACTGGCCTATGCTAGCACAGCTAATAAAAGTCTTCCAGAAGTTTTTCATTGTGTGTGGGTTGGTTTGTTTGTTTGGTTTTCTATCAGGGAAGCTCAGGTAGAAAAGGATGATTTTTTTGTGTGGGGAATTTGGGCCTAGTGCCTTAGAGGGCTATACTTACATTTATCTTTTCATATTGCAGGGTTTTTGTTTGTTTCTCAAGGTAACATTTTTCAAGGGAGAATCTTAAGACCCCTAAGGTTCATGAATGTTCTGTGTTTTACTACATTTTGTTTCAAAAGGCTCTGTGCATTCGTGCAATTCGAGGAGCACTGGCCTGGAGGTCAGGGGTGTGGTCTCTTCCTCCCAGTCTGTCTTCTCCTTGTTGTCATGGCCCCAGACTTAACCCACGCCATGTAATAGCTCTGCCCCTCAACTTTGTTTTGCAGTCCATTTAGAATAATTCTCTTATCCTTCTCATCTGCAGATTGGGCTAGAAGTGGAGAGAAGGGAGAGGTTGTATTCCAAGTTGGGGGCAAGTCATAGCAAAGGCCCGGAGGCAGGAATTTGCTGGAGCATTCTGGAATAGCAGTGAAACTCATCACCTGTGGTTACAGGGCTAAGGGTAATGCTGCATTAAGGTATTTATCTGTAGAGCATTGAATGCCAAGTTATGAAGTCTGGACAATGCTATTGGCACTGGGGAGCCAGAGAGAGAACAGATGAGGAGGACCTTGTTCAGGTTTTAGATTCCAGTGAGCCTCAGAGGAGACAGGAGGACCCTGGAGGAGATAGACAAAGCAGCTTCCCATATGGAAGGAAGTGGGGCAAGGAGGGTTGGGCTATTCCAGCTGCTATGAACTGAACATGTCTAGCCACTCGGGAGCCACGTGGGAGGGGAAGCCCTCTGGTTCTGTCCTTGCAACTGCAGGAAGGAGAATGCAAGCATGGAAGATCCTCCACTCTCAGACCTTAAATATAGTTTTTAGCTCTTCTTTTTCTGAAAGAAAATTCAGGAAGGAGAATGCAAGCATGGAAGATCCTTTGCTCTCAGACCTTAAATATAGTTTTTAGCTCTTCTTTTTCTGAAAGAAAATTGTTTAACTCTGCTTTTTGAGCTGCCCTTTGCTTCAGTGCAGCATAAGCTGAAAAGAGAGAAAATAACTATTAACCCAGAGAATTGAAATCAGAGAAATGTGTTGAATAGTTCTCCATGTTTCTTGCAAGCCCTGGAACTCTTCTCACTGCACTTGCCTGTGCTGGGAAACCAAGAGCAGCTGGGTCCCTTGCTCTAGTGACCATGCTGCCCTCTTGCATGTTCACATCCAGCCCTGCCTGCCCCTAGGAAGGCAAGAGCCCCCACTCTGGTACAGCCTCAGCAGCCCCCCGTTATGTCACCATGGGTATGTTCCCACCTCCCCAAGAACCTGAACCAAACCAACAGCGCTGTGGTCTTCTATGATCAAGGGACATGCCGGAAAAGCGAACTTTCCCATGTGGACAAAGGAAAGACAAGGAGAGAGGGACCCAGAGGCAGGTCAGGGACTAAGTTGGTCCCCAAGCCCCTTGGCATGACCGAGCCCCAGCACAGCTGTGACATTAGCAGCCGGCATTTGAGGCACAATAATAATTCTTCAGATCAAAGCAGCTCTGTCTTTAGACAATTATAGTAAAATTGAAGCTCTCCTCTAAAAGAAACACATGCTCTTGTTGTGTTTTCCCCCTCCCCCTCCTTATTTTATTCTTTATGAACAAATTGGTTTTCAGGGCTATAGAAAGAACTGATTGGAAGCTTAAATTTTCACTGTCTGCCCAGGGGTGGATTCGCAGGGGTGGACATGGAACATCTGAAAGCTGATTTTTTTTTAAATTGATATCCAAGAATAAAAGAGAGAATGGTAGGAGAAGCTGATCAGGAATGAATAAAGTCTCCTTTTAAGCTGAAATACCCCCCTGCCCCCATCTTCCCTCCAGAAAAGCCGGACTGTAATTGCTTGCAATCACTCGGCACAAATTGTCTGCTCGTATTTGCTTTTTAATTTTGTATAATCTGGTCCATTTCGCTCTCTCTGCCTTTGAGCTTAACCTCTCTCTTTCTCCCTCTCTTCCTCTTATTCCTTCTCTCTTCCACTCTCTCTTTAATTCTTCAGGGCTGTTGAAAAAATTAGTAATAATTCCCAATGATATTTGATGGCTTTTACCAAGCAAAGGCACTCAGGGAAAAGAAAAAAGAATACACACACACACACGCACACATACACACACACACACACAGAATGGAATGGATCTGGGCTGCATCTGCTTAAATGTTCATTGCTGCATTCAAAGTATTGTTTATTTTAGTGATTTAATACAGTTTTGTAAGCCATGGTAGATATTTTAATTAAAAAATGGACTGACCCCAGAATGAGCAAAGAAAAAGCCAGAACAAGAGAGGTGATTTCTCAGAGTAACTATGCATCATTTTCTTGTAGTTTTAAGCAGGCTTATGTTTCCTGGCCCCGTAGATCCCCAGTTGCTCTTGCCAATGGACATGTATCTGTTCAGCACATCACAATGTCCATCCTACCTCCTTGCCAACCAGTGTTTACCCTTGTTTTGCTGCTTGTGCTTTACTTATGTGGGATTCAGTGAATCTGGAAGGAGACACATCAGTTGGTATTGCTTAGTTTCCAACTTTATAAAAGGTGATCGGGAGGTGAGGGGCATTTAGATGGAGCAATGTCCAGAGGTAAAATCCTTGGTGGGCAGAGAAAAGAAAAGAAAAAAAAAAAAAACCAATGTGGATGTGAAGAGAAAGTAAACAAGATGAAAAGCACAGATTATACCAGAAGCCATGGACGTGACTAAGACTCAAATAGATGCTTTTTGTCTACACCATATGCTCTGGTCTTCTGAGAGAGACATTACATGCCAAGAAAAGGAACTTTATTGGAGCAGCATGGCTAAGAGTTTGATTTCTGTCCTGCTTCTGATCCTTACTGTGTGATTGTCTAGAGCTTACTTAACTTCTCTGTATTTCAGTTTCCTTTTCTGTATAATTGGGATGGCAATATAGCCTTCCTTATGGAGTTGCTTACATTCAATAACAAATGTAAAGTGTATAGCAGGTGCTTGGTATGTTTTAAATCCTTGGTAACTATTATTATCATTATTTCAGTTTAATATCAAATTACTTAAGACATCAGGATCCAATCAGGGAAGCACATAAGAATGTCATGAAATAAAGAATATATTATAGGCTTTAGAACTTGAATGCTTGTAGAAGAAGCTGAGGTAGTGAGATCTGGAAGGAGGGTTAGAGAAACAGAGAAATATCACTGGTCTGGTGGTTTCACTGCAGAATTCTACCAGGTGTTTAAAGAATTAACACCACTTCTCCATGATTTCATCCAGAAAGAAGAAAAAGAAAAACTACTTCCCAATTTATTTTATAAAGTTAATAGTATCCTGTTATGAACATTAGACTAAGATAGTACCAAAAAAAAAAAAAAAAAGGAAAACTATGTACCTCATGAACACAGATGCAAAAATCCTTAATGCAATGTTAGCAAATATATTTCAGCAATGCATAAAGAGAATTTTATACCATAACCAAGTGTGGTTTATTCTAGGAATGCAAAGTCATTTATATATTCAAAAATCAAACAACATAATCCACCATATTAACAGGCTAAAGAAGGATTGCATTATATCAATTGATGCAGAGAAAACATTTGACAAAATTCAATACCCGTACTTGATAATAATGCTCAGAATAGGAATAGAGAGGAACTTATCAACTTTATAGAGTATCTACAAAAACCCTACAGCAAACATAAAGGGTGAAAGACTGAATGCTTTCCCCCAAAGGTGAGGAATAAGGCCAGGATGTTCACTCTCACCATTCCCATTCCAGACAGTGCTAGAAGATCGAGTCAGTGCAGTAAAGCCAACGAAAGAAATCAAAGGCACACAGATCAGAAAGGAAGAAATGAAATGATCTTCATTTGTATAATACATGATTTTCAACAGAAAATTCCCAGGACTCTAAAAAATTAATAATAAAACATTCTAGAATGAATAAGCAAGTTTAATAGAGTCATAGCACACAAGTTACACATACAAGAACCAACTGTATTCCTATATAGTAGCAATGAACACATGAAAATGAAAATAAAAAATACAATGCTATTTATAATAGCTTAAAAAGTAATGCTTAAGTGTAAATCTAACACAACATGTATATCTTGTATGTTGAAAACTACAAACACTGATAAGAGAAATCAAAGAAGACCCAAATAAATGTAGAGAAGTACTATGTTCATGGTTTTGAAGCTTCGACATAGTAAAAATGTCAATTTTACTTGCATTGATATATTCCTCAATGTAATTCTTATTAAAATTCCAGCAAGATATTTTTATAAATAGAGGCAGGATTATTCAAAAATTTACATGAAAATTCAAAGGAACTAGAAGAGCTAAAACTGTTTTGAAAAAGAATGAATATGTGGGAGGAAATCAATCTACCAAATTGATTGGCTCGAAAGAAAAAGAGTTCTTATCTGGCTACAATCATCAATGCTGTGTGTACTGTCATACAGATCAATGGAGAAGAACCAGAGTACTCAGAAATAGAACCACACAAATAGGCTGAAATGATTTTTGACAAAGATATAAAAGCAATTCAATGGAAGAAAGATGGCCTTGTAGCAAATGTTTCTGGCACAATTGGATATCCATGGGCAAACAAAACCCTCCAACCTAAGTTCACAAAATATACAAAAATTAATTCAAAGTGGATTGCACAGTTAAATATAAATCATAAAATTATAAAACTATTAGAAAATTTTTAGGATCTTAGAACTAGAAAAGATTTCTTTTTTTTTTAAAGTTTATTTTATTTATTCATTTTAAGAGAGCACACTCAAGGGAGCAGGAGAGGAGCAGAGAGAAAGGGAGAGAGAGAATCTCAAGCAGGATGTCAGTGTGGAGTCTGATGTAGGGTTCAAACTCATAAACTGTGAGATCATGACCTAAGCCAAAATCAAGAGTCAGCCACTTAACTGACTGAGCCTCCCAGGGACCTCTAGGAAAGATTTCTTAGAGTTGAAACCAAAAGCCCAGTCAATGTAAGGAAAACTTGATAAACTGATTCAACAAAATTAAAAACTTTTGCAATGTGAAAGATCTTCTTAGGAGGATAATAAGCTACAGACTGGAAGAAACTGTTTGCAAACCTTGTATCCAACAAAGGACTAGTTTCTAAGTTGTATAAAAACTTTTAAAATTCAACATTAAAAAAGAAAAAAAAAAGCAGATGATCCAATGAAAATGGCAAATGACATGAAGAATCATTTCACCAAATATGATATATAAACAGTAAATAAGTCCCTGGAAAGATGTTCAACATAATTAGCTATTTGGAAAATACAATGCTATCATTACATACTTATTAGATGGGATAAAATTAAAAAAAAAAAAAAACAGTGACAACACCAAATACTGGTGGGGATGCAGAGAAATCAAATTAATCATACATTGCTCATGGGAATGTAAAATGATACAACTGTTCTAGCAAAGAGTTTGGGAGTTTCTTGAAAACTGAACATGTAATTATACAACCCAGCAATGGCACTCCCGGATATTTTTACCAGAGAAAAGAAAACCTGTATACCAGGCAAGAGTCTGTACATGAATGTTTATAACAACTGTATTTGTAATAACCAAAAACTTGAAACAACTAAATGTTTTACCTAGTGGTAAAATGAATGGTGGTACCCCCATACTATGGAATTCTACCCACCAATAAAAGGAACAAACTATAGATACACACAGCAACTTGAGTAAACCACCTTGAATAAACTATGCTGAATGGAAAAGTCAACCCAAAAAGTCACATAATGTATGATTTTATTTATATAACATTCTTTAATTGACCAAATCATAAATGGGGATCAGATTTGTAGTTGCCAAGGATTAAGGAGAGAGTGGAGATGGGAGGAAAGTGGGTATGGCTGTAAAAGGTCAATAGGAAAGACTCCTGTGATGATGAAATCTTGACTATTAATGTCAATATCCTGGCTGTAATATTGTACTGTAAATTTGGAAGATGATGACATTGGAGGAAGCTAGGTAAAGAATACATGTGATCTCTGTGTATTATTTCTCCAACTATGAGTGAATTGGCAGTTACCTCAAAAAAGTTTAATTAAAAAAAAACCCAATAACTCAGTGCATGCAGTGACTCTACAAATTTTTCCACATTTAAAATTGGGGCACAAGGGTGGTTCAGTCATTTTAGGGCCCGATTCCGCCTCAGGTCATGATCTCACAGTTCCTGAGTTTGAGCCCTACATCTGGCTCTGTACTGACAGCTCAGAGCCCGGAGCCTATTTGAGATTCTCTTTCTCCATCTTCTCTGCCCTTTCCCTGCTTATGCTCTGTCTCTTTCTCTCTCTCAAAAATAAATAAGCATTTAAAACAATTAAAATTAAATTAACTTTTTGTATTTGCTCTAGTGTTGAGGAATTAACTTACTCAGTCTATTTCAGATAAATGTATATCCTTTCTTCTGCCCCATCGTACTGACACCTACCCATTGATAGGTAAATTAGGAGAAAGAGAAGTGCTGCAGAAGCAGATGGATGAGTTTGTTTGATTAGCTTCAGTAATTAAGCAAATGAGCTTCTTAGACAAGTCAGTTGGAATACTCCAAAATAGGTTGGAATATTTATTCTACTTTTGATTGTAGGCAACTTTCAGTTGCTACTAATATCAAGCCTTATTGTTATGTTTCAGCTATGTTGGGTCCCTGATTATTTCAAGCAAGGAGAAGAGAGTTACAGAGCAGGTGGTAAGAAATCATTTTAGGGGCACCTGGGTGGCTCAGTTGGTTAAGCATCTGACTTCAGCTCAAGTCATGATCTCAGGGCTAGTGAGTTTAAGCCCTGCGTTGGGATCTGTGGGGACAGCTCAGAGCCTGGAGCCTGCTTCCGATTCTGTGTATCTATCACTCTGCCCCTCCCCCATTCGTTCTCTCTCTCTCTCTTTCTCTCTCTCTCTCTCTCTTTCTCTCTCTCTACCCCCAAAATAAATAAACATTAAAAAAAGAATCATCTTAAAATTTTTTTACCAAGAAGGAAAATATCATACAAAAGATTGAGGGATAAAGGCTGGGACAAGGAACAGGGAGAAGTAAGCTACAGTGGAGAGAGAGAGGTGATCAGCATAAGGACAAAAACCAAGAGTCAGAGAAGCTCAGAGTTCAGGTAGAAGGCTTTTACTTGCATGTCTTAGGCAGGTAGCCACTGTGGGGCTGAAAATTATGTTTAAAAGGAAGAGAGAGGAAAGAGGGGTGATAAGAAAGAAAAGGAAGTTAGAATGAGGAAGGGAGAGATATTTTTTTAAGGATAAATTTTCTAGTTGACTAAAGAGAGGACAGAAAAAGGAAAACCAAGAGCTATTACCAGTATAGGAAACTACTGAGGGCAAAGATTGTGGTGATGCAGGCCAAAATGGTTCAGACACCTTTCTGTGAAGCCAGCCCATAGAAATGACAGAACCTTTTCAACATCAGAATTCAAGGGCCCTCTTCTTCAGGTAGTGTTAATAGAAGTTAACAGAAATGTGTTCCTTCCTCCCAGAAGGAATGCAACTTTAGCCAGGCTAACATGCCTCTCCTGAGCTAGGCTGTGTGCAAAGAACTTTCCGTGCATTATCTCTTTTAGGCGTCACCATGAAGCAGGTATTACTCTCTCATTTTATAGGTGATGGAATGAGGTTCAAAGAGGTTACATAGCTTCTGCAAGGTCATTCTGCTAATAAGTAGCAGATCCACATGGAAGGAAACTTTCCAGCTCCCACAGTGCAATCAAAGCCAGGTGCTTCAGGGCTGCTACTGGTAGGAGAAAACTTGTATGAAAGGAAAGGCCAGATCTCATTGCCTCCATATTTGATGATCATGATTTACACTCCTACTGGGGATGTCTCATCATTACCTCTTGACCCACCAGGCTGGTTTTAAGGGAAATGCTACCCTATGAAAGATAACTGTTGGTTTCCTCTACAAAACTCCTCCCACATTGGAAGAGGACTATATTGGTTATCTGGGAGGAAGGTGCAGGAAGGGAAGAGAAATGGGTCTTCCAGTCTACTCAAAAACATAAGCCACTCTCCATATGTGGTGGTCCCTTTTCATTGCTACCCTAAAATAGTCAGTGGACTTCCTCCCTTCTGAGTCTTATCTCTTGTCTGTCAGATCCTAGAGCCCAGGATCCTTCCATTACACTACACTGAAGGGAACTTACAGGGCAGCGTTTTGACTGACCACTCAAGTACTTTAGCCTGAAAGGTTATCACAAGATTTAAAAGGGAGGTAGGCAGAGAATTATCAATACTTAAAGTGTATGCATATGGTTTTCAGTAGTTGATGTTAGTAGTTTTTTGTTAAATAAATAAATTATCATATGCAGCTTGATTCAATCTTTCTATCTAGATAGAACGTAGGATGACATCTGGATCCCATTCTCTAGGCCTTGGAGAAGCTCTTCATTCATTTCAAGGTTGTAATTTTCATCTTGATGTCAAGGCAGCTACTTTTAGAACTGAAACAGAAGAGATGAAAGCTTGTGATTTTTGAGTGGCACCTGTATTTTTTTTAACCATAGTTGGCTGTGGTCTTTTCTATCAGAACATATTGTCCTACGTTTTCACAGTTTTTAGCCTTAAGTGTTCTGTGTCAAGAAAGTAACATTTTCCCAGGAAATTCAATTGTTGTGGATATTTTCTAAAGGATGTAGCCCCTTTGACACTTTGGTTTGTCTCTATGTTTTTCCTTTGTGTAGTATGGTAGGTGATCTATGTAACCACATGGGTGTCCCTATGCTGCGGAAGATATGGAAAGAAGGGAGGGAGGGAGGGAGGGAGGGAGGGAGGGAGGGAGGGAAGAAGGGAGGGAGGGAGGGAAGGAAGGAAGGGATGGAGGGAGGAATCTCTTTGATTTGGAAGTTGATTCCAGTCTCTGCTTACTTGTAGAACTCAACAAATTGAGAAAGCTCTTTTTTCCTTGTCTTTCCAGAGACTTGAAAAAGGAAATGGAGAGCTACTATAAAGTGTCCCTGTCTCATGAGTCTGTCAGATTCTCAGGGAAATGAACGTATGGAAGACTACAGCCATCCTAACAAAAGAGGCAACAAGCTTCTGACTCTTGAGGAGACCTCTACTCCCCTCCACTTCTCCCATTGATGGGAGGGCTCCTCTAGTCCCCGATATTTTCTAGACTGTTCAAAGTCAACAAGTACAGCTTCCTGCGTTGAGAAGTCTGACTAGACCTTTTCCCCAGGTAAGTGATAACATCTGCTTCAGATTCCAAGAATTCTAAAGAATAAAAAATAAACAATGCATTGTGGTTTGGGAAAGGGCACCCATCGCCTAGGTGGGAGGTCATGTGCCACAAGTGGAAGTAATGTCTGAAGCCCCTACCATCCTAGATTAAAGGATTTCTCCAGATTTGCCCCCTCACACCTCCCCATATCAAACATATTCCCTCTATAAAAATAAATTGGGTACCTGCTTCTTAACAAACAAACCCTTTGAGGGCAAAAAAATTGCAATATTAAAAAAAGAAGAAAATTACATGTGTATTTTCTCCTGACACAGTTTTAAAAGCTGTTTGTAGCTGATTTACAATGCTCATAGTATTCAGCTTTTCATTTGAAATTCTAATAAGTGCTTTGAATGGGTTGGAGCTTGTTAGAAAGTAAAGGGAATGAAATGTCTTCATTGAATTGTGTGATTTTACTGGCTTCCTCATGGATGTCCTAGCTCTCTCTTCACTGTCACCTTTCTTTCCATGGAATGTTGTTGAGTTGATATGGACAATGAAAGCAAGTAGGAGTCAAAGGATGGCTGTATAAAAACCATCATGTATCTTCCATTTTGGTAGCCACCTGGGTCTCTATTTCTACCCCTTGGTTTGCATATTCCAATGATGTGCAAATGAACTAGAAGAATCATTTTTTCCACACTCCCAAGAAATTCTCCTCTAAAAATCCAAATAGAAAGTCTCTGGGAAGCATTTGCATCTCTCAGATCAATGATGTTATTTTTATGGGCTAATTGTGTTCACCGGTGTTCTAAAAACAAATGTTGGCTGATATGAAAACCAGGCCTATGCAGATCTTGCTTCCTATCCATAGGCCATGCTGTTATTTTATAAGCTACCCCATCTATGATAGACATCAAACAATGCCATAATGATTTTACAAAGGCAGTCAAGTCCGAATTTATAACAAAAAGCTTCCATTTCTAAATCATTTAAAAAATAAATAGCATGTTCTTGGCATCAAACGTCTAATTCTCATTTGGTCTAACCTTGGCAAAGATAAATCGAGGCCCAGGTTAGTTTGCTGTAGCAGTTTGTGTGTGTGTGTGTGTGTGTGTG
Source organism: Proteles cristata cristata (assembly GCA_017311185.1). Classification (NCBI taxonomy): domain Eukaryota; kingdom Metazoa; phylum Chordata; class Mammalia; order Carnivora; family Hyaenidae; genus Proteles; species Proteles cristata. The sequence continues at coordinate 316,191 of JAESUZ010000164.1, read as the reverse complement.
TGTGTGTGTGTGTGTGCGCGCGCGCGCACGTTTTACTGCTTTATGTTCTAATAGCCTCGCTTTCCCAACACTGTTATTATAAATGATGGAAAAATCTTGAATATTTGCATAACATTATAGAAGATTTGTGACTGAAAGGATAGGATGTTACTTATGCAAACCATATATATCTTTTCTTGTATATTTGTAGTCACTTCTCACTCCTCTCTACCTTAGCTGCACACCCCCTTTCTGGGGGGGGATGACTTTCTAGCTTGGAAAAAGAACTAGGAATTGTGAAGGGTTTGAGTGGGTTGAGGAATGAATAGAAGGTAAAGAAACTGAGACATGTGGATTGGCTCTTCTGAGAAACTTAGTCAGGTGAGGTGAAGTGAGAGAGGCTTGGTGTTTTGCTAGCTAATCTGAGTAAAATTTCTGGAGAAACAGCTGAATTTGGTAGGTCTAATGGGCTCAGTACTGTGTTCAGGGTTTCAAAGAACACATATGAAATCCTCATAAGATATTTATTCCCTTGTAATTGACATCAGCTTCAAAATTCTAACTAATTTTACTGTCTGCTGTTTGCTTCAAAAACGCTCCATCTTTATATCATCTGTAAAATAGTTCCTGGTTGTATAAGGTTGTCTGGATTTTCTCTCTAGAATAAAAGTAACAAGGATCTGATATGGCAGCAAAGGCGTAGTAGCATATTAAAGCTTCTTTGCATGTTCCAGTATCTCTTGGTGCTTTACAAACCACTACAAAATGCAGTGATGGAAAACAACAATGAATTTATTACGCTCATGGATTCTGTGGGTCAAGAATTTAGATAGGGTGCACTGGGAGTGCTGTATTTCTGCTCTGCGGTGTTGAGGGCTCAGCACTTATTAAATGAGAATATATCCTTAGCTGTGTTAGATTCAACATCTGTGTCTTCATGTGACCATATTACTGGCACCTCTTCAGGTTGGAAAAATGTTTTACGTACCTCAGGTAACCGATGTGCACGAGGCTCTTTGTTGTCTTTCCACCAGCTGTAAGAGTTCATTATATTTTAAATGTGATTTAAAATTTTAAATAAAATAGTGATTTTTATATACAGATGTTGATGAAAGATGTGTTTTTAAAGCAGTAAATTAAAATGTCATTAATATTACAGTGAGAATATTTTGTGCTTATCTGTTTTATCTCTATTTTTGACCTATGGCTTAGAGTTCACAGCATGAAGGAGATGGTGAAATCTGTTCACCATAAAATGTTAATTATAAGTAAATTACAGCACAAACGTTCAATCAGCCACATTAATTCTATATAAAGTGAATTATTGTAGCAGAAAATTTTGAAATGTGACTGAATTTTGTAATCTTCAGTTTCCTTCTTCTACCTTTTATGCCAACTCTGATTCCCATGTATTTATCCCAGAAACTCTGAGCTCTTTGGATAGACTTGAGTTCATTCTACTCACTGTGTTTTGAAAGTTAAATACTATGTGCACCACCACCCCCATCTCTGCAAATGATTCTGTTTTGTACATAACTCTGTTTGCCCCATGGCAACTTAAATGAAAGCTTTGATATTTTTCAAGCAGAGTTTGGCTTTTAAATGAAGGTGTTGGGTTTGTCATATGAAAGAGTCCTGTCCTAAAATATGATCAAAATGTCCTCACATATGTCATATATATATATATGTGTGTGTATATATATATATATATAGTGTGTGTGTGTGTGTGTATATATATGTGTGTATATATATATATATATATATATATATATATATATATGTATGTATATGTATATAATTGTCATTTTTCTCTTGGATTTAGGCCTGTTGTAAAGTTGCAAACTTTTTGAAAAAATTTGCTTTTTTGCCAAAAACCAGTGGATCTTCCCTCTGGGATCATCTTAATCACAGAAAAGTACTAAAGGAATAAAAAATCTTACCCAAAGAGTAATAATAATTTAGAAAATGCTTAAATGCTTAAAACACCCAGACTGCATAAGGCTCATTCCTCAACTAAACTAATTGTTCATTAAAAACAAAAATACTGGTGCTCCCTTGAACAAGAATGCCTATATATATATTCATTTTGTAATCAGATAAAGGGATGCTGCTCATTATTAATAGTGCAGTGACTACATGTCATTAGGTGCTGTGTTTGAAAGAAGACACAGATTTTACAAATTTCTAGGCGGCTTTACTTTTCATTACTTGGTACACCTAACAGCCAACTGAATTTAAATAAGTAGCCTAAAGGAATTTCATAGTAGGGGTTTCCAGCTCCTAGTTGTCTTCAGGTCTGAAGTATGTGGTGGATCTAAGAAGCCTCTTTCCACTTATCAAGGTGTAGTGTATCTTAGTGGATCTAGAATGTTTATGTTGAAAACTTGGATCACGTTCTGGAGGATCCCATTTCAGATCCCTAGGACAGAAGCTGCCACCTGTCCCCTGATCTCATCTTACCCCCTGTGCTAACATTATTACTCGGGTATCTACTCTGTGACCTCAAGAGGACTTAGTGGAATGACTAAATGGAACATAATGACTTGGTGGAACATAAAGAATAGCACATGCATTGTTACCTATCAATGTCTGGCTTGTGTATTAAGGATCAGTGTTCCCATTAGTTGAAGGTAGAGTCTTTGTTCCCTCAGATAAGCCATTCCATTTAACACTCATTAACTCAACAGAAGCCTAAAGCATCTAAGAACAATGGAAATGCTTTATAGACTGGATTAATAAAGGAAGATGCAGAAATGGGAATCATAGTACTATTAAGAGAATAAGTCTCCCACCATAAGAGGGATAAGGGAAAGAATTTCCAATTTGCTAATGGAAGAAGCTGTTAATCTGCAAATGTATGCAGGCATTGGTGAGTCCTCCTTTGACATGGTCTGGGAACCTTGAGGATTAAAATGTCTGAGAGAGTCAGATTTAGGAATCTGGTAAACATGAAGTGAAAAGGAGCATAGGCTTCCTAAGAGACTAGATATTCTGAAGAAAATAGCAGAATAAACAATGTAGTAAAGTTGAATTGGCAGGTACTTTAGTCTGAAACCATAGGCAAAATTACGAGAAAAATAAAGATGATGCGATGCTTGTGATTGTTTTTGTAAAATTTGTATATGTTCACGTTATAAAATTTAAAATGGTTAAGAACAAAAAAGAAAACAGAATTTCACTCAAAATTTCACCAGTCAATAATAGTTACCTTTCTCATTTGATAAACATTTCTGCAAGAATTTGTTTACCATGCATATAAGAGAAAGAAAAGCAAGGGAGGGACAGAATGAAGGCTCGAAGAGACTGAGAAAAACTAAGATTTTTAAAAAGGATTATGTATGACAAAAATAACAACCATTAAATGTAATGGTACTAAGTTATTATATTAAAATTTAACAGAAGAGGGGCCCTTAAGTGGCTCAGGTGGTTAAGTGTTTGACTTCGGCTCAGGTCATGATCTCACAATTCGTGGGTATACGCCCCACATCAGGCTCTGTGCTGACAGCTATCTCAGAGCCTAGAGCCTGCTTCCGATTCTGTGTCTCCCTCTCTCTCTGACCCTCCCCTGCTCACGCTGCCTCTCTCTCTCTCTCTCTCTCTTACTCAGAAACAAATAAAACATTAATAAATGTTTTTAAACAATTTACAGAAAAAATTTAAAGGTGAAACTGAAGAAATTTTGATCCTCAAGAGAGAGAAGTATTTTTCATTAGAATATACTTCTTTTTATTTGTTTGTTTGTTTAAATTTACATCCAAGTTAGTTAGCATATAGTGCAATAATGGTTTCAGGAGTAGATTCCAGTGATTCATTCCCTATGGATAACATCAAGTGCTTGTCCCAGCAAGTGTCTTCCTTGATGCCCCTTCCCCATTTAGCCCATCCTCCCACCCACAACCCCACCAGCAACCCTCAGTTTGTTCTCTGTATTTAAGAGTCTCTCATGTTTTGTCCCCCTCATTGTTTTTATATTATATTTACTTCTCTTCCCTTATGTGCATCTGTTTTATATCTTAAATTCCACATATGAGTAAAGTCATATGATATTAGAATATACTTCTTACATGATTTTTCTATGATTAAGAAAAAAGATTAGGAAAAAGCTTTGTCTAGATTCCTTATTCTTTTTTAACTTCATGTTTACTTCATGTTTAACTTCATGTAGCTTCATAACTCCATGCTTAAAAGATGAGAAAATTAGCACACAGCCACCCATTTTCTTTCTCATTTTTTGATATTTATTGGTTATTGCTTTACTTTGTCATAGCTGTGACATTTGTCATCTTGTTCTGAACCTTAAATAACACATTAATTTTGTCATATTTCATACATCTGTATTCCAGTAGTGCTCAATTCAAGTTTTGAGACCTGTGTCCTTCCATTATTAACATGTTATTTCTTTTATAGCTAGATGAAAATTTTTTTAGTTTATTTATTTGTTTTGAGAGACAGGGACAGCACAAGTTGGGGAGGGACAGAGAGAGAAGAAGAGAGAGAATCCCAAAAAGGCTCCATACTGCCAGTGCAGAGCCCAATGCGATGCCCAAGCCCATGAAATCATGATATTACAGACCGAGCTGAAACCAAGAGTTGAATACTTAACTGACTGAGCCACCTAGGCACTCCATGGATGAACTTCATTTTTAGGTAGACTTTTAGAAGATATTTAAATGCCATATTTTAAGTTCTTGGATACTTGAGAATGTCTTTTGTTTTTATACTCATGGTATATTATGAAGGCATGGGAAGTAAAATAAAAATAAATAAGTGAATAATTGAAAAGACATTTTAGCTGGCTATAAAATTTTCAGATCATGCTTTCTTTCCTCAGAACTTTCTAGACCTGTATTCATTGTCTTCTGGTAGTGGGTACTGTCCTTTAATCACAAAGTTGTCTTTTATATATTGTTTGATTGGTAGATAGATATGAATTCCATATTCTGAGTTCCTTCATATTTGAGAATGTCTCAGTGTTGTGCTTATATATGAACATCAACTTGACTGGACATGATATTCTACAGAGAATATATTTTTCTTTAGTACCTTATAAATATTGCTTCCTTGTCTTCTAGGGTTAAATGCAAGAAGACTAAGGTTCATCTAATTTTTTTTAATATAGAAATTGATTTTTCTACCTGAATAAGTAAAAAACTTTTTTCTTTATTCTTTAAACGCAGCAACTAAACTAGGATATGCTTAGCATCAAGTAATTAGTATCAGTCTTTCCTAAAATATACTGTGTCCTTGGATTGATATATCTATTTCTTCCTTTTCTAAGGTACTTTTTTGCCTTTATATAGCTGATTTTTTTTTTTGTCTCATCTGTTGTATCCTTTGCTCCAGGGCCACTAATTATTTTTTCTTTTCCCTTTCATTCACTTAGATTATCTTAAGCCCTTCCCCTATGCCACAAATTCTATTTTCAGTCATGTTTATTATATTCTACTTATGCTTACTTGTTTATTATATAATGATATTTCTCTCCTCCATCTGTCTCTAAAGCTCCAAAATCTATTTTTCTGATATCATTTTGCTACTTTAATAGCCTATCTTTTAACGATTTTAGTAAATTTGTGACATATTAAGTGATTCTTCAGCCTGATGTACTCAAAAAGAAATTTTGTTTTACCTTAGGTTGTATTTTCTTCCAGATGAGTATTCCATCTCTCTTTTGCATGTCTTATTTCCTTTTTAATGTTCCTTAACATGTAATATTTTGAGGTCCTGACTTAATGTGGGGAGGTCTCTTATTGGATTCATTACCCTGGATGGGCTGTGGACATACTCCTATCTCTCCCACCTCACATATAGCAAGGCTGTCAAAATCCAAATCCAAATTCGAGCATTTGGCAAATATCCTTACTCACTGACAAATGCCTGTGGGATAAAGAGAGACTCTTGTGTTCCCCATTGCTTTCAGAGTTCTGGAAGTCCCTTTAGTTTGACAGGTTCCTTGATTTGTCATCAGCTCCTCAATGCTTTTAAGACATTTTACTATTTTATCTAGTGTATGAAGTTGTAAAGAATTAGTTTGCTATTGAAAATGGAGGTTTCTTCATTTTTTTAAAAAAAAATCATTCAGTCAATCATTTATTTATTCATTTGTCTGTTCTTGCTTAGTCTGTGAAGCCCTGTGGAGGTCTTTTTGCACTGATAGACGATGGGTAAATCTTACTGACCCCTTCCTTTTTTTATCTGAGACCTGTTTTTCCTCCTACCAACAGCTTAATATTCTATCCTATTGTCTATATCCAGAATACTTTGAAGGAGGGATTATTCTGATGGGCTTTGTTTCAGAGGACAAAGGACACTGCTCTTCTCCTGAGGTTTTATTAAATGCCATTCATCAGAGTTCACATCACCAAACTGAAATATACCTTATTACCTCGAAGTTCTCCCTCTAAAATAGTGAGCCCAGGCAGTTTTCCTATACCTCATAAGACTGAGGTCTTATCATGAAAGAGATTCTATTCTTTTTTTTTTCCTATAATATAATTCATTGTCAAGTTAGCTATACAGTATATATAGTGTTCTCTTGGCTTCGGGAGTAGATTCCCATGATTCATTGCTTACATACAACACCCAGTGCTCATCCCAACAAGTGCCCTCCTCAATGCCCATCGCCCATTTTCCCCTTCTCCCAGGTCCCCACCAACCCTCAGTTTGTTCTCTGTATTTAAGAGTCTCTTATGGTTTGCCTCCTTCTCTGAAACTATTCTTGAAATTACTTTCCTGACATCACCCAAGATGCCTATTCATACCTTTAGTTTGTTTCCAAACTGAGGAATTCAGGGAAAATTCTAAATATTTTCTCTATTTATTTCACTTATTCTAGAATACAGGGTATAGTTGAAAGAAAGCAGCATTGAGACATGAAAATATTTTTTCTTCTCTTCTCAACTGATTTTTTTAAAGTTTATAGCTTGAGGTTATACCATTTTCTTTGTTAGACTATCACTGGTGAGCATTTTGCTGGTTTTCACTACTATTTTTCCTTTTATTAGGTAGTGAAAAAGGGAGATACTGTGATCCAGACTCACTCCACTGCCCCTCCCTCCTGACACACACACACACACACACACACACACACACACACACACACACACACACGTCTAAGACTCTGCATTTAAGAGAAGCCCTCTTAGCAATATTGATGCTAACCCAAAAGAATGACCACATGTCTTTATTTGGGTTCTCTCAGAAACAGACCCTGAGATAAGAATCCAAGTAAAAGTAATTGAGTTGTGTGGTCATCCCAGGAACTGGGAAACATGTGGGAAGAAAGCAGGGAAAGGAAGATGCTAATGAAGAGTATATTCACAAGCAAGTTAACAGTGTGGCCAACAGAAGCTTCGTTTAACTAACAATACTGAGGGAAGAGTAGAGAACACATACTTCACAATTATCCCACCTGAGGGAAAAGGGAACTGGTGTATTTATATACTAACTCATGTTATTTATCGGTTGAGATCTGCTTCCAGGGGTGGTAATTCTGCCTACAATATGTACAAGCAGTGCAGCAGTCTCAGATGCCCAAAGAAAAGAGCTCAATGAGATATAGGCTCTAGCAGTCGGAAGTTAGACTCTCATGCCTTGAAATGGTCAAAATTCAAGGAAGATGGTCAGGGAAAACTGTGTGATTGTGAATTTTAGGCATCTTGACACTTGGGTAGAGCAAGACTGGGAAGGACAGAGATCATCCCAAGGGTGGTCAGTGATACCACTTAGGTGGTTTCCTACTTAATACCAAGTATAGCTCTTGGGCAATGGCCCTTTCTAGTTAATATAGTTATACCATCTCTTCAAATTCAATGGATGCACTTATAGAGAAGACTAGGAGAAATACTGTGGGAGGCCTAAAAAAGGGAAAGGACAGCTGTTTTAATTAATAAAGCTGGGAAAACCATGGACAATTTTTATAATTATATGTATAATGACATAAATAGAGACACACATGAATTATATCCATTATACATATGAAAATATTTTTGTAAGAGGTGAGTATAGGTGAGGTGACACACACAAAATAATTGTGCATGATGCAGTATGTTGCCTCAATGCTATGTGGACACTTCAACTGAGAGAATTAAGGCTGATGTTAAATTACATTTCATCAGTTCTGATCTGACCTTCAGGGAAGGGACCACATAGTTCTTATGGAGGCCAAAACATAAATACACTCACCCACAATCCTGCCTTCAAATAATCCCTTTTATAAAGGTATCATATTGATTTAAGTTTTAGAAGGGACATTACTTTTGACTGTTCTACATGTCATATGTTAGAATGGAGTCCCACACATCCATCCCTTTCCCTCTGTGTGAACTATCTAACCTACTGGGTTTTTTTTTTTTTAATTTTTTAAAAATATTTTTTATTTATTTCTAGGAGAGAGAGAAAGACAGCGTGAACAGGGTAGGGTCAGAGAGAGAGGGAGACACAGACTCTGAAATAGGCTCCAGGCTCTGAGCTGGCAGTCAGCACAGAGCCCGACGCGGGGCTCGAACCCGCGAACCGCAAGATCATGACCTAAGCGAAAGTCGCACGCTTAACCGACTAAGCCACCCAGGCGCCCCAAACCTACTGGTTAAAAAGCGGTGAATCATTATTAAATCTGAGAGGAAAAAAGTAAAATGATATCCAAGCTTATTGATTAAGAGAGAAAGTGATCATGTTAAATAGAGCAAGTTGGGGAATTTCAGTCAGCTAGTTTTCATATAAACTGTATGTACAGAATACTATATTTTCAAAGGCAGGTGTACTTCAGAAGTCCCACCCAAGGGATTAGACATGTATATATTTTCATGTTATAAAAAATACCAACTAGCTTCCTTCGAGGTGCTTGACAAAATTATCCATACTAGAAATCCTTGTTTTAAAAAATTTGAGTGCTCTTTGTATGTTTTACTGAGGTAAAGCTAAATATAGGATGCCAGGTAGGAAAGGGGATATGTATGATATTTATATTATTATATATAATATAATATAGTATAATTATTACACATATGGGTATATTTATTTCTCTTATAGAAGGAGAAAAAGTCAAGGGTAACTTAACTACTCACATATATTTTATGTGATTATTTCAGTGTAGTGAAATATACACCTAGAGGGAGGAAAAGAAAAAAAGAAACAGAGTCTAAGGAAGACTGAACGGTGTCTAGACTAGCATGGAATGTGAAAGAGAATGAATTCACCAAAGTCACAAAGTCTTGAAATGCTGAACTTTGGCTCCCATTAGCAAGAAATTCTGGTCAGACATAAGAAACAGCATTTTGGTAGACAGAGTAGATAAATCATCACAGTAGATCTCTAAGGGATTTTGTGGAGTACCCACTTCTGAAGATTTTTAGAGAAGAAACTATCATCTTTTTTAAAGTTTATTTATTTATTCTGAGAGAGAAAAAGAGGGAGGGGGCAGACTGAGAGGGGGAGAGAGAATCCCACACAGTCTCCATGCTATCAGCATAGAGCCTGACGCAGGGCTCAATCCCATGAACTGTGAGATCACTATCTGAGTCAAAACTAAGAGTTGGACACTTAACTGACTGAGCCACCTAGGTGCCCCAAAGAGAAGGAACTACCTTCTGGTTCAGGCCAGAATTTGAGCATTATTAAAATGCCTGGAAGCTCTCATTATTCTGTGAAAAGGGGTCATCTATTGTTTTAGGAAAATGTATATCTCAGTAACTTCCATCCACAAAACCCTTTGCTTCACCAAACTCCTTAGTCTCCAAATCTTCATAGTTATGTCACTAAACATTTAGGCTGCTCCATATGCTTATAGATTCGCTTCTTCCACTCTTGGTGTATGTTGTCACATTAGCTCCAAACGTATGGGCTAAATTATGTCCCTCCCACAAATTCACCTGTTGAAGTCATACTCCCTAGTAACTCAGAAGGTGACTGTATTTGGAGATGGGGTTTATCAGTGATAATTAAATGAAAATGAGGTCCCTAATGGGCTTTAATCTAAGATGACTTGTGCAGAGGGAAGATGATGTAAAGGCACAGGTGGAAGATGGCCACCTACAAGGCAAGAAGAGAGGCCTTGGGAGAAACTAAGCTTGCTGACACCTTGATCTTGGACTTCTAGCTTCCAGAGCTCTGAGACAATACATTTCCATTGTTTAAACCACCCCCCCGCCAGGCTGTGCTACAGCAGCCCTACCAAACACACAGATGTCCTTCCCCTTTCATCTTACCACCTTTCTCTTTGCCTTCTCTTGGATGACCAGTTAGGCTAACATTGCTTTTCCTTCTAATTATGCTTAAAACATACCCACCCTTCTTTCTTCAGGTCCCCAGTGTCATGTCTTCACTCAGAGCCGTCATTACCTTCCTGCCCTTCCCAGGCCCTCATCAAGGAGGATTAGATCTGGAGTCATGTCAGGAGAGAAAACAGTGTGAATCCCAAAACTGACCGTTGAGCAAGTTTTCTTCCCTCATTTGGAAAGATGTTGTCTTCCCTCATTTCCATTTTAGAAAAGGTGCACATTTTTCTAGAATAAATTTTGTATCTATGTGTGGCACATTAAGGTTCACAAAGTATTTTTGTAGATTAAATGTTGCCTAATCCTTCCCACATTTCAAGGACGTGGTTTTTCAAGACATTGAAATTCAGAGAAGTTAAGTAACTTGATTGAAATCACACAGCTGGCAAATGGTAGAGCTGGAATTTGAACCAAGTTGAAAATAAGTATTTTCATGGGTTTCCAAAGCAGGATGGTCAGTGGAGCTGTTTTATAGTGCGGCTGCCTGTTCTCTCATCTGAATTGGACATTCAGGAGCTTTGTCTCGGTATGCATCATTACCTCTGGGTAGGTGTTTGTTCATGAATCATTATTACCCCAAATAAATTGGAGACTCTGGGGAGGCAGGTTCTGGGCTATGCTTTCTTTTTATTTATAGTGTTTGAGAAATATTTGATGATTGATTGGTTAAGTGGACTTTTTTTTTTTTTTTTACCAGAGAATTTAGCACAGTTCTTGGCATTGGGTTTTCCAAAGACATATGCAAAAGTGACAGGGATCTCACAACGTTGATCTGGTCATTTAGATAAAGGTTAGGAAAGAGTATGTAGAAAAATAATACTGTGGATTGACATTGTATTGTAATTATTATAATTAGTATACCCTGTACTTATATAGCATGCTTGTGTTATCTCTCCCTGTCTCTCGCTCTCGCTCTATCTCATAGTCATTTGTAAGCAGTGGGCCTTATCCTGCTGCTAAATAGAAAATAAATTGCTTATCTCTTGCAAGAGAATTAACTCTTTCAGGGCACTGGGGTACCATTTAGTAAATTAGTAATTCTCTAAATGGCACTCTAGATACACAAGATGCCCCATATAAACTGGAAAATGAACGTGTTCCCAGTGCTTAAAAGAAATCAGGGCATGCCTAACAGAAATCAGACAGCAAGCTTAAAATATATGTAATGTATTTATCTCTCTCCTCTAATAACTTTGTATTCATTCTCAGGGAAATCTGTGACTAAAGATGAATCTATTTGCTAAAAGCTGGCACTTCTGATCTTTTAATCTACTAATATGAGAGCAATAAAGGGGAAAGGGGCAGATGATAGAAAAAGGAGAGTGGTGGTGTTCATACACATGGGAGCAGTGACAATTTGTTCAGCTAAACAGATTTTGAGAAACTAATGAATTTTTTTTTTAATTTTTTGAAAGGCTAGCATTGATAGTTTCCTTAGGTGAAAATGTTCATCCACTACCAAAGTAGTAGTGAGTTGGAATTAGCCTCATGGATCTCCTGGGAACCAGTGCCCAGGTAGATGGGGGCCCAACTATGAATCTGCAGCAGGGTTACAAATTCAACTCCTAAGCAGTCAGAAATGAAGGTGAGGAAATTAACAGAAACATGTAGGTGCTGGAGACTTTCCATGGCTAGTACAGAGACAGGAATGGCTAAATGGTACTCAATTTAACCTTTTTTTTTTTTTTAAAAGCAAATCAACTGCAATCTTTATTTCTTGTTTTCACTTTCTCTCTCTTGCACATACCCTACATGCTGCCTTTAACACATTCCTTCCAAAATTATGATCTGGTCATTTCATCTCATTTAAAATTTTCAGAATTTACTCACTGGCTCAAATGCCTCTTGGACACACCTGCTCACTGAGGTGTTGCTACACTGAATTCTGATTGTAATTCAGTAACACGTTATTGATTGTTGAGACCTTCAGTTTATGTGCAATGAGATAGAATTTGGAAACTGGTGGTGTCTTATTGACTTTCTGATTTGTGCTGCTGGGAAGCTCATTGGATGGTCAAATGGGTTGCTGCCAGGCAGTTTGGCAATTCAGTAAACACTCTGGTTATTCCTCCGAATTGGGTAGCATTTCCATCATTGCCCGCTCCCTCAGAACCCACATGTTCAGGAACAACACATTTGACACTTAACTGCCATCCTTGTCCCTCTCCCTCAGCCCCATGTCCAGGAGTTAGCCTCTCTCTGAAGCATCATCTCTCCTCTTTGGTTTTTTCTTTGCTCTTCCTGCTCCACTGACAGCCAGCTGCCAGGGGCCTCTTTACACAAGCCTCAGCTTTTCAAGGTAAATATGCCACGTAAGTCCAATTTTAGCAATCCACACACCTCTGAGCCCCTCAAACTCCAAGGAGCATCCTTAAAGAGAAGGATCAGCAGGCTGCTAAAAAGAAATCAAAGGAGATCAGCAAAATGTCTTCAAAGGGAAAAGGAAAGATGAGCCACATAGACTAACAGCTTTCATTTTCCAGGAAGCAATGTGACTAGCGACAAAAATAAACACTAATGAGGAAAGTGTATATTCAGTCTAATTGTATAATTGCAGGTTGCTTTCTGTACATCACACAGAGATTGAAGTAATGTAGCGCCAGGAAGTACCTCAGTGATTTCCCTCCTGCATACATAAACATTTTGTATTTTGTTGCACTCTGGCATGAGTAAAAGTCCAAATGCACCAGGTTTGAGGATTCTAAAACCTATCACTCACCATCTCAAGATGAAGGTCAGTTGCAGTAGCACTCTGAGCTCAGAAGTAGCAAAATGAGGTGAACAAAGCTGGCACGAGAAACAGAACCACTAATTCATCTCCCATGTGGCCCTTTTAATATTCCAAACTCCATTTAATCATCAAGCAGTATATTGAACCAAGGAGCCTGGTCAGCAGTGTCCTTCTGCTGACTGACTTTTCAAACTTTCCAGCAAGTAAGGAAGCTGATGGATTTCTTATCCTGCTGATACTAGACCCTCAGAGACTTTTCCAAGGATGTGAAAGCTAGGTTCTATTCATTTCCTTTGGTTATGCTAGGAGGGCAACTCCCCATTTTGGGTTATATCCTAGGATGGTATGAGACAGATGTGCTTCTCTTGTCTAAATCCGCAGCCCTTCCTTTTTGGCATTTTATCACTTAGAGATTTTTACTCTCCTCAGCAAACAAAGCCACTGGTTTTCTTGCTCTGAGCCTTTGTCACTTTTGTCTCTGATCCTGGCTGCCATTTCCTGTGCTGTTTGTGACCCCAATTTCCTCTTGAGTAGAAAACACCATCACAGTCTGGGCATAGTGGAAGTTCTTACCAAGGGGGCATTTGCACTGCCCTTCTTGCAGTAATTACCATACATTTTATTTTCAGTTTTCAAGAAGAAGCTGGAAATCAGGAGGTTCTGAAAATTCTCATTTGATGTTAATTTACTAATAATTATTAAGGGTTATTAACACAATATTTTTTAACTTTATAACTGAGGATTTCTTTTTAATTCCTGAATTTTGTGGAACCTGGAAGCAATACATAGATGAATACAATTTGCATTTGGTATTTATTTTTTTTCCTGTCAACATAGAAAATTGCTCATTCACAAGAACTTAAAATATATTTGGATGATTATTTCTTTCATCTAGTTAGTGCATTTTGTAATTTGCTTTCACATCCTCTTCGCTCATGATTTCTGTGGCTTTGTTCAAATGGCCACGACTGCCTTTGAGCCACTGAGTTCATGATGATTGATGGACTTATCCCAGGGACCGAATTATCAGCATCTACCCTTCTGCAGGGAAAACATCTTTACCAGGGAAGATCCAATTTTTGTTTCCCCCTATTTGTTGTTAATCTGACTTTGTGATAATGCCATCAAGCTTTATTCTATACTTTTTCTTGATGAGCTCGAGTTCTCAGGAGCTGAGAGTTGCAGGCATGGGAGAGAGTGATAAACTAGCACCATGGAATTAGGCAAATACACTTTTGACGTTCCCCTGCCTCAGACATAAAATTGATGGACCCACCTTGGTCATTTCTTAGGTTTAGGGCACTTATCAGTCAAGCTCTGTTAGAACATCTGACTCAAGAAAAGGAAACCAAATACAAAGTTGAACATCTATGTTGAAAGAAAATATTGCCATTACTTTCAGCTTTCTTTGGTGCCCATTGTTTTTTAAAAAAGAGGCATAATATTGAGAAAGACTACAGAGGAAGTTTCAAGGACCCCTTTGGTCTGCAAATACTTTGAAAAAATAACAGGCATGAATGCTTAGTGGGTAAAGATGGCAAATAGGCCATACCTACAAACTAGTGAGATATAACTATCTTTTGATTAACATTTCCAAATTGGAAACAGTTTTACATTCCAAAAACTGGTAAACATAGATTTGTTAGTGAAAATATTAATAATAGGTGATCTCATTTATTTAGAAGTTACATACAGTATTATTGACCATTTAGAACAAAATAAAAAACTCCTAAGTAAGAGCAGGAGAAAGCCTTCTACAGAAAAAAAATGGTCTGACACCACATGCTCACACTGATTAGGAAAAAAAAAATTTGACATATTCTTATTTAATGTGTTTTAGAAATATTTTATTAAAATATGTATGTATTTATTTTAAAAAACTAATGTTTATTTTTGAGAGAGAGAGAGTGAGTGAGTGCAAGCATGGGAGGAACAGAGAGAGAGGGAGACACAGAAACTCAAGCAGGCTCCAGGTTTTGAGCTGTCAGCACAGAGCCCAGTGGGGGAGTCGATGCTTAAGTCAGATGCTTAACCGACTAAGCCACCCAAGTGCCCCTTAAATATTTAAAGTGAAAATAAAGCTTTGGTGCTTGAAGGCATAAGCTTTAGTTTCCACTGTGTTCATACATGAACAGCCCTTAATCCCATGCTAATGTAAAAGACAGTGTTGTGCAAGACCCCTTTCCTAAAATTAATGCATTAATTTCTACAACACTTTTTGTAATTTGCAAGTTAGTGACAGTCACCAAGAAGGGAACTGAACATCTTATTCTTTCCTTTGTTACTTCTTAGTTTTGTGACCTTGAAACAGTCGTTTAATCTCACTGGCCATAAGTTTTTCCATCTGTGGGATAAGGTATTTCTCCAAAATTAAGTTTCTCCTATTTGTAAGAAGTTAAGTGATTCTTTAAAACAATTTTAATGTTTATTTTATAGAGAGAGAGGGAGAGAGAAAGACAGAGCACGAACAGGCGAGAGGTATAGAGAGAGGGACACAGAGAATCTGAAACAGGCTCCAGGCTCTGAGCTGTCAGCACAGAGCCTGATGTAGGGTTCAAAGCCAAGAACCACAAGATCATGACCTGAGCCTAAGTTGGATGCTTAACAGACTGAGCCACCCAGGTTCCCCATAAGTCAAGTAATTCTGATTCAGAAGTGGTTCCAGCTGATTATAGCAGGCAAGTGATGGGCTCTAGGCCTATTTGGCCAGAACTGAGGACGTTTCTGTGTCTGGGAAACCAGGCTACCTTGAATCAATTATAAGTCATCAGTGGGAGGACGAAAATCATGATTTGGAGCTCAAGAGAGCCAGCAACACAGATATGTACTTTGAGTCACCCTCCCTAAGACTCCTGTATGACTCCAATGACCTGTTTTTGGTGAAGCTCTGTACCACGTCTAGGGAATAAGTTGGATTGCTTTGGTGTCCGTCTACTGAAACATGAAAACAAGCCGAGCCATTCTCCCCACTTCAGCCAGGATATTACCTGGTGTCACTGCATGGATGGTCTCAGAGAACACTGTAAGCCAGGCACATGGAGTCCTGGTCGCTCCAGTAGCAGTGGTGATGGATAGCCATTGCCCAGTACTCTGGGCCCAAGGGAGGACTCACCACACATTTGGAGACCATCAGCAGATATGTTCTAGCATGGATATCAGTGCTGGGAAGGTACCCTTGAGGTCTGTAGGTCAGCCCAGCCTTCAATAGCAGGTGATCACCAATGGGCTGGAACTTCCCAAGACAAACAGCAGTTTCCTAATGTAGCTGCAGTGACTCATTTGTGAGTACTTGTAGGAACCAATGCAGTGAGCAGGGACATTTGAGCAGAGGCTATGACAGAATATGAGGGTTCTAACCTGGGAGAACTCATGACTATGACTGTATCTTGGTGGTTCTCATCCAGGACAATTTTGCCCTTTGGGGACATTTGACAATGCTGGGAATTTTGGTTTGTCATAAATTGGGAAGAGGGTGCTGCTGGTATCTCATAGGTAGAAGACACAAATGTTACAGTATGCAGAATGGTCCCCCAACAAAGAATTATCTGGTCCAAAATATCAATAGTACTGAGGCTAGGAAACCCTGTAGCTCTTCATGCAGGAGTAACTAAGGGGAACACAGATTCCATCCACATGCACCAGGAACTTGAATATGTGCCATATGGCCAACCAATTTAACAATGAGGATGATTCTATGATCATAGTAATATAAATCGTGTCAGTAATAATAGCTAACATGTACTGAGTTTTATCTGTTACCTGGTAGACTGCTCTAACCATTTCACAGGTATTCCCTCATTTACTCCTATCACAACTCTGGAAAGTCAGTATGATTCTTGTCCACAACTTATAGACAATTTAAATAGTGATGATGGCAATTTATTAGAAAGTATCAGCCAAATTGCTTGTTTGACCAACTTAAGTGATCTGCTCAGGCAAACAGTCCATGCAGAAGGGACCTCTGAAGTCATTGATCTTGCTCATCTCTACCACTGTCACAGCAACTGGAGAGCATAAGGCTGGCCCAGCACTCCCACATACCTGCTCTGCATCTTGAGAGCAGCCCCGATTATGTGATCTGATTATCTCCCTAAACACATTACTGTTTTTTGTGGAGGTGAGGGGGAGAAATTTCAAAACCAGAGACAAATCAACATAGCACAAGGTCACATGGAAAGGGGTCAGCAAGAATCCAGTGACTCCAAGTATCTATTCAAATAGATGGTGAAGTCTCCAAACTCTGTTTTTGCCTCAGCTATTCAAACACATGCAGGTTGTTTGTAAATTACCCAGATAACTGGGGCACAGTAACTCTGCTCTGTTTTTATAGGATTTTAGTAAATACACTAATGAGATGTACTAATTAGTCCTTTAGTCCATTGTTGTGTGGCATTGGTTTCTTGAGAGGAACAACAGAGCCCTCCTATTCACCTTTTATCCCAGTCAATCGCCTTGTGTTTACTAAGGGCCCCAGGAGAGGGACGCGAGAGGTGTAGATCATTCAATTTGTCACAGCACATATTTTCAGTATTATGATAAGAAGACAAGGGACTCTGCATTTTGTCAACTTGCAAGGCCAAGATTGATCAGCAAATAGATGGGCTTCCCCGTATTCTGAATTAAAGTGTGTGTGTTTTGGCGGTTTATTGACAGTTGATAACTACTGACCACTAGTCCTGATAGAGTTACAAAGGTCGGGTCAAGGCAGGTCAGAGCCACAAAGAACACAGTGCTCTTGGAGCCTACTGCCCTCCCAGAAGGGACGTGCAAGTCGATAACTAAGCCACCTGTAAGGTCTGAAGTCTTTTCCAGACTTTCTCCTTCTGGCTCTGCCATGAACCAACCTCTATGCAGCCCCAACCTGTCCTTTTTCACTCTGATGTGGCTGCTGCCCTGTGAGTCCCACAGGTGCCAATGAAGCCACGACTCTACCAGCGAGGAAAGGAAGAATTGCGCCACCATAATGTGGGGCCCAGCTCTGCATCCTTCCCCACATGCTCTCCTGCAAGGGGCTCCCATCATGGGCTTTGCTTCTGCCCATGACCTCAGAGAGTTAAGGACACATAGAAGCAAAGGAAGTGGCTGTCTTTAGGGCTCCCCCAGGAGTGCCAGCCCTCCTGTGCATATGCATATCACTCTTGGCAAGCAGAAGTTTAATTAAAAGCCTCTCAAAATGCCTCTCCAGTTAGGGTGGGCCTCGGTCACCAGGAGGGACCTTTATCAAGTAGATGTGAAAGCCTACAAATGATAGGCCTTGTTCCCAGGAAATGTCATCTGGTCTGCCTCGCACAGTGCCTTGCTGAGGCACAGAGGATGGTGGCTGGGGCCTTGTGTTTGATGCAGTACCCATTGTCTACCTGGAAGATGCAAATGATATTCAAATTTGGTTCCAGTGTACAGGCTGCTTGCATATACCCCACAGCAAGCCTCAAGCAAGTGACTAATGGGAACATGTGTTCTTTCTATTTTTATAAGGCTGGGAGAACAAGGGGATGTAGGGCTAAGCTTGTGGGGTTTGAAATCTCTCTTTTCACGGGACTTGCTGCTGTCTGGAGTGATAGTAATACCCAGTGGCAGCTCCATGGCAATGGCCCAGACCCACCTAGGTGCTCTGCTCCTTGGAGGCCCTGGAGCTGGGTAAATGGCCCTGCTTTTCCCTTCCATTTAGCCAGAAGATGGACCAAGGGATACAAGAGGGCTCTGAGGTGGTGGCAGGACCCCCGTCTCTGCTTCCTGATGCCTTGCCCACATATGACTCTCAGCAGGATGTTATCTCAGGCGCGCTCATGGAGTGACAGTCCTCACTACCATTGTTGGTACCACAATGGTCTGCGTTTTTAATTCAATGATTTCTGGGAGAGGGAAACGTGAAGGTCCCTTAAATAAAACCTGTGCCTATCAAAAACATCTTATAGCCTCTTACAGTCCATATTGAAAAAAAGTCAAAAGAGTGATTCCATCCAAGATAATCTTAGTATCGAAAATCCATTGCTGTAGCTAAGTCCCCAGTTCTGTTGTGAATGCAATGTTGGGCCTCCCACATCCCAACGGCTTCTGCTTCCTCCGGGATCCAGTGACCAGGAGTCGTGGGACAAAGAGGGCAAACAAGAGGCATATGAGCTCTTTTCTATGAAAGGTGATCTCTTGCTGTGTAAATAACACACGAATCTTGAAATGCTAGGATTTGGAAGGATTGAAACAGATTGACGGGATTGATGACCATCAAGCAGGACACTAGAAAGTTTTTTCTGAGGAGAATGCAGTGGTTTGGGCTCTGGACTCCTCACCTCTTTGTAAAACAGTCTACCCCAACTGATTTGCCTTATATTTATATTTCAGTAGGCAGACTGTAAAATGGAGTTACGTGCTCACTCCAGTCGACTAGTCCAGGCTATCTTCCTGGATGTGATGAGGACTCTAAGACCAAATCCAGGATCTTTGAAAAAGAAGGTGGAGGACTAGGGAGTAACAGCATATAAACCATGCATTTGCTATCCTCAGTGTTAACTTTTTTTTTTTTGAAGAACTGTTTCTGAGATGTTTAAAAGTTTAAAACCATCAAGTTCTATCTTCTTGGATTTAGATAGGAATTTTCATTGGAACCTAGGCAGCAGTACTTTGATTTTAGTGATGAATGTTACAAATGTTCATGCTAAATCATTATCAGCTGAAGAGTTCTTAACAACCTATTGGCGTAAGGAAACCAACTGGCTGCCTTCACAGAAATCAAACCTCAACCTTCCCTTTGCCAAACGGAGAGACTCTTGGGGATGAGATTAGGGTGCCAAGATCTAGTTCCTTCTCCCTGTGTTGAAACCCACCTCCACTGACACCAGTGGAAGTTTCACTTTGTCTCAGCAAGGCCATTGGGTGTCTCTTTACACTTGGTCATCATGATTCTTAGAGGTCTGGTGCTTTATATATTTTAAGGATCTCAACCAAAGTGCATGCCCTTGACCTGACTCCTAGGATTTTCTCTCCCAAGGAAATAAAACATGGAATCCTATATAAAAAAGAAGGCATCATGCATAAAAAGATGTTAATCACATAATTATTTTAAATAATAAGTTAAAAAGTTGAGGTTAACTGTCTAATAATAAGTAATTGGATTTATAAATAATGAACATTTATATATTATGTATATTTGTTTATATATACAGATAAATGGAATAGTGTAAGGCTTGTAGAAATCTTGCTTTCTTAAGAATACTAATGGTTTTGAAAACTATAAAGTGAAAGAAACAGCACACTGTTTAGTAAACTGAAAAATTATATTAAATAGGGCCACCAATTCTTATCTATATGTGTAGGCATATCCCTGAAGGGGAGAAATATATATAAGCACACACATACATGTGACAAAAAAGGATAGAAGAATGCACCAATACTGAAAAGGACTATCCATGAATGTAGGGATTATGGATGAGTTTTGGTCCTTTCATAACTTTTCTTTATTTTGCAAATTACTTTTATAATCAAGAACATGTTTCCAAAAAAATAAAGCCCAGGCTCCCATAAACATTAGGGTCCTTTATTTTTTTCAGGAGTATCTCTGCACCGAAGCCCCTAGAAACAAGCTGCCTTAGAGAGCATCTATAAAAGGAAAGCGAAGTGAATTTACTGTTAATATCCACTTGGAGTTAATAGGTAGATTGCACTATTCAGGCTAAACAGAAAACCACTCTTTCTCTGCAGTTGGTTGCTTGCCTTCTTTATCAGGAAACTTGCTTCAAACTTTTATTTCTCTTTGTACCTCAAGCAAAATTCATGTCTTGTCATGTGCTAAAGCAACCATAATTTTACCCACTGAGCTGGCCCATTGAGTCCCTGCCACATGCCAGTGATGTGGTCAGGACCAGAAATATAAAGATAGTTAGGATGTCATCCCTCCTTTGGAGGGATGTTTGGACTAAGGGAACTCAGAAATGTAGACAATTGACAGTTAGTACTAGATGTCACCTGTTACAGTGCTTTTCCATCCCCTCCTTTATGCCAGGCATTGTCCTAGGATAGCACCTGAATATATTACCTCGTGTGTTCACATCAGCTTGCAACACAAGTGCTATCTTCCCACTTCTGAGTTGAGGACAGTAACACCTTAGGGGTTTGCTGGCTGGCAGTAGAGCTGGGACTCAAAAACCAATCTGCCTAGACTGACTTCTGTCTAGTGTAGCTCTTGAGCCAAATTGATGTTAGAATAGAAGAGGTAACCCTTACTTGTGCCTGCAGACTGTAGCTCCATATGGAAGTTTTTTTTGTTTTGGATTTTGTTGTTTTGGTCCACTTTGTTACATGGTGTATCCCTAGCATCTAGCACAGTGCCTGGTAAGAATGTAGGGTGGGCAGTAAAAAAAATTAAGGGCACCCGGTTGAATTTAAATTTTGTGTGAAAAATGGATACTTTTTAGTGTAAATATTGCTCATGCAATATTCAGAACATACTTCTATGTAAAAATTATTCTTTGTCACCTGAAATTCAAATTATACTGAGCCTCCTGGAACATCTGGCCATCCCGAGCTATGGCAACTGATGGTAGATTATCGTGAGCTAGGTTGATAGGGATGAGGAGGCCCTCACCAATTACACAAGACAGACAAAGGCAGAGTCATGAGCAAGGTACGGAACAGTGAGGATGTCTGGCTTATTGAGGGAACTGTAAACTGTGGGCAACATGTCTGGACTAGAGTTGGGGACATGGTTCTTGTGAGAACAGTGTATGAGTAGGAATCCAGTGGTCTTTATTTACAAATAACAATGGTCTGTAGGTGAATTGCTGTCTCCTTTGTCCTTTTTGGGGTTATAAGAGAGGCTGAGCACTCCCATCAGCTGCATATTCCTAGTGCTTGTTTGGGATGTACATTCTCTCTTCTAGGACCGCACAAGCTTCCATGTTTGCTATGCCTGTCTGGCAGTGATTGGATTGACTGCTTTCCTTGTGTGAAGTGCTGGGGGAATTGCTATCCTGGTGTGGGGTGATTGGGGCAAATTCCTATCCCTCAGTATGAGGTGACTGGGGGGAATTGCTGCCCTGGTATGTGGTGGCTCAGAAAAGACTGAAAAAGGAAAGATGGCCTTGTCTGTGTTGTCAAGTGCCTATAAACCAAGCCAAGGAATTTTCCTCTACAGACAGAGGGATCAAGTGGGTGTTTTGTAGACCAGGCATGTGGCTTATCCACATGTCCTTCAGAATGTAACTCCAGAGATCCCATGGAGGATGGATTGGAGCAGACAGTGACTGAAGCCAATACAGAGGCCATTGCAGTAGATCAGAGTGGTGAGAGTGATACTACAGGATGTAGTGAACAGTCCAGGTAAGTATTACCTGTCTTCAGATCCTTGTAGAAAGGCTTGCATGCTTCCAGAATGTTCTATGCCCCTCATGAGCCTGTTGCTACTTTGTGAGCTCAAGTGGAGAGCATGGTAGGCTTAGGAGATGATGACATGTAGTGATCCACATTCATTCAATCTATTTGTCTGTCTGTAATTTATTTAAGGCAAATGAAGAAGGAAGAAGGCAACAGATGGGGTCAGAAATGGGCATGATCCCCCATTTGCTCTGCTAACTCCGCTTGGCTTATGGAAACGTAGTTATTCCCCTGAACTGTGTGTCTGGCTGACCCAGGCTGTCCTTGCTGGCCACGGGTTGCTGAGGGCAGATGTGTTCATAATGGAAGAGACAAACTCACCATTGGGGGTTGGAGGGAGGGCATCCCGTGTCCACCCGATCAGGAAGGAGCATAGGGAGGTGTTTTCTTCCCCACTAATAAGATTGTCAGGGCCCCTCCCTGGCCTGAACGGACCGATGGCGGCTGCCAGGATGGCGAGCTCACTCTTCTTAATTAGCACTAATGCAGTCAAGGCTGTTTTCTTAGCCTGACCAAAGGGAATAGTAATTAATATGGTGGGGGAGACAGACGGAGAGTTCAAGGCCGGCATGTGTGCCCCTGACCCTGGGGTCACCAGGAAAGGAGAGCCCGAAAGACAATAGCCTGGCTCCTGCAGGCCTGGACAAAGCCTGGCCCTAGTTCTCAAACCTTCACTCTCTGCAGCCTTCTCATTAATGAGAAACTCTGTCCATCCACTTCTGGAAAAGGGACTTATCATCAGGCCTCCTGGCTACCATGTGTGGATGTATGTATCTACATATGAGCAAATGTATATATTTTAGGGGATAATTGTCCTTTCACTTAAACTGCTCAGTTCACAAAGCTGGGGAGGTCCTTCCCAGTGCTAGCATGTGGCTCCTGGTGGTGGTGGTAGTGGGGCCTGGATCTATCCCCAACAAGCAGAACACGTGTCCATTTCCACAGTGTCCATTTCACCCTGAAGGTTGCACAGCCTCCAGGGCTGAGAGCTCAGAACTGAGGATGGCCTTGTGCAAGCTGGGAAGAGGTCACCTGAGGGGGAATGGGTAGCTGGAGCTCTGGCACTTATGTGGCTGGATAGCAGACATGCTGACCCTCACATGACAAGGGCTGAAGCTAAGGAAAGTGCCTCTCTACCTCCCAGGGCATCCCTGCAGAGAGAGAATGGGAACCAGTTGAATGGTGGTGAGCAGGATCTAAGTAATCATCTCCCTCATTAAGGATGACCTTCCAAGTCCACATGACAGGTGGACATGAAGCACCATGAATAAATGAAAATACAGTGAACATTCAGTGCTTCTTACTTATTTTGAGATGCTAATTTTCCCAGAGATGAATTTGTTTCGTTTATATTTTGCCCTCTACTTTCCTTAGGCTGGTGGTTCTTCTTCTTTTTCTTCCTTCCTTCCTTCCTTCCTTCCTTCCTTCCTTCCTTCCTTCCTTCCTTCCTTCCTTTCTTTCTTTCTTTTTTCCCCCCTCTTTTCTTTAATTAAATATTGCTGCCTGACTCTTTCAGGTCAGCAGCAATGTCACTGGCATCAGCCATGAATCACAGCCGAGCTGACATTTTAAAAATGGCATCATCAGGGCAGCAAGTGCAGGCCAGACACCCAGGCACAATGGCTGGACCCCGTAAATTACACTAAAAGTCTAATCAGAATAATCAACACACTGACATCTTTATGCATGTGGATAGAACTCGGGGAAGGGAAAGAAAGACACTGGCTTGGATTTCTCTGAGATCTCCCTTGCAGCAAACTCTTGTGCTTTTTGAGGATATGGAGAGAGAGTCTTCAAGGTATATCTTTGAGTACTCTGTGACCTCTTTCTTCTTGTTTATGCTTTGTGATAAAAACAGATATAATGAGTGTCTCTCAATAGTGTGTTGGTTTATATGCACCTTGTGCAGCACAGCCATATATATTTTTTCCTATTAAGCACTCCCCAAATACATATTTCTTCATCAGTGCAGGTGCACATGAATGACTCTCACTCTTGGGCGCACACACACACACACAGACACACACACACACAGACACACACACACACACACATCCTATGAATATGATTGAAGACATTCTTGGGTGATTCTGGCTGTAGAACTATAGTCGAACTCTTTCCTTGTAAGAGTTTCCTTTCATAATTCTGACCCAAATTCTTTACTGATCCCTATTAATGTGATTTCCAAAGGCCAGACAGGACAGCCACCGTCTGGCTGAGACCATTCATCAGCCTTCATACTCCATTTTAGTTTCTGACCTTTCCCTTTCTCTCCTTTGAGTCCTTTCTCTGTCTCTCTCAAACTGCCTCCCTCCTTTCTTGTCTCTCTAGTTTTAAAAAAAAATCTCTCCCAAAGCTTTGGACTCCCTGTCTCTAATGGAAGGTCAGGGGTGCTCCTGGCCATACATATGCAGAAAGAGCACCTCCTGGTGATTAATTGGCTCCACCAGGTCACAGGCACAGAGAGCCCATTTGTCACCAACCCAGCTCTGGCCCTCATAAGCAGGCTGCCCAGGACTTGTGGGCAGCCAATTGCACACCAGCTGGGACTAGCCAGTTAGTACCCACTGAGGTGTGGCCAGTGGGAGACCAAGGGTGAATTCTATGGTGTGGAAAATGAAAGAAAGAAAGTGAAAAAAGATGAGAAATAGAAATGTTTTCTTTTCTTTTTTTTTTTAATGTTTTTTTATTTATTTCTAGGAGAGAGAGAGAGAGAGAGAGACAGCATGAACAGGGAGGGTCAGAGAGAGAGGGAGTCCCAGACAGAAACAGGCTCCAGGCTCCGAGCTGGCAGTCAGCACAGAGCCCGACGCAGGGCTCGAACCCACGAACCGCGAGATCATGACCTAAGCGAAAGTTGGACGCTTAACCGACTAAGCCACCCAGGCGCCCCTAGAAATGTTTTCTTAAAAGGTAAAGAAATTGGCTCTGTTTTGCTTTAATTGATGGCTCGAACATTTATTGACCGCCTACTATGTGCCTTAATCTGGTGCTAGACTATTGATGATCTTACATGAAGTGCTTTGGTAGATTTTGCCCACCTGATTTTTGCAGTGATTGTAAGAGAAATACATGGCCGGTATTCATATGCTAATTTTTCAGATGGGCAGACAGAGCCAGAGTTTCTAAGATTTGCCCAGGCCTATGCTGGGAGTGGTCATTATATTTCTTTACCTAATGCTTCTTTTGCTTTATCACAAACAAGAGAGCATTCCACCAGCATGATTCCATTCTGCCATGCTGTGAGTCCTCCAGCATCTTCTGACCAGGGGACAGCCCTCGAATCCTCTGGCTCCTGAATAGAAAATCTTTGGGCTCTGGCTTGAGTTTGGCTCTTTAGGCATCTGCTCTAGGGCCTTGGACAAGTCACTTTACCTTTTGCATCCTCAATGTCTCCATCTATAAAATGGGCTTCATACCATTAGAATGATGGTGATTTTTTTTTTAAATGTTTTTATTTATTTCTAGGAGAGAGAGAGAGACAGCGTGAGCAGGGGAGGGTCAGAGTGAGAGGGAGTCACAGACTGAAACAGGCTCCAGGCTCTGAGCTGGCAGTCAGCACAGAGCCCGACGCGGGGCTCGACGCGGGGCTCGAACCTACGAACCGTGAGATCATGACCCAAGCGAAAGTCGGACGCTCAACCGACTAAGCCACCCAGGCGCCCCCAGAATGATGGTGATTAAGTGAGATAATAAAACTTGGGGCATTGTGTCTGGCACACATTAAGCGATTAGCAAATTTCTGGGTGTGTAACGTACATATGTATTGGTACATACGATTCTTTCTGGGCTGGGCCATTTGGGCGCCCCCAAGTGGCCACAGCATAGGCGTGCATCCTGAGCCACAGTCTGGCCAGGGAGTTGAGCATAGAGACCAATGCCCCACAATGCAGTTTCCAGAAATATGCTTACGCGGCTTCTCCTTGTCCATCCTCCTATCAGTCTCTCCCCAACCTTTGTTACAGTGATCCCTACAGTCAAGCATTTGTTCACTAACCATTTGTGAATAACTCCTGGAAAGCATTGTATTAGGAGTTGTGGGGCAGGGCAGGTAGGGTGCAGAGAACCAAACAGTGAGAGAAACAACAAAGTACAGGAGTGGGTGGGAATAGTCATGAGACCCCAGTTATGAGCCCGCCATGCAGGTGTGTCCTGCTTAAGAAAGCTCCAGATAAGAAAGTGGAGCCCAGAGAACAATTTCAGGAAAGAGAGACTCCTATACACATTTTTGCTAAAGAAAAAGATGATTGAATTTTAGATCAATAGTTTGCACTACTTGACAAATGAGCTGGTTGCAGAGTTCCTTGAACTAGTAAGCCTAGGTTATAATTTTGCATGTAAAAATATCCGTAGTCGGAATCAAGAGGCCACTCTACTTATGAACGCATATGTGGGAGGTACAAGAAGAGTGATTTCCAAGTTACATTCATTCCCGAAAGAATGAAAGGGCATAATGCCCTTGTTTTTGTGCACCTGCTAGGTACAAGATGATGCACTGAGTGCTTTAGGTGACTGAGCTCACTCAAGTTATAACATTGGAGTATAAGTATTATTATCACTATTTTACAAATCAAATCAGGGAACTGAGGCACTAAGAGTGACTAGTGAGTGACTAGTAAGTGGTCTGAAGCCATTCTATTAGTTAAGTTGATTTCAGAAAAAGTGGTAAAAATCTATTTCACACTGGCTTAAATAACAAGAAAAAAAAGTTCCCATCTCACCTAACAACAATCTAGTAGTAGGGCAGAATCCCTAGTGTGGGTGGATCTCATGATTCAAAGTCATCATGGACTGGGCTTTTTCAAACTCTTCTGAGTAATGTTGTCCTGTGTTCACCTTCACTTACTTCAGGTCCCCTGGAGATTGCAGCAGAGACAAAGAAATTCCAGGTGTCACCCCAACACCCAGTATAATCCAGAGGTAAAAAGGAAGCATTAGTTTCTAGGTTTTTTAAATGAAACCTTTGCCCAGAAGGCCCCAGCAGACATTTTTTCCCTCTCACTTAGACCAGATTTGGGTCACATGACCAGACCTAAACCAGTCATTGACAGGTGAAAGGAATGACCGAGACACTCCACTGGTCAGAGGAGTTTAGGACATAGGTGCACACACAGAGGAAAGGCCATGTGTTGATGTGGGGAGAAGATGGCCATCTTTGGCCGCCCGTTCTGTGCTGCTTTCCTCCAACAGCCTTGGCAGATTAATACAGGAGGAATGGCCGTTTGCTGGTTTTCCTCCCAACCCATAGTATTCACCGCAGATTGGGAATGATAGGGATGGTCTAGGGAATGGAGAGGACAGCTGCTAAGAAATAGAGGGAAGGCGCAGAGAACTCACTGCATGTGAGTACGTAATAGGAAATATGGATATACTTCATTCAGCACGTTGATCCATCAGGCAGGAAATTCAGACCCAAGCCTGGGTGCCTAGAACCCACCACCAACCTACCGTGAACTTGAAAGAAAAAGTTGTTTTGAGGGGCCCCTGAGTGGCTCAGTCAGTTAAGCGTCTAACTTTGGCTCAGGTCGTGATCTCACAGTTTGTGGGATCGAGCCCTGTGTTGGGCTCTGTGCTGACAACTATCTCAGAGCCTGGAGCCGGCTGCAGAGTCTGTGTCTCCCTCTCTCTCTGACCTTCCCCTGCTCACCCTGTCTGTCTGTCTGTTTCTCTCTCTCTCTCAGAAATAAATTAAACACTAAAAATTAAAAAAAAAAAAAAAAGAAAAAGTTGCTTTGGATGGAAAGATGAATTTAATTTAGGGAATGGTCTCTTTACTCTATGTAAAGTAACTAAGAAATAAATAATTTAGGTGCTTTTGCCTGCCAGCAATTATGCCAGGACAATGAAGACAGGTAGACAGACAGTGTGACCCTCAGCTTCAGGAAACTAGTATTTACTCATAGAGAGTGAGTTTAGCTTAGCAGTGGGAGGAAAGTTAGCATCAGGAATCTGACTGCCAACCTCCAAAGCTCTCTCAAGAGAGTTTGTGATATGTTGGTATCATCACGATTTGTAAAGATGGATGGCCCCATCCAAGGGTGGAGCAGAGGAGAACATCTACAGAGTTCATCTCCCAAATAGGAAAAAAAAAATTTTTCTATAAATATTCAGTTTGCCTTCCATAAATGATCTCCTGTGCTTCCTAAATTGAGGGGAAGGGTGGAGAAAAGGTGCTTGAATTTAAAGTAAAAATAGGGAGAAAGCAAGGACTTTTGGGAGACCAAATATATTGCCTCTTTGCCCCCCACACATGGCAGAACAAGTGTACTTCTCTGATGAGGAAACTCAAAGCAGGTAGTGGATCTTATTACATATCTGTGCTTCATCACGGATTTTGCAGGTTTCCCTGGTGGACTTGAGAAGATTGCTCCAGTCGAAGGAATCTGTTTTGGTTTCATTTGGGCCTTTTTGAAGTTCCACCAAACCTTTAACTGATCCAGAAAATTAAGACACAGCATTGCCTCAAGTCTTGCCCTGGGAGTGTGTGCTCCTGGGGAGAGAAAACCAACTCCTACCTTTCATCCATCCCCTCCGAATCTGGAGTCCTAGAGACCTAAAATTCGGGTGGTCCGTGCATTAACAAGCCTGGGGCATCTAAAGCCCCACTTCACATGCAGATTCTGTATCGGCCAAGCCCAAAGTGGGGATGTATGGCAGATCTACAAAGATGACAATTTATTTAGGCTGTGCCATCTAGAATTTCTTGTCTTTTTTTTTCTCTTGATTTTTTATTGGCATCAAATGTTTTACATTTAGTTTTGCCCACTTATCACTATGGCAGTGATGTTTGATGATGACTTGTAAATGAAATACGTACACATCCTAAACATGTTTATGTAATTCAGCAAAATTATTTTTCAAGTTTTTGAAAAGAATCTGCTCAGCTCATGTCTTGCCATCCCCACAAGCCATCTTATTAATTGTACCCTAATGTGGGAATGAGCACACATTACTTAAACACACCAAGGATGTGTACATATAAATAGTGTTTAAACTCTCCCTTACAAAATAAATTATGATTCCTATGTTAAAATACCAATTTCTAGAGAAAATGGATTTATGAAAAATAGCTAATCACAGTATCCTCTGAAAGCAGCATCCTTTCAGTATCAATTCATTTTCAAGCCAAGAGATTTGGACTTCTGTTTCATTTTGTGTTCCATCATTTTCCCCCATTCATTTGCTGAACAATAATCTTCCAAAACATCTCACTTCTGCAGCGGTATCAACTGGCGTGATCCCAAAAAGATATAAATGATTTAATTGAATTAGTTTAATTAGGTAAATTAACGGTTAAGCATATCACACACAGGCTTGTTCTGTTTATCCTACGTTATAGAGATAATTTAGTGCAGAAGGAGAACCGGGCATGACCAAAATTCCAATGCAGTGAACCAGATTAGCTGGCAAAGGAAAAAATACACAGATAACAGTCCCTGGAATTAAATCTCAGTAAATAATTTATGTGCTGGATTCATTATGTAGTTTGAGTTGTAGACAACAGCCAGTTGATAGTCAACGAATGTGCAAAAAAAGCCTTGCTACTTAGCAAAGGGGTAAGGATATCCAAAGTGTTTCTGACCTTTCCAGAATCATCTTCCCAGGAAAATTTCAACATTTCTTGGTAAATCAGACAAATCGAGCCAATAGAAGCCTGTCTGGGTAGCCAGAAATCTGAACTAAAGCAGAAAAAACAAACAAACAAACAAAACAAGCTATCACTTGATTGCTTTCAAGTATATGTCATTAAATCAAATAAAACAGTGTTTCCCAAACTTGGCACTATTAATCTTCTTTCTGGGATTTGGGAGGACTGTGTCTTGTACTATAAGATGTTTAGCAGCATTCCTGGATTCTACCCACTAGATGCCAGTACCACCCTGTGCCCCTAACTGTGACAACCAGAATGTCTCTAGACATTGCCAAATGTCCTCTGAGCAAGAGGAACAAAATCACCCTGGTTGAGAACCACTGAAGTAAAGCCATCGAATATTATCCAATATGGATCTATGGGAATTTTGCTTTAGTGAATTATTCACAAAGACTTGTACCATTTATAGCACTTAAAGAGGATGTACATAAAAATTTGAAAAAATACTACCTTAAGTATTTGGAATGTACTGTTCTTTCTCATCCATTCATTCATTTGGCAAGCAGGTATGAAGCACTGAGCATAGGGTATTGGTAGATACAGACTATCAACATCCTCAACAAGGAGCAGCTGACAGATCCATGGCTGGAGAATCACACGACATTGATTGAATGCTGGCAGATATGGGGAGGGTAAAGACATCATGTGCTTTTGTGAGAGATCCGTAGCCTTGAGTAACTTGCTTTTAGTTCTGTGTGGCAGAATGCAAGGCCAAAAAGCTGAGCAGGTACCACTACTGAGACATCGAAAGTTGGCTAAGACATTAGCTGACCTAGTGTCACTGTGAGAAGTTGGAAGGTTTTAAACAAGCGTGTGTTATATACGGTCATTGTTGACTTTTGGAAAGAGCAAAGGTTTTAAAGTCACATCCACACAGATTAAATCCTGACTTCGCCACTCACCAGTGGATTACCTAGGCAAATTGTGGATTTCTGAGCCTCATGTTCTTATCTATAAGATGGAAATAATAATGGTTACCTCATTGCAAATTTTAAATGAGACAGTGTATATAAAGCACCTGACATGATATCTACCCCATAAAAGTCACCCAATAATTATGAGTTTTTCTTTCTTTCATTAGCCAGGACGTGCAACTTCTATTTTTCTCACAAAGTTGCAATGGAAAACATACATTTATGAGGTCTACATTCCCTCACATCTGGGTTGTATCGTTTAATGTCACTGAAGTTGTCCAAACTTTGCCACTGGATTTTGTTTACTCTAAAGCTGAGTGTTTAAATCCCTTAAATTGGTAATGTCAGTTTGACGTCCGTGTTAATCTTCCATGAGATTTTAGGATATGGAATCTTGAGGTGGCTTTCTCTACAACGTCCACTGATCTGACGCCAAATGTGGCAATTATCACCACGGGAATCAGGGGCAGCGTGGAAATGCATCCATTGGAAGAAATGCTTATTTTCTCTACAAAGGAATTGAAGTGTTTTGCCAAGCAAGTTTCTGGCAACAAGTCTAAATGCCCGCATTTTTTATTCTCTTGGAAAACAGGGACAACCCAGTAGAGGAGAAGGGAGACCTGTTTTGCATTTGGAAATACCAACAAAACCACATTCCCACCCCTTCTGCAAATTTATCACTAAGCTTTGTATATATAATGGAATGCAGAACTAAGCTGTTTTCTTTGGGATCCTGACATGTCTCTTTCTCTCTCACACACACTCTTCAGTGATATATGTAAAAATGAGGACGACGTTTCCAAGAACACATTTCATTGTCAGAAATGTATATACATAATGTAGTAGACATCGCAGATAGAGACGTGGCCCCCAACCCGTAGCATGTCCTGTGATAATGGGATTCCTCATTCCAAGTTAAGCCAAGTTTCCCCAGACCCCAGCCAGCCCTGAAGACACTTGACATCATGCCCGGCACCACTGGCCACAACTACAGCTGATGAGCAAGTCAGAACTTCTTTAATCCCTTCCACGCCTAGGGACCCATTCTCAAAAGTATATTTAACTTGTGAATGTCATGACTATAATAACATACAAGTTCAGATTAACCCAAGAGGAAATACAAACTCCCAGTGGCCTCAGGTTCTAGGTTGTTCTAGAAGGAATAATCAAGCAGTCAGAGTAAATCTCTATCCCATTATCCACTCTGTCCTCCCTTTGCCTCCACAGCCTTTGATTTTCTCTCTTTTTAGAAAAGTGTATTTTGAAATCATTTTAGACCTAATAGAAAAGTTAGAAAAATAGTTCACAGAGTTTACATATACTCTTCACTCAGTGTCCCCTAATGGTAACATCACATATAACCGTAGTACAATAATAAAAACTAAGAAGTTAATATCAGTACGATATTGTTAACTAAACTACAGTCTTTTTTGGTTTGCACCTGTTTTTCCACGAATGGCCTTTTCCTGTTCCAAGGATCCAACATTGCATTTAATTGTCACATGTCCTTGGTCTACTCCAATATATGACAGTTCTGTCTTCCCTTGCCTTTATGACCTCACCACTTTTGAAAAGCACTGGCCAGATAATTTATAGAATGTCCCTTTATTCCTGCGAATCTGATATTTCTCATTATTAGAATGAAGATATGCATTTTGTGTAACCTCAGAAGTGGTGTGCTCTTCTCTGTGTGCTGTCAGAGGGTGCATGATGGCTCTGTTATTATTTTTTTTAAGTTTCTTTAATTTGAGAGAGAGAGAGAAAGAGGGAGAACACAAATGGGGAAGGGACAGAGAGAGAGGGAGAGAGAGAATCCCAAGCAGGTTCTGCACTGTCAGCGCAGAGCCCGATGTGGGGCTCAAACTCACAAACCGTGAGATCATGACCTAGGCTGAAGTCAAGAGTCAGACACTTAACTGAGCCATCCAGGTGCCTCTGCTCTGTGTTATTATTGATATTAACTTTGGTCATTTTGTTAAGATGGTGTCTATTGAGTTTTCCCAGCACAAGGTTATTATTTTTCCCTTTGTAGTTAATGAATATCTTGGGGAAAATACTTTGGGACTATGCTAATGTCCTGTTTCTCCTCAAACGTTCGTCCCCTGGTGTTGACATGTTTGGTAGCTGCATCTTGCCTGAAACAGTTATCACTATGGTGTTGTAATAGCAATTTTCTCCTTCTCTCATTCCTTTCACAATTGTTGATTAGAATTCCCAAAACCTTTTGCCTGGCTCTCCACAGGATTTATATCCTTACCTTGTAGGATTTTGAGTCTCACACTCAGGTCCCTAAAAAGGGCATTATAGATATTTTGAAAAAAGGAAAGGAAGAGGAGGGAAAAAAAAAAAAAAGACAAAGAAATAAAAGAACCTAGAAAGACTCTAATTTGGGCTCACTGTGTGACTTTAAACAAGTCACTGTCCTTCTATGAGCCTCAGATTTTTTTCTTCTTAAAATACCATCACTGAGCCCCTTCCAGCTCTAAAACGCTATGATTCTATGACAGGAGGCTGGGTTGTGACAGAATCTGCAGCTGGTGCCACCAAACTGCCCAACAGCAAGATGAATACAGAATAGCAGCAGCCACAGACAGGGGAATTCAGCAAGAAGGGGAAGAAATGGCCCATGAATCTTTTACAAGCACTAGTGATACTGACATTAATAATACTTTCCACTGAGAACCACACTGGAGGGGAATGCCAAGGTTTGGGGAGGAAGCAGCCCCATTTGGGATGAGGTCTTTTATCTTTGCCTGGCCCTTGAAATAGATGAATCAGCCCTTTCTCCTCACATTGAAGAATCCACACTGTGTGTTTCCACTGTCAATTTCATTACTTTGCATCAGGCTTAATACTCATTTAAGGCTTAATGGCTGCAGAATTACACTGCATGTAAAATATTGTCTTTAACAGAATGGTTAAAGAGCTGAAGTTTTACTCTTATCCTCTATATAAAGCTTACACAACATCCAAGCCTCAAGACTAAAAACGTTCTCTTCATCCTTTGTAAACTAAATCTGTTTCTACTGATTTCCAGTGCAGAGCTGACTTTTTCAATTTTATTTTTAATTTTTTGAGAGAGAGAGAGCATAAGCTGAGGAGAGGTGAAGAAGACCAGGGGGAGAAAGAAAAGAAGGAGGGAGGGAGGGAGGGAGGGAGAGAGAGAGAGAGAGAGAGAGAATCTTAAGCAGGATACTCACTCAGTATCGAACCCCACTCAGGGCTCCATCCCATAACCCTGGGATAATGACCTGAGCTGAAATCAAGAGTTGGATGCTCAACTGACTAAGCCACCCAGGCACCCTGAGAGCTGATGTTTATTGATATTTTAAATATACACTTAGAGATTACAGTTTACTTTGCCTATCTTTTAGATATATCAGACATTAGAATCATTTTTAAATGTTAGGCTTCAGTCATTATTAAAAAAAAAAAAAAAAAAACACTGAGGGCAAAACACTTGTGATCATGAAGGGGAGGGCGGCTCTCAGAGTTACCTGTGAATGCCAAATGGTGCAAGATGCTCCGGAGTTGATCATTGGACTTCTCCGTTACACAGAGAGAGTGTTCCAGAGATAAAACACAATTAGTCCTCAACTGTTTTCATTTGAGCCAGTACTTGTTAAACTCATTTTCCAAAATCTCTGAGAAGAGATTTTCCTAATCTCTTCTCAGATCTGCTAGCAAATAGAGGAATATACTCGTTTGGGAATCTTCCCTCTTAATTCTACATTTTTAATAAGGAATATTTAAAATTTCACTGTAAAATTGCCTTCTGTAAATATTATTTCAAAGATCACAGGGAAAGTGAGATTGGGAGAATAGTAGCCAATTTGGTACTAATCACTGTGAAGATTCTGTGTTCCTGATTAAACATGAGTTTAGTTCCTTAACACATACCTGTTAGTTACTGCTATATCTCTAATGCCAACCACAGTGCCTCCTACAAGGTAGGCGTTCAATAAATTCCTGATACATGATTAAATGGTGCATTCTAGAAATAATCTTTGTATGAACGATACTCCTATATAGTCCCTTTCATTTATCTTCCAGGTGAGAATTATAGGTGGGAGGCAGTCTAACAAGAATAGTTGTACATTGTGCAGTATACTTTGTATTTATATAATACTTTGTAACAAAATGCATTCTTGGAAAGTTAATAGATATTATTCAATAAAAAGCTTCTTTGTCAAAGTTTGAACAGTGAAGGTTAAACCTCAGGACTTAACAGAACCTTTGATACCTTGAATGGGTGTTGGGACTCACCAAGAGAGTTGTAAAGCATCAGTCTTCCAAATCCTTTTTTTCTTCTTTCTTTCATGTAGTGACCAAGTGAATAGTTTGAGAAACATGAATAGGATACACAGCATTTTATTTGCATATATCATTCTAGAACATTTCTTTTCTCCTCTTTTTGACTTTGGACTAGTTATTCATATGTGAATCAATTGCATAACATGAAAATTGCCCTCAGCACTCCACTTGTTCACTGAATGAATGAGTGAATTAGTGGTTATATCAGAATAATATTGCTAGATAAATCATTATCCATATTTAAGAGAGTTGTTGAGATTTCAAAAAACCATAGACATTCTCACATGTAACTCTTTCTTGCCATCCCCATTGCTCTACCCTCCACTCCCTTACCCCCAGCATAAAGCTACTCATTAACTTGCTAATTGCAGTAGCTTTTTAACTAGTGTTTCCACATCTGGTCTTGCTGTCCTGCACTCATGCCCAAGCCCTGGCATATCTATGTCAGGCAGGCAGGCACATGACCATCCTCAACTTGGTGCCCAGTGCCTCCTACCAAATGTCCCCAATTCACCCACCAGTGTAATCACCTGTTACCCCCTTATGTATGGGTCACATTCCATCCAAACTAGCTTTTCCCCCTGAGTATGCTCAGAACTTTGTCACTCCTATGCTGTCATTTGTGTTGTTCCTTTTGTCTGGAATGCCTGGGGAATCCCTCATCATTTGTAAAATATTGCCTATTTTTTTTTTTTGTTTTTATTTCAGACTACCTCCATCATTAGAATATTTCAAGTCCTACTATTTTCTGAATCTCCATGGCATTCTCTTATACCACCATAAGTACCTAGTATTCAGTTCTGTTTGCCTCTTTTCTATCCCACCACAGTTCTACCACACACACACTGAATTGTGAGCTCCTACTAGGCAGGATTTTACTCTTTCGTTTTGTTTTGTTTTGTTTTCATTACCTAACATAGCTCCTTACATACAATGAGACCTCAGCTAATTTATGAGTTGAGCATTCCTCTTAATTAAGTTCCATATGTGTATCGATATTACTGCTTTTCAGTAGAGCAGCACAGAGACACGGGTCTTGCCTTAAGGAAGCTTAAGTTCCAAATGGGAAGCCCAATTATCTTCTAGAACTTAGAAACATCAAATTTACTAATGGGCTACATTGCAGAAATTTATTTGTAAGTCTCTCGTTCAGAATCTGGGTTAAATTTTCCCTTAGAAACAGTATTATGCACAGTGGTTATGTCTCCCAGCCAGCCCACAAAAGCCTATTTAACTTGTAATATCTCTAAAGTCCAGTACTAATAGTAGCCCCAGGGATTCACCAGCCTCTTCTCTCAGGCCATCGCCAGTCTTAACACTACAGACCTTGCCCTGAGGCTAAGTATGAGGCAGAGATGGGATAAGGGGCACAGACTCTAACAGCTGTGATGATGGAGGAGAAGGAGGGAAGACGGGAGGTGAGGTCTACTGTGAGCAGGAAGGAGGAAAGCAGAAGGAAAGTGGCCATGAGAAACTGAGCTAGGGCTTCCAGTCTGTGATAGCCCTTCTTGTGCAATGGGTACAATGTGAGCAAAGTGCATGGGACTTTAGGGGATAAATATATTCTCTGACACTTTTATTGGAAGATCATTGGAAGGCTGCCTACCTATGCCTGTCTTGGAGACTTTGAGGATTCTTCCTCAAATTTCAGGAGAAACTAAGTACATCAACCGAGAAACCAAGGAAAGGCTTATTTCAGCATGGGGAGGTTCCTACTGTGGTATAGACTGGAATCCACAAACTTCAGTGCGTAAGGGGCCAGGCAGGACATGGAAATGCATGATGCAGGGTACGGGCAAGGATGCCGGGCACTCTGGCGGTTCGCAGAGCCCGTGCTCCATCTAAAGGAGGCAGGTTCTGTTTCACTTGCAGCCAGGTGTTCACCCAGTGTTCAAAATATTCAACTTTTTCAAAAGAGGCCATCGATCTGACTTTTTATGTCCTATCCCCTGGATTTTATACATTGATAGTTAACCATTATGTAAAGCAAACATACATACAAACATACACACAGTTTTTTGGGCCCCAACCATGATATCTTTGCTGTCCAGGGTCATATTTCACTTAATGTGCTCCTGGGGTGGGGGTAAGGGGCTGGGGGGGGGGGCGAATTACAAATGGAATTATGTACATAGAATCATATTCCCATTTGCTGGACATGAACATTTCAGAGACATTTTTCATCAGAAAAAGATTTCTGTTCAACAACACACTTCAAAATCATACTTCAGGGAATTGTTTCTGTACATATTTCAAGGGGCAATTGTCCATTTCTGATAAAATTTTAACAATAATGCACCTATTTCTATTACATTTAATTGCTAATACCTCCAAAACTCAGGGTAAAATAACTTGAAAAACTGAAAGAGTGGGATACTTTTGAACAGAGACTCATGTCATTGCTTCAGAAGTCACCCCAGCACATGGCCATTCCCGTTCTCTCTAGGGTCTAGATCACAAGACCATGTCTTTAAAACTCAGGATTTTTACGGTAGCGACTCTTACTCACCCAGCATCCAGGGGCCTTCCACCCTTTGAGAGCATCCCCCAAGCATGACTCTTGTTGTGTGGATGGTCATCAAAGATATATTTTGAATACACAATCAAAGAGAATGGCCATATCGATCTCACATGGCAGAGTTCTATGTTCTGTGTGGTGGGCACCTGCAGGTCAAAAGCATGGCATCTTTCCAAAATTCAGATGCTAGATTCTGGTTCTAGAGCTTGCCACTGTGCACATGGGCAGGTCACTTACACTCTCTTTGCTTTAACATCCACATCACCAAAATGGACCTATCCCATGGTTTGTTGTGGGAGTAAGATGAGATCATGCTCATGCACAGCACATAATTTTGTCCTCGGTGGATGGTAACCATTGTGATCATTCATTCTTAGTACTATCGTTAGCATCATCAGACATTGGCAGTCTCTCCTTTTTGGCTCTTCCCCCATTTGCCAGTGCTTGTTCCTTAAAATCACACTGGTTGAGGAGCAGGAGATAGATCAGCACCTCAGCTGTGCTTTGGGTACAAACCAGAGACATTTGTCCTTTAAATGAGAAATATTCCATGAGTCAAGATTTCTCACCACTTTATCCAGGGCATAGTTGTCTCCAGACCAAATGTAACTATTTTTTCTTGTCTCTGAGCTATTCAGGGTTGATGATTCAGCCACAGTGTGTCTTCTTTATGCTCAGATACATCATCGGGCTCTCCAGGGAATAAGAACCTTTTAAAGGACAGAGCATGTTCTTCTGTTTTGCTGTCTGCAATGCCTATCTTGACACTATAAACAGAAAGGTACTAATAAGTTGCTTTCTTAGCAAGAAAACTATTCATTTTGAGTGAAACATTCATCTGGGAGATGGATGAATTAATATTTTCATTTCACTAAAGCTGGCTTTGACCAAATGAATGAATCCTTGTACTGAATGCAGGGGAAAAACTGTTTAAATGAACAGCAGGAATCCCTTGCACAAAGCCATGTTGAAATGAATGGGGAGAGAGCCAGCCTTCTTTGGGAATCCCTAGAGCTCATGTCCGTAAAGTTTGATCCTGTCTGGCAGATGAGGATAGCTCTGGTTGTCTTGGCTGGAATTTGATGCAACTTGTTCATCCTCTCCCAAGGGGCAGTTAGGAGAGCACATGGGCCTCACATAAGGCCATACCTGTTTCCCTTCTGAGCAAAGGCTGATCTGTTTCTTCAGACACTGACATATGGCAACATCTTGGCTGAAGGCCTGACCTTCTGGTCTACCCAATGGGACTGTCAAGACTACTGCTGTCCTGACTTCAAGCATAAAGGGCCCCAAGGTCAGTTGGAAACCAGATTTCCAAAGCTCTGCTCTGCTTGTGCTCCTTCATTCCCAAAGGAGAGAGTATTCCCAGCCCAGAGCCTCCCAGACACCACACATTGAACCGCAGCCCTTCCAGCTGTTAGAATTCTGAATTGCCTTTATTTCTTGGCCAGACTGTGCTGAGGAAGAAAAGGAAGGGCAGATGTGTCAATGAGGAACCAGTAGCAGCTGCATCTGCTGTTGGTTAGAGTTACTGGCATCCAAATCCCTTTTTCTGTCACCCCATTGGCTTTAGCCCTCCAGACCCTGTCAGGGACTCAGGCTTGTCCTGTTCTTCCCCCTGAGTTCTCCCTCTCTTGTCAGTTCTGTTGCAATATCATTGTCTCCACACATGTGTTTTGATGGTGGATAACAACCATCTTTCCTCTGTATCTGTTCTGATATTACTTAATGCAGAAATGCCTCCAGGGGCCTTGGAATGAACAACCATCCTTTTAGGTCCCATGCCAAACCCCTCCACCCAAGCGGGTAAAGCAATTCCACAGGCTTCTGCAACCAGAGCTTCTTCCTCCACACCACCCCCACCCTCACCACCCCCCACAGCCTTCTCACCCCCCTCCTTGGCTGCCTCCCCAGGTGGCCCGAGTCTCCTGTTTCCATCAGAGGAAAGAGTAGGTGCACTTCCCTCAACTACTGTTTGCTTTCCCCCCCCGCCTGTGGGAATCAGAGGTTGGGGTAGGAATTGATAAAAGCGAGCATTTTGCCATAAAAAGAATCTAAGAGGGCAATGGAAGACCATCCGTACGATTCCCCAGGCTGTCTGTCTTTGAAAAGGAAGATCTGGCCAAACCTACAGAACTTGCTGCCTCTGGAGTTTACTCTTTATTTCACTCTGTGCAGCACGTCCTTGTGTATGAATTAAAGATTAAAGGCAACTTAACCTGCATTTTGCTATATCTCTATATACAGGAGAGGAAAGGAGGGAGGGAATGTGTGTGTTCGGCAGGATCTCCTGGTTCTAAAACCAGACTAGGAGATAGGAGACTAAAGGTGGTCTCTTTATGACCTTCCACTCCTTCATGCAGTGACCTCTGGCAAGCCCTTAAACTGGGCTGTGCCTCCATTTCACCAACCATGGAATGAGTATTGTGATGCCTCTTTGCACTACTGACATGTCCTCCTCCCTAGTCTTTGGGTCTCAGAGTGTTGATGACATCATTATAGCACTGGCCATTGGACACAGGCCACAAGGCATGAATTACCTCTTCATAGAAAGATTGGCATTTAAACCCACCCTCATTTTGAAATTAAATCAATTTTGGGGTGGTCCTAAACTATAATCCCAGATGCTTCTGGTCACCATGCATAGTGACCACTTTTTGTCATCCCTTAGAACAGGATTTCTAACCTCAGCCCAACTGACGTTTGGGGCTAGAACATTTTTAGGGCAGAGGGACAGCATTGTTGTGCATTGTTGGATGTTTCACAGCATCTCTGGCCCTGTAACCACTAGATACCCATAACACCCCCCAAATTGTGACAACCAAAAATGCCTCAAATTTTGCTAGATATCTCCTGCAGGACAAAGTCTCCCTCAATTGAGGACCACTGCCTTAGAATCAGACCCTCTTGGAGGACACATCACCAAAAACCCAATTCTGGGCTGATGGAGTGCCTTATTCAGGAACTGACATGTCACCAGACAACATAAACCAATTTCATCAGCATTTCAAGAAGCTAGGGCTGCAAAAAGTGCATTCACAAGTCATTCTCATTATTTTGCAGATCTTCTTTATGTGTCTACTGTTTTGTTTATTCAAATTATGGATCATTGACCCAAGGAAGAGAGCATTCCCACAGCCCTTGTGGGCACTCAGTTTTTCAGGCACAGGTGGGATGTAAAGAGCAAAGTATTTTACAGATGCTTATGGTCTAGGCATGCCTGTTTGGCTCTGGACCCATCGTTAAGTGTCTATGTAACAAGTGCTACGCAGAATTTATTGCCTTCTGTATGAGCATATGAGCTTGAAGCAGCTACATTAGCTGTTGGTATCTGCCAAAATTGATATATCTTAAGGATGAGACTTCTTAAATATCAAATAGTATAAAGACAGGAACAGGCCCTAACAGTAGACACTATCATCTGTGGTCATCTGAAATTGTCTTAAGGTCTAGCAAGGTCCCAACTGGTCCTGCCTTAATGATAATTCTGTGTTAGCTGCTCTGGTTGCAGAGACCCCCCCAAGGCAGAGTTTTATATATGGATACAGTGATGCTTCCAACATTTACCTAAAATCAGAGAACCCACATAGTCCATAAGTTTTGGATCCCCAACTAGAATCACTAGCAGTTGTTGAAACAGAAAGGAACGGCTCTTGGTGCCCAAATGGGGCTGACTCTGAGTTGGGAATTATTCAGGGCACTCTTTGCCCCCGACACTCAACAAGGCATTCGGTAGGTCATCCAGGGGCCAGTTTGCCAGTCCAGATGTTTTTACTTTGTTGCCTCCTCCTAGAGGACGTCAACTGTACGCTCCCTTCCTCCATGCCCTATGGCTTGCACCCCTGTGGGCATCTATACTGACTGCCTCTACGAAACCACATTCCTGGGAGGAATTGTTTATATGGCACTTTCCAACCTCCCCTGGAGCCAAGAAAAGATTTACATTTTGCCGTTCTTGTTCAACAGGTCCCAGTCATTTCCTCTCCTTTCAAGAAGATTCCAAATGAACATAAATCTCGCCCCAGCTCTGACAGCCTCCAGTCATCTGTTTACCAAAATAAACTTTAAGCATACATTGAAAAATAATTCCTAGTGAAATATGCATCCCCATGGCATTCAAGTCTGGTATTTAATGTCTTTTTTATGGTTAATAATGCATCAAAAGCATCCCCAGTCTGAAGCTGTCATTACATCACATACATGATGTGCAGGGCCCATTTCAATGACTAGAAAACTTGGAGTCCGTTTTTATTTTTAAAAATACTGATGTATAATTACAGTGGCCTGTTTCCTTCCATGTGTATTTCTTCTGTTATCCTTCCATGTGTATTTCTTTTTAATAAATCTGCTGCTTGACGAGATCAATCTGCTGAAAATACCTGGAGAGGTTCTCTGCGTTATACAGATAAAGAGACATGCTATATAAGCAACTCCAAAATCCCCTCATTAAAACTGGGTTCTCTTTGAAGAGCACCCTCATCTTTTTTTTTTTCTTATGTTGTTTTATTAAAAAAAAAAAAAAAAGTCACCCAGCAGTGTACAAAGGAATACAGCTAAGCCTTGTCCTTCTTGGTAGACATAGAAAAAAATAGAATATTTGAATGAAAATACCACCATTTGTTTTAATTCCAGCCCCCTAACATTAAAAAGCATCAGGAGAGCCCCATTTGCCTTCTGTTAATGCAAAATGAACATTACTCTGGAAGCCTTTCCTTATTTCCTCTCTGTGGTCACTGGTGCTGAGAACAGCATGGATGGGAGGGCTGACGAGTCAGAAGTTTCCTTCCTGCATTATCTGGAGCCTCCTGTCACCCCTCACATGTACGAGCCCCAGATCCCCTCACGGCCACCTGTAATGACTGCATTTATGACTAGAAGTGATTTCTTTGCCACCGTGGACCATTTCCAATGGGCTGAGGATGATGTGACTCTGTGGGAGCAGCCAGCTTATAAGTGTTTCGAGGTTGGGCAGTGTCTGCTTACCTTGATTTGTGGCTCTGAGGACCAAGTGAGATAATTAGATAATGTATGTAATGTGCTTAGGATGGCCATGCACCTGGGAGACACTCAGGAAATGGCAACTGTTAGGATTTGGAGGGGCAGTAAAGCCAAGCAGCCAGGAGCATGGCTGTGAG
Source organism: Proteles cristata cristata (assembly GCA_017311185.1). Lineage (NCBI taxonomy): Eukaryota > Metazoa > Chordata > Mammalia > Carnivora > Hyaenidae > Proteles > Proteles cristata. Next base: position 273,309 of record JAESUZ010000164.1, on the reverse strand, counting down.
CTCAAATGCTCTGGGGCCAGGTGGGACATTTCTAGACTCAGAAGCCTAGTTTCCTTTTGTGCAAAATGAGGGTCACAGTTGCTGAGGGAGGAGATCTTAAATATTTTCACCACAAAAAAAAAAAGAAAAAGAAAAAAAAGAAATTGTAATTATGCGACATGATGGAGTTGTTAGCCAAAGTGATGGTGGCAATCATTTTGCAACATATAAATGCACCAAATCAACACATCATATACCTTAAACTTATATAACTTTCTATGTCAATTGAATCTGGATAAAGCTGGGGAAAAAATGGTAATAATAATACTTCCTTTATCTTTTACATAGTTATTATAATGTTGACAATGAGCTAATGTCTATTAAGTGTAAAGTACTTAACAACAACAGCAATACTTGAAATCAGCCCTGTAGTTTGCAAACACTTAGGTTATGGGGTTTAATAGTCCTGATGTGGTCCCTTGGACTTAACAATTAGCTAATGATGGACCATTCAGACCTGCAGCAGTAAGTATGAGCCAGGATTCATCCTAGGAGATTCTAAGGTCCTAAGATTCTCCCACGCAGATGTAGTGAACATCTACACTACATAGTTTAAGAAGTAGGGAAAGGGGTATAGGACAGTTACTTTTGTGACTTGCAGTCCTAAATTTTGATGGTTAGTTCCACACAACCATTACAAATCACAGGATATAGGTTGAATTCAAGCATTCTTTTGTGCCTGGTAGAGGCCCCTCTATCTAGAGACTGAAGGCTGGCTTGGGCCAAGGCAAGCTGAGAGGGAGTTGGGGTGTGGAGGTAGGAGGGATGGGGATTTTCCTCACATGGGTTACCTTTTCCCCAGCCCTTGACACCACTGGCACTGGGTTCCTGGCTGCTCCCTACATGGGTAGAGAGCTTCTAAGACTGGATCCTGAAAGTTCCCCTGCTGCAGGGAGCGTTTTTAGTTTTTGCTTCTTCTTCTTTTTTTTTTTTTTTTTTTCCTTAGTGCTAAGATCTCCATTGTGGGGTTAAAACTCCTTACTGGAGGTTTTCTTCCACCTTTGCCTGGAGAGTAACACACCGATATCCAAGGCCAAAGCAGCAGTGACTTGCGGTGCGACCCGTACCAGGACGTTTTGGGCATTCTGTTCATCTGGCTTATTCACCCTTCATGTCTTCCTCGCCCTCCCCTGCAACTGTGGTTTCTGGGCCCCGCTTCCCAGGGGCTGACAGGCCTCACAATCTGGAGATAAATGCTGCAGGCTCTTCTTTTCACAGGCGGTTTAAGAAGTTACCATTTGGATGAGTTCACCACTGGCTTCCTTTCAGCTCCCCAGCACCCCGCCCACCCAGTTCAGATCCTTTCTTGGTTTCCCTATTGTTCGACTCAACGGTACTTTTTAAAGTGTCAAAGCAAATTTGTGTTTCCAGCAAGAAAGCACCTTTTGCTTTTTGCTTTTTTTTAATTGCATGTGACCCTTGTGATTCTAATTCCCACGGAAAACTTAAGTGTATCCCTAAGAAAAGGCACACACACACACACACACACACACACAAATGCAGCCAGGAGACACTCCTGCGTCTTCGCACATCCTCGCAGACACACAACTGCACACCGCAAAGCTGGCTAATGTTGATGCATCCAGGTTGGAAATGACAGGATATTGTGGAGGGCCAGTCACTTAATGAACCCCTGCGGGACCAGCCTTGGTTACTAACAATTTCTCTCCAATTCATCAGGCAGGGGAATCACAGCCCTCAGTGTTTCACTCCATCACGTCCCCCACTGCCCCCTTCTCTTTGCTCTACACAAACAAACCAATTACAGCAACGGATACAAATTGGACCCCTTTTCTGAAAATGCTCCCTCAACCTTTTTTCTGCCCTTCCTTACTCAGCTCCAATCAACCTGCCCACCAAGTGGACTATATATACACACATGCACACTCATGCACACACACATGCACATCCTTGTGCATGTATAGACGTACTCAGGTATACTCTCTGTCTCACATCCTTTACACACCTCCTGCTCTTTGATCCAGCATTGGTTTAGGCATCTTTCTAGTCCCTTAATCTACCGTCACATGGAATACAAATGAAGAATCACTTTCCTTTAATTTTTTCTTTTTTTTTTTTTTATATAGTGGTCAGTCCCATATAAAACCTTCCCCTCCCTCCATCGTACCTTAGGGTAACTTTCTGATTTATTTTTGGACAGTGCCTCATGTAGCTCATATTGGTATTAAATCCACCTTAGTTATCGATTGATTACTTAGCTTAGAGGCATTGTATAAAAGCCTATTCCTGTTCAAATACAACTATAAATAAAACATTGAAATTACAAATGCTTATAAGGAGTGCAAAGTTGCATAGTTGGGATTTCAGCCATTGGAAGTCAGATGGCAAGACAGGTCATTGCCTCTACACCAGTGCCACTAAAATATAGTCCATAGGCCACCCCTAGTTTGTGAACCATTTGTTAGAGGTCCTCAACTAGTTGAGCACAGAAATTCAGAGAAGAATTTAGAAACTTTTGTAGTAATCTGTCTTTGCTGCGACAGTCAAGCCTCATTTTATGTTCCTAGTAATTCATTTTATATGTATTTTACAAACTGTTGTCCAGGGGAGACTGGATGTTAACAATAACAGTGATAGAAAGGTGTTCTTCACCACAAATAATTTGAAAACCAGCTTCTTGATCATCGTAAAGATGTCCAGGTTTACCTAAACTAACAAGGGGTCCCTTTGAATGATTAGATTATTTTGATGCAATTCAATGTTTGCTTACAGACCTTTAACTGTTTGAGTGGAGGGTGTGATCAAGAAAGGCAGAACAAGTTAAAGCTCAGGTATTTCTAAATAGATATTGCAAAGAAATGAAGATACACTCAGTTTGGGGTTAATGTACATATGTAGGAAATGATCATATTTTACAACACTTCTGTTTTGACATACCCTTTGGGAAATAAATCTATGCTGTAATGCTACCTTGGATCCTAGAACGGTGACACCATATCCATATTCTAGAAGAGATCTCTTTTATAATGCTAGAATCAGGTTATCTTAACTAATTTGTTTATTACCAGCTTGAGGCTTTTGGTTTTCAGAGGAGGCTATTGTTAGTCCTTTGGTATCTACAAATCTCCATGGAGTCAAAACCTTGTTATCACAGGGTTCTATATGACTCAGCCTCCACAGAGATGTACAAGCATTTCAAAGCAAGACTTGTTCCCTCTGGCATGAGGAACAATTACCCAATTACCTAAGTAGAATGATAGGTGCCTATGACAGATTGTAGACTGGAGACATTTTAGAAATAATAATAACTTTCATGTTTAGTATACCTTACCATTTACAAAGCAAGTCCACCTTTGTTAATTCCCTTGATGCTCAAGGCTGGCCAGTAAGGGAAATCAGGAAGAGTTTAGTGCCTCCATGTTAAGGCAGGCATCTGTTACCTAGAGCTCATCCACTCCACTGTCTGTATATATCTATCCAAATACTGCCCACGGCCCACAGAGATTCCATGGTATGGAAGGAACCTCTCCTTTTTGTCATTTGTACATTGTATAATTGAGGAGAGTCTGCAAGGAAGACACTGGTAGATTCCAACCATCCTCTAGGTTTTGGGGTTTTCTTTTTTAAACCAAATACCTGTGGGTGTTATTGGCTGGATTGTGACTAGAGGCAGTAGGGAAAAGGGAACACGAGGCATTAAAAATGACAAAGCACTTTCATTTGTGAGAGCCATCCAAGGAAGGTAGAAATGAACATATTTTTCTGAAGGAAAGCAATTTCACAAGCCCTGCCTGTGTACAGATGAGCAGGACAGTGAAGAGGCACAGGATGGCCTCCAACATTCCTGGGGAAATGTGCAAGATTGATGTTTTCTCATTATATGGGCTGGGCAGGAGTTTTATGCAAAATTCAAAGGAGAGAAACCCCAGCTCCTGCCTTCCTTTCATAGGGTCCTTCCTTGAACTGTAGATGGACAGATGTGACACTAGAGCAGCTGCAGAATTACACAAAGGTGATGGGATAATTTCTGAGGAAGTTAGATGAGCCAGACATAACCAGGCCTAGCTGCTATAGAGGGTAATGTTTCCTCTGGGGAAGAACACAAGGTAATAAATGGCTTTTGCAGCAATTAAACACAAGAGCAAAAGGTGAGCCTCTAACTCCATGGTGCCATCTCTTTTTTAAGAGCAACAACAAAAACGACGATGAGCCATGGATTTGGAAGAACCATTCCCCTAACCTGGACACAGGCAGCTGTCTGATTTTTCTCTTAGTGAACTGTTCATGGCAGCTCCTTATGGGTTTCACAGATTCGACACTCAGTAGGAGCTGAGAGAGTCCCATTCTGTCTTGCATTTGCTAAAATGCATTCAGAATCACATTATTATAGATTATGCAAGATTGGAACATGGTTGAGATGAAAAAGTAGCCATTGATGCTTCTGAGAGAAGGAAGTCAGACTGACCCCTTGGAGACCAAGCTACTGACTCTTTGTTTTTCCACAGATCTACTTGCCTGAGGGAACAGTTCAGCTATTCCTTCCTTTTAATTCCTGTCTTGTGGGAGATGTGAAAACAAGAAGCAAGGAGAGAATATCCCTGCAAACCCCCATCACATGCCAACAGCTCTACATATAAGCAAGGGTATATGCTCACAAATATATGTGCACGCATGCACATACACACACACAGAGTGGAGTCAAGGGTTTAGAACTTTATGTAGACTGAGAAAAGGGGCTTAAGAACTGGAGTCCTGGAAGACAGGGACTCACTTTTACTTGGAATAACTCTGTGGCCTCACAGAAATCGTTTAACTTCTCTGGGCCTTAGTTTCCTCATTTGAGAAAAAAATGAAGCTTTGGTTTTGATGACTTTTGTGATTCCTTATAGATTCCACACTGTCTGTTTAGAGAATTCATTTCTAAATGAAAGCCTCATTCAGGAAGGCTCATGGGTTGTGTGTGTGTGTGTGTGTGTGTGTGTGTGTGTGTGTGTCTGTCCACGCGCACATATCCGAGCTGAGGGCAGCAAATAATGCAAGGTTTCCATTTTGTTCTCTCCCAAGCTCAACCTCCATAGATGTGCTCTCTCATTCCACCCCTCCCCCTGCCTTCTGTGCGCTTTTGATGGCCCCGTTATATCCAGACAGCTACATCTTCTGAAAATCATAATTAGAGAAAGGCTGGAATGACACATCTCTCAAGCCCAGAACGCGAGTGCAAACCGCACTCGATTCATGTTGGAAGCAGTTGAGGTAACCACGGCCCACTCGAGCGTGCAGAGAGATTGGCTGTATGCTCCAGCGCACCGTAGCATGTCAATACTCCTGAATAAACTAATCAACCCATTTGCACCTTCAAGAAAACGCATCTTGGAGTCAATGAAATAGGTGTGGTAGTGACAATACCAATGAGGAAAAAGAAGGGAATGGGTTACAAAGAAAAAAAGATTCTGGTTTTCCAAAAGCAAGAGAGGTGTTGTGTGTCTAGCAGCTTAGGGTGAGGTTGGAGAGATGCCCCAGGCATCCAGGAGACTGGAGTTCCCTCTGCCTCCTTGCTCTATGACATGAGTCTCCATTGATGCTTCCACCAGTGCCCCAGAGGGAAGAAATTTCCCAAGCCCCCTGTTCTTCTGCAGCTACTGTTTAGTAGAAATAACACTCTCTTCGCTTTTTAAGGATGTATTCTACACAAAGCTGATTACTTGGATTCCATGGCTTCCTTTGACTTTTTCCCCAGGGCTGCTCCAGACCCACTTCTGGTTATATGTGTCTTGGAATGTTGCAGGAGTTCCTGGTTGATGGGACTGTGCCACTGTGTGCTGTAAATTATGTGCCATATGGGTCAGCTCATGTACAAATGAGATCCTATAAGTGTCCACAGATGGCATCTGGAGATCCCACCCCACTCCTCTGATAAGGCTGAGCCCTATGTCTCCCTAAAGTGGGAAGTGGTCAGTGCTGTTCTGATAAGCTGTCTCTCAAATTCTACAAAAAGCCTCAGTTTAGAACATTTGCTGATTTCTGCAGCATAAATGCTCCTACTGTGATTCCCACAATAATGGCTACAGTTCACTCCGGGCCCCCACTACTCCTGAAAATGTGACCAGTGGGTCTCATGAGCCACGGGCCAGCTCCAACATCCTACTGAAAGGGATTTTGATGATGCTAATTAGGATTACCAGCAGTGGCATGGTCTTCTTCCTTCCCCTTGAAGTGCTCAATGGTCTACTTAGTCAATTCTCCCTTTTCTTAGACTCCTCCTCTCTCCATTTCTTTTCCCTAAAAGGACATATATAGGCCCATGACTTTAAATTCCATTTATTTGCTGAAGACTCCCTCATTTATCTCTCCTAAACCCCAGACTTTTCAATTCACCCTCTAAATGATATCTCAAAGTTAGTACTTTTACAACAGGACTCTCGATGTCCCCTCCCCCCCCCAAAATTTTCTCTACCAATCTTGCCTGGCTCAGTAAATGGCACCACTGCCTACTTGCCCAAGATAAGAGCTCTCCTTCACTCTCCACATCCAATCTGTCAGCCAGACCTGTTGACTTTATCTCCAAAACACATCCTGAGTCCAGCCCTTTCTCCCATCCCCACTACTAACATCCTGGCCCAAGTGACCGCCATTGATCACTGAACCACTGCAATTATATCTTCACTGTTCTTCATTCATTCTTGACCCCTACAATCTGATCATAGCCAAAGTTATCATCAATCTTCAGTCAAATCTTATCTTTTTCTCTCTCTTTCCCCTTATCTACCCATACTCACCACCTATACCCAGTTCAAGATTCCATTTCGAATTGCCTCCAGACTCCTTATTCTTACTCTCTATCCTCACCCAGTATTGTTACCCTAATCACTATACTCCAGCCAGGTTACTCTCCCCTTCTATTCCTTATACACAAGTTATTTTCTGCCTTTGCATTCAGTTTTCCATCTTCCTGAGTCCCCAGGTCTTTGCATGGCTGACTATCCTTACCATTCAGGCCTCATTGTAAACATCATTTCCTCAGAGACACCTTCCCTGATCACCTTCAGTGTGTAGTTTATCTGTTTAGAATGTAAGTTCCATGAGGCCAAACGACCAATATCTAACATAGATAACAAAGCCTGGATGGCAAAGTAGTCTCATGAGAGAGCAGCTGAAGGGCAACAAAGTTAATTTCTTGCTCACAAGAGAGCTATTCAGGTTCCTCCCTTCATGACACTCTGCTGTCTGCAATCAAAGCTGGATCCCTACAGATGCCACACAGTGGAAAAGGGATCAAATAGGAGGCAGCATACCCTGTGTCTTAAGGTCTAGGCACAGACATGGCTTACATCTTTTCCACCCTCCTGCTACTGGTAAGACTTCTTGACATGGCCACTCCCAAGTATGTACGAGGCTGGGAAACAGCCTATCCATGGCCTGGAAGGATACTTAAAATGCGTTGATTGAATGAATGGACAGCAACAAAGAATTTTCTGGTTTACTAGGTAAACATTTCAGTTCCCTCTGGTTTGAAACTATCAATGCTGTGAAGAGAGGTTAGGAAGGTAAACTACAGCTCTCTCCAGTTTTATCGCATGTGGCATACTTGCACCATGGAAGGTATTCATAAGTAAACCCAAGTTTCACTTATCACAGGATGGACACATTTTCCATCCTCTCCTCCCCTTAAGCCTATGCTCATCTTAGAAACTAGAAAGGAACAGAGAAAGATGCCTGTTGGGAGGCTAATAGAAAATACTGGGTCTTTCCCACTTTCAAACTCCCTACCTTCTTCTGAAACCCCTCAGCCACTTTTCCCCAACTTCAGCAGAATACTGCATTCCTTTGGGGCCCTCTCCTATTTTTTTCAGGTAGGGTGGTGATCATGAAAGAACAGGAAAGAAAGATGAAAAACAGGAATCTAATGGTAAGCTGCTGTTTTCCTCCAAACTTTGTCAAAAGTGTAATTCTACCTAAGACACTCATGTGAACACATTTAACAGAGTCCTGTGGGGCAGCTGGTATGTATAGGAACAAATAGGTAGATGTCTTATAGCTCTGCGCTTAAGGTCTGCACTTAATAAACTTGGTTTATTAGTGGGATGTTTGTACTCTCCCATAGTGACTTTTGTATGTCAGGGACCCTATTCTGCAGTGAAGTCTAGTCTGTGGGCCTATTTAAAGTATTAATCACATAATCACTTGAGAAAGAAAAAAAACAATGATGTTCTTTATATAGTGGTGTGTGTGTGTATATATATATATATATATATATATATGTATGTATGTATATATATATATGAAGTTTAATAACTTCAGAAAAATAATCCATTTGGTAATAGTTATAAGACCATTAACAGTGACTATGTACTAGATACTGGGAATAATGCAGTGTGCCATTAATTAAGAATTCATAAAGAAAAACTCATAGAGTACAGTGCAGGATTTCTCAGCCTTGATCCACTTTGCATTTGGGGCCATACGGTTCTTTGCTGTGGGGGCTGTCCTGTGCATTGTAGGATGTTTTGCTGTCTCCTTGGCCCCTACCCACTAGATGCCCCTATCCCCTGATAGGACAAATAAAAATGTCTTCAGACATTGCCAATGTCCCCTAAGGGTAGAATCACCATTATTGAGAACCAGTGCTGTAGTGAGGAAGTGCATGGTCTTTGGGGTCAGATCTGAGTTCACGTCCTGGCTCCACCAACTGTTAGCTTCAAAACCCAAGGGAAATTTCTCTACCTTTCTGGGCCTCAGTTTCCTGATCTGTCTAATGGTTTTATAAGAGGATAGCCTGAGGTAATGAATATAAGATACTGAGGTCAGTATTTGGCACAACAAAATAGGCTCTGGAAATGTTATCTAAAGGGTATGAAATTTCATTTGTTCTGGAACCATGTAAAAGATTCAGTTAGTATAAAATGCAGACAGTCATTTATCATTGCCAGTTTTGAGGATTTCAACAGATTTTGTGCACCCTTGTACGTAGATCTGTTTGTGTCTCCGTTTGTGCAGAATTCTCTGAAATATTAAATAGGACATTAGTAGAGTCGATGACATGGAGATGCAAACAGCTAACAAGTTCTTGTTCTTAATTAATAATTCAGCATTTTCTAGCACTTTCCTTTGGCACAGCTGTTTGGCCCACTGGATATTGTGGTGGATTGCAAGAGAATATATTTTCCTGCAGATATCACTGTCCTTTTCCCAGAAATTAGGTCCCAACTTTTGTTAGTTTATTCATTGTGATTGGAGCTGGGAAGTAGCACAGAGTGTCGGAGGGAAAATTCATGGAAGGATAAATATGTTCTTCTAGTAGGAACTGGAATTTATCTCCAATGACTTTAAATTTGTGAGCAGCTCCAGGGGCCCTGGGTGGCTCAGTTGGTTGAGCGCCCAACTTCGGCTCAGGTCATGATCTCACGGTTCATGGGTTTGAACCCCACGTCAGGCTCTGTGCTGACAACTCACTCAGAGCCTGGAGCCTGTTTCAGATTCTGTGTCTCCCCCTCTCTCTGACCCTCCCCTGCTCACACTGTCTTTCTCTCTCTCCTAAATAAAAACAAAACAAAACATTAAATTTGTGAGCAGCTCCAATTACTTTAGATATCTGTTCATCTCTCCTTCAAATTCAAGATCATTACTTTGGTAACAAAGGAATTGTGTAGCACTGAATGTAAAGTTTGTATAGAAGAAGGGAGAAGACCAAGAATTGCAGTATCAGGATGGTGAAATACTATAACAGTTGTAGGGGTGACTATTAAGGCCAATCATCTGACAAGAACATATTGACAAGTGACATGTTGATTCATCAAGGCAGTGTTAAGCTTAAATTGAGAGGATAGTAGGAAAAATATAAAGCAAAATATTTTTTTAATTATATCTGAGAGAAGGTAATGAAACGATACTAAAAGAACAATAGAAGTTTTCTGATACTTTAAATAAAAAAATACAAGAATGATAATCAGCAATAGACTTTATGCCCCAGTTTTCTGTATTCCAGCATATTTTATATAACTAAAAATCAGGGGCGTCCGGGTGGCTTAGTTGGTTAAGCATCCGACTTTCGCTCAGGTCATGATCTCGCGTTTCGTGGGTTCGAGCCCCATGTCAGGCTCTGTGCTGACTGCCAGCTCAGAGCCTGGAGCCTGTTTCAGAGTCTGTGACTCTCTCTCTCTGACCCTCCCCTGCTCACGCTGTCTCTTTCTCTCTCTCTCTCTCTCTCTCCTAGAAATAAATAAAACATTAAAAAAAATTTTTTTTAAATCAAAGCAAACTTGAAAGTTCAATGCAGGTATGAAGATGCTCTGTAAGACCTGAAAATTAAAAAGTAAGGTGTGGAATGCTTGAGCTAGTGAGTTGAAATGTGGTGGAAAATGTGTACCTATGGAAAAACAGAGAATGAAATGGAAGTGATATCCTTACAGGAAGTGATATCCTTATGGGAAAGAAATAGAAGTGATATCATTCTACTTCAGACCACCTAGTCAGATAGATCACTTGTCTCATGTTTTATTATCCATGACTATGAACTTGACATTTGCAAAATGCACCCTTCCACATCTGCTACATATCTCCTGTTAAAAATTCACGTCCCAAGACACCTAGATGACTCAGTTAGTGGAGCATGCAACTCTTTATCTTGGGGCTGTGAGTTTAAGCCCCACATTAGGTGTAGAGATCACTTAAAAATAAAATCTTTAAAAAAAAATAGACTTATGGAAACATTCTTGACCTTTCTTGTTCAATATTTCATCTGTTTGAAGGTAAAAAAGGAGTAACTGCCAATTCTGGACTTAATTCTAATAAGTCTAGAAGAACCGGTGTTAAAATCAATTGGTGGGATACATCAATATAAGTTTAAATTTTTTAACTTTAATCTTAATTTTATCAGTTATTCATGCACATAGTTTTTAGATACATACTTTCTTCAAGTCTCCCACCCAGTGCCTTCAGTCCAGAGACAAACTCTTTCAATTCTTTTAACTGATTCTTAGGGATTTATCTCCATGTTTCTAAGTAACATTTTTTAAAATTCCCATTTCCTAATTTTTATTTCTCGGCATCATCCATTGACTTCCCAACTATGGAAAATGAGACCCATATCTCTTTTTAATCCCCGTTCAAAAAACCACATAAAATTCCCATCCTCCTAGTATTGTGATATTATAATTTTTATCAGATCAATATTCAGCCTAGCTGAGCCACATAGTATACTATAATTACTCCTTTTTCTTTTCCTACCTGTCTCTGTTTTCAGTGGTTCTATTTTTTTTCTTTCCTTAGTTTTCATGTAGTAATCACAGTGATATCTATAAACTTTTCCCCATTTGTATACATCTCCTCTAAATATATTCAAATCTTGGGTATTCTGTCGATTTCATTTTTTGTTCATGTTTTGTTTGTTCATATCTGAGAGAGAGGGTACAAGTGAGGAAGGGGCAGAGAGAGAGGGGGACAATGCATCTGGAGTGGACTCTGTGCTGACAACAGAAAGCCTGGTGCAGCGTTCAGACTTACAAATCATGAGATCATGACCTGAGCCAATTGGACACTTAACCCACTGAGGACCTTATAAAGGGTCCTCCCAGAGCTTTCTGACCTGTGTGCATCAAGATTGGTGATCCATAAATCTAAAGTCCAGCTCTTACCTCAGGCTATCTCTTCCCATCATCCAGGAATTTTTTTTTCTTCTCTGTAATATATTGGAGTCTGTTTCCTGCATCCTGTGTCATTTCATCCCTATCCAATAGGAGCTACTCTTATTAGTTCTGTTTTGCAGATGAGTAAACCAAGGCTTTGAAATTTCCCAAAGGCACATGGTATGGGCACACATGGCACAGCCAGGCCTCAAATCCAGAATCCATCTGACACCAAACCTGTGCCCTCAGCTTCTCACTGAGCAGTCATAGCATGCATCTGGCAGTCATGAGGTGGCTAGCTGCTGGAAGCTGGGGGCACTCACAGGTGGCTACAGGCCTTCTGTGGACTCTGCTTCCCATGTTCAGGACATTCTATTGTAACATTACTATTTCAAAGCACTTTTACAGCCCCTGACTCACTGTCCCTAATGGCAGCTTCTTATTTCTGGGATTAGTGGGTAAAAAAATAGCTTCTGGGCATGTGACACTATTCTCAGGCCTTTAATGTCAGAAATAATGATCGTGTTAAATTGGAGCTCATTACCACAGAATGAGACCTCATTGAGCCCTCTTTTTGGGGGGTTGTTTAATGATTTTTTTTTTCCTTTCCCCCCACCCTTCAGTAGCTCTGACGGTACACCAGGGGGGATGTGGATGTTTGGAGTGGCAAATTTTTAAATAATAAAAAAAAGATCTCCTTTCATCCATGTAAGGAAAAGGGTTCATCCTCCATTGTTCTCACCAAATGCTGGCTGTTCCTTTGTTATGGTCTCAGGGAAATTTCCTGAGCCCCTTAAGCCACTAATGCCGGTTGTATCCCCAGCAGCCACAACACGTGCTTAAAGCATTATATTCAGCATAGCCTTTCCCATAATGAATCTGACAATCCCATTTTATGATTTGTTGAGTGGTTAATTCAAAATACACTGGACTGTAGAACCAGCTTTCTGGAGGCCTCTAGCACTGGCACAAAGGCATGGTATTACCATTCTCAGAGGGCAGCACATGGCCTGATTAGATCATGGTGTTACCTTGTGCCTGGGACTACAGAAAGAGGGCAACCATCTCTGTTTTCTGCCCTCTGGAAGCTCCTCTGCTGACCTATCAGAACTATACTGACAGAAGTAAAACGACTTTCTTGAGGAGAGACCCAATGTTCTCCCAGCCTTCTAAGTTTGAAAAGGACTGTGACATCCAGGAGCAGTGACAGGGGGCAGGGAGCTTACTCTACACCACACAAGGAACAATACAGGGACTGGAGCATTTACTCTGGGGAAGCAAAATGCAAAGGTAAGTCTTGTCAATTGTCTCCAAATCTTGATGTGCTATCTTATAAAGGGGATCGTCCCCCTTTCCTGACTGACCACAAAGGTCAGAATGGGAACCCATAGGTAGAAATGATAAGAAATTAGATTTTTACTCTAAATTTAAAAAGAGATTTCTTTCTTTTAATTTTTTAAATGTTTATTTCTTTTTGAAGGAGAGAAACAGAGCATGAGTACAGGAGAGAGACAGGGAGACACAGAATCTGAAGTGGGCTCCAGGCTCTGAGCTGTCAGCACAGAGCCCAACACGTTTGGGGCTCAAACTCACAAACTGTGGGATCATGACCTCAGCCAAAGTCAGACGCTTAACCAACCAAGCCACCCAGGCACCCCTTAGAAGAGCTTTCTAAGAGCTGTTGGGAAACATTACAGGCTTCCCTATGAGCAATTGTGTGTTCCCGTATATTGGAAATGTCCAGAGCAATGGCACAGCCACAGATATTCTGGAGGAGAATCACAGCTTTCAGTAGGACTAATAATCTAAAATACATCTTATAATTAGAGGGTTCAATGAGTCCAAGAAATGGAGGTTTACGAATTACTTTTAAATGGGAGACAGACCTTTTGGCAATGAAAGAGAAGAAAAAGGTTTTCCAGATATAAGGTGCTACTTTAAAGATTAGTAGTAAGCTTTTTCTTGAAGGGCCAGAGAATAAAGATTTTAGACTTTTTGGAACATATAATCTCTTTTGTGACTGTTCAACCCTGTTATTGTGCAAAAGATAGTATACAAGTAGACAACAGATAAATACATGTTTCTGAGTTCCAATAAAACTTTATTGACAAAACAAGCAAGGTGGGATTTGACCCATCACCCCTGCTTTAGAGGACACAGAGAAGCCCAAAGAATAAAAAGACTGTGTTAATGCCACCAGTGTGCTTGTGAGTATCCAATCATGTACAGTATTTACAGTACACATATGTACATATTTGTGTGGGTGAATGCATATTTGTTTAAGTGTGACTTGGGGAATAATGAGTAGAGACAGAGAGAACACACATCTGCACACAGAAAGATAAAGCCTCTAAGGTGCACTGGTCTTGGGCTGCGCAGACCAGTTCTCTGTCACAGTGATGTAAAGGTTCCAGCCCCAGGGGTACCCCAGGGGGAGTTGTACACAGTGTCTGAAATTCCTACTTCTTCACTCTCTTTGCTTTTGGCATCTGCCTTGTGAAGGGAAAGGCCCAAGTAAATGTAACTTTGTCCTGAAGGAGGGAAAACACAGTTCCCCAGATTGGCTGGTTGTCACACAGGCCTTCACACAGGGAATTCAGGCCAGATTAGTGCCTGATGCAAACAGGCACGGCAAGGAAATACTCAACTTCTGGAAGGGAGGTAGCAAAGGAGCGAAACAGAGAGACGAGGAGGAGGAGGAGGGGAGAGATTTATTTGCATTGCCTGCTTGGCAGATTTGCTTAGGGATTACCTTGCTTCTGTGCTTCCAACCCGCTGTCCATTAACTTGGGCCCGTCTTGGGGTCATTTTAAACAAAATATTTCCAAGCAGCTGGTGAGCATTTACAGAGACCTTTTTGAGCCCTTGATCTGGCATGATTAGAGTTGAAGGTGGCTAAAATACTGCAAATTCCAAGTGCCTTGTAGTCAACATACTTTCCTGGAAGGTTGTTTCTTCCAAACCACCATGCTTTGCTGTTCTCTGACCACTTCCCTTGTCAACTTCTCCTTCTTTATACATGCACCCCTTTTCTGCATCTGAACCTGGTAAACCTACTACCCAGGTCGCACCCGGGCCTCTCACCGGCCCCAGACATGCACACACGTCCCCTCAGGCTCCCCAGAAGCTTCTCCGCCGCCATTTGCTGCTGCCTCGCATTTCCACGGCGGCCATTTTGTCACATCTGACAAGAGGGAAAGCACAGCCTCCCCCGTTCCGTGTGAAGTGCACTGTGTAGCGCTGATTTTTTTTTTTTCCAATCATCTCTAAATAGAGGTTTCTCTCCCCCTCCTACCAGCTCAGCACCCGAGCGCGCAAGGAGCGTGCCCTGCATTTGAAATCTGACATCTCCCTCTCCCTCATTCACTCTGTCTTCAGCTTGGCAGAGCGCTTAAAAATTGGTATCCCTTTAACTAGGCGAGCTATTCTTCTGCTGGGAGATGACCTTTTTATACAGAAGATAGGGCTGTCATAAGTGATCTCTGATATATGGAAGTTTTCTGTGTGTTCCGCAGAGGAACGATACCGCACGGAAGAGCAGTGGGTGTTTGCAGCGTGTTTCTGTGCCATGTGTGTAAAGATGTATTATATTACTTTATACGGACCTGAATAAATTATTACCAGTTCTTGAAAATACTGCCAGCCCTCATGAGGTACATCCGTTCAATTTTTTTTTAATTAAAAAATTTTTTTTTGTCCAATTCAAAGGCTCTTGGGGGAAGTGATGGGGGGAAATCATTGAAAATAAGAAAATTGTCATTGGGTTTTGTAGAAATTAACTGTATTCAAAATTATGAAAATAATCTTTAAATAATTCTTCCCTCAGACTTGGAAAATGAAAACAATGAATGGCTTTTTATTCTCCAAAGTAATAGGTTATCCTCAAACCTTCAACATTACCCCTCTTATCAGAAGCCTAATGTCTGATTTTTCTCCCAAGCAGAATATTATTATTTTTTTTCAAAATGTTAATCTATATTACCATAGAGTTGTGGGATTCGTGACGCAAAATGAAATGTGAAATTTCCAAAGTGGGAATGATTTGCTTGCCTGGCACAAATCCACTGGGTCCACACTCTGTGTTAATGAGTCTTAACTTCAGTACCTTGTCATTTGCTCAAATAATGCTCGTATCATGGGTTATTAGTATACCAAGGACACAGGGCTCATGCAGTCTCCACTGTCAGATGAGATGGAAATACTAGGGATGTGCTGACGGCCTGCAGTTCCCTCTATTTTGTCAGTTAAGCAGGAATCCTGGGATGACTGCTCTTGGAGGGAAAGAACTGCTTCCCTTTTCCCCTGAGTTCTTTCTCCAAGCTACTGCAACGCTGTATTTTGAGGGTATTCTTACATTATGGAAGAGAGAATATTTAGAGACCTCCTGGTTGATGCCACCTTTGACCAAAGAGAAGGAACTCCTATGTGTCAGGAGGCCCATGGTTGTCCAACCCTATACCAATCCTAGGATTGTCCATCGGAAATCAGTGATGGTAATGATCTCTAAGAACTGTATTTTAAAACCTGCGTGTTACCCAATGGCCCCTCCTATCTCTGGGATCCCTCTTTTGACTTCTACTCATAGGGCCAGTGTTTTGATTCTCAAGGTCATTACCTAAGGACTGTGAAGACCTCCTGTGTCCCTTCATTTAGTAGCCATTTTCCAGACATAATCCTAGGAATAGCTCTGTTGCTGTGACTGAAGTTCCAACAAGGAGATCCTAAGGTTGGGTTGAAGAAGGAATTGTTCCCTTTAAGGAACTAAAACAATATTAATATTAAGACCGTAATATGATTTTTACTATGTAGTAATAGTTTTGCAACTAACCACTGTATGCATTATCTCATCTCATTATGATAATCCAGCAAGGTAAATATGTTAAAAATAAGGAAACTGGAGGTGCCTGGGTGGCTCAGTCAGTTGAGCATCCGACTCCAGCTCAGGTCATGATCTCACGGTTTGTGCATTTGAGTGCCACATTGGGCTCTGTGCTGACAGCTCAGAGCCTGGAGCCTACTTCACATTCTGTGTCTCCCCCTCTCTCTGCCCCTCCCCCATTCATACTCTGTTTCTCTCTGCCTCAATAATAAATAAACATAAAAAAAATTTAAATAAGGAAACTGGGATTCAGTGTATTTAAACTTACCATACTCACACACATAAGTGGTGGGCCTGGGAATGAAATTCAGATCTGATTTGAAAACTAGTATATTTGATTGCTAAACTCTTTCTAATCTGTTTACTAAGAGAGAGAGACAGAGACAGAGAGAGGGAACACACATTGGTTAATTTATGATTGAGATGATGCTATGAGAACCAGGAATAGTACTAAGGAAAACATTACCTGCTATCGTTTTTCCTGGGGTGACCTGCCCTTTGGTAGTTCTTTTCTCAGTTGACTTGAGACAAAATTCATGACTGTTTGGAACAGAATCTTTCTTATGGAAACAGAGAATGTTGTGGCATGAACCGGTTGTGGTTAGAGAGATTGGAACAGCCAGGGTCAGTAAGCAACAGCAACTTTGGTGATGGCCAGACAACAGTTCTTTTTCACATGCTCTTCTGCAAATGTACCAAAATGTGTCCAAACATACAGGAGTCTCAAGAAGTCTCCAGGAATGGCAGGAATGCACATGGAATTTGATGTTCATAGGGGAAGTTTTAGTAACTTTTCCTGTTAGGATATATTTGTTTGCAGCTGGAAGGCATAGATATCCCATCTCCAAATGGTAGAAGCAGAAGATAAATGAGCTCACATAACTGAAAAACTTAGGGTAAGGTCCGTTTGGATTGGTAGCCAGGTCAGAGGTAAAATTTGATTAGGGACTGAAATGAGGCCACCAGCTTTCTTTTCTTTTCCTGTCACTTGGAGCTGTCTGCTCCATACAGGTCCCTTTCCCTGAGGGTTTCCTCTCAGAGTCATGAAGTGGCTACAGCAGCTCTCTAAAGACCTACATTCTCTCTCTACAGATGTTCTAACTGAGGAGGAACATATTTTCCATGGAAGTCCCCACAAAAGTTCCTTGGGAACCTACTGGGTCATATAACCATCCCTCAGCCAATCATGGTGGCCCAGCAGAAATGCAGTATGCTGATTGGGTTAGGCCTGGATCAGTTGCTGTATCTCGGGTGTTTGTTCTGCCTGAACCAAATGAACTGGAATGAGAGGAAAGATATATCTCAGTATGGCTACGATCAGGAAAGGAGTAGATGGATGTCGAAGGTCAGAAGGCAAGATCTGTCTAGCTTTTTGGCTCTTCTCAAATGTATGGATGAACTGAGTAGAGCGTTCCAGCCCCTTCCCTTCCCTTGGTGAGTGCTGCTAGGCTTGTATCAAAAAGTAAAGCCAATGAAGCAAGGAAAAAGATGCCCAAGACCTTATTTGGTTGTAACTTACCCAAGTTTTGTGAAGCTGCAGGACCAAATTCATAGCTTGTACATGGTTGGTACTTGAGATTTATTCGTTCATCATACCTTTATTTTGTTTTAGCAAAGAATGTCCTAGAACTTTGCTGCTCAAAGAGCGGCTCAGACTATTTGCAACAGTGTCACCTGGAGGCTTCTTACAAAGCGAGAATCATTGGCCTCACTTCATACCTGCTAATCTAGACAGTGGTCTGGAGCAGGGATCAGCACGTTTTTCTGTAAAGGGCCAAATGCTAAATATTTCAGTTTTTCAGGCCTTATGATCTCTGTTGTAGCTATGCAAGTGTCCCTGCTGATAGAGCCCAAAAGCAGCCCGTAAAGGATATGTAAATGAATTGTCCTGGCTGTGTTCCCATAAATCTTTATTAAAAAAAACACACACACACACACACACACACACAGGCTGAAGACTGAGGACACATTTGTCCCACAGCTATAGTTTGCCAATCCCTGGCCTAGGGGATAGACATCATGGCAGAAATTAATGTCATCTAGTCTTACCTCTACTTTGCATTTTTACATATCCAGATGCATTATTAGAACATGACTCTAAAATAAGCTACTCATTAATCTGTTTATTCAGAGCATATTGAATATCCATTACTTGGGAGCCATTTCAGTAATACAAAACTGATCGCAGGGATCCGAAATTTCCCAAGTGCCTATAATGTGATAGTACTCTCCAGAAGGCACACACCCTTCTCAGTACGCAGGACTGTGTGCATGTGCACAGTTCAAGGCACTGCTGTCAAAGACCAGCAAGTTTGACAAGGGTGGCCCGTCTCCCTAGGAACCAGACCCGGGTTCATTCATGAAGAAGAGAACATCTGCAGCTTGCCCATATACAGCTGTGAGATGCAGACTTGCAGAGAGCTAACAGTGTCCAGCCCCACCCCCCAGTTCCTTCAAATCCACTTTCCTTTGCTGGCTCCACAAGGGATTGCAGACAACAGAGAGGCCCCCACAAAGATAAGCTGCACAGAGCTCTATGGCAGGCTGGAGGGTCCCTCTGTGGAGATGCTATTCTCTTCCCTTTGCAGCAAATGTCAGCTCTGCTGCCTCTCCCCAGCAGCTCACGTCTGTGTGTGTTCTTTCATTTTTCTCTAGAGATCCCTCCTGTCCAGGACGTTTTTTATTTTACATTTGAAAAAGCAGAGACTCTGCTCTGAGCCTGAGTTACCAGCTCTAGGCCCAATGCGGCTGCTGTGCCGCTTCGGATTTTCGCCTCCGGCTCCCTACACCTGGAATGGGGAGCGGGAGCCCTCCTCTGTGCTGTCACTCCAGCTGCTGGCCCAGCTGCACGGTGGGTAGAACCCACTTCCTGGCTCAGGAGAGGCAAGTTGTTACTTCACTCTGACCGCTTACCAGAAAACTCTTGGCTTCACACATGGAAAAAACGACTCAGTACCAGCAGGTTGGGTCCTCACACCTCAAGAGCAGAGAAGAAATTATTCAAGGCAGTCTTTTCCAGCCAGGGGCTACAAACACCTGCCCATCCCCTTCTGTGTTTGTCTGTATTGCCTCTTCTTTCTCAGTCTCATCCCCTTCTTCCCATACCTGGCCTCATTAGGCCAAGAATTCACTAATACCTCAAGATTGCAATGAGTCTTCTTGTTTCCCCACCCCCTCTCCATAACCAGAGCCGAGAAGGACAATCAGACTGAACCACATGGGCCAGTAAGGTAGGATTATCTCAGGACTCACCCTGGCCAGAGCAAGCTCTTGGGTTCAAATGACCAGTGACCCACATTTACTTCCATAGAAAAACTTAAAAAAGTCATACCGTATTCTTAGCTTTGTCCCCCTCCCCCCAAAGAAAGGATCAAGGAGTCAGCCCAGGCCTCTTGGCCAAGAAGCCATAGGGAGCATGGCATAGATGTTTTCATCAAAACCAGCCCATGTTTATTGAACATCTATTAAGCCCTCTCTGGGGAGTCTGCAAAAACATCTTGGCTGGCCTCTCTGGTTCTATGATTGCCCCCTACCCCTGAGAATCCATTCTCTATGCAGCAGCCTGAGTGGTCCTTTTAAAACATAAATCATTATTACTCCCCTGCTCAAAACTTCCAAAGGCTTCCAATTTTACTTAAACTAAACTCCATACCCTTTGCCCATTTTCCTATTGGGCTTTTGGTCTTTTTCTTGCTGATTAGTAAGAGCTCTTTGAAGATTAGGTACATTGGTCACCTGAGGTACAAACATTTTCCTCAAATCTATTATTTTGTCTTTAGACTTTTTATGACATCTTTTGTCATATAAAAGTTTTACATTTTTATATAGTCAAATATGTCCAACTTTTCTTTTATGGCTTCTGGTCTCTTGATTAAGATGGATGTCCTTCTTAACATGATTGTACTTCTAGTCCACCTGGATTTTTCTTCTAAGAGGTTTTTTTTTTTTTTTGTGATTTATATTTTATAGTTAAGTCTTTACTCCATTGGAATTTACTTTTGCATTTGGTCACAGATGAAGAGAACCAGAGGGAGCAGGAGGATGCTAAGATTATTTTCCTCTAGACCAGAGATTGACAAAGTATGGCCCACAGGCCAGTGCTTATGTTTATAAATAAAGTTTTATTATTATACATCCATGGTCACCCATTTTCATATTGCCTTTGCTGTTTTTACACTATAATGACAGAGCTGTGCAATTATAACAGAAACCATAACCCACATTACCTAAAATATTTACTGTCTCTTTACAGAAGAGATGGCTAGCCATTTGTGCCACTATAGTTTGTTAACTAAACCACCTCTGTCCTCTGAAATGAAATTGTCTTTTGTCATATATAAAATTCTAATGTGTCCTAGGATCTTTTTCTGGATTTTGCCATTCTGTTCCACTGATCTCTTTGTCTCCCTCTCTCTGTCTCTCTGCTAATATCACTTAGATTTGACTACTGTGACATTACATCTGGAAAGGTATATCCTTTTCTACAATTATTTCTCATGTTTTATTTTGACTGTTCATTAATTAGAATTTAAAACATTTTTATCAATTTCCAAAAAGAACTGCTGTAAGAATTCTAATTAGATCTGCGTTGAATATATATACATATATATAGCATTAAAAGTATATATACATTGCATACATATATACATACATGGAAGAATGGATGGTTTTCCTCTCAAAGAAAATACTTTTCTATCTTTTCAGTCTCATTTTGGGTTTTTAAATCAAATTTTACAGTTTTATTCATATAGATCTGTGTTAGTCAAGGTCTGGTCATAAACAGAAACCACACCAGTAATTTGAACATGGAAAATGTATATAAAGTCTCATTAACTAATGAAAAGCAATTAACTTCTGAAAGAGTTAAAAGAAGACTCTAAGGAATACAGGAATAGCAAATGCAGAAAGCAGCTATTATTTGTGAAGATGAAATAAAGAACACAAGGATGAAACAAAGAACTTGGAAGAGGGACCCCCCCACCCCCCCCACCAAACATGAGGCTAAAATTCAGACATCACTGGAGAAGCTGTAGCTGACACAGCAAAATGCAGCCTGGGTTCAAATTATTTTATATTAAATTCATCCCAATGTATTTTTTATAGTTTTTTTTTAATCTATGGTAATTTTTCCTATTCTCATTTCTAGGTACTTACTACTAGTAGTGAGTGAAGCTACTGATTTTTGTGTATTTATCTTTACTATCTCTACTAAATTGTCTCACTTATTTGACTGGGATTTTGCTGGAGTCTCTTGGGTTTTCTAGGTCTTCAAACTTATCAGCACAAAAGAGATAATTTTATCTATTTTTCTGTATATTGATACCAATGATTTCATTTTCTTGTCTCAGTGCATTTACTAGTTTATCAGATAATGTTAACTTTAGCACTTTATTCTGCTGTGTTTTTTTTTTAAGTACTTAATACCTTCTGTCCTTACTTAATGTTTTTCTCCTAGATATGTCCAAATCTGGAAGATGTGTATGAATATCACCACTTCATTTTCTTTCAATGAAAATCTTCTTGTATGTTTAATGATTTTTTTTCTTTATATATTTAGCTGTTATGTTGTATGGTGCATTCAAGTTTGCTGATATTATGTCTCCCTTGTAAACTGTGCTTTTTAATATTATACTGTCATGCTTCATTCTATTCAGTACCTTCAACCTTAAATTCCACCTTTTCTGAAATCCATATTGCTATTTTTGCTTGCTTTTTTTTTTTTTTTTTTTTTTTTGGTTTTTGTTTTTTGCCTGGAAGTTTCCACAGTAACTGTGTTTTTAGATTCCAGCACCTCTGGTTGTTGTTTCCAGTGGATGTCAGTAACCCTTGATGCTACCTGCAGTTAGAAATAAACATTGCATATACACTCTGTTCTTTCCATACCATTTCACCCCTAAAATGACAGTGAAACTAGTACACTACCAAGTAAGATAAAAATAACTAGTTTAGTAATATCCATAAAAGACCCCAGAACCTTTGTTCCTTACTACCCTGGACATGCTTGATTTTATTTTTGCTCATGTTGACCCAACCCCTTCAGTCACACAAGACCCAAATGACCAGCAAGATACTCTTACTTTCTGCTTATAATAACAGTGACTTTCATGTATTGAGTCTGGCTCTACAGCAGGCACTTCACCTACTCTGTACACATTATCATACTTAATCCTTACAGTAATCTGGGGGTATATATTACTATTCTTGGTATATAGATGAAGCACATTAGTTAGCATGTTTGTGGAAACACGGCCTATAAAAAGCAAAGATAGAACTTGGCATTTGTTTTGTTTTACTCCATACACCACTTCTCCCTTCAAGTCCATCAGCCCACAATATAGCTCTACCTTGTGCTGAGATTGGGACTGTGAGGTCATAGAAACAGAAAGGGACAATATTCCAGAATAACCTAATAATTGCTATTTCACCAACTTGACCAGGTTGGTACTAATACTACCATAACATCTAGTTGAACTGAACATCTTTACTCCCTTATGACTCAGGAATCAGATAGTATCATTAAAATATGAAAGTTCAGTAAAACTCTTTCATTACAAGGTTTGGTGTTATGCAGATATAAAAATATGTAAAAAATGGATCTCCCTTAACTTTCCATTGACAGATTCCCCTCCATAGAATCATGGGAATCACCCACACCCTGTGTTCCTTGGACTTTACATAAGACATTGGTATAAAATAACTGCAAAGTATACTGTCTTCCTCCCTGAAAGTTTTACCTTTAAATTAAGACTTGTGCTTTCAAAAGTTTTTAAAAAGTAGATGGCACAGTGCACAGGGAGGTGCTACAGTAAGTGTCTCAGAATGTCAGAGCCAATGTTCTCTACAAGAAAGATTTAAGGGGATAGTGCACTTGAGCTAGGCATAAAAGGAGAAAAGAAATTAACAAGTGAAAAGAAGGAGATAATAAGATGGAAACAATGAGAGCAAAAGCATGGAGAGGGATATATTATGACAATGGGAAAGAATGGGGAGTAGACCCAGTTGGTCAAGGATGAAAGTTTGTGAGAAGAGTTATAGTCGAAGGTAATGCTGGATTATTTTGGTTCATATCATGCTCCGAGAAAAGAATCTGAATCTTATCTTGTGGGGAGCAAGAAGCATTTGAAAGCATTGTAACAGAGGTAGTAGGTACACAATAATTGCTTAGAGTCATTAATTTCACAATGATTATACCTAGTGGTCTGGAGTGAAGTGAAAAAGAACTGCTTCGTAACTGGTATGAGAATGAAACAGACATTTCACAAAAGAAGAACTTTGAAGGGCCAATAATTTTTTAATGTGGAGAAAAGAATAATAGCTTCATATATTATTAAGTAAATGCACAATAAATCAACTATGAGGTAGCTCTCTTTACCCCATAAACGCAAAACTATTTTAAAGTATTATAGTCAATATTATCAGAGAAAGTGACCTTGAGTCTTGCGTATGCTACTCTTGGGCATGTAAGACGTTTCAGGGAAGAATTTGGACATTTGGACCAGGATTTCCTAAAACATCAAAAAGACTTTGACCTGCTTTTCTATCTGAAGATTAGTCATAAAGAAATCACAATCATGAGGCAACAAGCCTGTGTTTAACATTCTAGATACAGGGGCACCAGGATGGCTCATTTGCTTAAGGGTCTGACTTCGGCTCTGGTCATGATTTCACAGTTTGTGGGTTCGAGCCCCACGTTGGGCTCTGTGCTGACAGCTCAGAGCCTGGAGTCTGCTTCAGATTCTGTGTCTAGCCTGCCTCTCTATGCCCCTCCCCGCTCTCAAAAATGAGTAAACTTAAAAAAACATTTAGATACAAAAACCTCCATTGCAGCTCTGTTTGTAATAGCAAAAACTAGGAGCAACTTCACTATTAAGGGTGAGGTATTATGTTAAATAAATGGCGTATTCATGCAGTGCAGTACTCCATAGCTATTAAAGATGTTGACTGTCAATAGCAGTTGAGATGAAAATATGATCATAAGACAGTGTTTTCCTCCTTTCCTTTTGGTGTCCAGAATCACCTCTGTCATAAAGCAAGCATGGAAGTCTGCAGGGGTCTGTTTCTGGACTTATTCTTCTGTTCCTTTGTTCTCTTGCTGATACCACACTGTCTTAATCATTATAGTTTTGTAAGTCTTGAACCTGGTAGGTCTAATTCCCCCGACTCTGGCTGTTATGTGAAGAACAGATTTAGGTGGAGATACAGAGTTAAAGCAGGGTGACCAAGTGGGGCACTCTTGCAATACTTGGAAGTAGAGGTGGCAGGGGAAATGTTTTTGAAAACAGCTGGGGTTACTCTAGTGCTCTACAAAGCACAGGTTATTAAAGGACGATAATAAGAATTTCTTATCCCATATATTGGCAGCTCAGTGAAATATCTTAGATCCTGGAACAACTCCTCTCTGGTCAAACCAGTTTCAAAATTATGAAGGAAAAGAAATCAGTTGCTAAGCAGAATGTTGAATTTAAGGTTCTGTGTCCCCTGGCTCACCCACCATGTCTTCCATTTATGCATCTAGATACAGAGGAGGAGCATAGTCCTTCCCCAACTATCACATACCATTGGTGTTTCAACTACAGTGTCCAGAAAGTGTGAACCGTCTTCTATAAGTCATTGCCGTTGTAAACACTGTGAATTAAGACAACATTGACTTGAGGCAAGAGTGAAAGAAGTGCACTTGTGGGGATGAGCACTGAGTGTTATGTGGAAACTAATTTGACAGTAAACTATTTGTAAAAAAAAAAAATGTCTTTAGGTGAGAAATATAGTTATCAGTGAATGGAAAAAGTAATTGGAACAAAGGTTGGGAAAAAAAAAAAGAGTGAAAGAAGTGCAACATTGTCACTCACACAACAAACATTAAGAAATTCCAAGTGGTTTTGCTTTTTTAGAAGAACTAACAAATGATGTCAAGGGGTTTCCTCTTTCCATGGAAGTAAAATGAATTAAAGGTTAGCAAGTAAGTAGGTGGTGAAAGCCTTGCTGACATGGCTGAAAAATTCTATGGAAGAGCTGATTGTAGGTCCAGGAAAGAAAATGGTCCAAGACCTGAAATAATTTTTCAGGAGTTTTCTACAATATTAAAGAATTACAAAAAGTCAGTGATGCCCATCTTAAATTTGAAATATTCTAGGATTTAAAACTCTAATGTCAATAATTATGATCCATTAATAGCATAGATAACTCATTGGTTCTATACTAAATATATATATATATATATGATAAAGTAAAAGGCAGCTGTTTATATCTTTAAAAAGAAATCAAATGAAGAATCAACTATAACTTTAAAAAATTTACCTATAATGGGAAGAAGGAAACACAATGAAGAGGACCATGATGAACATCAAGAGTAAACTTGTTGGAATATACTTTGTTTTGTACATTTGCCCTTAGAACTGTGTAAAGATTCACATATTAGAAAACAAAAGTAAGATTTAAATTTTTTAATGTTTGTTTATTTTTGAGAGAGAGAGAGAGAGAGACACAGAGTGTGAGCAGGGGAGGGGTAGAGAGACTGGGAGACACAGAATCCAAAGTAGGCTCCAGGCTCCGAGCTGTCAGCACACAGCCCTATGCAGGGCTCAAACCACAAACCACAAGATCATGACCTGCCTGAGTCAGACACTTAACCGACTGAGCCACCCAGGTGCCCCAACAAAAGTAAAATTTTTAAAGCCATTCTTAAAATCAGGATGAAATAAATGGACCCAATTTTGTGTTCAGTGGGTGACATGACCACAGAGATGGATTTGTCTAAATGAATTTAAGACATAAGGGTTTGGTGTACATAATTAAAGATAAAAAGAACTGCAAAAAATATTAAACTGTTTTCAATAATGACATTGTAGATAGTTATAGTGTCATTGTTTTTCTTTCTTTTTTTTTTTTTTTTATTTCTAGGAGAGAGAGAGCGTGAGCAGGGGAGGGTCAGAGAGAGAGGGAGTCACAGACTGAAACAGACTCCAGGCTCTGAGCTGGCAGGCAGCACAGAGCCCGACGCGGGGTCGAACCCACGAACCGCGAGATGATGACCTAAGCAAAAGTCAGACGCTTAACCGACTAAGCCACCCAGTCGCCCCAGTGTCATTGTTTTTCTAAGAGCAGTGGGTATATGGGGTGGGAAAAAGCAAGTATTTAGATTAGTGTTTAGATGAGATTAGCATTTAGATTATATTCAGAACTGAGATTTCTAGCATGGGTAGAAGGAAATAGACCTAAGGATCAAGAAGTTAAATAAAAGCCTTATAATTCTGAACTTGATTAGAAAGAATCGATATGAACTTACACTGTATTTTATCTTAAATATATGTATGCCTGTATAGTTCATGTAATTTACATATTAGATTACATATATGTGTGTATGTGTATTTTTCCTTAAACAAACGATTAGCACATTAGCAATGCCCAACCCTAGCACCCAGATTGTGGTCTCTAGATATCATTTCTCCCTGAAAGAATCCAGGGCTCCTTGGAGAAATAGCTGATTTCATGTCTGTGGCAAGAAATATTCAAGATGAGCTTGGAATATTTCATCATGCCAGAAAGCAAATACTCATGAGCCAACTTGAGGAAGCTTAACCAGTAATAATAATGTCCACAGTTAATTTCATTAGCTTGAGATACAAAAAATCAAATAGGCTTAGATTTATGCGTTCATGATTTTTAAAACAACCAAGCAAACAAAACCCAAAGACTCAGGGTAACCAAATTAGGAGAAATTTCTATCTCTGGAAGTATTCCAGCTTTACTAGAAAGAGTTGTGGGGGGTAGGAAGAGGAGGAGAAGGAGGTTGGGATGGTAGAATTAAAAGGTGACCATTTTGTGATCCATAATGGACCCAGATAATGATCATCACTGACTATTCACATCAGGAAAAGAGAGCTAATCAAATATTAAACCCCTTCTGATGGAGACACAAACAACACCACCAGTGAAGTAGTCTTTTCAAAGAAGTGAATCTAAAGAAGCTTCTTGATCTAAATGCCAATTTACCAGAGATGAAGGGAACAGCAGAACATGTAAACACCACCATGAGAATACAGTCTGCAAAATATAAGACCTTTTGAAACTCTACAGGACACATGACCCAATTTCTTCAACCAACACAACAGAAAAAAAATTGTACAAGGACAAAAAGGGTTTAAAAGGGAACCTATTGATTAAAGAGATTTAAGACCTGTCAATCCATTGCAAAGTACAGACCTTATGGGATCCTGATTCAGACTTTCAAAAGGTGAAATTCCTAGGACAATTGGGAAATTCGAATACTGACTGGATATCTCATGCTGTTAAAGAAAACCTGGGGATGTGATATTGGCATTATGGTTATGTTTTTAAAATATCTTACTATCTTTTGGAGATGCATAGTGCAGTAGTTACAGATGAAGTATATCCAAGGCTGGCTTCAGAATCACACAATGAGAGTAGGAGTAATAGATGAACCAAGACTTGCCATGAGCTGTTCATTGTTGAAGCTAAGTGATAGGAACATGGAGGTTTATTCTTTCACATTACAAAAAGTTTTTAAGAGACCTAATCTACATAATTTTATATTACATATGTATATAATGATTCAAAACTTGCCATTCTTTAAGAAATGCCCTACCCCACCCTCATGTGCTTCGCACTTTGTTCCTCTGCGGGCTCCCTTATCTTTTCCATTAATTGCTTTCCTTGGTTCTGCCAAAGATGAGTTGATGGTCCACCAGAAGGGCTGGAGGATCTGGCTAAGCTGCCGTATACCAGCTTGCCTTCCACACTCTACATTCCCTCCCCACTGTTCATCTCAGGAGTACATGCAGATCCCATCAATCTTTTTTTTTTTTTTTAAATTTATTTTTTAATGTTTTATTTATTTCTAGGAGAGAGAGAGAGAGACAGCGTGAGCAGGGGAGGGTCAGAGAGAGAGGGAGTCACAGACTGAAACAGGCTCCAGGCTCTGAGCTGGCAGTCAGCCCAGAGCCCGACGCGGGGCTCGAACCCACGAACTGCGAGATCATGACCCGAGCGAAAGTCGGACGCTTAACCGACTAAGCCACCCAGGCGCCCCTCAGATCCCATCAATCTTATGTGCTGTAATAGAATGTAGAGTTTATTTTAGCAGCAGCACTTTTTTCAATAGCTTTGTAAGTCACTGCAGTCCAAAGTTTACACAATCATTAATAGTCTGAAGGCTTAGCTTAAAATTTTCACTTACGCTTTATTGTATTGTATAGGGACATCATATACGGTAGTAATGACAGAGAGGGGAGTCTGTGAGGCTCTCTTTGTAAATTTCTATACCAAAGATGGATTCAGAGGCATGGCCTGAGGCATGGAAAGAGAATTTTATCATGTACTGCTTCATTTTGCTCTTTGAACAAAGATCATCTTATGTATCTGTCTCTAGTAGAACCCATACTTTTTACTTTTCTTTTACCGTCACCTCTCCAGCTGGACTGGCAATGGCTTGATTTTCTGGCTGACAGGAATTGAATAGGAGGCAAAAGGGACAAAACCCCATGTTGTCTCCACGCCCTGGTCCCCTTGGGTTTTTGGAGGTTAACCCACAAGGAATCTCACTTGGACAGTCCAGTAGTAAGAGGCTCTTCCATGTTACCATCACTGGCCTCTGCGACTCCTAGGTCACTGAGCGCACCACGACTCTGCTTTTATAGTTCATCTCACCCAAAATTCCCGATTCAAGCAATGTGTCATAAAAGACAATACAGTGAAGCCAAGGGGCCATGGAATGAATAGCCACCCAACCGGTGAGAAATGGAAGCCGAGAAGAAATCTGCCAATTTCTCTCTCTTAAATTAAAGAAAATGAATCTGGAGACTTTGGTAATCTCCCAGTCCCCAGATTTAAGTCCCCAGGCCCAAGTGCTCTAATTCTTCACCCTGGAAAACTTAGAAGCCTCAGGACAGGCAACAACTACAAGTCTGTCTCTGGATGCTCAACTCATTAAACTCTGTGAAAGCAATTTGACAGCATCTGGGACGTGTTTTGTCATTAGGGGTAGAACTGGCACTGTTATTTATTTTAGCCGGGAAGAGGTGTGTGGGAAGGTGTCTGCGTGTGAGGGTGTATGTTTCACATGTAGGTGCCAGTGAGTTTGTGTGTGTTAGGAATGGGTGTGAGTTTTTTGAGGGTTTCATCACTATTTTTGTTTTATGTTGTTCCTACTGGAGAAATGCCCCTAAGCCCCTGAGTTTGATTCATCTAGCAATTCTGTGCTTTCTTCCTACGTTATTGGAATGATCCAAAGTATTGTCCTTCCTCTGAACCATTTTGACCAGATCATTCTGAGCAGCCCTGGAGAATCATCTCTGAATTTTACATGTCCCTGTCCTTTCACCTAGAGGAACAAGTTGTCATCCTAATGGAATAACAACTTTATTACATGATGAGAGGAATAAAATCTCTGAATTACTTTCACTAAATTTCAGTTTAAATAAAGTCTTACAAATAATTACTTGAACATAAATTATTTACCCATTAATTCTTTATTTGAATTTGGAGGAATTCAAATATGTTTTCTGGCAAGTGCTTCATGATAAATGACTTGCTTAATTAGCGGTAAGTGTGTTATTCTTATAATTTCTAATGTGTAATAAGCAGAACCCAGCCATTTCTGTTTCATGTGTTCTTTTTAAACCCTTTATCTCTCTTTTAAAAAATCTTGTTTAATAGATCACAGACATGATCTTTTAAACTGTTTTCAGTAGTTATGCAAAATCTTCACAAAAGTACTGGTGGGCAGACTACAGGGACTTCTCGACTTTAATCAGCCATGAGAGTAGCAGGATTTAGAAGTCATTTCTCAACTCAGGATCACCTGCAGAAAATGAAAAGTCCCGGGGAAGACTGCTGAGTATAAAATGCCATTGTGTACATAGACTTTTATGGACTCTGAAAAGCCCTTTGACTCCTTGGAAATAGAAGCTATGCTGGAAGTGGAAAGAGTAGAAAAATTTGTGTGACTTGTGCATGTGAACACAGCACTGATGTTTAGGCTTGAAAAAGAGTGAAGAGGTCTGGGAAGGGGGCTCGTAGCCACTGAAAATCTTAACTGCTTGCCCACAGGGGCTGGGCTGAGACCTTGAATGGGAGGGAAAGGGCATCAAGATCAGTGAGAGAGACTTTGAAGTGTTTGCCAGTGACATTGACTTCAGAGCCCCAAACCAGACAGCAATAATCCAGGAACTGGAGCAAGGTATGGAAAATGGGCTCAGCATGAGAATGAAGAAACCATATTTAAAGGAAGCATGATAAAGGATAACTACTGTTTTGGAGAAACTGTGGACCTCCCTAGTGTCTGCTGGAGCAAACCAAGATGGGCAATGCAGGGTTGCAAAAAAAAACCCTGGTTTCTGCTGGCAGATGGAGTTGCTGGTTCTGCCTATGGCACTTCTCATTCTGTGGCCTTGGACAGCCATTTAACTTCTTTGGGCTCCAGTTTCATCACCCATAACGTTGAGGGTTAGAATGGCTGACTTTAAGAACCCTTCCTGATGTAGCATTCTACAATTCAACAATGCTGTATAAGAGGGGAGAGCTTGGCTTTCTAAAAGCTGTCCAGTATTAGAGCATTATCACAAAGAGCTTTTTTCTTCTCTTCATTCCTAAGCATCTTGCAGCTCTGGGTAGCCAGACATCCATATATCTATCATAGACTGTCCAGAAAACAGGAAAAGACCCATCAAGTATAAGACAACCAGAAGAAAAGAAGGAGAATGACTTAGACCTTCTTATGGCTGGAGAGGTATAGATAGGGTGAGTGTCAAAGCACTCAGTACCAGGGGAAGAGAAGCAAAGAAGCAACAGTGTCCACCCTAGCCCAAGACTGGCCCTTGACTGAACCAGGGCAGTCTGCTGTACATGTCGACACGGGAATAGAGTCCTCTCCAAGTTGACCCTAATAACATGGTAATCACACTGACAGCCCTACCATAAATATATGGAAGAAAAAATTACAGCCAGGAAATTTGAGTTAAGCCTACATCATATTATGGGGTTAGCACATGGGCTTTACTGTACACCGGCTAACCACTCCAGGCACCTCTGAGTTTCTCATTTATGTTCGTGTACTACACAATTAACACCCTGTTAATGGCTGCACACATGCATGGGCTATGCCTTGTCACCACTGCCCTGCAGCTCTTAACTCCCCCCAACCTGCCTTCCCTTATAATAGAACCTTAATTAATAGTTTCCCATTTAGTCAGAATATGCTCTGTTTAAAAAAAAAAAAAATCAAATGGCTTTGATGAAAGGATGCATGTAACTTGTCAAATGTAGCCATTCTATGGTTCTCAGAAACAGACACCCAGGTGAGAATGCAGCTCTGAGTTACAGTGACACGTGGCATGAAAGCTCTCACCATACATTTGGTTTTCTGACTGCATGTGAAGTATTTCCAAAGAAAGGCTGCTGGTATATATCTTTTCTCACTGGCACTGGTCTTTTCTGGTTACGTGACAACCAGAAGCCAGGGAGGGTTGGGGAATGGTAAGATGGGGACTCAGTGTGAAAACTTTGGCCTTGAAATTATAGTTTCAAGTGAGGAATAATTCCTTTTGGAGTGGTATAAAAGAAACCTTTTGTGTGTCTTAGAGCTGTATCACCAAGTGTATCACCAAGTAATACATTGCAACACTTCCATAGGGTGGGCTTCCAGGAACTTAAAGCTTCAAATGGGCCTTGACTGTATTCTCAAAACTAAGAAGAGATCATCCTAATTCTAAGTTATTAAGCTGAATGTTTCTATAGTATATAATATCTTTTGCTAGGTAACACACTGCTATGTGATCCTGTCTCTGCATCCGAGTTGCCTGGGGCTTGATAGGAATACAGACGCACAGACCAGAGCTCCTGGGTCTGAATCTTCAAGAGAAGCTAACATCCACTTTTTTTAACAGGCTCACAGGTAGTTGTGCTGCAAGTGAGGATTGGCCACCTCCAGCAAGGTACTTTATGGTTAAGCTAGAACTTTTCATCCATCACATTTGGTTCTCCCTACAACTTGTGAGGCAGGGATGCTTCCTTTCTACGTTATTGATGAAAGATCAGGGAGAGACTCAAAAACCTCCAGAGCTTTGCTCAAGGCCACAGCAGTCCTAAGTAATGGAGGCGGCTTTGATTCCCACTACTTGGACTATCTTCAAGGGACCTGTATAGTTGCACAGGATCTGGCACTTAGGAGCCCCAAGCTTCATTTAAGTCTCTTCACCTGACATCTTGAAATCCTTAATAATTTTATTTTTTTTTTTCATTTATTTCTAGGAGAGAGAGAGAGACAGCATGAGCAGGGGAGGGTCGGAGAGAGAGGGAGACACAGACTCTGAAACAGGCTCCAGGCTCTGAGCTGACAGTCAGCACAGAGCCCGACACGGGGCTCGAACCCACAAACTATGAGATCATGACCTAAGCGAAAGTCAGACACTCAACCGACTAAGCCACCCAGGCGCCCCATTGAACAAGAGCACCACATTTTCATTTTGCACTGAGCCACACACATCATGTAGCTAGTCCTGCTGTATAGACCATTACACTGTGTTGCTTTAACTGTGTTAAATCCATCCTGGAAAATGGGAGTTGTTAGCTTAAGTGTGCTAGAATGGCAGCCAAGGCGGGGGCGGTGGAGAGAATACTACAATATATGAAAATAGTTCCATTTACTGAGTACTGTGTTATAAGCATTTCATACATTTTATCACCTAATCCTCCCCAACAAGCCATTATTATTATTGTCACCATAACAATTTCCAAGTAAGGAGACTGAGACATGGAGAAATTAAGTATGAAGACAAAGGTCCTGTTTATATGATTGTATATGTCTATGATGACAGTGATTCTAGACTCAAATATCACCTCTACCATTTATCAGCTGTGTGACTTTAGGCAAGTTAATTGACATCTCTGAATTTCAATTCCCACAACCCATAAAATAGGGGATGATAATTGCTTCAGAGAATTGTTCTGAGGATTAAATGAATTAATATGCACAGGGTGGCCAGCACACAGATATTCAATGAATACTGGGGCCTTTAACAACCTTTGCACTCAAGAATATTACCCATTACATACCGAAATAGGTATTTAAATGGTACCTTACTTAAGTATCTGAAGTGTTTTCACAGCACTGGATAATATAGTCAAGGTGCAATTAGCCACACATTATAATATTTTTAAGTGATTCAAGTGACACTTCTTACGTCTAAGTGTAATC
Source organism: Proteles cristata cristata (assembly GCA_017311185.1). Classification (NCBI taxonomy): domain Eukaryota; kingdom Metazoa; phylum Chordata; class Mammalia; order Carnivora; family Hyaenidae; genus Proteles; species Proteles cristata. The sequence continues at coordinate 239,600 of JAESUZ010000164.1, read as the reverse complement.
TTTCCCACTTTAGCATTTATCATAGTTTAATAACTACTGAATGCTGTTGAATTAAAATACTATTCTGTCTGGGGACACATTGACCCTTAGCGTGGTAAAACTCGTCCAAAGCTCAGCTAGAGCTTAGCAAAAGGCTCACCAGAGCAACTGAACTCACATGCTCTTTGGACAAAAGAAAAGACCATAAGTAAAATGGAGAGCCATGACCTTTGGGAGAAACCAGGCAGCCGATTTCTCAGATGAGGAAAAGGCATAGGCTGGAGGCTTACTCATAATAATGATATCTCAGTGACATTTTATAGAGATTTTTTTTTTGTAGTTCTTCTATACTTCATAAGCTCATTTGATCCACCCAACAACCTGTGTGGTTGAAAGAGATATAACGTTAAGAACTTTTTTAATGATCTCTTCCATATATGCCCATCAGAGTATACCTACTATATGCCTCTATCCTCTATCAAATGCTGTATGTATGTTCACTCAGAGTTCTCATACAGCCTGCGTGATAAGTGATACCACCCATTCTATAGATGAGGAAAGTGAGGCTCAGTGGATAGAGCTAATGTGCTTGGCAGTGGAGAGTTCGAACCCAGAGTGGGCTGGTCAGACTGTGCTCCACAAGTCCCTTTCATTCTTTCCATTCCCAAGCTATATGTCTTTGTGCTCTTTGATGAGAAGGAAGAGGACAGGCATAAGGAAGGTGGTCAGTAAGTACTTAGTGAATTAAGGAATGTGAGCTGTATAGAAGAACACCAGGTTTCAGTGACCTTGTGAACTGGCTTGAACATGTGACCTAGTCAAATATACCATTGTTCTGAATTATTCAAAAGCTATGAAATATTTTTTATTCTAAGCAGCCAGTTTTCTTTTCTTAATGTACACCGTTCTTCTTCCTTCACACCACGATGAGAACCAACTTGATTTAAGGTCTTATGTTCTTCTGGGCAGTTAGCCGTCTTGGTTCAACAGTTTCATATTGAAACTCTTTCTGTCTTGTGCATCTAGGACTTGACTCTACAGCCATTGGAGTTTCAGTCTCTCAGTGACCATTCCCTGGGAGAGAATTTAATATATTGTAAAGCCATGTGAGGTCACTGAAAAAAAAAATCCCTTTGCTCTTTAAGAGAGTTTCCTGGTGAGTCGCTTGGGGCCTGGGAGACTAGATGAAAATTACTCCTTGGATGAGAGAGAATGTGTGTGCATATGTGTATGCACATACTCACATTCAGTGCTGCGTCCAGAGGGAGGGCATGGGCCCTGCAGGCAAAGCATTCATGATGTGGGTTCCCAAACTAGGTCCTCAGACTTCTTGGGATAGTTAGTTGTTAGATAAGAACCATCTTCATCTGTCTCAGAGAACCTTAGAATCCCAACCACAGCAGAAGATAGTTTGTTATACACTGATTTGAACCAAACCCTGTAGACTTGACCTGGTCATAGAGCCCGCTGAGAAATAATGAAATCTTGGGAGTGGCACCTCATCCTGGAAAATGTTCACTCCTGCAATACACACACACACACACACACACATACACGCACACAATTTTCTAAGCAGTATCAAGTGATTTGTGAAATATGTGAACTGCTCTATAAAACCACTGTTCCGTGGCTTTTCTTTCCTGTCTCAAGGCACTCTCCAAGACCAATGTCTTTCTTTTTCCATCCATTGTTTTCTGTCACTTGTTCCACTTATGGTTCAAAATAGGGCAGAATTTTATTTTCTGGAGCTTTTTTTTCCCCCCACTGTGTTATATCATAAGTCCTTTTCCACATTGCTACAATATCTTCATAATGATCATTTTTTCATGGCTGCAAAATATCCTATCAGGTGGACATTTCAGAATTACTTTAAGCACTGTATTACTGGTGGACACTACCATGTTTTCTGTTCTTTTGCTATTTTAACTTAACATTTTAGCAAACGACTTGCCTCCAGCATTGCTCATTGCCCACTCAAACTACCAAACCTTTATCATTTTCTTGAAGTATGTTGGTGGTCATCATTTCCATTTACTTGCTGCAAATGTACTTGTATCTGTTCTTCCTGCCTGACCACAATGCAGTACCTTTCTTCTGAACCTCCTCAACTGGAGGCTTGTTTCTCTCCCATCTTGCCACCACCAGTTACTCTTTTGTTTCTCTTGTACCTTTAGGTTTTCCTTTTCACCAAGCATGCCAGGTCCTTCTTATCTAGATTATCTAGATACATCTCTCTTGCCTCTGTGAAATCTGCAGGTCCTGGTTCCTCTGCCTGGAATACTCTTTCCTCCCACCTGTATCTGGGAATCTCTACCAAGCAAAAGACTGAGGAGAGATGTTGTTTAACAAGTTGACTCCAGGGCAGGAAGGGAAGGAAGAATGTAACTTTCGTGAGGACTGTAGATTATAGTAAGCTGGGGCTCCAGAGGGCTGATGTGGCTCTTGCACCCCTGTTTAAGGATTTCAGTCTCTGCAGAGGTGGAGATCTTAGGAATCTTTCTAAGTTCCTGAAGCACAACAGCGTACTATAAAGAGGACATGTTTAGAATTGGGCTGACATTAAATCAAGTCTCCACTCAGCCATTTACTAAGTTAGTGACCCTACATATGTTGCTAAACACAAGGTTTTTTTCATCTGTAAAAGGATTAATGAGATATTATTTGGCATGGTACTGAGCCCCTTCATTAGTGTTTCATAAATGGTTTCTCTCCTCTATTACATGCCTTCATATGCCAGTGGTGTCTAGCCTCATGCTTGGCCCAGAGTACACACTTAATAAATATTTGTTGAATGAATAAACATTGACTGATAGCTCCAAGGTGTGGGCACTGGCCCTCATCTGTATCCTTGTTTGTCACAGGCTGGGCAGATGAACAGGCAATGCCTGCTGCTGCCCAGAGTGATCTCTCTGTGAAGCAGAAAAGTCTGTGATTGTGAGTGAACATGAGGCCAGGCAGCAGCTGCCTCCAGAGAAGGTGGTGGCACCGTGCCAAGTTCCTGTGGCCTCTCCATAGAGGTGCAGTCATAATTACAATCCCTCATGTTCCTTCAGAGAGTGCCTCTCTCCTTAGAACACATGGCACTTCACAGACATCATCTCAGGGATGACTGCCACAAGCCTCTGAGGGGACAGAAGCTCCATGTACATGCCTCATGCCCTGTGGGCACAGGAAAAGGAAGGCAGATGATGAGACAGGATAGGAGTGGTGGAGGAGGCTCATGTCTACACCCTACAGGTAAAAGGATGGCAGAGAGAGTTTTCAACAGCTCAGCCACCATGGAGCACAGGGAGCAAATTCAGGATCTCTTTTTGGTCTTGGCACATCTGAGCCATTCCATGGGCCTGGATCGGTCTCAACCAATTTTGGCTGGGGCTCATGGGTATAGCTACAGCCCTGAGGTCTTGGCTTGGTCTCTGCTCCTCTCCTGAATGGAAAAATGTCCCCCCAGCGGCAACTGCGAGATGGGAGAAGGAAGGAGATAAGACCTCACAAACCCAGGCTGCTCACAAGTTAACAGTTCAAGTCCAAACTCATTAAAACTCAATCCTAAGTTTCTAAAGCTACATAGAACAAGAATGTCCAGCTCAGGCTGGGACAATGTTCTACCAAGCTGTTTGCTATTCCAAGGAGTTCCTCAGCCACGCCTCATCCAGACTAAATCTTGCTCCCCAATGATGGCATCTGTGCTTTTCCTTTGTGACACTTGGCTGATTTGTAATTATTTGTTTATCAGCATGATTATACCTACAATTTCATGTGTAGTCTCCTTGACCAAACTGGAAGCTCTGTGAAGTCAGAAAATTTTTTTGTCTAATTTACTGTGTGTGTGTGTTTATCTCTTCATTACCAAGTACACAGCACTCAAGAAATATTTGTTGAATGGATGTATGAATTATAAATTTTAAATGAATAGGAAAAAATAAAGCAACAAAAATCAAATCACAGGAAAATAAACACCTTGTACCAACCAGGATGTGATGGCATTTGTTCTGGATATACCTAAACCATAGTCTTACTTATAATTTCAACCTACATTTATCAAATGAAATTAGCTATTGCCTTGTTACACAGAATTAATGGTAGAAATTTCTACAGCTCTGTAAGGTCAGGCATGCTATCCATCTTGTTTATCCATTGTATCCTAGGGGTTAGCATAGTACATAGCCCAAATTATGTACTAACTAAATATTTGTTGAAGGATAGATGGAAGGAGCCTGCAGATGCCTTAAAGTTTATCAATCTATGCCCTATTAATTAAGAATGTTGGATAATTAAGACATACTCTAATTGTGTTTTTCTCTCTACATACTCTAATTGTGTTTTATTTATTGATCTTGTATTTATCATTACTCCCCACCTCATATAGAAAAAAAAATTGAGATACCAACAGAATAAGTCTATTTCACACAGCTATTTTACTCAGCAAATATTTATTAAATGACTACCTGAAGCTATGCATAGGGCTCGGTGTTGATATAATGGGAGAAAAGACAGTTCACAGTGCCTTTCTTCATAGATCTTCCAGTATTGAAAACATGATGGCCAACCATGTCAATAGAATTTGGAGTGGTATTTAAAATATGTAACAGTTAGCTTTTGCTGCATAACAACCCTCCCCCCAAAACACTTTGTACTTTAAAACAATGACCATTTAATTTGTGACTCAGCTTAATCACATCAGCAATTTGATCTGGACTCATCTGGGTAATTCTGCTGACCCACATCAGACTAGCTGATCTTGTCTGGGGCTCAATGGAGAATCTACAGTGAGCTGTGAGGTTGGCTAAGGACTGGCTGAATGTCATTTGGGGTGCCTCAGTAGCCTCGTCATCCAGCATGCTAGCTGAGACTTATTCACATGGAAGTCTCAGAGTTCCAAGAGCTTGAGGGTAGAGGCTGCAAAGTCAATGAAGGCCTGGCCACCATAACTCACACAGTGTCACTTCTGTTGTATTGTCTTTGATCAAGGAAAGGGACAAGGCCAGACCAGATCCAAATGGTAGAGAAATAGATTCTACCTTTTGATGGAATGAGTTACAAAGTATTGTGGTCATTTTTAAAAATCTACTGCACCATCTATCTTTCTTAAGTTTTTATTTATTTATTTTGAGAGAGAGGGAGAGAAAAAGAGAGAGTGTAAGAGTGAGTAGGGGAAGGAGAAAGAGAGAGGGAGGGAGAGAGAGAATATTAAGCAGGCTCTGCACTGTCAGGGCAGAGACCTATACAGAGCTCAAACTCATGAACTGTGAGATCACAACTGGAGCCAAAATCAAAACTGAACCATCCAAGTGTGCCTTCCACAACATAGGTTTTTTTATTGTGATAAAATATCTATAGTATAAAATTTAACATCTTAACTTTTTTTTAATATTTTTATTTATTTCTAGGAGAGAGAGAGAGAGAGACAGTGTGAGCAGGGGAGGGTCAGAGAGAGAGGGAGACACGGACTCTGAAATAGGCTCCAGGCTCTGAGCTGGCAGTCAGCACAGAGCCCGACAAGGGGCTCGAACCCACAAACCGCGAGATCATGACCTAAGTGAAAGTCAGACGCTTAACCGACTAAGCCACCCAGGTGCCCCCATCTTAACTGTTTTTTTAAGTGTACAGTTCAGTGGTATTAAATATATCGATAATGTTGTGCAATTATTACCAACACCCATCTCCAGAATCTTTTCATCTGGTAAAACTGAAACTCTACCCATTAAACAGTAACTTTCCAACCTCTCCTCCCCTTAACCCCTTGGAAACTACTATTCCACTGTCTCTATGTCCTCTATAAGTTACTCATATAAGTAGAATTTATTTGTCCTTTTAGTGACTGGCATATTTCACTTAGCATAATATCCTTAAGTTCATCCATATTATAGCATTTTTCAGAATTTCCTTGCATTTAAAGATAAATAATATTCCATTGTCTATACATACTACATTTTACTTTTCCATTTATCTTTTAGAGCAGCTTGGGTTGCTTTCACATTTTGGCTTTTGTGAATAATGAACATGGGCATATTGATACTTCTTAGAGTTCCTACTTTCAATTCTTTTAGACTACCTTAACATATTCACCAAAACATGCTTTAAGTCTTTTTAGTTTAGAACTTTTCTCTTCTATATAAACTAAGCATGATACTTGGAGAGATATAGAGATGCCAGGAATTTTATTTGACAACTTTTCTGAGAGCCTCCCCTTAAGCCCATATGAGGGTGATGCTGTTATTCATTTCACCTCCAGGAGACAAAGACTCTACCTTCATCACTGTAAACAGGTGGGGGTGGTATCACTGGCTGGTGTTCAAGAGCCCTATTTTTCCTGCAGTATCTTGCATCAAGCCACATATCTCAGTCATATTTCAGGTACTGAAATATTAGATGAATTCATCCATAGTTCTGGATGTTTCTTTGTAACTTATTTGTAGGATCCTGCAGGATGCTTTGTGAAGTGTGCTGTCTATGTCTGCTGAGGCCTGACACCCATTAGACACTACTGCTGTAAATTGGATGCACCAGGCCCCGTGCACTGGTGCCAAGGTGTGAATTAGATAGAGATGTTTTTAACTGTTCCTCTGGCCTCCTGATTCTGTTCCTGGGTCATCCCATGGCAGTCCAGGCCTCCGGCAGCATGTCTGACCTCAGCTGCCCAAAGATATAGCTAAAACAGTAGGGAACTGTAACAGCTCCTGTATCCTGTTTGCAAACTGACAAAACACAGGGCTCTCAGAGATATGAGCTTTTGCTGATTTTTCTCCTTGGATACAAATATTCTTTAGGTAGGGAATGTGGTAGGAAACAGAGATCCTGGGAAGTCAGGGAAGGCAAGAAGGCATGTACCCCAGGGTGGAAAGCTCAACAATTTTTGGCTACCATAATTCTCCCAAATCATGTTGGAATACATTGACTGGGAGAGATTTTCCCTCCATAAGGATATGAGAAATGAAAGTTGCTTACTAAGTCCCTCTGAGTGCATGTCCTTCTCTGAGGAAGCTTAGAAAGCATATCAGCACATAAGTTGGTTATAAGCACAGAGGTAGAGGAATGGACAGTGTGGTTAGAGGCAGGTTGATTTTTTTAGTCATTGTTTAAGGATAGAAATCTCCCCTCCCCCCACTGTTGCCCACACTGTTGCCAATAGTCTATTTTTAAAAAAAGAATGGATTTCTATGTATCTTTTGTCATTACAATTTAAATTTGAAAGAGAAAATAAGGAAAGTCCCTTCTGTTACCTATTTCTGTAGAACCAGAGACCTCAAGACATAGTGGCTTAAAACCACAGCAATGTATTATTTCTCAGAATTGTAGCTGGGCAATTCTATGCAGTTCTATGCAATTCTATGCTTCCTAAGCTTCCTCAGAGAAGGACATGTACTCAGAGGGACTTCATAAGCAACTTTCACGTCTCATATCCTTATGGAGGGAAAATAATAGCTGGGGTGTAAAAGCTGGGGTCATCATGCAGCTGAACTAAACTCTGAACTAGGTTGGAGCTCCAGGCTCTCTATCCACATTCTCTCTCTCTTCACTTCAGTCCAAGCTTCTTTGCAAAATAGTTGCTGGCTTCTAAGGAGACAAGCCCAAGTGCAAGCACTTACCGAGCCTCTACTAGAGTAGAAGACTAATGTCCATTGGCCAAAGCAATCACATGACCATCAGTGGAGTCACTGTGGGAGGGGCAAACAAGGGCATGAATCCTAGAAGGTGTGGTTCATTGGGGACCACCAACATAACATTCTACCATAATCCTTCGGTTATTCCAGACCACACGATTCTCTTGGAGACAGAGCACAAGCATTTAATATGGCAGTTGCTGATTCTTTCCAAGCTTAGATAAGTCTTCCTAAATCTCAAACTCAAAATTCTAAAACTCCTCACCTTTCCTCATTCGCTTTAATTTTTTTTTTTTTTTTTTGCTTTTTCATTTTCTGGTCCTTTGTCTGCTTTCCTCCCTCATCCAGTATTGTTGGGGAGAGAGGGTAGGAGGTTCATGACTCTTCATTACTTTCTTTTGCGTTATTCCCTGAGCTGCCCCATCAGGAAAATAGAAAAACTGACTATAGCAGCTTGAAAAGACTTAGTAAAAGGGACAGCGTGAACATCTAGGTCCTCTCATCAGTAACATGGCTCTCAGCATCTGTATACCGGACACTGCCATACATACATTAAGGCCATATTCTCAGGGGTTAACATTGCCAGATCTGGGCATGGATCACCACGTTCAAATGCTGACTCCACACCGTTTAACCTTTGGCAGGATTCTGTGCCTCAGTCCATTAGCTCAAGATGATCTATTGTTGTTGTTATTATAATTACCATCATCATTATTGTCACCCCTTGTATCTTGCTTAGTTCTCCTAACAACTTCAAATTGTAGATATTAGCTCTCTGTTGTACCTATCAGGAGCCTGTGGCACAGAGAAGTTGAGAAACTTACCTAAAGCCACACAGCTAATAAATGGTAAACCCACGATTCAAGCCACTCCCTGGTTTCTAAACTATGCAGTCAATCATTACATGATATCTTACTCAGGTTTACAGCCCCTCAGGCAAGATGGGTTCTGGTGGGTGATCTTAATTTAGTTTTTTACCAATAGTTGTTTGATCATTAAAAAAAAATCTAATAAGACCTGCCCTATGATCAATACCCATCTGCACTGAATCTTTAATGCTCTGTCTTATCACATTAGCAGTTTCCACCACAACTCAGGGGGGAAATAAATGTTCTCTTGACTTTGAACACACACTAACTTGCAAACACAGCACCTCGGGCTTCAGTGGCTTGTGGGTGAAGAGAGCCACTCTCAGGGACATTCACTTCAGTGCCCTTAAAATGCAGTTGCGTATGAGCTGTGCCACCACAGGCCCCAGTGAGCCCAGAAGTCATGGCCTCTCTATCATCAGGCCTTTCTGTCCCTTCTCCTAAGATGTGAGGTGTCTCCGGGTGACCCTGGATGCACAGTGCTCAGCCAGGCAGCTATGGTCTGCACTTTGTCCTAAACTCAGCTGTGATAATAGGAGGTATCTCGGGCTCCAACATCTCCCCTCTCCTCCTGTCCTCAGCACTTTTCCCAAATTCTTAGCAAGCCAGAAACTTGTCTCCCCCCCATTCTATAGGTTCCAGTCTAACACTTGTCACTGCTCTACAAGTTTCCGTATTAATTAGTGTCATTCCTTCCCAGTACTCTCTTCCACTCCAGCCAAGTCCCTTGCACTACTGGTCTCCTATTTTGCTCCGACCTCTTGTTCTGTGCTCACGCCAGGGGTCCTTGCTGAAATTCCCCATTCCTTCTTTTTATGCCTACTCTGAGTCTGATAATCTTTCATGCCTTGTTAAAGCTTCACCACAAAACATTAGAGAAGAGCCCAGCCAATTTTTTCTTTACCTCTTCTAAACCCCTTCAATATTTTGAGTCTAAAGAACATGGGTTACCAATTGTCTGTTACCTTGCGTTGTCTCCCTTTGTAAGTTGTGGCATCTTCCTAGGCAGGAAGCAATATCCTAAATTTCCAGAAATTGTATTATATACAATTTTATAACTATAACTTATATAATATATAAGTTCTTTTGTAACTTATATATGTTATATAACTTATAATCTTCATAAGAGAAGTAATAGATTGCATTTGTTAAGTGCTTACTAGGTAACAGCTAGTGTTTTAAGGAGTTTACAAGTGTTATCTTGTTTAGTCCTCACAGCCGATTTTCTTTAATTTTTTCTTAACATTTACTTATTATTGAGAAAGAGAGACAGAGCATGAGCAGGGGAGGAGCAGAGAGAGAGGGAAACACAGAATCTGAAGCAGGCTCCAGGCTCTGAGCTGTCAGCACAGAGCCTGACACGGGGCTCGAACTCACAAACCGCAAGATCATGACCTGAACTGGTCAGGCGCTCAACTGACTGAGCCACCCAGGCACCCCTCACAGCTGATTTTTAAGGTGACGTTACTGCCAGCATGTTTGCAGATGAAGAACCAAAACTAGTGGTCAGATAAACATCAAGCACCAAGTCATCGAGATGGCAAGTGATAGCCAGAATTTGAATCCCTATATTTTGATCAGAGCAAATGCTCTAGGCTTCCTGTAGTTAACACAAAATTATTTTACCATCAATACCTGTTGTGAATTTGTCCCCTAAACCATACACTGTCACTGACTCTACGGAGTAACCACATGTAATGGTGAAATATAATCTGAGTTTGTCTCTTTATTATTGCATTGCAAATTTTCCCTAAAATATGGTTGCTTAAAACAGTGTTTATCATCTTAGCTTCTTTGGGTCAGAAATCCCAGAGAGCTCAGCTAGGTACCTCTGGCTCTGGGTATCTCATAAGCCTGCAGCTAAAGTACCAGTTATCTCAAGGCTTAACTAGGGAAGGGTTCACTTCAAGCTCACTCACCAGATTATTGGCAAGGTCTAGTTCCTCTCGAGCTCTCTGCTAGAGGCTGCCCCCAAGTGCTCTGCCAGGTACAGGCTCCCCACAGGGCAGCTTACAACATGGCAGTTTGCTTCATCAAAGCACACCAAGGGGAGAGATAGAGGGCAACCAAGACAGAAGCCACAGTCTTTGTAACCTACTTCTGGAAGTGACATCCCAACACTTTTGCCATATCTGTTCATTAGAAGCAAGTCCCAGGTCCAGCTCACATCCGAGGGAAGGGTGTTCCACAGGGTTGCAAAGACCCGGAATTGGAAATCATTAGAAGCCACTTCAGAAGCTGCCTACCACAAATCCATGAACACAGTTAGGGGAGGCCTGCCTAAGGAAGGAGGATTCAAGCTGACCCCTGACATGTAAATAGGAGTTGGCAAGGATACATGCATGGGATGAGGAGGAAGAGATTTGGGTAGGTCCTGAAAGGAGCTGGTCTTGTCCAAGGGACAGCATGACACTCTGTGAGACTGGAGTGGCAGGGGGACAGGGAAAGGGACCCAAGATAAAGCTTGGGGCAAGCCCATAGCCATGTCTGGAATCTTCCATCTCCTGAGAGCAGTGAGAAGTCTCTGAAGGGTTTTCAGGAGTGGCATCTATGTATGGAGAATGTGTCAGAGAAGATGGAAGTGGTAGAGGGCACAGGCGGTGGGGGAGAGATGTGAGGAGTTTGAGATATAATTTGGGTGAAGAATCAACTGACCTGCTGTACAAGGCAAAAGACTTTTCAAATTCTCAAGTGCTAAAAAGTTCCTACTGGATGAGACCTGACTGCTTCCACACTTCTGTCTATGGGTCCTAGATAAAACTATCAGCCTGGGGCTCTGTTTAGAATCTGGAAGAAAGGCATCCTTTTAGGGTAAATCCTCTTGTATCCTGCCTGGTAGGACCACCCTGCCATTGAGGTAGATCATCTGGGATAGAGCTGTGGATAATCTTCAGGCTACACATGTGCTTCTGTGGGTCTCTCTACTTCTGCTGTCTGTCTCTCTCTTCTAGAAGGATCTGGCCTTCCCTCTACTCCTCTTACTTGCCATCTGTAATATACCAGGCCATTTCCCTCACCATTTGCTCCCTTCCAGAATACATTACCCTTGTCTTCACATTCCTGTGTCCTCTCTTTCTGAATGCTTATCATTAGTATCATTAACACTTATGACTTACTTTGGGTTTTCTCAGAAATAGAACCAGAGATAAAAACTTGAGAAATTATCTACTTGGGAGGTGACTCCCAGGAAACACTAGCAGGAGAATAGGGAAGGGAAAGAAACCTATAATATGAGTGTTATTGAGAGCATTAGCACCATGACAACTGGAGCTTTGCCCTGAAGGTCCATTTCAGGAGACAGTGCGAACAGACACTCAGAGTTGGCCCACCCAAGGGGTAAGGGACCCTGCTCCATCACAGCTTGGTCACTTCCCACTCTCTTCGTTCTGTAGCTCATCCCAGCACAGGTCCGGAGACTCCCATGGCCAGAAAAGAAAGCCCCTAGAGGGGAGTCACCATGTTTACTGCCAACAGCCTTCATGTGGAGGTTTGTTGAGAGAGCATGAGAGGGACTTAACAAAACTGAATGTAGTAACATAACTAACATACTTTCATATAATTACTCTATTTCATCCTCACAGATATGCTATCTTAGTGCTTGACACATGAAGGTGCTCAGCAAATGTTAATTATACTTGTTAGTGTTGTCCCTGTGTTGTCCAAGGTCATCCAGTTTGTAAATGTCAGAGCTAGGACTCCCACCAGGTCATCAATGTGGAGTCCACTGGTCTTTAGACTGTAGAACAGGGACATGTCACTGCAGTGAGGGGTCCTGCCTCAGCTGTGGAGACAAGTTGAGGATAAAGGTGTAACAGGTAATACAGAGGACTGACTTTGCAACATTACCATCTTGCCCTAGGTCAACCCAATTAGCAGGGTTTGTCTGATAAAATGATAAAGAGGAAAAGCCCAGAATGACCTCCTGGGAGGTACAGGAGAATCCAGGGAGAACAAATGAGGGTGAAAAAGGTATATACTAACTGTCTCTCTAAAGCCAAAAATACCAGATTAGAAGAATCGTTCAGGCACTACATTGTCTTTGCTTCTAGAGACCAAGCTAACTTATCACATTGTTTGTCCGGGAAAAATGCACCACTCAGAAGGGGCACATCCAAGTAAAAACTGCTTGATTCTATGGTTGAATGTCTTGTTGGCCAAAAGCTTTTGTTTTGGTGCCTTGATGGTCTTTCAGAAATGTGGGTATCTAAGGTGGATTCTTTTTTTTTTTTTTTAAGGTTTATTTTTTTAGGGAGAGAGCATGAGTGGGGGAGGATCAGAGAGAGAGAGGGAGGCAGAGAATCCCAAGCAGGATCCATTCTGTCAACATAGAGACCAACATGGGGCCCAATCCCATGAACCATGAAATCCTGACCTGAGCTGAAACCAAGAGTCAGACGCTTAATCAACCCAGTCACCCAGGCACCCCTGAAGTAGATTCTAAGCAGAACAGTAATGTGTAACAGAAAGATTATGGAGAGGCAAAGTGACAGGGGAGAAAAAACCCTGGACTTGAGAAGGACAGTGGTTCTAGGCTCAGCTGTCTAGGTAACCAGGGGCACCTTCCTGAGTAAGGAAGAGAGGGGGCAAACCTGGCAGCTGGCACCTCTGCTGTGGGTCAGGCAGTGTCCTTGGTGGCTGTTCATGGTGCCCATTCATCAGCACAAAGGCCCTGTACAGTAGACTTTATCATCTCCTTTGTGCAAAGTCTGAGGCATTACAGAGCCGGCCCAGAGTCCCCCTGCCTTCATAGAGAGAAGCATTTGAATTCAGTTCTGCCCGACTCTGACATCCTTGCTCTTTCCTCCCTGCTGTACCTCAGTTTCCTTCTGTGACTTTTTTAAAAGTTTTTTTTTTTTTTTTACAAATAGTTTATTGTCAAGTTGGTTTCCATATAACACCCAGTGCTCATCCCCACAAGTGCCCTCCTCCATGCCCATCACCCCCCTTCCCTTCCCCCACCACCCCCATCAGCCCTCAGTTTGTTCTCGGCATTCAAAAGTCTCTCATGGTTTGCCTCCCTTCCTCTCCCCTACTATTTTTCCCCTTCTTCTCCCCAATGGTCCTCCATTAAGTTTCTCCTAATCCTCCTATACGTGCAAACATATGGTGTCTGTCTTTCTCTGACTTATTTCGCTCAGCATAACACCCTCAAGGTCCATCCACGTTGCTACACATGGCCAGATTTCATTCTTTCTCATTGCCATGTAGTATTCCATGGTATAAATATACCACATTTTCTTGATCCATTCGTCTGTTGATGGACACTTAGGCTCTTTCCATGTTTTGGCTATTGTTGAGAGTGCTGCTATGAACATTGGGGTCCATGTGCCCCTATGCATCAGCACTCCTATAGCCCTTGGGTAAATTCCTAGGAGTGCTATTGCTGGGTCATAGGGGAGTTCTACTGTTAATTTTTTGAGGAACTTTCACACTGTTTTCCAGAGGGGCTGCACCAGTTTACATTCCCACCAACAGTGTAGGAGGGTGCCCATTTCTCCACATCCTCGCCAGCATCTAGAGTTCTCTGATTTGCTCATTTTAGCCACTCTGACTGGCGTGAGGTGATATCTCAGTGTGGTTTTGATTTGTATTTCCCTGATGATATGGGATGCTGAGCATCGTTTCATGCATCTGTTGGCCATCTGGATGTCCTCTTTGGAGAAGTGTCTGTTCATATCTTCTGCCATTTCTTCACTGGATTGTTTGTTTTTCAGGTGTGGAGTTTGGTGAGTTCCTTATAGATTTTGGATACCAGCCTTTTATCTGATATGTCATTTGCAACCATCTTTTCCCATTCTGTCAATTGCCTATTAGTTTTATTGATTGTTTCCTTTGCCCTGCAGAAGCTTTTAATCTTGATGAGTTCCCACTAGTTCATTTTTGCTCTTGATTCCCTTGCCTTTGTTTATTCATTTTTGAGAGAGAGAGAGAGAGGAAGAGAGAGAGAGAGAGAGAGAGAGAGAGAGAGAGCCAGAGCATGGGTAGGGGAGGGGAAGAGACAGAAGGAAACAGAATCTGAAACAGCTCTGAGCTGTCAGCGCAGAGCCTGACACAGGACAGGAACTCAAACTGTGAGATCATGACCTGAGCTGAAGTCGGACGCTTAACTGACTAAGTCACCCAGGTGCCCCCCTTTTGTGCTTTATAGAACTGTCTACCAAATGCTAGGAAGTGCCTTTTTTAAAGTATAATTTTCTGTACACATTTATTTAGACTATCAATGAAGCAGAGTGACCCAGCTCCTGCCCCGCTTTTTGGCACCCCTTTCAGGAAGAGGTGACCCCAGAACCCAGAATCCTCTCTTGGTGCCTTTTCTGCACCAAGTGAAGGAGGCTGTTACTTGGGAGAAAGTGCCCCTCATCATCTGTAAATCACTGGGACCTCATCTGGTTCTGGCCAGAGAGTTAGCAGAACCCAAATGGAATTTTTAAAGACAGGTTTCCTTTTTATTATTATTATTCATGCCAGGAATCCACTGGGAAAATCTTTATCTGCATTAAAACATACATAAGAAGAGAAGAGAAGAAAAGGCAGACAAGAGTGTGTCCTACAAAGGGTTTCTTTGAGCCCAGCTCTGTTCCTCTGTCAAGTTCTTTGCGGCGCTCTCCACAAAGATGGAATCTGGGTTCAAGGTTGAATGGAAGCCGGCTCCTGATGGAATGCATATCCCCTGAACACACCTCTAGGAGATTAGCCCGTCATTAAATATTTGTAGGATAACAGGAGAAGCCTAATTTAGTTTTTGTTTCTTTCTCTCTGTGGTTTAATCACAGATGAAAGAGACTAATAGCACTGCAGAGCTTTCTGGTGATCAAAGGCCAATCAATCCCCTTTGTGGAGTAATTAACTATTTGCTAAACTTGCAGAATTGATTTCCATTTAGGGCTAAGAGAGAGGGTTTTAAATGAAGACCGATTCACCAGGCGAGAGGAGGGAATCTCGGGGCTGATGCCAGGAGATACTCAGGGTGATGAATTGGAATCTGCTAATTAGAGACTGAAAAATACAGCCAGAACCTGACCCTATTCAGGAGTACTTTAGGGAAAGGACAGGCAGGAAGAAGGTTGGATGTCGATGCTGTCTTTATCTGCCAGACAGCTGTGCACACGCACTTGAAGTGGAGAAAGCCTAGGCATCCTGTTTGGGGCAGAAAAGATTTGATTACAAGCAGATGCAGAACTGGGCAAGAGGCAGAATGCATGTAGTCAGGAAGTCAGGGTGGAAGTCAGCAGGTGACCAGGGCGTGGAGCCCCTATGACACAAAGGTCCCAGTGTGGGCATGCCCCAAGGCACAGAGCTGGCCATTGTGGACTGTTGAGATTCTATTCAGTCACTTGAAATGTGCATTTGAAGTCAGTGAAGAATTTAGATCTTGTTGGCATAGATTCTCTTAGAATCTGACCAGTTGAATCCATGTGAGACCTTAAATTTAAAGTTTATACCAGTTTAAAACTGTGAAGACTTAAGACAACCTGATAATACCTTTGCTTAGGGTTGCCAGGTAAAACACAGGATAACCCGTACAGTGCGAATTTTAAGATAAATGAGTACTTTTATTTAATATAAGTATGTCCTAAATTATTTGTTGCTTTAGTAAAACTATGTCCCAAATGATTAAGGGTGTCTTTGAAATTCATATTTAACTGTCTGTCCTGTACTTTTATTTGCCAGACCCCGCAGCCTTACTCTAGTGGGAGTAAGGTTCTCTGCTTACAGGGTTAGAGCCTCTGAGTCTCAGTTTCCTTCTCTGTGTATGTGGCTTGTCGTAGGAGTAAATTGACTGTTTCATTATGAATATTATATGAAGTAACTGAATGTGATTGCTGCAGACAGTGTGGTGCCCATCACATTTTCTATTCTCTCCAAACGCTACCTATGTTTCTGGTGAACGTTATTGATTCGATAAATACAAATAACAATCTTAAGTATTAAAAATGTATTTCACCTTTTCCCATCTCCTCCTGTCCTGTATCTCCAGCTTCTTTTCTTCTTCTTTCTCTTCCTGCCTCTTCTCCCTCCCTTGCATTTTTCACTGTGATTTAGGTCTACACCAGCAACGTTAATATGATGTTGTCAACTTTAGCTTCTCTGTCCACTTTCTCTTCCATACAGGAGCAGGATGAGTGAGTGGCCACAAGCTGGCTCAAGGTGCTAATTCTATGATCTTGGCCATGCTCTTTTACTGTTCTTTGCCTCAGTTTCCTCATGTGAAATGACAGTAATGTGACATGTCAGATTAAATTAAGTCATGTAAGGAGAGCACTTGAAATGGCATCCCACACTCTATTGCCATTATTCATAATAACACGTATGTGTTAGTTTGGGTTGCCCCAGAAGTAATGCAGTAAATGTTCATTTATTTCAGTGAGATTGCTTGAGACAAGCTGG
This sequence comes from Proteles cristata cristata, assembly GCA_017311185.1. Classification (NCBI taxonomy): domain Eukaryota; kingdom Metazoa; phylum Chordata; class Mammalia; order Carnivora; family Hyaenidae; genus Proteles; species Proteles cristata. The sequence continues at coordinate 222,760 of JAESUZ010000164.1, read as the reverse complement.
ATGCTGGTTTGTCCCAAGGGAGTGAGTAAATGGATGCAGGTCCCATCTTTGGTTTTTGAAGTTCTCCTGTGGCCAGAGGAGCTCAGAGGTGAGTGAAACCAGAACTCAGCCTTGGATGACATAAGCCCATGGGTGGTTTCAGTGTTTGAAGTAAATGAGAACATTCTTCTTGGATCCTGCATATGGTTTCTAACTGTGGATTACTATTTGCCAGAGCAAAGGCTCCCAGTAGGTTGATTGTGATTGAACAGTGTTTTTTGAGAACTTACATGATCGATTTCCCCAATGGCCACCAAGACCTCCTTGCCACAGCCAGTGTGGGTTCCTCTGGAAGTGAAGCCAGGGGCAGGCAGGGGATTTTTTTTCTTTGTCCTGCTCAGCCCCCAAACTATGCAGCTTCTGGAAAAATAGCCCAGCCCAAGCACATGCACAGGCTGGAACCCCTTGCCCTGAACTAAGCCAATTTAGGGAGGCCAGGCTAGATAGCACTTCTAATTGATCAGTAGGTTGTGGATTTCATAGTAGATGAGGTCTCAGATGAGGAAGAGATTCGGGCAGGCTAATTCTGTTGTACTCTCCTCATACTACCCTGTAAGTAGCCAGTCATGCCTTAGCACTTTTATATGTGACAGGCTTTGTTCCAGAAGCTTGGCACATGTTGACTTAGTTTATCCTTATAACAACCTAATGCAGCAGGTACTATTATCACTCCCATTGCACAGATGAAGAAATACAGGAACAGAGAGGTTAAGCTACTGCTCAAGTTCTCACAGCTATTGAGTGGCCCTTTTGTCATTACAAATCACTTAAATGGGACTCCACCAACAATTGCTGAGTCCTAAGTTAGACCTTGCAGTGCACCAGGGGCTAGGTGCCCAAGGATGCCTTAGACCCAATTCCTGCTCTCTCTGTGAACTAAAGGCATGAACTAAAGAGATGTGTGTAAAGTATTGCTAGTATAGTCATTGTTTAGACTGAGAGAAATATGTCCGTTTCTGAAACGATGAGAAAGTCATGAGTAGAAAGGAAAAGTGGGGTCTTTGGGCCTGTCACTATTCCCATGTCCAGGGAGAGGGTATTTCATTTGGACATCCTGGCAGGGGTATAAAGCTTACCATGCTGCATTTAATAGGCCTTCCAGCTTTGGGAATCCATTGAGAGTTCGAAGAGTTTTGTAATATTCTATTGGAATTTCAACGATCATGCTGTGTTTCACCAACTGAGACTGGGACTGAGTCATTTGAGTGAGGGTCTTTTGGAAAAATGCTCTATGCTGGGAAGTCCCCCCCACTGACTCACCCCTGGACACACAAAAGTGTGCCAACTGGACACACAGAAGTAATAGTGGCTATGCTATTGAGAAGCCCACAGAGAAGGGAAGAGGCTAAACACAGTAGTGTTTTAAAAGGATTCTGTGTGATGCTTTATCGCAAATTGAATTCACCTATCCCACAGCCAGGACTTGATAGTCATTGGCACATGAGACCAATGTCTCTGCAACTCCCTGGAAACAGGAGTGACACAATGCCCACTTAAAATGGAATTGTGCAAAATCTCTATTTGCTTATTAAATTATTTACCAATGGGAGGGAAAAGTCGCTGGAACGAAAACAGAAAGGTTTCCCAAGTGGTGTTCAGAGAAGGCACCTCAGTGCTGGCCGTCCCCTGTCCAGGGCTGACCATCAGCGTTTAAATGCAGGGGCTGCCGTGAACTGACTCACTGCTGGATAATTACGTTAGGGACCAATACGGCCTGTTGAAAATCAATTCTGTTGGACCAGTGTGTTTGTTCGGAAAGCCACTCAGCCAATTCAGGAGTATATTAGGCAGCAGGCCCAGTGCGGTGACCTCTTCCGGATTGGGGTTGACACTTGAACGAAGGCGTTTGTCCAGTTAAAGGACAGTACTAGCAGCAGGCCCTTATCTCCCCTAAATTGGATTACTCAGATCTGCTTGTTCTCTTTAAAGATTGCTACCCTTGGGTTTTTTCCCCTCTCTTTCTATCTGTCTGAGATGGTTACCTAGTGATTACTGTTTAACTTGCCATCCTTATGTATCCTTGGACAGTTAACGCTTAATACCACCAGTGTCACATCCCTCTCCTATGTGGGAAAGGTCATCAGATGCTGATGCCTTCATTTTTCCGGTCATTGGGTGGACCAATGAGTGGGTTAGGATCCAGGTGAGCTGGCCTGTGTATTCTTAAGGAGTTCAGAATTGGCAAGCCCATGATTCACTTACCAGGGAACAGAACACAAACCCAGAGATAACACAGACTTTCCCTCAAACATACCAAAGAATAATAGCAATTACTCCCAAGGAATCACTCCCAAGATACCTCCCTTGGCTTGAGAACTCTCAAGCCTGCTTACTAACCAGTGTCCCCTAAGTGGTGGTGCCATCAGGCCACCAGAACCATATACAGCAGCTTCCCACAGCCCTTTGGAGCATTAGCATCCTTGATGAAAGGTAAGGGTACAAGAGAAATACTCAGCAAAGAGGGTGCTTCTGAAAATCCTGAGGAATCAAGCATGGACCCAACTCTTAATGGAGCCCTCTCTACCAAGAGTTCCAACAGCTGCCACAACACCTGACATGGTCTAAGGTGTCAAGAAGACACTAAGAAACCCAGGGAATCCCATACACACCTCTTGGAAGGATCCAGGAAAGACTTATTGCTGCAATTATGGTTCTTTTAATGACATATAAAATTAACCGCTTCACGTATCCATTCACTTTGACAGCTGAGGATTTCACTGTGATAAAAGTAGGGCCATGCTCACTGTCAGTGATTTACATTTCTGTATCCCCAACCCTGTCAACCAATTAGACTGCAAGAGCGAACAGCACCATTTTCTAATGAAGCTATAATCAGGCTGCTCCCTCACCCAGAAAGAGCAGATATTCTTGTCCTGAATGAAGAAGGTAATCATCAGGGAAAAGGGTTTGAATAAATCAGATGTGATATCGGAACAGCTTGCTATAGGTCCGTTATAATTGGAATCTGGGCTGATGGAGGCTTAGCATCCCCTTCTTACTGTTTCACTTTTTTTTTTTTTTTTTTAAGTAGCTTTTCTGTGTAGAGAAAGGCAACATGGTTTCTGAAATAAACAGCTGGGAAGGCAGAAAGCATGGATATCAGACCTGAACTCTTAAGGGTCCACTAAAATGAAAGCAGAGGAGAGGAGAGAAGAAGAAAGGGGAGAGAAGGTGGGAGAGATGGAGAGAGAGAGGAAGGCAGAAAGGCTGAAGGGAAGGAGGGAAAGAAAGATGGACGGATAGAGGGAGGAGGCGATGGAGGAAGTAAAGAAGGAAGGAAGGAATGGAGAAGAAAAATAGAGGAAGGAAGGAAGGGAGGGAGGGAGGGAGGGAGGGAGGGATGAAGGAAAAAAATAGAGAAAGAAAGAATGGAGGAAAAATAGAGGAAGGAAGAAATGAGGGAAGGAAGAAAGAAGGAGAGAGGAAGGAGATAAGAAAAGAAGGAAGAACAAAGAGAAAAAAAGGAAGAAAGGAAAGGAGAGAGGGAGAGGTAAAGCTGCAGGAAGATAGATAAAACACACTCTACCTAAGCTTCCTCACATAGAAAAAAATGATGAAATGACAGAAAATGAAAAGAGATCCTGTGGTAAGATATATGATGTGATTGCTTTTTATTAATGTGGCTGCAAACCCACCTCCTAGGGATGGTACTAACCACTGTACAGCAGCTCACAGATCCTGTTTGGTGATGATGACTGGATACTTGGCTCATGGTCATTTTTCTCATCAGCTAGTTCTCCAACAGGTGTCAGGATGACTCCAGAGAGAAGGAGAGGGGAAGGGTGTGGACAGAGCATCTAGGGGAATTCCGAGGAAGTGTTGTTGATGCATTGGCTGTAGAGCCTCTCAGTTCCCTCCCCTGCATCCTTTTCAGAGTTTAAGATTTCCAGTATCATTACTGTGGCAGAACAAAGGTGTGAAGGTGCTGGGGAGCTGTGAGGACTCCCTTGGAAGATTCCTGGGTGGAAAAGTATTTTTAAAAATGCTCCTTGGGAATCTTTTCTGCTTTGATCTGTGTTATTGATGCCCCAATAGGAAGGCCAAGAAATGCAAGATCCTCTGGAACCCCAGGCAGTATAATGAAATTGTCCTCAGATTATTGCTCCAAATTTTTTTAAAAAGTATTATTTTTCACCGTGTTTTAAGGAAATCCTTGCTTCTCCATTGAACCAATTTTATTGCCACAAGAAAACATCTGATTCCCTACATAAACACATCATCCTCACTTGCAGCTACTGAATCTTCTGGATTTCTGGCAGCTCACTTGGTGGGCAATGCTCCATGCCAGCCTTGGTGAGGGCCAGTCATCCACAAGGGAATTTTCCCATCCTTAAAGGGGAATGTGGGTCCCTCAAGAGCCTCCCAATGAGCGCCGAAGGTTCAATGAGAAGAGATATGAGGGCACTGCTTGTGCCAATTTGGCTTGTGTGGCTAATTGCACTGTGTGCAGAAAATAACACCTGCGAAGATCAGTCCATCCTCTGAACGCCAGACTCTCAAAGTCAACGACAAAGCTCTCTGGGTGAAGCCCATCAGTAGAAACACCCATGGAAACATCAAACGCGGCTTCAAGTGGAAAGTGACTGAGAGCACAACTTTAAAGATCAAGGAGAAGGCTAAATTGAACCGAATTCTTTCAGGGTCTGAAGAGGACGGAGGCCCCAGGTTGGGGGCTGGGAGGGGGAGAAACGACACACCCTGAAGGTGAAGGACCCTTTCCTGAGGGGTGATTAACAACACATTGCAGAAGACTTACTGGCCGCTCCCATTTCCAGGAAGAAGGGGACAATACCAAGCATCTCCTTAAGACCTATTTTCTAACCATCGTCAAGCAAACTTGGTATGTTGCAGTGCTGGAGATGTAATTACCTGGGGTATGCCTTGAGTAGGCTTTAGTAGGTTGGGGCAGTTTCCTTTTCAGCAGGCTGCCTTTCCAAGTTCAAGGAGATTGGTAAACAGATAGAGAGGCCTTGTTTACAGTGACAATGAAGCTGGCCACACTGGCTCTTTAAAAGGTATTTGTGAAGCTGCTTTTTTTTTTTTTTCCACCAGTGGACTGCCGAAGGAACAAGCTTGATATTCTGCCAGCTTTTTAAGAAATACTTAAATATCAAAAATTTCCACTCTTTTCTGTGTGTGCAGAATATCAGCTTAAAACCCAATGGTAGTCAAAGTTCTTGCTTAGCATACAAAGGCTTATGAGTTTTATAGTGTTCAGGACTTTAATCTACAAAGTCTAATTTAATCCTCTTTGTACTATCTGCATCACAGAGCCCTGGTTGTAAATAAACCATATGGTTGCAGTGGATGCAGCCACAGCTGCCTGCCTCCATCACTCACCCTTAGTAAATATTTCTGCAAAACAGATGAAATTAACTACTGTAAAAGATAAATAGAGAGTGCAGTTCTTAGAGTAAATGTTTTACCACAGCGGTCATGCCGAAACACAACCAACAGCTCCAGGTTGATGCTCAGCCACCTGCCAATGGCTTTCTGTCTCTGCTGCACCCCAGTGTACCTGAGTTCTGGTACCTACCAGCTGATGTGTGTTGCATCATTCTACATCAGAGCTGTGGGTGCCCCTGAGGGCTGTAGGGGTACCCATTTCTAGGCATCAAGGTCTGGAAAGGGGACCCACGTAAAGTCAAGGAAAGGAGATGATTCCTGGAGCCGAGGTTGCTCTAGGTGAAAGGAACAATTACAGTTGTGAGTCCTTCTATCCTAGGAGGTAAAATGGAAGAAGAATATCAATCATGTACCTTTGACAGAGGATTACTAGGCATGACCTGGAGTGAGTACTTAACTGGTAAACTCGGACTTTGCAGTCATTTGAAAGAGCAAACATTGGAGTGAGTTGCCTCTGTATTATAACTCAGGCATCACAGATACCCAGGTTTGAAACCAGATTCTTGCATCTAACAGCTGTGGGATTTTGGTTATTTTACCTCACTGAGCTCCCCTTTCCTTCCCCTGTAAAATGGGAATGATCATACCTCCTCACAATTGATGAGCATGAGGATTAATTGGAAAACTCATTATAATTCTTAAAGGAATTAGTTATCATTAATATTATTATTTCAATAGTGTTTAACTTTATGATATAGGAAGGAGAAGATGCCCGTATCTCTGTCTTATGTTTTTTTAAGCCATGAGTCTTTTTGGCTAAGGCTGTGGTCCCCATTTCTAACATCTAAAACTCAGGATAACCAGGGTTGTCCCATTTCATGGCTCTGTCACTCTCTATAGGAGGTTCAGCCAGTCACTGGCTGCTCTCTGCTTCAGAAACCACAGGGTTTGGCTGAAGAAGCAGTATGCTGCACTCCACCAAAACACGGGGGCCCCTCTGCATACAGTTCGGGCAGAGTGGTAGACAGCAGGAGAATAGGTATGTGAGGTTTTCAAAGCCAGGTGTCAGTGGCCTATGAGGGACAAGTATCTCTACTGAAGGCTGAGAAAGTTTCAAAAGGTGGACAGAAGGCAAATCGATCAGATCAATATACCCACATTGTACTGCATGCCTCCTGAGCCTTCAGGGAAAGAAGAGGCGTCATGCTTTTATCCAGCCTGGGAGACACCCCCAAGAACTAAAGAGCGTGCAGAAGCACCTGAGTAGAGAATCTTGGTTTCTTATGGCTCAGCTTCACAGCTCGAGACAATGTTCCAAATCCCAGCCACAGCTGAAGCTGCAACACATCTGTACCCCCAAAAGTTGGCAGGGCCCTGAGCTGGAGTTATTGAGGGACACGACAGCTTCAGAGCAGCTTTTGAGAGTTTTCACTCAAAGATTAACATCATATTTGAAAATAGCTGGGTCTAATTGGATAATATCTTTTAAAACAATAAAAGGGATTTATGTCCCAGGTGATTAAAAAAAATGCTGTTAACTGGGAAGAGGATTTTTTTCTTCCAAACTGATCATATTCACACCATCTAAGCTGGGAGTGGGCCTGAGAAATTCCACAAACAGGAAAGAATACTCAAGGAGGGTTGGTCCAGCAAGAGACCCCAGGGACCGAGCTTGTCTCCATAGCCCCTAAGTTGCTGTGTAAATGTTTACCCTAAGATGTAGCAGGTATCTATGTAATGTTTGCAGTCATGTGAGAATAAGTTGCAATCATGTGACATATTATCCCCCTTTATTCCTTAGCACGTCAGTGTTTATTTACTAAGAACAGGGACGTTATTTTATACAATCATAATACAATTTATCTAAATCAGGATATTGAACATTTGTATAATATCATCAACTAATCTGGAGTCCAAATTCAAATTTTGTCCATTCTTCAAATGGTGTGCTTTACCCGGGATTATGTACATACTGCCTTCATTTGTCACATCTCTTCATTTTCTTTTGAACGAGAACTTTCCCCCATTATTCTTTATCTTTACCTGTTCTTACTCTTTCTCTAACCTTGACATTTTTGAAGAGTACAGACCATTTATTTTGTAGAAGGTTACTCAATTTGGGTTTGTCTGATGTTTCCTTGTGATTAGATCTGGGTGATGAATTTTGGGCAGAAACACCCCAGAAGTAATGTTGTGTCTCCCTCAGTGCATCCAGCCAGAGGGATGTGATGTTGGGTTGGTGTCATTATTGGTGATGTTATCTGTGATTACTTGGCTGAGGTGGTGTACATCACGTCTCCACTAGAAAAGTGCTATTTCCCCTTCGTGATTAACAAGAAATTTATGGGAGATACTCTGAGGCTATGTAAATATTCAATCTTCATCAAATCCTCACCCACCAGTTTTAGTATCCATTGATGATTCTTGCCTGAATCAGTTATTACTTATGATACATGCCAAATGGTGATTTTTTTCATTACATCATCCCACATTTATTAGTTCCATTCTACAAACGAAGACCCTTCCCTATCTCACTTTTATCTGTTTATTTATTGATTCATTTATATCAGTATGAATTCATGGAATGTTATGCATTATTCAATGGGTTGTCATCCATTACTGCTACTATTTATTTTCACATCTAAATTGTCTCAGAGTTGAACTGTGGGATTCCTTTCTGTCATTTTGACATGTTCCCTTCAATTTTTTGAGCACGTTCTGGAACAAGATGTTCACGCTCATCTTGTACCTTACCTGCCCTGGAATCAGCCGTCTTGCCTATAGATCCTAAGTCCTTTACATTTTAGACTGAAATTTTAAAAACCATGGTCCGAATACCACGTTCTGAGCCTGGGCTACTGGGGTCTCATTGTTTCTAGCCCTCACAAAGGACAGAGGTAAGATCTCTGTTTTAAAAACATACTGACACTTTCACTTCCAATCTCACAGCAGACAGGGTTTTACTTTCTCATATATTCAGGGGGGAAAAATACTACTCTAATAGTGAAACATGTATATTTCCCCCCCCACCCCGATATATTTATTCCTTTGCTCGGTCCTAGAATACATATAAAGTAGTTTTTGAATTGTTCACTCATACCACTGTAAAAAACAAAACCACTAATTAGAGTTCAATATTTCTCTACGCTTCTTTTTGTCTTTAGACTGAGGATGTGTAGTCAAAACACTGTCTTCAGAAGTTACTTCAAATAATTCTCTCTCCACCCTTTGTTCAGTGTGGTTATTCATTTGAAATATAATTTGGTTCATTTGTTCTGTTAAGGGCTTTCTCCCCATCCTTGTGGATTGTTTGAGTGTATGAAATACTAATATGACTATAAACATCAAAAATAAATTGGAAAAAAAAGCTTATCTGGAGAAGTGTCACTCTCCCTAAACCTACCTCCCTGTGGCCATGCACCCTTTGCAGGGGACCAATCTCCATTTCTGGTATTCTCCCTCATGTTTCTTTTTGCTAAAATAATTAAATACAGTACAATTTGTTTCTTCTTTCTTTTTTTTTAAAACATTTTTATTTACTTTTGAGAGACAGAACATGTGTGGGGAAGAGGCAGAGAGCAAGGGAGTCACAGAATCCAAAGCAGGATCAAAGCTCTGAGCTGTCAGCACAACGCCTGATGTGGGGCTCCAACCCACGAACCACAAGATTATGACCATGACCTGAGCTAAGGCCAGATGCTAACCAATAGCTACACAAGCTCCCCTTCTTCTTTCCTAGACAAGAAGAGAGCACACTGTAAATGAACTTTTGCACTCTCCTTTTGTCCTTTAACAACACATCCTGGAACTCATTTCCATCAGCTCATAGAGCTCTTCAGTATTCTTTTCTGGCTGAGTAGTGTTGCAGTGAGCATACCATAGTTTATCTAGCAGGTCTTTTATTGGTGGGAATTTAAATTGTTTCCAGTATCTTGCAGTTACAATCAATGTTTAATATACAAGTTTGTATATAGTATTTTCATACAGTTGGACAGCATCTTCAGAGTAAATTCCTAGAAGTGAGACTGCTGACTGCTAGGAATACAAATATATAGTTCTGCTAGATGTTGCAAAAAAAAAAAAAAAAAAAACCCTCCTTAATGTCCATACCAATCTGTCTTCCCTCAAACGAAGTTTAAGAGTTCCTGTTTGTTTCCCTTTGGACTCACTCTATCAAGCTTTCCAATATTTACCACCAGTCTGATAGGTGAGCAATAATATTTCAGTGCCAGTCTTTAAACAAGCTTTACTGACATATAATTTATATACCACACCATTCACCCACTTAAAGTGTACAATTAAGTATATTTTAGTTTATTCACAGATATCTGCAACCATCACCACAGTCAAGTTTAGAAACCCAATACCTTTCAGGTACCACTCTCCTAGCTCCACATTCTCCCAACCTAAGCAATTACTTTCTGTTCCTAGATTTGCCTGTTGAAGAAATTTCATATAAATGGTATCATACAATATGTGGCCTTTTGTAGTTAGCTTCTCTTATGTTTCCAAAGCTCATTCATGTTAGGGCCTGTGTCAGTACAACATTCTTTTCTATGGCCAAATAATATTCCATTGCATGGTCAAGTAATATTCCCTTTTGTTTATTCATTTATTGATAGACATTTGGGCTGTTTCCACCATTTGGCTATTAAAGGCAATCCTGCTATAAACATTTATGTATTTTTTTTCATGTGAACATATGTTTTTATTTCCTTTGGGTATATATACCTAGAAATGGAATTGCTGGGTCATATGGTAACTCTAGGTGTAATTGTTTGAGAAACTGTTCCAGTGTGGGTTTAGACTATTTCACTTACGTGTGAAATTGAGCATTTTTTCTTATGTTTAAAAGGTGATTTTTATGCATTTTTCATATTGTCTGTTCATTTGCCTTGCCCATTTTCCTATTGTGTTGTTGATTTTTCCCTTCAATTTTTAAGAAATCTGTGTATATTGCAAACATTAACCTTTTATCTGCGATACATTTTGCAAACAATTTTTTCCATTTGTTGTTTTTCTTTTGACTTTTGTAATGGTATGTTTTACTATACAAACTTAAAAAAGATTGTTTTCTGCTATGAAATTTATCATTCTTTTCTTTTATTGTCTTTGGACATTAATTCAAGTTAGAAATCCTATCTCCACACCCAGGAAATCACCCATGTTTTCTTCTACTACTTGTAGGGTTCATTTTTTCCTATAGCTCAGTCAATCATTTCAGAGTATATTCATTTTTTTTAAATAGTTTATTGTCAAGTTGGTTTACATATAGCAACAAGTGCACTCCCCCAGACCCATCATCCTCCTTCCCCTCTCCCCTATACCCCCTCAGCCCTCAGTTTGTTCTCAGCATTCAAGAGTCTCTCATGGTTTGCTTCCCTCCCTCTTCCCTACTATTTTTCCCTTTTTTCTCCCTCATGGTCCTCTGTTAACTTCCTCCCAATCCACCTATCTGTGCAAACATATGGTGTCTGTCCTTCTCTGCCTGCCTTATTTCACTCAGCATAACACCCTCAAGGTCCATCCATGTTGCTACACATGGCCAGATTTCATTCTTTCTCATTGCCATGTAGTATTCCATTGTATAAATATACCACATTTTCTTGATCCATTCGTCCGTTGATGGACACTTAGGTTCTTTCCATGTTTTGGCTGTTGTGGAGAGTGCTGCTGTGAACATTGGGGTCCATGTGCCCCTATGCATCAGCACTCCTGTATCCCTTGCGTAAATTCCTAGGAGTGCTATTGCTGGGTCATAGGGGAGTCCTATTGTTATTTTTTTGAGGAACCTCCATACTGTTTTCCAGAGGGGCTGCACCAGCTTACATTCCCACCAACAGTGTAGGAGGGTGCCCATTTCTCCACATCCTCGCCAGCATCTAGAGTCTCCTGATTTGTTCATTTTAGCCACTCTGACCAGCGTGAGGTGGTATCTCAGTGTGGTTTTGATTTGTATCTCCCTGATGATGAGGGATGCTGAGCATTGTTTCATGTGTCTGTTGGCCATCTGGATGTCCTCTTTGGAGAAGTGTCTGTTCGTGCATTTCAGAGTATATTCCTGTGTGTGGTTGGAAGTATAGGTCTAATTTCACTAATTCTACTGACTACCCAGTTGTCCCAGCATCACATATTGAAAAGATTATCTGAGGGAGCCTGGGGGGCTTAGTTGGTTGAGTGTCTGACTTCAGCTCAGATCATGATCTTACTTGTTTGTGGGTTTGAGCCCCACATCGAGTTCTGTGCTGACAGCTCAGAGCCTGGAGCCTGCCTCAGATTCTGTGTCTCCCTCTCTCTCTGCCCCTCCCTTGCTCATGCTCTTGTCTCTCTCACTCTCAAAAATAAACACTAAAAACTTTTTAATTTAAAAAAATAAAAAGATTCCAGTGCCACCTTTATATTTAGTATATACTAAGTTTTCGTATGTGCGTGAGTCTTTTCCAGACTTTCTGCTTCATTCCAAGGGTCTATTTATTCAGGCACCATCACCATACTGTCTCACTTCTTATGAACACATTTGATGACCTCCTCTGGCCACCTGTTCTTTTGCTGAGACCCTTGCTCTCAAAAAGTCCTTCCCTGTATCTGCTTTTTTTCCTATTGCAGCTTAAGCTCATTTCTTCCGTGAGTTCCCACAAACACAGGACTCCCTTTGTACACGTCTCCCTGAGTTGTCAGGTGCTATGAGCTCTCTCCTTTTATGTAAATGCGGTCGCTGCCTTCTGGCCCAGAGGTGACTCTCTCTCATTGACAGCCCTGACTGCCGACTTTACTAGCAATTTGCTGAGTTTGTCAAGCACTGCAGAATCATGTAAATGCCATTATCATTTTTGTCATCATCATCATTGACAGAAGCATCAACCACTTCCCTTCCTTCACCTATTGTTTAGAGCAAATGAAGTAGCTGCTGATGTTCAAAACCAAGGCTTTATCTGTAGAGTATCCAAAGTCATAATCCCCTGTAGGTCAGTTCATGTCTTAAAGGTGTCACATAGGCCAGGAGAAAGGTTGTCATATACCACCTACTCTTTGTAGTTGAAGAATTGATATATCTCATAGGGGTTGGATAAACAGTCCTCTACACCCACCCCAAATTAATTTTTTTTCTTGCTCTTAGTGTGATAGCAAAATGTCTAATTGTAAACATACTCATGCTTAAGAAATAGTTGTTTTTGAAAAAAGAAATTGTCAATTCTATCAAACTATTTTTTCCTTGTTATAAGGAAGAGTATAAGGTTATATGCTTAGGACAGTTAACCACTGTTTGAGTCCATTTAGCAAATATCTGGTGAGCATCCGGTCTGTGTAAAACACTCTAGTAGAAGCTCTGAAGGACTCAAAAATGGATAAGACAGGATCTCACTCTCCAGGAATTCACTCATAACTGGAGGAGATGATGGGAAGAAAGAGAAATCGGTACAAATAATGTCATAACAAGCAAAATGAGAACAAATGAAAAGAAAAAAGTTACAAAGTCCTATGGGAATGTAGAAGAAAAACTACTCCTTCTGGGGCCACTTTGGAAGAGATGAAACTTAAAATTGGACACTGAAGAATAAGTTCAATGACCCAGTAAGATAATCTGGCATTTAGAATGGCTTAAGCAAAATTATGAAGGCAAAAAAAACAAAAACAAAATAAAAAACAAAAAACCCTATACTGAATCAAGCCATATGAAGTGACTGTTTTGTAGGTCACATCAGTCATATATGGCCAAATGCATATGATTCTATCTAATACATCATATATTAGGATACTGTAGACTGATTGTAAATCTAGTAGAACCAATAGACTCATCTGGAGGTCATCTGGAGGCGCTAAGAGATCCTATATAGGACACCAAGTTGTATACAATTTTAGTGTTAGGTTGAAGAATTTGACCTTTATTTTGGTGAGATTCATTTAATTACTTGTATATGAAATACTTTTTAGATATTACATGCTCAGCCTCCTGGTTGGGAAAACTCTGAGAATAGAGCCATGTTTCAGAAGGATAATTCTGACAGTGGAGTACATGGTGGGCTGCAGAGAGGAGGAAGTGTGAGTGAGGAGACTATTTAGGGGTTCTAGGAACTAAAGGGTAAATGAGGACCTGTGACTGTGAATAGGAAGGATGGAAATGAAAGCCATTCCAGAAATGGAATTCACACCAGATATTGTGACTGAATCAAAGCAAAGGCAAGGTAGAAAAAGCCAACTAAAAATCTCCAAGGTGCAACCTCAAGAGAACTGTGAGGTTCCCAGTGATCTCTGTATATTCATCCGCTCATCTCACAAGTGTTTATTGAGCACACAGCATGAGATAAGCAATGTTCCAGGAGCTGTGGACAGAGTAGAGAACAAGAGAAGAGGATGGGGTGCCTGAGTGGCTCAGTTGATTGAGTGTCCAACTCCTGATTTCACTTCAGGTCATGATCTCACAGTTTGTGAGATCAAGCCCCACATGGGGCTGTACACTGACAGCACAAGCCTGCTCGGGATATATTCTCTCTCTCTCTCTCTCTCTCTCTCTCTCTCTCTGTGTGTGTGTGTGTGTGTGTGTGCGCGTGTGTGTCTACATCTCTCTGTCTCTCGCCCTCTTAAAATAAATAAATTAACATTTTAAAAATAAAAATGGAGGGATACATGATTAATGCAATGAGAGAAGCAATGAATAGATAAATTAACATATGATGTAATGATAGAGAGTGGGAAGCACTATAAGGAAGCATTATTCAAGGTAAGAGAGCTGTGGAGAGTGGGCAAAGTGTGCCCCAAAGGTTACTCAGGGAAGGACTGTTGCAGAAGATGATATTGGAGCAAAAATCTGAATGATATGAGGGAGGGAGCATGAGAAGACCTGAAGAAAAGGAATCTCAGGGCGAAAGAACAATGAGAATAGTCCCAAGCTTGGAGCGTTTAAGAATCAGCTATAAGTCCAGGGCAGTTGGACTGACTCAAGCAGTAGGAAAATGAGTAAGACATGTAATGGAGGAATGGCACAAGAGCATGTAATGGCAAGAAGTTTGATTTTATTTTGAGCATGCCAGGTTTTGAGTTTCAAGAGATGACCTTTTAAAGCCTCTCTAGCTCCTATGTAGGGAATCGACTATAAAAGGACAAGGAAGGGAGAGAACAAATGTGATGGGGTTGGTTGAGAAGTAGTCAGATTCTGGATGAACACTGACATTACAGCCAACAGAAACTGCCAAGGAATTAGAACACAGTGTAAGGGAGAAAGGGGAGTAAAGGATGACTGCCATTTCCAAGTCACAGGAAAGAGGAAGATTTGTGTAGAGAATCAAGGTTTCTGATTTGGAAAATCTGATATGCCCAGAAGACTCTGAAGTAGAAAGAATGAGCAGCACAGGAGGTACAGACAGGAGCCTAGAGCTCACAGGAGAAGTTGAGGCTGGGAATCTAAATTGGAGAGTCACCAGCATAGAAGCATTTGAAGTGCTGAACCTGATTGAGACACCCAGGGGATGGGTGTGGACAGAGAAAAGTAAGAGATTGATAACTGGCTCTCTGATGGTCAGGTAACAAGGGAAGGGGGAGCCAGAGAAGGAGACTTGGAAGGAGGGGTCAGTGAGAGAGGAGAACTAGGGAAGTGCAGTGACTGGGAAGCCCTGCAAAAGAAACATTTTAAAGAAGAGGTACTAGCCAGCTGTGTCAATGCTGCTGAGAGGTCACATAAGATGAGGAGAGAGAATTGACAAGAAAATTAGCAAGAAGGAGTTGTTGGTGACCTTGCCAGGCAGTTTTAGTGGTGTGGTGGAGTAAAAAAAAATCTGAGGAGAGAATGGAAGGTAAGGAATGGGAACCGAAAATACGGACTCTTCTTAGGATATTTGCAATGAAGTAGAATAGAGAAACAGAATGGTATTGGGTGGGGAGGAGGGTTAGCAGTTGTATTTGGATGTGAGTCTAAGAAGGGCTGAAAATAATGATCAAAACAGTGGAGAATATGATGATCAGTAAGTAGAGCAGAGAAGGTGGAATTGAGAGCTCAGTGGGTCACTGGACCAAGATAGGAACTTGAACCTCTTGCCCATTTAATGAAGGACAGAGATGAAATCACCAAGATGCAAAATCCATAGATTTGGCAGTAGGAAAATGAGGAAGTTCTTATTGTTGTCATTTTCTTAGTGAAATAAGGGGCAAGCTGAGAGTTAAGATGGAGGGGGAGGTGCCTGACTTTGAGGGGAGGGTAGAGGGCATGAGAGACTGCTGAGTCAATGCACTGATTAGCCGTGTGTGCTGGGGTTGCTGGTGAGGTCCAGTGGTGAGGTCACCATAACTCTCATGGTCATAAATTTGAAGCGAGATCAGTCATCCTGGCTGTATTGGTTTTCTTCTGTACATTCTGTTCACCTGCAGGTAAATATTTTTTTAAAGATTTAGCTTTAAGCAGATTTAGGTCTTTGATGAGCAAGGACAGTGGAAGGTAAGAGGGTATGATGACAAGAGAGGGTCTCATTATAAACTCTGGAATCAAAAATGAATAATGAGGGAAGTGAAGCCTGAAGTAGATGATAGACATAGAAGAAGCCCCTAAAGGGGTTGAAGATTTGGTGAGCTAGAAAGAGTACTATGGGAAAATGGAAGCTTAAAACAAGTGGGATGCTTCAAATAGAGGATGTCAGAAGTGATGGGATTGCTGGTAATAACAAGGTCCAGGGTGTAACTGTGACCTCAATAGGGTACAGAGAAAGCATTAGAAGCAAACTGGTCAAGCATCTGAGAGGCTAGAGTGTTGGATGGATTGTCTATGTAGATATTGAAGTCATTGTGAATTATGACAGGAAGCAAGAGAGACAAAGACAGTTGTGCCAGGCATGGAGAGATTCAAGAATCAGTGGATATGCCATGTAAGGTGATCAGTTACTGCAGTGAGGAGGGGTATTGGGCAGTACCATGCAGTAGCATGTTCCTCAAAGGAGGTTTTGGAGAAGGAAATAAAATGAGCCTGGAAGTGGTAATGAGGGTCTGTGAGAACACCCAGCAACCTCCTGGTGTATGGGCTGTGGGAGGGAAAAACTCACCACTTAAGAGACACAGGGGAAGTAGTGACTTCCAGAGAATACTGCTCTCAAACAGTAAAAGAAACATTTACAGGAGAGGCTTGAGTGTTAGGGGATTTGGATGGTAACAGACCCTGAGTTCCAGAGAAGATGGTATAAGGATGTAGGAGCAGCTGGGGATGGATGAAAGATTGGGTCAGAGTAGAAATGCACAGCCATGGAGGGCAACCATCTGCAGATAATAGGGATGATTTGGAGTCTTGGACTTAAAGATAAACTGAGGTCAGCAGAGATGTAAAACATGATGATATTGAACCTTTTGGTGTTTTAAGGGAAAATTCTGAATTACACCTCATTCTTTGGATTTCTCTTAGGCAGGTGGTGATGCCTGCCTCCTCACCACTGTCCATGGCTTCCAGCTTCCCTTGCAGACACATGCAGGTGGACCCCACAGAAATAATGGGAGTGTGGATATGGATTGGTATAGATCCATCTCCAGCTGTTAAAACAACTTAAAACACATGCACTGCTACAGATGGCTGGAGGCAGAACTGGGCATTGAATTAGAAGAAAAGGAATCTGTAATGTGCAGTTTTGTAGAAATGTGGCCCAAACATTTCAAGGCAGCTGCCAAAGCACGTGATGTTGGGCCCAGCTATTGGGAGAATCGAATGGCAAAACCTTTGGTATATTAGGGACATTATCGTAAGTGCATGAAATTTAGGCAGAACAAATGCAATCAATACCTTGATCTTGAGTCTTCATTGGCAACCAACAGGAGAAATAGCTGTCAGAATTGTATTTGAGTTTGTTTTGATCGCTTTAACTATAAAGTTATAGATGGTCACATCAGTACCTTAACTGTATCAATTAAATGAGAAAAATATTCTGTAGCTGATACTTGGCTCCTGGAAATATTAGATAGATTCAGAAAAGCTATGGAGTAAAAACTAAGCCTTTTTAGGAGTTGTTTATCACTTTTATTCTTCATCTCCAATCCACTCCAGTGTTTATTGAATTCAGAGTTTTAAAATTTGGGGGAATTTTTAAGTCCCCAGGAAAAAGAACTTATCTTCATTTGTTTGCTTGATTTCTTTGTTTTCTGGGAGATTAAAAAAAAAGGACCTCACACATAACACTTGGTAAACATTATCATTATTAATGTTATCACTGCAATAGTTTGGTACCCCTTTCTTAAATTTACCTTATTAATCTAGGAAAATGAAATGCATTATGTATTTCTTGGCTTTCCTGTAAAACAAGCATATTTGGGATATTTAAAACCATGGTTTTGTCACTTAGTAATTGGTCCCACATTTGCTAATTGAATTTACCTTTAAAGGTTTTAAACTTTGTTGTGAACAGAGCTGCTGAATTCAGGTGTTTTTGTTTTGTTCCCCACCCATGAGAAGCCGGCAAACTCAAGAACAAAACAAGTCACCAACATTAGGGTGAGACGAAGAGAGTTGTTATGTCAAGCAGATTCAGAAAGCATTGATTTTCCAAACAGGAATGAGAAAGAAAAGGAGGAAAAGTGATCTCCTTATCCAGTTTAATGGAAGATCCTAGGGCTGAGGGGAGGACTGGCTGGGTTCAAACTTGAGGGCAAATCTGAAGCCTATGTGCTTGCCCCTTGCTTCTGTCTTGGAGCCTCTTGAGTCCGCAGCAACTTGGTTCTAATCTCTCCAGGCACAAAGGAGAGCAGCTGTGAGTGGCCACTTGGCCTGCAGTCCTTGGAGGAGCGGGCAGACAATGGGCCCTCTGCCACTCTCCAGGGCTGAAGGGGGCAGGAGGTTGACAGCAGGCAAGGAACCAAGTCCCATATCCTTCAGTTCTGAGAACTGAAGTGGTCTCCTGGAGGCAAGGCTGTATTTCATTCTGGCCTGGAAGTTTATTATTCTGTTTTTCCTCATCATTTAGGATAGTTAATGAGTTTTTTGCCCTTACTGACTTTCTGCCCTCACCATTCCCTCACTCCATGACACCCAGTGGTCTGTCTTCTCTCCCCACCATGGGTGAAACTCAACAGCCTCTTCTCCCTTCTTACCCTGTGCAGATTACCCTTAGCACAGAGGCAGAGATGAAGCTTATGGCTCTCCCTGGACTCTTTGCTTGCTCAGAGCTCTCTCCCACTCAGGCCCTGGAGACTTTATCTTCCTCTTCTGCTGCCTTTGGTGTTAACCTGTCTCTTCTTTTCCCTCCTTTCATTCAAATCACAATGAGTCATCTTCCCCAGCACCAAAATATTCTCATCACCCCTTTAAGTCAATGGTCATATTACCTAAACATATCCACATCTAACTATGAGCCAGCAAGCTCATCCTCACTCGAGCTTGTTTTCAAAATTCAACCAGGCCAGCTATGTCTTAAAGACATAGTTTAAGGTTGGGACCTTAAACTCACTGGATATAAGGTGAAAGCCAGGAGCCTGTCCTTAACGTGACCCTTCTCTTGTATACCTTCTCTCTTGTAAAGGTTCCATTGTGGTTTTTTGTCACTTGACTTTTGTTCTCTCTCATCTCACACTGAATTTGTTGCCAAATCTGTTTCTGTTTAAGCAGCTCTCTCATTCATCCCCTCCTTTCCCATGCCTCTTTGCCATTTCCTCCTAGTTTGGGGCCCTCATTACCAGTGGAAAATCAAAATGCCTTCTCACTATGCCCACCCCCCCACATTCACCTTCATTATTGTTCCATGCCAATTCATCCTGTACTCCACAATTAAATTAATATTCCTAAAATAAGACCATGATCAGGATGTCACTGGGCTCACTCTATCTATCTATCTATCTATCTATCTATCTATCTAATCCCTTTCTTCCCTAAAAACATCTAGAAAATAAATGTGGAAGAAGGGAGGGGAGAGGGAGGGATGGATGGATAGAAGGAAGGATAGAAGGAAGGAAGGAAGGAACTTCAAAAGAGCAGCCATAGATTTATTTCTACGTTTGTTGTTAATTTGGCCTCTGGAAACATCACTGACCATTCTCATGCCTCAGTTTCCTTCTTGGAGATTGTGAAAACACTTGCCACCAGTCTTGTTGCATAGGATACATTCTTCACTGACTACCTCAAGTGTTCTATGAGCCCTTGTGGAAAGAGATCACTGTCTATTTATTAACACCTTGCCTCTTCACCTTTGTTTGTGGTTTTTGTTATTCCCAGGCCAAAGTGTTTGCTGGTCACATGGAATTCTTCCATCCTGTGGAATTAATACTCTTAAACACAAGAAAAATATTTCCTTTATCCTCCTAAAATGATACAAGTTTTGAGAGAACTTTAAAGAAGATTTGTTAAGTAAATGTAGTGGAAAGAGGCACTGTGTTTTTCTCTGGGGCAGTAGTTAAACCAAGGGCCTTTGTGACTCTAGATACTCAAGAGCATTTGCAGCAAGTGACAATATCAAGCCTAGTTTCCTGGTCAATCCTTCTGAGAAGAAAGAGGAGCTTAGGGCTTCAAGCTAATCTGAGTGATTTCATCACTCATGAACAAGTTTGGTTTCCTTTCTATCCCTCAACAGTAGATAAAGTTGGTTGTATAATTTCCTTCTCCCCATATATAATTCCCATATAAAATCCCTGTCTCCTGGAAATTACTTCCTATTTATTTAACAACTCCAATTTTCCCCAAATTCCATTTGTATCATCTCGCTTTATTATGTAGGCAACTTTTTCAAGATACCAGAAGTATCTCCCAACCAGCCCTTCTTTGGGAAGAAACTTTGGAAAAGACAGAATCAATATGCATTCATGACTGCTTGGGCTCTTTAAAATGCATCTTGTCCTAAGCCACTTACCATAAGACAGAGTTGAATGTGAGTAAGAGAATACCAGATTTCATTGCTCACTTCTGCCTTGCTTTTATTCTGATGGATGATGCAATACTTTCAACTACTGACTAACCAACTGTACTCCCATGTAACCTGGGTTCATCTCTTCCAGACCAAGGGTAACACTATTGAGATTAGGTCCCAGATACAGGTTATTGAGTAGAAATGTCAAGGCTTAAAATTTCTCCCCTTACCCATATTGTTCTTAAATTTAGACATCTCTACACTCGACTCAAGTGTTAAATCACTTTGTAAATGTAGCAGAACTTGAGTATTTGTTATTCTAATGTATTTTAACAGTCCATGCTTTTCCACAGAAAGTGCCAACACTTCTGGGTATTCTCACCATTGAAATAAGTAATTCTCACTGAATTACTCCTCTTAACTACATCTCATGGGCAGATCATGACACTCATGAGATCAAAGTTGTAGATGCACCCTCTGTACAGACCAGATATCATGGTTTTATTCTACAGCAACAAAAGAACAAAGGACTCCAAGCAAAAGGCCAGGGATGGCCCAACCCAAAGTACTGCTCTTGTCACACCAGGGGATGCTGAACACATTCTTTCCAATCATCTCTCTCTTACACATTTTGTGCTCTTGAAATGCCCTTTCTACAAATGCTGCCCATGACTTTTTCATCAAGGATAACTGAAATCATCTGTGATCAGCAAGAAAAACAAAACTATAGGAATTCATCAGAATAAGACCAAAGTGAAGAGAAAGGAAGAAACACAAATGGGTATGGATTGGTTGCTACTCTTCCTTTTAGAAGAGACAAAGCCAGGTTATAGGGAAAACCATGATGTCTTAAGCCTATTGTCTTGGCATCTTTCTTTTAGTTTTCTCCCTCCTTTCATTCAAATCACAATGAGTCATCTTCCCCAGCACCAACATATTCTCATCACCCCTTTAAGTCAATGGTCATGTTACCTAAACATATCCACATCTAACTATGAGCCAGCAAGCTCATCCTCACTCGAGCTTGTTTTCAAAATTCAACCAGGCCAGCTATGTCTTAAAGAAAGCTCTTAAATTACAATCGAGGTGCCTTTTGACTACAGAACACTGACATTTGTCTCTAGCACATTCTCCATGTGATATTCAATGTAATAGACTATCTCCCAACACATACATGCATTGCTTGCTTCCACTTTGTTTTATCTACTGACAAACATGCTCTGCCTTCACCACACCTGCAATCAATCTCCTTTTTAATATCTATATTAACCAGAGCCTGAATGACAATACCCTAGGAACTCTATCACTTAACCTGCTCGGATTAATTCTAAAACCCAGTTCATTCACTGCTTCCACTTTCCTTTTCTTGTTCCCCTTCCTGGTCATAAGCTGCTACCTGGGCCACCTGGGCTCTTTCTCTTGCCCATCAGTAGGTGGCTCAAGATTCTCCTCTCTCTTTCCCCTTTCCTGCCCTAAGTGTGCAGTTCCTGCTCTTAGAGCAGCGCTTAGGATGACCCTACTTGATCCCTGTTACATTCCTCTGGGCTTGTCAAAGGTTTGCATTGTGTCCCTGAGTAGCTGGGGCATGCCATGAAGAGTGAGCACGGCCCAGCCCTAATCATGACAACCTCACCCCCAGTGAAAGATGAATAATAACAACTGCTCTAGCCAGTCCCAGAAGAGCCCACTGAGGACGTTTGTTTTGGAATAATGAATATGGAAATTTGGAATCCATAATAAACTGCAAGCAGTCTTTCAACTCACTCGTGCCGAAAATTCACACTCGCCTTTCCCATAACTTGTCACTTGTGTTTTTTATTGTTCGATATGTAAACAAGGCCGGGAAAGCCTTTGTTCCTTGGTGCCTACTTAGATTTGCCCATTAATCCCAATCCCCCTCCCTTTCCCACCAATGCATGCAGGATTACACAAAGCAAAAGTCATTAATTTTTATCTCTGACTATCTGTAGGGTTTTTAATGTGGCCTGGCTTGCTTATGCACCACCAATTACATGTCATAAGTGCTTGTAGATGCTGGAGCAGTATCATGGGCTGATGAATCACTGCCTCCTCTCCTGATTAGTATGCAAGGGGCCGTGTTCCTCTTTGAGCAGCTGGCATGCCAATGAGGATCTGGCTCCGCCGGTCAAGGCATCTGGACATGAATTCAATATGGATTGCTTTAATTAAATGGCTAAGCACACAAGACGCTAAGAAACAACTCCATCATTGAGTGAAACTCAAAAATATAGTCGACACAGTCAAGAAGGTGGAAAAGGTAGGAAGATATTTCATCATCACCCCCACTGTACCTAAAATCCTTGAAATCCTGCCCCCTCCCCCTGCCCTGTGTGAAGCACAACCACTTGCTAAAAGCATGATGAATTGTGGAATCCACAATGAAACACTGGAGGTGAATCTAGTTCATCACCCTTAAATTTAGAAATCAAAACAGCAGAGCAAAACCTACTCTTCTGCCCTTTGAAAAGATTTTATTTTAACTATACACTTGATTGCAAACTACTGATGCAGCAGATTTCAAGAAGGAAAGATGCCAGGATAGGTAAGTAGTAAAGTCTGAATGTACCTGTTACCACCAGTCTTGGAGGAAAAGAACAAACTAATGCAGCTTTGCAAATATCAGGAAGCCAGAGTGGTCCGTCATTGTGCTAATTGGCTGAAGAGGAGAAGGGAAAGCAGCATGGATTCACACTGTCCACTTGGGATGGGCTTTGCATAGATCAGAAAGATGAAGTATCTGCCAGCACATGTTTGCTTTCAGCCTACCTTTTATTAGTCTATTTCCATAAGGAAACAAATGGAATATTTTCATAACGAATAGCTGTTGTAGGAGTAACCCCAGTTTTATTCTTCTGAGCACCTATCTTTAATTCTGTTGCAAGTTTCCTCTTATTTTCACCCTCATTGTGTTTGGTTTGCCTGATATTTCACTGCAAGGCAGGATAGAAAAATGGCTGAGTGTAAGGACGTGAGATTCAGACACATCTGGACTCTTATCCCAGCTTCACTCATTTCAAAATATGTGGTTTTATGCAATTTGTGGGACTTCTCTGAATCTCCTTCTCCCTATTTCTGAAACAAGAGTAAGAATAAATACCTACTCCACCAACATTTTGTGAAGATTGATTAACCCACATCAAATCCATAACACACACTGGAGACTCTCAAAAATGATGGCTACTATTAATGTTTTGTGGAACGCATTCTTGTCAAGTGTTGATGTTTTACTGACACATACAGGGAATACCTGTTTCCCATAATTGACTAGATTTACCTACGTATAGCAGCAAGGGTTTAAAGACCTCTAAAATATATTACTATGCAACCACTACCTCTCCAGTTTCTACTCCTTCTCTACTCCCCATCAAAGATTGGTACCTTCAATAATAACATGCACTACAGATGGACCTGGGGCTCTATTTTCTTTTTTAAATAATTTATTAAGATACCATTGTTAAAAAGACCCTGAGGCACTCTGCTTTAAAAAGGGTGGGAAGGGATATTAAAATGATAAAGCATTCCTCCTGGTGTTCCTCCTTCATTCTTAGCTGAAAGGTTGATGACCAGAAAAGGAAGTTAAATGCTAGTATCTATTCTTTCTCTGCCTTGCATGGTGCATTCTCTTAGATTTTATAAATCCATGGAGGATTGGGACATTCCATATCAGCAAGATCATCAGTGTCCTTAAAGTCCCCCAGGAGCAATGACAGAAAGCACACTGTCCATGGTGCACAAAATTCACTTAAACTACATATGGACAGTATGTAAGGTTGCAAGTAGTAATCAATCACAAGGATTCCATTTCAGGACAATTAAACACTTGATACACCAGCCTACCAGATCTAAGTTTGACATAAAGACAGTATTTTTGAGTAATAAGGCAAGACACCCTCTTTTAGGCCTTCAATCTGGGTTCTCCTTGGAGCATCATTCATTCACCTTTAAGGGGCCATCTTCGGAAGGAAGCATGTTTGTACAGATGGCTATCATTAGAGAAGAGACTTACAGTTTGATCTAAGTATGTGTCATCAGTGGACTCAGGTCTCCTTCTGGGGAAGTTAGGGGAAGAGATAGAAGAAGGTTGTTTGGTTAAACACTGATTCTTTGAGACATGGGAAGGGGGTGGGAAATGAGTCACCATATCTGGGCTCATGGATTAACTGAGACATTAAACAACAGTCAGTATTGTGGTGGGCAGGACATAGCAATAACAAAGGGTTTACGCAGATCTTAAAATCTGTTCATATGCTGTAGATTGCTTCTCTCCGTTTGTAGTAAATACAAGTAATGTCGGGCATACACAGAACTCAAGAACAAGTAAGCCAAAAGGCCTATCAGAAAATTACCATGCCAACTAATGGACACCAAATATAATTTGTTTTTTTTTTCTTAATGTTTTATTTATTTCTAGGAGAGAGAGAGACAGCATGAGCAGGGGAGGGTCAGAGAGAGAGGGAGTCACAGACTGAAACAGGCTCCAGGCTCTGAGCTGGCAGTCAGCACAGAGCCTGACACGGGGCTCGAACCCACGAACCGCGAGATCATGACCTAAGCGAAGTCGGACACTTAACCGACTAAGCCACCCAGGCGCCCCAGACACCAAATATAATTTGAACATTAAGACCCATAACCATTTCTCCAGGTTACTTTCTATCCAAATGTTCTGTTTCATGTTATTTAGACAGTACCTTTCAAAGAGCATGGGATATGGTTTTCTCAGGAGTGAGACTTCTCCTTTTCTTATAAAAGTTTTAGACCCTATTACAGTTCTTTAAAATGACAAACACATGTGGAAAACTATCTAAGATGTCAAAACATGAAGTTTGATAAGTTTGACAGAGGGATCAATTGCATTGCCTCCAAGGTAGGTTGGTGTAAGGTGTTCCAATAGGTTAATTAATATGCTAAAGATCCAAATGAAGACTGTAGCCCCTTCAGTTTTTTAATGACTTTTTAATTGCAATCATATAATTAAGAATGGTTAGTATATTCACAGAGTTGTGCAGTCATCACCACTTCTAAGTTGAGAATATTTTCAGTACCCAAAGATGAAACCCCATACCCATTTGCAGTTACTCCCATTCTTTTATCTCCCCTGCCCCAGCCCTTGGAACCATGAGTCTACTTCCTGTCTCTATAGATTTACCTATGCTGGACATTCCATGTGGATGGAGTCCTACAATATGTGGTCTTTCATGACTGGCTTCTTTCACTTAGCATAGTGTTTTCAAGGTTCAAGCACATTTAACATGTATCAGTACTTCATTTCTTTATAGCTTCACTTTAAAAAAAGATTTCTATGTGCACACTACCATTGCACAGAGAGCTGGAATGTCAGCTCAGAATAATGGGTTCACTTGCTGACTGTTGGACACTAGCCCGTTATTGAACTTAAGATAATATGATTTAGTTTCTTCTGGTCTGGCATGTAGATTCCTTCCAGATTCTCACATTCTTGAATGGCCCCTGCATATAATATGAGATATTGTTCTTTATGATTTATTGATGTTAGGAAATATAAAGTGTCATTAAAAAATATTTTATAAGAATAACATTGGCTATTCCTAACATTCTGGATTATATGAACTTTTTTTATGGAAAATTGCCTGGAGGAGAAATCCACACATTATATAAATGCAGTGAGACTTTAAGGAGGAGCTAGGTATGAAACAAGAAGAGCTCAGAATCAGAGGGAGATGATTTGTACCTCACTAGTGCCCCCACCACTGTAGACCTTGAGATCACGGACATATCACCTAGCCTCTTAGCTTCTATGTCTCCATCTGTAAAATGATCATATCTCTTCCAGGCTTCAGACCTTCACTGGCACCCATGCTGGTTGAGAATCAAATGCCAACTTCTAAGCATAATCATCTGAGTTTCTCATGATATGGCCTCAGCTCACTTCTTTGCCACCATATCTCCTGTACTTGCAGATTTGGGCCACACTCCTTAGTACTGACATATGTGCACCTCTCTATATGCTAGTCACTCTACCTGGCATGCCTTCTTGCCTTCCCCTTCTAGGAAACTCCTCTCCCATCCTTCTAGGCCCTCCTCAGATGTCCCACTACCCTATAGAAGGCTTCTCTAAATTCCACAAACAGAGTTATCAGATTCATCCCCAGATCCTAAGGCATTTTGTTCATAGTTCAGATGGAGTCGTTATCCTATTGTGCCATAATTATTTGTTTCCACATCTGCCCCATCACCTCCCATATCAAATTTTAGGCACTCTTCACAAACAACATTTCTAAGTACCCAAACCCTATCACCATGTCTAAGCTATTGTAGAATTTTTATAAATGTTTATTACATTTATAAATTAATGAATTAGAGAGAATTGACCTTAAGCTAATCATCCACTTCTCTCCATCTTCATGTCATCATCCTAGACTGAACTACCATATTGCCTGTTGCTTAGGCTACTCCATAGTACTCTCTTCTCCTTCTTCCTTCTAATCAATTCTCTATCCAGAAATCCAAGAGGTTATGTAAGAGTCCTTTGAGACCTAATATACTTGGAAGAGATTTGCAATTCTAAAAGTACTTTACACATATAAGGTTTTTAATTGTTTAATTTTATGCCTGTCCATTTTTTATATTTAGAATAGAAGTGATTAAGGGTAAATATTGCATTCTTTAAGATAATTGGAAGCATTCTGAGCTGTCACATAACGGCCTGAGAACTATAGGAAACATGATTGTTTTCTCAAACCTGAGCTCCACACCCAGAGCCTGGAAACTCACTTCACCCTTTTGGTCTTCATTGGTATCCACTCCAGAAATTCTATAGGTCCTGCCAATGACCCTGAAATCACAGAGTTCAAGTGAAGTCCCACCCACTCCTACCAATGGCCTTTTCTATTGTGTGTAATGTTGACTCTAGTGGCTAATGTCACATCTATTCTAAATCAGAAGGACACTTTCCTTCTGCCCACTTTTGTCACTGTATTCTCTTCTCTCTCTTTCTCCATTCTGCTGTGCTCCTAAGTCTGCTTTCCTTATTTATTTTCCTTTTTGGAAACTACTCTATAACTTCTTGCATCTGTATTCTTCCCATAAAATTGACCTTATTCTTTCTTCTGCCAAAAATTTTGTCATCTTCTAATAATAAACATTGTAAATAGAAGTATGAAATTTCCAGTACACTGTTATTCCAACCTTTATAGCTATCCCAAAAAGAAGCTGCTGCTGAAATTAAAATGCCCAAATCCATCTGCTTCTCTCCATCTTAGATTAAGGAACTGTTATATCTTGTGCCTGGACCACTACAGAAGTCTTCCTATTTCCATTCGTGGCTCATATAGCTCATTCTCCATATAGAATTCTGAAATATCTACTTAAAAAAAAGAATCAGAGGGGCGCCTGGGTGGCTTAGTCGGTTAAGCGTCCGACTTTCGCTTAGGTCATGATCTCGCAGTTCGTGGGTTCGAGCCCCGCGTCGGGCTCTGTGCTTACTGCCAGCTCAGAGCCTGGAGCCTGTTTCAATCTGTGACTCCCTCTCTCTCTGACCCTCCCCTGCTCAAGCTGTCTCTCTCTCTCTCCTAAAAAATAAATTAAAAAAACATTAAAAAAAAAAAAGAATCAGATCTATCATATCACTTCCTTACTTTAATCCCATAGTTTTCCCATAGCATATAAAACTCAGTTTAGACTCCCTAACTTAACCTATAACTTCTATGTGATCTGGCCTTGACCTCCACCTTATCTTTTCCTCTCTTCCCCACTGCAAGCAAACCCAGTAGTTTGTACCATCTTTTCCTTCACCTTGGAATGTTCTTCTTTCAGTCTCTCCCACAGCCAGCTCCTGATTTCATTCATTTCTCAAATTATATGCCATCTCCTCAGAGAACCTGTTTCTGCCACCCAACTTAAAGTATCCCACTGTATTCATCAGGATGAGTGAGGTTGTGCTGTAGTAATAAGCTTTCTTTTTCTTTTTCTTTTTCTTTTTTTTTACAAATAGTTTATTGTCAAATTAGTTTCCACATACCACTCAGTGCTCATCCCCATAAGTGTCCTCCTCTATGCCCATCTCCCCCTCCCCCCCACATCCATCAGTCTAATAGAAAAAAATATTTGTCTCTTGTATTATCTTACTTAGGCTGCCAAAACAAAATATCCCATGCTGAGTAGCTTAAACAATAGAACTTTCTTTTCTCACAGTTCCAGAGACTGGAAGTCAAAAATCAAGGTGTCATTAAGTGTGGTTTCTCTTAAGGCCTCACTCTTTGGTTTGAGGATATCTTTTCATTGTGCTCTCACTTGGTCTTTCCTTTGTGCACACATATCCCCAATGTCTATTTGCATGCCCAAATCTCCTTTCTTACAAGGACACCTGTCACTTTGGATTAGAGCTCACTGCAATGGCCTCATTTTACCTTAATCACCTCTTTAATGGGCCTATCCCCAAATATAGTCACATTCTGAGGTTCTGAGGTTAGGGTTCAACACATGAGTTTCAGAAACATAATTCAGCTCATAGCATTTTATGAGGGTCCAGATAACTCTCCATGGCTATTGCTGTCCTCCATTCTTAGAAATCCATGCTCCTACCATTTTAACACAAGGCCTTTTTCACAATTGCTACAGGAAGATGAAAAAGTTCTAGAGTATTGCACACTGAAAATTAAATGATCCAACCAAGGAATGATCTGAGTCACATCTATCCCCATTTCATTGGCCATATCACATCACATGGTCATGCTTTACTTCAAGATAGGTGGGAAGTACAAACTATTAGTGCCCAGAAAAAGAAGAGAATGAATTTTGGTGACTGGTAAGGCCTACCATACCCAAAGATCAATCCTACAACCTAGAACAGAAAGAGGAACACTGTCAACTTGTCCATGATAATTAAAAAATGTGCTGAACCTTTTGCCCTCCAAGAATGATGTTGATGCTTCAGGAAAAATCAATCTAATTATATCAAGTCCTGATATCTCTGTGAATTTCAGAACCCTCCAACTCAATTGCTTCCATGCATATTAGTCACCTCCTGTTGTGCTAGTCCATTAGGTCCATTCTGGATACATTTGACTGCCTGCCCAGTCCAGATGCTCTTGTCAGCCACTCTAGTCCCGTTTCACTCATGTCAGAGATGTCCCCATCCGTTGGACTTTCTCCTGGGCCAACATCAACCTGAACCATTCTACCACACACTTGGACCCAAGCCATAGATCCCTACTAAGAGAAGTCATCAAAACAAGTGAATGCGGCCTCCCACAGAAAGATGCTATTATATTTCAAGGTGACGTAGCTCCTGAACAGATCTTGAATTCACTTGTCCCATCTTCTTAGCCACAGGCTGGCCCATCTCTGCTATTTGCTGATGTCCTTCACTTTTGTGAGGGAGGCCATCAGGGAGCATTGCCCAACTTATCCACCCCTTTCCACTCCCACCTTCTCCACACTCCTTATTTCCCAGCTTCCAAGCTCCTCAGTCCCTTCTCTATACTGCTTCCTCTTTTACCACAAGACATACACAGTCTCCCTTAACTTGCCAAATACTGTACACAATTTTGCCTTGTACTCAAATTACCTCCTGTATCCTCCTTCATTTCTTGGTCAGACTTCCTGAGCAAGTGACCCATACTCACTGCTTCCAGGCCTTTATTTTCCTTTTACTTCTCTTCCTTCCATACTTGTATTCTGCTGGAAGATAGTCAGGGCCTTCTACTTCCTTACTTCCTGCAAATCCACCTTCTCCTTGACTTTGGGAATCCCACATTTTGCTGACTCAGCTCCCACCTCTCCGACCATCCTTTCTGTTTGTTGCTCCAGAATGAACATCTAAGCCACTCTAAGCAAATGGCTTACCTTCTGTACCTCAAACAATGCTGCTTTTTTCTCTGCATCTTTGCCCCACTCTTCCCCCCACCAAGAATGGCTTCTCTACTCCTTTCAAGCTATCTAGGTCTCACCAGGCTCTATGAAGATCCATTCTTCCCATTAATTCTTTACTCCCAGACACTGTAATCACTCCTCAGAACCTAAAACATCTATACCAGGGGTTGCCTAACTCTCTTGGTAAAAGACTAGATGGTGAATATTTTAGATGGACCATACAGCGTCTCTAGAATCTATCATATCATTGTAGGGAGAACACATCCATAGACAAAATGTAAATAAAAGGGCATGACTTCATAAATTTTATTTTATTTTTTTATTTTGAGAGAAGGAGAGAGTACATACATGCTCATGCAAGCAGGGAGAAAGAGAGAGAGAGACTCCCAAGCTCCAGTCTTACAAACAGGCTCCAGTCTGACAGTGTAGAGCCCCACATGGGCTCATTTCCCCAAACGACAAGATTATGATCTGAGCTGAAATCAAGATCAGACACTTAACCAAGTGAGCTACCCAGGCACCCCCCCCGCAATAAAGCTTTATTTACAAACACAAGTAGCAGTCCAGTTTGGATCCACAGGCTGTAATCTGCCAACCTCTGATCTATCTTAAATTTTTAGCCTTAATTTTTTTTAAATAGCACGTGACTTTGCACATATGAACATCTTATCGTCCAACTACATTATAAAGTTCTTGGAGGTGAAAACCGTTTTCATACTAAGAGTCTGTTGAAATCCACTTACCAAAACTCTATAAGCACTGGTAGCTATTCAGTAAAGAGAGGGAATGAGTGGTCAATACAGCTGGGTGCTATGTGGTTGGAGCACCCAGTAGAGCTCCCAGACATGTTAGGAGTTCAGTATTGTCTGTAGTCTTCCCTCCGAAAAACACTTCCCAAATCAAGGCCTCTAGAAAAAGATTGGAAACCAAGAGCAACTCTCCTTACATGCCCCAAAACCACACAACATTCCCAGGTTTGCTCTGTAATTGTAGCAGGACATCCCTTTCCAAATTTCCTGTGGTTCACATTTCAGAACCACAACATCTCCCTATCACTGTCCTACCTGATGCAGCTGTACATCTAGACATACAGCATAACCTTATTATTCTGTTACGGCACATTTGGATGGGAAAGTTTCTTTAAACCTAGCTGCCTCACCATTAAACGTGTGAAAAGTATATCATAAGCTGCAAAAAAAAAAAAAAACAGTCACAAAGATTCAGATGTCCTTTCTCTTTTCAGTGCTTTCTCATGGATTTCATCTGTGTCTGGGCTCCCCGTACACCTCCGTGCCTTTATTATGCATTGCCAGGCCGATCCACTGGCAGGTCTCTGGCCTCTCTCCCTCTTCGAGCTGTGTGCACACGGGCCAGTGCTGCCTGCTTACTGAGTAGAGGCAGATCTGCCGGCACCGAGTGAAGGGAAGCAAATGAACTGTGAGGTCTGGACTTTGATGCCTTTTGGTTGGGAAATCATGAGTTTTATTTCCAGCCTCTATCTCTGGGGTTTTTATGTGCTTAACGATTTCGTACACTTTGTAGTTATTTTGGTCCTCAGGAGGGAACGTGAGTGTAGCTGTCATGGAAAGCTGATAGACACCAGAAGGTTTCTCTCTCTCTCTTTTTCTTTTTTTTCTTTTGCATACAGTTTACCAAGCTTATGAGGAGATGCTTATGGAGATGCTTGCCCACCATTTTGGGGAGACCAGCAAAGCTGCTATTTTGTCAGTAGTTAAAATACAAAACAAAACACAAGGTGTCTAGCAGAAAAAGGCAAGTTGAGCTGTCTGCCAGGCCTGCTTTCTTGGAAGCATATGGGAAAGAAAGTTCTGGAACAAATATATCTAAGCTGTGTTCTGCGCCGGACTCCTCCAAAACAAGTTTTAAAAGAAAGCCATTGTCCTATTGGTTAAGAGCTTATCTTTCTGAAAATTGTTTTTTTGTGTTGCTAAGGTAACAATGGATGAACACTGTCTGTCACAGACTGGCTAGTGCACCCGCGAGTAACAACAATAAATAAAATGTAAATGCCCCGGATTGAGCATATCCATTTACAACTATTATTTCATTTAATTCTACCAGCAATCTGAGGACATTGGGTACTGTTGTTCTCCCACTCTTCAGATCAGAAAACTGAGGCTCAGAGAGGTCACCAAGCTAGCCAGTGACAAAGCAAGGTCTTTACCCTGAGTTGTCCTGCCTCTCCACACTTCGTTTGTTTATATAGATTTATGAGGAAGCCAACATGTTATAGAACCCTAAGGAATATTAAAGAATGATGTTCTTCCTTCTAAGACTCAAGGGAAAATGTGGTTTGGATTAGACAGAAGGAAATTACAGTTGGTCTTTGGCTTTGATCTCTGTCCTCGTACCTGTCTGCTGGTATCAGAGCTCCATGTCCCCTCTCCTCTGCCAGCTTGAGAGCTCCTCCTCAGGAGCTGGCACCCATGCATCTAGAGCATTGGCATAACGTAGGTACCAGGGCAGTGACTGACATGTAGAAATGAATCCTCTGACAGTAGGGCAATTGTCATTTTTTTTAAAAAAAAAGGTGATAATATCAAGCTTACCTTCTGCTGTGTCATGTTTCCAAAACAGAGACTTTTGTGGCTGGTGAGGCCACAAACTTTATGCTAATAAATTTTTTAAATAAAGCATGGCCAGCCACAGAGAGGTGGGAAGGGGGCAGAATGAGTGAGAGGAGCCAGAGGTTGGTGGGGAGGGTTTCCGGCATCTCACAGATGGTTTATGATATCACTTGGAGCCCACAGTGGGATTATATAGCCCTTTAATTCCTGGCTTCCTCTTCTGTATGCCATAGCAGTGCTTGCTAAAAGCAGACGGAAATCAAGCACGGGTAGGTAGGGAGGGTTGTTGGGATAATATCTGCAGAATTATCACCACCCCTCGACGTCAGCAGGGGAAAAATTGTCACTATATTTAAGGAAACATGAAACCACATTTCCAAAGGAAGTGCTCCCCACTAACTCTGAAGTGATATGATGTGGCTCTGTGGCTGTCAGTGGACTTTTATATTCAATAAATAAATGCTGTGTAATTTGCCACCTTCATTAGGGTATTTTATTTAAGTGGCAGTAGCTGAGCTATTCGCTATAGTAGCAGCTCATGGGTTTGGTTCAGTTCACTGTTGATGTTTTCTGGAGCGAAGGTACTGCAGGCTCATTTGGAATGTGTTCTTTAAATAAGGAGTCATTAGCCTGATGGGCTGATTTGGATGATGAATTCCATATCAAACAAGACTCAGTGTCTGTCTTCTGAATCTCAGGCCCTCAATTTAGACACAGAGCTGAGGATCTTTCTTTTCAGTTATTGTATCCCTGTGGTTTTTCTCTCTTCCAGACCTCCAACCTTTTCCTCCTCCTTCTCTTCTCCCTCATTTGTACTGGTTGCTAGTCTCTGTCCAGCTCTCTCTGGAGATAAAGACTCGCTTAAGCATACAGCGCGCTCTCCTTAATGCAACCGAGTTCACTCTCATCATTTTAATAGTGGACCTAAGGTATGTTGCCATGTGAACAAGCCATCACGTCACCATAGCAACCAGCCAGATTGCAGCACACCAGTCTGAGGACTGGACCTTTTCCACCACCACCCCCCCCTTTCTCTTCCTCGCCTGGGCTCTTTCTTTTGTTAAATTTGCTGAAGTGCTCACAATAGGAAGATTCAGTCTGCTTTTTCAAGCGGGGTTTCGTTTAAACCTGTAAATTGTTGTATAAACAGAAAGGCCAGCATGGCTCTAGACTTACTTTCAAAGACGACTTGATGAGGACTTTGAATGTGGACCCCACCCCCACTCTCTGCCATGCCTTGCAGTTTGATCAAAAAAGGGACGATCACACGTATTGGTGGCATTTGGACTTAACCAACCCCCCGCCCCTGAGTTTCTTCTTAGCTTCCCCCAGCAGGGACTCCGTGACTCTCCCGCGCAGGCCTGGTGACCATCGCTAAGCCCTCAACTACGTTCGGAAGCCCTTTACAGTTTCTGAGCTCGGTAGGACCCGAATTAGACCCAATTAAAGATGTGGATTCTCCTTCTCCGTTTCCTATTGCCAAGTAACCTGTGCTGGTTCCAATTCTAACCGCATGGGGAGCACAGGGATGTTGAAAGGACAAATGATAAAGGGACGTGTGTCGTGTCCGCCTGCCCATATTCATCAACGTTGCTTGGCCTCTGATGCTCCTAACCTTCTCGTCTTTGTTCGGGGAAGCATAAAGAATCATTCTTCCAGGGCCTCACATCTTTTCCCATTTTATCCCCTGCTCTCTTGTGCATGGTGCATCTATTACCTGCTCGGGTTCGCATGCATCTCCTCCCCTCCCCCCCACCAACACAGCACCCCTCCCCTTCGGCTCCTCGCTCCTTCCACTACGCTTACTGCTGCGAGCTTACTGCATGTGGGTCCGAAAGCAGGCTCAGCTGCCATTGAGCCTTGGTTGCTGGGTGGAGTGAACTGCCCTCCATGGGCAAGAAGGACCAGTTCAGCTCTGTGCATAAAATTAGGCAAACAAGCCTCAAATAATGCAGGACACTTTCATAATTGATTTATGCAGGGGCGCTGAAAGTTCTATTACCTTTTGTTTAGCTCAGGGGGCCTGACTCTATGCAATCCATTGCTGAAACTAATTACAAGATATAATTAAACTGTGACACAAAGATATTATACCGTTAGTTTACTAATGACACCGCGAAGCTGTACCACCAGCACAGGACAGTGATTACGCTTCATTTATTATTTATCCTTTTGCTAAATGAGACGCTGACATTTTCAAAAATTACTTTGAGGTTTCTTAATTGTCGGCAGCAGGATGGACTAGAAGGAGATCTCCTTCCTCTTAGTTACTTATCCAAACCTCAGAAGCATTATTAGCCAAAAGAAAAAAGAATAAGGAGAGGGGGTGGGAAAGGCAAAAACTATCACCCAATGGTAATAAGTAAAGCCTAACTGCATCTCCGGACGTTTTTGAATTTTTACAAACAGCACTCCATGATAGTTAGGGCTGCTGACCCAGTGCTGAGGTCAGGGGAGAGAAAGCCTTATTGTGAGATTAAAGGTGACTCTAATTCTGTAACGTGCACAAGGGTAGGTGGCCCTGGATATGTGTGGGAAGAGGCTGGGCATGAATGGCCGGAAGCTGACCCCAAGGCCTTTTCTGGAAGCCCATTTCAGCAGGCAAAAAGCAGGTAGGGTTCTGGTGTTAACATTATTGCTGGGTTTTTCTTTAACAACTTTTCCCCTTATTGATTTCCCCAAACAAAACACTTCATTAGCAATACAGACATGAAAACGTTTGCATGTGCTTATGGTCTGCTTATGGTTGGGACCAGGGTTAGCGTGATTCTGGTTTGGCCTTTTCTGTTACCTCTTCCATGGATGGGGGGTAGATTTCCTGTAAGGACCCACATGCCCCAAATGGATGCTTTTGCTTCATTGAAAAGGTTCCCTGCCTTCTTTTCTTTAATTGTCAGTGTCACCCTGGCTATTGGCAGAGAGTGCCTTGGAGAAGATTGGGAATAGGAATTCCCCATGTCAGCTTTAAGGACTGGAATTCTCTGGGCCCATTTATCTAGAATCCCTCCATCTCCACCTTTGGGCCTTGCTTTATTACTCTCTCATTCATCACATTCTCAGAACAATAAAAGATTAATTTACTGGCTGCTGTTTGATGAGTTTTTGATGCCGTGAATCTGTGTGTGCACGGGTGTGTCTCCTTACAGCTCTTCTGGGTCAGGCATCCTACAAGGTACTGCTGGCCCCGAATGGCCACTAACCTCTCGGTAACCCCAGTGGTGATGCAATCATAGTGCCCACTGGTCGGCTTGAGATGGGGTTTAATTTCTTCTGAGTGTAATGGCATCCGGCATCTATAATTATGCTATTTTCTCTCCTGTGCTGATTAAATACGATTTACCCAGAGAGCTAAATGATGAATATTTGAGTGGAGTGTGTTGAGCCAATAGCTGGTAAAATAGCCACAATAAATAAACTTGGAGGGGGGAAGGGGCTCAGTGATGGCCAGGACTGCCAGGTAACATAGACAGGTGCAAGTGGAAAGAAAACAGGATTAATGCTAAAGCCAGAACAATACCTACCCACCCACCCAGCCTGCCCCAGCTTCTGTTTAAAGGGAAAGCAACCCTGGGGCACCTGGGTGGCTTAGTCGGTTGAGCCTCCGACTTTTGCTTAGGTCATGATCTCGCGGTTCGTGGGTTCGAGCCCTGCATCGGGCTCTGTGCTGACTGCCGGCTCAGAGCCTGGAGCCTGTTTCAGAGTCTGTGACTCCCTCTCTCTCTGACCCTCCCTGCTCACGCTGTCTCTCTCTCTCTCTAGAAATAAATAAAAATATTAAAAAATTAAAAAAAATTAAAAAAAAAAAAAAAAAGGGAAAGCAACCCTGAAACCTTGGAAACCTCACCTTGAGATCTTACCGAGCCCCAGCAGTAGTTAAACGATCAGACCCCCCAACCCCTCCATCAATACCGTGGTGGGTGTTGTTTCCAAATGCCCCCCCCACCCCCGCCACACACACACAAGAATACTCTTTATTCCCTAGCATATAGCTGAGAAATGAAATTCAATATCACCTCTTCCCTGACCCTGGACCTGCTCATCCCACAATTCTTGTGTTTATTAAAAAGAGGCCTGGCTCATCTCAAGGTTCCTCTGTCTGTGTCAAAGATTCTCACAGACTGAGTGAAATGTCTGTGCTTTTCTGATAAAAGGACCGAGAGCCCAATACCAAAGTCGGTCAGGAAAGCCTTGCAAGCTTTTCCCTATTCTTAGCCCAAAACACAAAGAATCTTTAGCAATGGCACTGCCTTTCCCCACCCATACTGTCATTTTTATGTGAAATTATGACTTGGGTGTTTGTATTTATTGGTCGGGAAGGCAGTATGCAAGTGGAAGCCTACACACTGCACTATTTGGAAGTACAGACACAGAGATAATACAAATTAAACAGTTTATCAACAAGAATTTACTGAGGTCACTGAAATGATAGATCTAGTGAGGATGGAGAATCTCCAACAAATATAGGACAAGGTTCTTTCTTTCAAGGCACATAAAGTGCTTTTTTATAGAAAAGAGCCTTTACAAATGGAACCACTTGAAAAGAATACCAAATAGCAAGAAGGAACTATTTGAGTATCAGGTTGGAAGTCAGGGGTTACCTAAATTGTCTGAGATCAGGGAAGGAACAGGTCATTGTGGGGGCAGCAGGGAGACCCAGTGCCCATACAGTGCCCCTTGAGGTGGGTAGACAGTAAAGAGCTTCGAACTAGGGCATGGGAGCAGATACAGGGAGGGAGATGTGGAGAGGCTAGCATTGCAAGAAAGAGTGACAGCATATGTCTGTATAAAAAGCCCAGTGTTCTCTTGACTTTAGTTTCAATTGCTAAGACCCCACACTTTCTACATATTCCATTTTGGCTCCTCTAGATGATATTCACTGATGCTCAAGGTTATCCTGCAATGGGAAATAGGTTCACAATAGAAACTTTCCCCGGGGGTGAGAAACCTGCTGTCTCTGATAGAATATCTAGGGTTTGTGTCAGATTAGAAGCCCCTAAATTTGTTTTCCTCTTCATATCAACTCTCTTTGTGATGAAGCATCCAAGAAAAGGAGAGCAGCCTCTGGGAGCCTCTCACAGTGGGCCAGCCAGTGTGGGCCAACTCTTCATGGCCCTCACTGGGGCTGGACCGGGCAGGGGCAGCCTGGGCAGCGCCTATGGATGGTCTCACATATCTTTGACTTTCAGGCTTTGCATCTCCTACTTTAGCGGCAACACCTTCTTCCTTGCAACTCTCAGGGGAGCTGCAAATGGATTTAAAAGCTTCTCTTACATATAACTGAAACGAGAAGTGAGCGGGCAATGACATCCTCATAGGGAAATATTCTTTGAGCATATGTTGATGCATACAAAGAAAATACCATTTCCTTAGGCACTTGGCGTTTGTTAGCCATTTTGCTTTCCTTCCTTCTTTTGCTAACCTTGCTTTTTTCTTTCTTCTTTACTGCTGAAGGCTCATATAATAAAACTATTGTATTTCTGTTTGGGTCTCTTTCAATGCCTTTTTTTTTTTTCAATACCTGGTCCCATGGCATGTTTTTGTGCTGCTTTTGTCTGTATTGTCTTTTTGTTTGGAAATTACGTGAAAGATGAGCTACCAAAAGAGAATACACTTTGGATGGTCCAAAGAGATACTGGTATTAACGGAAATCTGGCAAAAGTGAAATTTAAACTGATAATATTAAAGAGGGCTTTTTTCTCTCAATGAAGGGATTAGTAAACCAAAAGGCAGAAATGTTGTAACAGGAATTGCTCAAATCAAGGAACACTCAAAAACCTTTGGAAAAGTAACGGTGCACATGCTTCTGCTTTTTCACCAGGTAGGAGAAGCTAAGAGGAAATTTCATGTAGTTGGATTATTTTGAACATTCTGTATTTGAAACGCAAATTCTCCAATGAGTGTGGAAGGTAGAGGTGGCAATACAATTTCCTCTTATTGGAAAGCATAAAGTATTCAGTGAATTCTTTTTCAGCTGAATTGAATGATAATGGGGGAAGCAAAAGTATTGGATCTTTTTGCCTTTGATCTGTCAATTATTGAGAAATGTCCCAAAGTTATAGAGGCCATCTGGAGGCAGTGACAAGGCCATTTAGTAGAGGGAGGAGCCAAGAGGTAACATCCTTTCTCTCCAGCCAGCTTTTCCTTTTCCTGATTCAGGAGGTTTCCTCTACTAATCTCCTAATTTCATGCCACCCAGTGAGGAAAACATGCCATGATTGATAGAGCAAATAGAGCAAATAGCTCCAGAGAACTTCACATAGGAACTCAGACTATATAGGTAGATGGTCAGAGTTTCCATGCTGGTTTCATCACTTATTAGTCATGTGGCTTTTAACAAGTCATATGATGTTTTCTCATGTAAGAATGAAGATGGCTATTGTACCTACCTGCATTAGTCAAGGTTTTTCAAAGAAACAGAACGACTAGTGTGTGTGTGTGTGTGTGTGTGTGTGTGTGTGTGTGTGTGTGTGTAGAAGGAGGTTTATTATAAGGAACTGGCTCACATGATTATGAAAGCTAATGGGTCCAAAATATGCAGTGTGGGCCAGCACACTTGAGACCCAGGAGAGCCAAGAATATAATTCCAGTCCGAAGGCCAACAGGTGGATACCCAGAAGAGCCCATGGTGCAGATAAAGTCCAAACACAGTCTGCTTGAGAATTCCCTCTTGCCTGGGGAGGCCAGTTTCTTTTGTTTCTATTCAGGTCTTCAACTGATTTGGTGAGGCCCACTCACATTATGGAGAGCAATCTGCTTAACTCAGAGTCTACTGAGTTAAGTGCTAATCTCATCCAACATCACCCTCCAAGATGACACACAAAATTAATCAGTACACCACCTCATAGGGCTCTTGTATTTCCCAGGCAGATATAATGTGCTATATAAGTGTTTGTGCCATTACTACTATGCCAGTGTAGACAATGGGAATTATTAGTAGCATTGTTACTGACACCATTATGAAGTCTAATATACCAGGTTTCAAAGTCAAGATCAAGTCAAAGTCAACATAGAAGTTGTGTGACCTCAAGCAGGGTCTTCAACCTCCCCAAGTCTGTACTTCCTCATCTGTAAATGAAGATACAAAGAGGAAGTTGTATTAAATTGGTTTATATAAGTAGAGCATATGGAACTGTGTTTGACACACAGTAAGCACTACACAAGTATTTGCAGCTGCAGTAAATATAATGGTGATGATGAATATTATCGTGATTAGTATTTCTACAGAATCTGACGCATTTCTGGCCTTGGACAAGACCTTTACCCCCTCAAGGCTCATCTTTAAAATGGGGATGCAGGTATAGCATTTTAAACTATGTTTAATTATAGTAAATATTATACAAGTGTTTGCTACTGCAGTTATGATGATGATAATGAGTATTGTCATTGTTAGCATTACTATAGAATTTGGTACATTTATTAGCTGTTGCTTTGAACAAAGTCCACCACCTTCCCCCAGTTTGCATTTGGGAAATGGTGTTAAGTTGAAAGGAACAAGTTAGACAGAGCATGTGAAGAAGCATTTGGCACCATTCCTGGCCCATGGCCCATGGAAAGCACTCAATGAATGTTGACCACTATGCATTTCTTCATGCATCAAGCACCTAGGCACTGGGAACACACTACTGTCTTGTTTTCTCAGCTCTCTGTTCACTTTACTGCAACCCTAACACACTGCCATTAAGTCAGTGATGGAGACCATATGATGTCCCAGCTTTGCCACCCTATTTTCATAAAACTCTTACATTTAGAGGAGTTTTCTTTTCTTGCTTGGAAATTATGTGAAAGAAGATAAGTTATCACTTAATATCAGTGGTTAGTGCTAGCTCTGTGGTCTGGGCCCATGCAGAGCACATTTGTCCCTCTTCCATGTGACAGCCCGCCAAATATTTGAAGATAGCACTCACTTCTCTCCTAAGTGTTTTTGTCATCAGACTAAACATCTCTATCTCTTTCACCCTTTTGTCACATAACACAATTCCCAAATCCCTCACTTTATTGATTGCTCTGGACCTACTCCAGGTTTTCAATGGTCACCCTAAGATATATCATAAGGACTGCATTCAGCCCTCCTGACGGGCACACTTGCCCCACAGAGAACTGCTACCCACCTCTTCCTAGTACAATCTTAATTTATTAAGATATCAAGGGTTTGCAGTAGCTCTTTCAGCAATCCCATCCAGCGTCTCCTGTTTCGTTTTAAGCTTCAATTGACTCACACCCTTTATATGTGGACCATAAGCACGACCATCCTCTTCCTGCCTTTGACAGTTGAAGCTTTGAACCTATGTGTGCATGTCTCACAGTCTAGTTATATTTTATCTTGTTAAGTTTAGCCTCTGTCTCAAACTACTGAGATATTTTGACAGAACAATTATATTTTTATTAGAATTATTTTATGCTTACAGCAAGATAATTTGGGAAATAAGAAAAAGTGCAAAGAAAATAAACACCACCCATTTATTACCATCACCAATGACTATTGTTGGCATTTTGGTGACTTCCCAGACCTATCTCTTGTGTTGTATTATGTGTCATGTGTATGCACGCGTTTGTCATTACAGAATTGGGATCACATTTTATAGAGCCTGGATACCTTTTTTTCCCATTTAATATTAAATTGTGAGAAATTTCCTACATAATTAAATTATGTTTGGAAATTTGAAGCAAAGTACATCTTGTGGACATATGGATATTCCATTATATATTGTTGGTAATAAAGGTTACTTCCAAGATTTTTGTGTTAGAAATAGTGCTTCAGTGAGCATCTTCGTCAAATGAGGTTTTCTCACT
Source organism: Proteles cristata cristata (assembly GCA_017311185.1). Classification (NCBI taxonomy): domain Eukaryota; kingdom Metazoa; phylum Chordata; class Mammalia; order Carnivora; family Hyaenidae; genus Proteles; species Proteles cristata. Next base: position 181,332 of record JAESUZ010000164.1, on the reverse strand, counting down.
CAATCTAAACACAGTTGACTTTTGGGGGCTGAATAATTCTCTGTTGTAGGGGATGTTCTGTGCACTGTAGGATATTTAGCAGCGTCTCTGATCCCTACTACTAGCTCACCTCCCCACCAAGTTGTAATGACCAAAAATGTCTTCAGACATGGCCAAGATTCTCTTAGAGCTAAAATTGTCCCCCCCATAGAGGACTACTGGCCTTTGTCTCTTCACCTGGATGAGTGGGAAGGAGGACAGTACAGTCTATCCCAAATGCAAAGAGTGAGGGAGCACGTTGTCAGTAGAATATTTAAAAACAATTCATAAAACCAACTGAAAGTTTTTACTCTCATAATGTGCCAATAATGTCAACAATGATATTCTCCCTCCTCCCACTGTAGAATGTTCCTTCTTCCCATCATAGAATGCAGATGGGTACAGTCATTATTCACTTCCATCATCACGACCTCCAGGGGTTTTGCCATTGTCCCTTTAAAAAAACAGTCCCGGGGTGCCTGGGTGGCTCAAGCAGTTAAGCATACGACTCTTGGTTTCCTTGGTTTCAGTCAGAACATGATCTCATGGTTTCATGAGTTCGAGACCCATGTTGGGCTCTGTGCTGACAGTGCTGAGCCTGCTTGCGATTCTCTGTCTCCCTCTCTCTCTGCCCCTCCCCCACTCATGCTGTCTCTGTTTCTCTCAGGATAAATAAACTTAAAAAAAGTTCCAAAGCACACTGTTTATGTTCCCCCAAAGTTGTATAAAATTTTAACAACACAGCTTTCTGGGTGAATTTCTTTTATTTTTTTGCTTACAGCTTTCTTGTCTCAGACCCACTGAGGGCAGAGCCAGGAGACACTCATGATACTCACAGTCATCTTGTCCTTCTGTTAAGTACTGTTTTCTTACCTGATCAAGTTCAAGGAGCCTAACTCCTTCTCTTCTGTTGTGTTATCTCCCTGGTTCCTGGGAACATATGCTTGAGGGTTTAGGAGACCTTCCTTAGTTTCCCAAAATATGTTTTCTTTATAATACTCCTCTGTTTAAAAATAATTTTCACTGTCTATTTTCTGCTAATCAAGTGTGAATACCACTTTAACCTGCTTCTTCACAGACCATCAAACTTGATTTCCCACAATCCCATGACAGGCCACATCTGCCACATGGAAACTGTCTCCTTGCTGCCCCATAAGTATACACTGGTCTTCATGGCTTCACATATATTGTTCCACTCCTTTAGAATGTCCTTCCTGTTTCCTACACAAACCCTATCCACAGGAAGCCCCTCTTGGGTTCTAAATCTCTCATTGATACTCTGCTTCTCTAAGCCCTTTACTTTGCAACCTGTATCGTATCCTAGATCATATTATGTAGTATCCTTTGGCACTTAACTTACCTATCTATGTACTTCTAATTATTTTTGTAACAGTCTTATCTCAACAATTAGAACATAAATTTCCAAAAGGCAAAGCTGTTTTATACCCAAAAATCTTCTCAAAATCAAGTCTATAAAATTCAATAAATAGCCAATGATGCTGTATAATTTGTTCTGTTCCAACATTACTTAACTTCCTCATTTTCTAGCTTAGCTCTATAACATTCAGTGCAGGAACTAAAACTATATGTGTGTGCATTCAGATATCTTAATTGAACCTTAAAATTAAGTAGTTAAATATCGAAACCTAAATTTCAAAAAATGTGCTACATTTTATGTATCTAACCAGTATTTTCTACAGGGATCAAGTGATCCATAACAATCTCTAATAGTCTTTGCCACTCCCTGCCAACCCAGCCCCTTCAGTTGTTTCTATCCTTCAGCGTTCAAAGCCAAGTCACCATTTAGCATAGGCTGCAGAAATCATGGGAGCTGGCAACTTTGCTGGTAAGAGTGCTGGCTCTACATAATCAAGAGACTTCCTAAACTTTCTGTTTAATGTTCCTGTAAAGGTAATTACTAACCTTCTGGGTGCCTGGTACCCATTTCCAAATGTCATCCCACAGTTCATTTTAAATGAAAATAATACCTAGTACTTCTGGTCATTTCCCCCAATTTTTCAAACTCTGAACTTTTAGGAAATTATCATCATCACATATGGGGGGAAATTAAGGAAAATTTAAACTTTAAATTTTAACAACCCAGGGTACTAAGAAACCAAAAAGATGCTGTAGGAAGAGGAAAGAAAGCCAAGGTGAGAAGGGGGAAAAAAAGAAAGATCTTGTAGCTAGGTTTCACCTGATAGTCAGCACTTTACTTTTGTCTATCCATCTGTAGTTCCCACTGCCATTGTGAGTCAGAGGAGGAGCCCAGAGAGTACACCAGAACAAAATGAAGTTAACCTTGACTTGGTTACTGGCATGAGAGAATCAAAGGGCTGTCCTAGAACAGACCAAATTCTATTCTGAGAATACGTTTTTGCAGAAAGAAGCAGATTTTCCAGTTTCAGAGAAACGAGAGAGTTCTTTTAAGTCCAGCCTCCAAAAGCTCCTTGACCAACAACCTTCAGTGCTCACTGTTCTCTTGGGGTCAGCCCAGATTGATTTAGTGATTAACTCCAACATTTTTCTGGCTTCTCCACTACACCAGCACATTTCAGGTTTCTAAATATAGGTCAACCCAGGCAATTAGGAGAGAGCTTCTGTTTTTGAAAGGTATTCAGCAGGCAGAAAGCCCAGTTTACAAATGAGTGATCGTGTTTGGCCTCAAATTGCTTGACTGACAGGGACTGCCATATACACAGTTATATGTTGGGATATACAAGAAAACTTCCACAATTATTACATCAAAGACTATATTTTTATATACTTTAATTTACGGTCAAAAAATGCATTTGTCACTGACCATTGTTAAGGACCTCCATTTTAGGTTGCCAATTTTATGACCTTGCTGTTCTTGTTGTGTTGAAGAGAAACTGGGGTAAGGTTGAATGAACCCATAGACCCACTTCTCAACAGGCCATTGACAACTTAATCAGCAAAGGTTTCCATTTAGTTCCCACCTAGCTCCACATCATTCTCTCAGTGGTGTCCTAAGAAATTGATCACATTGCCTTGGGAGGCTAGAGACGAATGCAGCATTGACCCTGGCTGTGTGGAACATTATTCAGGAGGCCACCACTCCAGGCCAGTGTTCTGCATAAAGAGTCAGAGTGCCTTTGGTTAAGACCTTGCCCCCTATCACTGCTGGGCCTCAAAGGTCAATTGATCCAGATGTTACCCTAACAAAGAACCTCAAATATAGACTCTTGTTATTATCTCCAAATGAGATGATCATTTCATTTTGGAGAATATTTTAGAAGTATTAATGTATTAAATGTGAATATTCAGACTACCACAATTTTTGAAGCCCTATGTTGATATTAACTTATTTAAAAATATATGGAGAACCAAGAACAAAATATATGGGAACAAAAGAACAGATGGGCTCTCTCCTGGGTTTGGAGCCCACATATACACTTTAGGGAAGGAGAGTGGAACTGTGCACATAAAAACTTGGTAGAACCCAAAACTTTGTTCCTCAACATGTGGTCCAGCAGTGTCAGTAGCACCTGAGAGCTTGTTAGAAATGCAGACTCTTAGGTCCCCCAGACTTACTGAACCAGAATCTGCATGTTAAGATCTCCAAGTAATTCCTGTGCACTTCACAGTTGGTGAAATTTTGATCGAGAAATCTGCCACAGTTTGAGTTCAGTTATTAGACTCAGATCATGTGGATTTCAATGTACATAGAAGCTAGGGCCATGTGTTATTTGTGCCAGGTTGCTAATTTTACCCTCTCTGAAGAGGAAGCAGCATTTAAAATGAAATAATCTACCATTGTGAGATGTTAACATTTCAGTCAGATTTTCTTTCTTCTTTTCCTGTATTCTCCCACCATAATGGATATGGCTGGCACGTTAGTAATGCAGAAGCTTCCTGGGATATGGGACTTTTCAAAGGGGTGGAAATTCTTGGGCATGGTGGTGGTGAATTTTGGCTTCAGCACTGCCAGAAAGTCTCAAGTTGCAGAGGTGATAAAACGTACCCAGCTATATGCACTCTCATTTCTAGATCAGCAGAGACATACAAGTCTGTGAAACCTGGGAATCAACTGATTCTAATTCCTAAGCTATAGTCATGTCTTTCTTCCTTATCTTTAGCTTTCAGACCATAGCAACTCATCTTAGATGTCATCTCTAGGCTATTTCTGAATCTATGGTCCTCTTTTCATGAACAGATTGCCTAGAATCTGACCAGGGCAGTGACCACCTAACCAGGGCTCAAAAACTGATTTCCATTGCTCTCCCTTCCAAAGGATTATTGACTCCAAAGGGGCTTTGCTCTCATCCCACAGCTTCACCTGGTAGAAACCCCTTTCTCCACCCACCCCTGGTGAATTGCTTCCTCCTTGAGGACTCTGACTTGCCTGACTTATTCCTTCTTCCTCCCACCTGGTCACTCTGGTCATGTTGGCTGTTCCCCCCACTGTTGTGAGGTAAGCATGGCTCCTTCCCTCTGGTCTTGGGCCATTTTTCCCAGGCTGCTTTTTTTTTTAATTTTATTTTATTTTATTTTATTTGTGGTCTCTGTCATTTTGCCGGGGCAAGGGGGTAAAGAGATCTGACACTAAGTGCGGGGAAATGCTGAATCTGGAATCTATCTTCCAGACGGCACAAGAATAAAAATTCATGGCAGCACAGCAGCTGCTGACACATTCCCAAAGACATATTGCAGGTAGCATTATTTATTGTGGCAAGGAGTTCATAGAAGTGCTACCTCAAAGCACCCTGAGAGATCCTGAAAAGCCCATCTCCCATCACGTGAGGCAGATTTATGAGGGCTGCTCTTAGAGAGGTCAGGCGGTACAGCTCAGGACGCGGCTCCTTCCAGAAAGCCTGGATTCCCTTAACATATTCAGTGCAGTTTGATTGGTTCAAAGGAGGGCTTGAGTCTGTAATGTTGACCATAAAATTGCAGTGACACGCTGCTTTAGATAAGAGGGCTGGAGGAAGGGGGCAGGGATGCTGTGGGCGCAGGAGCAGCCAGCACAGGCAAGACCCGAGCATGCGCTCATATTTTAGGTTAATGTGCGGGAAAAGGATGGGGGATGGGACCAGGCAGATTAATGTCCACACAAAGGAAAGCTGAACCCACCAACCTGGACATGGCAGACACCCTGCCTCTATCCACATAAAGCCATGTGCACACAAACACATGGAGACATGCAGGGACCTGGAGGTACCTCCTATACAGAAAAAAACACAGCCAGGCTAGCTAGGATGACCTCCCCATTGTCCCGGAGGGGCTAGAGGGAGGGACTGCTTTCCCCATGACCCTTGCCAACTAGATCAAGTGCTTCACGGGTTCTCCCTCAGCACTACTTAAACCGTGTCATTCCCTATGTGCTCACTAACCAGCCTCAGAGGCACAGATTCCCAGTCCACACCCTTCACCCAGACACAGCCAGAAATGAGACCCTTGTGCAAGCTCAGTGGGGCCTGGACTGATGGGAGGCTGCCAGAGAAGGGCACTCACTCATCTTTTCTGGAATGAGTGACATCCAGGCCGGCCAAGAGAATACTAAGTCATGAGGAAATGACCTCCTTGGCTTTTCCTAAATCCAGGGTCTTGGACTTTCAATCAGATAAGTGAACACAACTTACTGATTCCGGGTGAGTGTCTTCAATATGAATTTGTTTATCCTGGTCAGTTTCTACCCTCAGTGTTTCAGGGCCACACACGCATAGCCAAAATCCTTGGCCTTCCGTGGGCAGCTTGGTTAAGAGACTTAATTGCTATCAACTTTCCACATCTGAGTTAGAGAGATGGCCTATATAAAGGGATGAGCTGGCCATCTAAATAATTGAGGTGATTATCTTTTTCTGAATTATTCAGGTAGGACCTAAATTGTCCTATAAATTCACAGAAAGGTAGGTTTTGGTTTGAATTATACAGATAATAGCCTTAATTCTTCACTCAGTCCTGTATGTCCCATCGAAAAGGGGCTCTTTTTTCTTTTGTTGAATCTGACATCATTTAGATTTTTGCCTCCACCTGTTTTGAACTGTTGCTTGCAGCCACATGTCCATTATATCTTACATGAGAAGCATTTGGGCCATCCATCTTGCTTCCTGAGGTCAGGCTCTAGAATTTGAAGTGTGGGTGTAGGAGCATGAAAGTTTTTCAGCTTATTGAGATGAGAAGAGAACCTATTAAAATTTATCCATTGCTTTTTTCTCCTTCAGAATCCATTTAGAGGCTCCCCATCATTTGCACAACCTGCCAATCTCCCATCTCTTTTCCATGATCTTTAAAATATAAATCTCTGCCACTGTTTAATGTTGCCTGCTCATAGCAGATGATAGTCCGAGGCACTGCTATTCTTCTACTTGGATTCCAGATCTAGCATCCTTGCTGGCTCTGTCCTGAGGGATGTGGCCACTGACTTTGTGAAATCCAGGAGACCACTCAGAGACTCTGAGCGCCACTGTTCAGATGACCATCCTTGCCCATTGGCCTAAACAGTCCCTCCTCCACGTACCACTGTTGACCCCCTGAGGTCCAACGCTTGACCTCATTAATACAAAAGGGGAGAAAGCTAAGTGAATGTTTTCACAGTCGCCTTTTTCTGCAGGCCACCTGGAGGTTATCAAGGCCAGAGGCTGCTTTCTAGTTCATAAACCTGTTAGGGTATTCGGAGTCATGATTCTCTTATTCAACTGTCTGTGCTTTTCCTTGGGACAGCTAATCCCTCAGCGTGACTGGTGGAAGCCGCAGTATTGATTTCTGTGTCTCTCTAAACCTCAGTTGTGTTCAACGCTTGTTAGACATCTGAAGGAATATCCAGTGGGCTCTGGGGGCAATTTGAGAGCCAGGCGCAATAGGCCTGCTCTTAAGAGAAGTTTCTGTAAGGTTGCCGGGCAAGCCGATTGAATAAAATGAGAAAGAGAGGGGATGGAGAAGATGAGAGGGGAGAGAGGAGGGAAAAAGGAGAAAGAGAGAAGAGAAAGAGAAATGAGAGAAATAGGAGCAGAGAGCAAAGAAAAGATGGAAAAGAAAGGAGAAGAAGAAAGAGAAAGAGGGCTCTGTCCTGCTAATAGGAATCTCCGAAGGATTTCCATCTTTTTGCACCTTTAAGCCTCAGCTCTCCCTTTGTTAATAAAAGGGCAGTTTTCATTTTCTGGTCAGTTCCAAATGGCATGAGAACAGGGTGCCCATGTGTGTGGCTGGTGCACAGGCCAGGTTGTGCCTGGGGAACTTATGTAGGGTGTGGCCTTGTGGCTCCAGTATGCTTTCACCTCCTACTCCTGTGTGAATGCAGGAGGGCGTGGCTGAGGATGTTCCTGCCAGTGTAGCCAGGAGAAAGATTGATGCGATCTGCTGGGTACTTAAAAGAGTGCTTCGTGTAAAAACAACAAAAGCACTGGGGTAGGATTTTGTTGCAGGAATTATAATCCCAAAGTGAAAGATCGGCTCACGGCAATAAGCCATCAGAGAATTGGCAATGGTTTCTCACTGTCATTCAGTAAGAATGTCATTCACCTTTTTAATATTCCTAGGCTGCCAAGCCTCTAGGTCTCTCTAAGCCAGGGCTTCTGAACTGGGGGCAATTTTGCACCCTCACCCCTGTCCAGAGGACTTTTGGCAATGTCTGGGGACATTTTTGATTGTCATGGCTGGGGCATGCTACTGGCGTTTAGTGGGTAGAGGCCAGGGATGCTGCTAACCGCCTGACAATGCACAGGAGAGCCTCCTACCACAAAGAATGGTGCATTCTGAAATGCCAATATAGCCACGGTTGAGAAACACTGCCTTAACTCTGAAAAAGTAGGATTTCCCTTTTTTTTTCTCCCTTATTTGCTTCCCACTTTTACCTAAGACATTTCCTCAGCCAGTAGTATATAGTAGCCATCTCTAGGGAATTAAAAAAGGAAAAGAAAGAAAGACAAAGATGCTTTTCTGTTGAGGCCGCACTCGCCCAATATCTCTGGGGATGAGGCCCAAGAATCTATAGTTTGGGAAGTTATCCAGGTGATTCTTATCCACAACCAGATTTGAGGATCCTAGAAAAAGATAAGCGGCCCCTTCAAGATGCTGTCAAGTGTGAGAGATTGTTTTTCAATCAGATTGTTTTTGATGAGAAATCTAGTTCCTGAGTTCTAGAATAAGAGGAAGGTTGACCAGTTTCCATCTTATGGATGCTCTAGCATTAAGACTCATTTCCTCGCCTGAGAATCATATGCTGCTCCAGCATGAGTATGCTGGACTCCTTCCAGCATCCTGCCTTCCTAAGCTGGAAAAGCCTGGACCCTTGGGCTGCAAAAGCAGATAACTCTTGGCTGTTAGGGCCCCTGTGTGCTGAGGCCCAGAACCACCTGCAGGCCGTGGCAAGATTACCTTTGTTGTCAGTGCTCTCCAGGTAGTGTAGAGGAGCCTGCTCAAATTCTCACCAGCTCTTTGGACCACATCAGACCTTGCCTCCATAATGGCCTCTTGGTGTCTTTGTTTTCTACACTGGGGCTTTTAGAGGGGTTCTTTGTCTTACCACGTGGCTCTTGGGATATATTTGGAAAGGAACAATAGCAAAGGAATCACACCAAACTCGCTAACCGAAAGAAGGCAGAGCAATTCATGGTAGTATATGATAGTCAAAAAAAGCAGAGACTTCAGATGATGCCATGGATAAGTAAGATTTTTAAAATCCCTTTTCTTTCTGCCACTGAGAGGAGAGAGAGATTGGGAGATTACCTCAGTTGTTGTTGGTAATTGTCATAGTTCTGTGTTTTCCTGGGCCTGTGGAGAGCTGATTTAGAAGCACAGAATGCTTCTCATCACTTTTTCTTTGCTTCCATAGCCTCTCCACCTCCTACCAACCGGAGAGTCCCTAGAATGTACATGGTGGAATATGGGGCAGCCTGCATAAATAGGGCCAAATGGTCGACCCTTTCCAGGTCCGGCCTCAGCCTGCCCCTCCTGAGCTGAGGCATTTTATTGGTTTTCCTCTTCATCTGCAGCATGGGCTCTTTTCCCTCCTCATTATCATTACCTTCCCCCAGACTCGGGCCTGCCCCTCATCAAGATTTATATCGCCACATTCATTAGGTGATACAATACTGTCAACAGAATCAGCACTGGCAGCAGCAGCCTCATTATCTCTGTGGTTAACCCCTGCTTCCCCAGTGTTGGTCCCTGCCAGGGATTTTAAATTCAAATTAAATTTTAATGCGGCAGCTTTGATGTTCGAGGTGGAACTGCCTAGTCAGGAGGTGACTGGGGTGGGGAGAGATTCTTTTGTTACGTTACCTTTTCCTCTTAGGGGCTCCATGCAGAATGTCCACACAAGACATTCTTTCTCTTTCAGTCACTGTACAGCACATTCTGATGCTGGAACATCTTTCATTTTCTGGTTGGAATACTAAATTAAGGAACATATATTTCAGAGGTGTATAGATCACACTATATTTGGGTCCAGATGCTATATGTGACCCTAGGGGCCAGATAAGGGATACCAGCCTGTAAAATAATAATAATCATAATTCGTATTTAGAGAGGAAATTAGTCACTTTCTAGATTTTCTGACATGAAAAAGAAATAGCACCCTTCTCTGGATTCTCCTTGCCACTCTCCCTAAGTACGCAGATATTGATGCTGTTTGAGATAACTGAAAATACACATAGTTTTCATTTTTATACATTTATGCACTGAAGTTAAGTTGTCCCAGGCATACTCGAAGCTCTGCAAAGTGGTGAGTTAATTTTAGGCATCATTACAAAGTAAGAAGAGGAATTTTTGCCATGGAACTAGCATATGGTAGGTACTTGCCAAATGTTATTTTCTCCTCCACCTAATGCATCTCCCTCATATACTCTCTTGCCTTTAGAGTGATGATCCTCAATAAAAACTTGTCTGCTGGCCTGGATTGTATCCACTGGCCTCGGCAGCTAATAGCACCACAGCTGGCCATTTCAATCACATGGTAAGGCCCAGAAACCTAAAATATACCCTGTGAGCTAATTCTTCCTAATTGTCCTTTAGAACATTCAGCAACAGAAATGGTTGATTGAAGGAGTAGACATAAGTAAAGTCTAATATTAATGAAGTTCTCACTGTGTGCCAGGCATTATGCTAAGTGCTAGCTCATCTTGTTTATCTTGCCCAACAACCCCATATGGTAAAGTTATTATCACACGCTTTTCAGAGGAAGGAACAGAAGCTCAGAGAGGTTCTGTAACTTGGCCAAGGTCACATAATAAAAGAAAGGTTTTGAACCAGGCCTGCACTGTCTTCAAAGGCAATGTGCGTTCCCCCTCTACTGCTTCTTGTCTGTCTTTTAAAATGAAAAGGTCACGTTGTATCAGATCCACATCTGTCCTCTTTGACTTCCACATGCTAAAGGAAGCAAGTTGCAGGTAAAAGGATTTGGTTTACTTCCATCTGTGATAGTTTATCTTCCATTTACCTGGTTCTACCTACTCCAGGTCCATTGATACCTAAGGGCAAAAACAGGGATCATGTACTTGCTGTAGGCACGCGTATTGGTAGCAAGCCTACTATGTTGACATAAGAGGACAAGGTGACCAGTTGTTTGAGCAATGACAGTTTCTCTTAACACTCAGGTAGGTTTGCCCTAGAATTGGCACCTACATCACTGAATGCTTGGGCTTTGAGACCTGAGTTTGCCTCTTGACTCCACAGCTTGCTAGCCCAGTGACCCAGGGCAATTATTTAGCCCTTCACAACCTCAGTTCCCATATCTTTAAAATAAATAAATAAATAAATAAATAAACAAACAAATAAACAAAGTCATTTCTGCTTCACATGGCTATTAAAAAAAAAATTAAAATGAGATGGGGCATGGAAAGCATTTTGAATTGTGCCTGGCCCATGATAGGTGCTCAATAGACATTTATTATCATTGCCATAGTTGAAATCACTATTAGTAGTACTTAGTCCTAAGCAAATCAATGCAAAGAATCTATGCAGAACTAAGACCCAGTACATAACAGTTTATCTTGGATAACTGATCAAGGGCATGAATTCTATTTATTCCTCTCTTTGAACAAAGGACTGAGAAATAGAGGGATAGGAAGTAAGAAGTAACCAAGTAAGAAGGAGACCATTAACAGAATTGTTTTCTGATAAATTTGTTAGATTTTTTTAATGTACAAGACAATCCTGGACAGGCTAAAAGAGAGTAATTTTCTAATCATGCTGATATATATATGTACATGTATATGTATGTATATATATACACATATGATCTTCACATTAGAACAGTCCTGTCTGTTCTCAAATATATTTTCAGAGTGAGCCCTAGAAATGTGGCTGTTTAGTGTTAATTTCCCACATTGAGGGTATGGAAGGCCCATTAAAGTTCTCTCATGCTTCCTTCCCAGACTTTATTTCCGCAATCTTCATAATTCAGTTGTTACATTGCACTTACACATTATCATACAAGGTCTTGGCTTGTAGTGATGTTTTTAAGTGAGAGAATTTGGACATTTTTATGCTTTTCCAGTTACGTCTCTTAAAAATGAAATTTCATAAGCATTTAGCTGGTAATATGAACCAATTGCCTGAGTTATTTCCAAACAGAGTGTACAAAGGTCAGGATACTATGGTTTGAAACACACACACAGAGGGGATTGTAATGAAAGGGCCAGGACTGTGAGCTTCTCTGAGGATAATGCATGAACTGTGGCTGAACCAAAGGACCCCATTCAGGGAGTCACAACAGTGGCTGTGACACCATTCCTGTGGCCACTGCAATAGGAAAGGAGAAAGGAGCAGCAGGCAGTTGTCCCACACTATGCCTGCTTCCTGGAAGAAGATCCCTAATGGGTGAAGTCCAGCCAGTGCTCTTGGCTCCCTCTGTCACAACACTTCTTTCAATGCTTCTCCTCTCTCACCACAATTCCTTGCTCTCCCAGTCCCCTGGGCAGATGTGCAAGGGTAGCCAGCAACTGCCTTGTCATCCAGTCCCTTATCCATCTCAGGTCCAGCCTCCTCCCTTGCTCTCATCTCTCACCAGCCACTTCACAGCAGCCTCCCGTCTACGCCACTAACTGAAAGGCAAATGGATTTGCTGACATCCTAAATGTTGTTACCTAGCCATGGAAATAGAAAATGAGCAGTCCTAAGGATGTGGCACATTACTCTGAGAGAATTTCAGACACTATACAAAAAAGTTGTGGAATTTCAGAAAATGTGCTGAAATCCAGTTGTATAGTTGGAGCTTAATTCTTGGAGCCAATGAGAAAGGTTTAATACATGCACAAATTAAGCCTTCAGACAATTCACTATTTTCTTTAGATACTTCCTTCAAACTTTTTCCTGCATTTGACAGCAAATGCCCAGACACAGGTGAGTTTTGGTTTCTAGCAATTCCTCAATCATTCTTTAGTTTAAGTACTAAACAGTGAGGAAATTGAACACAGAAAGAGAGAGAAGCAAAGATTTTGAATGGTTACCCGCCTGGCACAATCCCTAGACAATCAAGGATTAGTCATTCTAGAGGAGCATGGCTGTGGCTGTTAAGACTAACATCCATCCACCAAGGGAGGCTCCACACTTTTGCCTCTTCCATGACTAACATTAAGTTTTCCATTTGGGTCCCTTACTCCCAAGCCTATTGCAAATCAGCATCCTACTTAATGACTTCTTCCTGTATTCTACTGTCTCCAAATTAGACATTGGACCCAGCCCCCTACTTTCTAGTTTTAAGAATTCTGGCTGATGTTTGTAGGAAACATAAGGATGATCAACATATCACCGTTGTAGGAGGAAGGACTGCTTATCTAGAGAGAGACTTTGAAGCTCATGGAGTGGCATCTATCACCTGGGCAATTTTATCCCTTCCCAGGATATGATTTGCAAACTTATAGGCTATGAAACTGATGCAAACCACGTTCCAGGAATGACCCCTCCTCCTCTTGGAGCCAAACACCCTTAAATGAATTTGTGAAATACAACAAGGGCAGTTCACAAATTTCCAATAAAAAATATAACTCATTGTAATGAATATTGCAACACATCCAGTTGTTTTTGTCACTAAAAGTAAGAGTACCTGGGAACCCAAGTCATCATCAAAATATAAATTTTTTTAATGTTTTTATTTATTTCTGAGAGAGAGAGAGACAGCATGAGCAGGGTAGATTCAGAGAGAGAGGGAGATACAGAATCTGAAACAGACTCCAGGCTGTGAGCTGGCAGTCAACACAGAGCCTGACACAGGGCTCGAACCCACAAACCGTGAGATCATGACCTGAGCCAAAGTCAGAGGCTTAACCAACTGAGCCACCTAGGTGCCCCAAAATATAAATGTTTTACTTTGCAGTGAGAAGCACCTGTCCCAGAGATGAGAATTTGCAGAGTTTTAATATTGAGCCTGTTCTTATGGGAATATCTACTTAGATAACCAAGGAGTAATCCAAAGGTTTTCTAGCAATCATTGAATCTGATCATAGTAAGACAGAATAAGTTAATGTATAGTGATCTTGTCAATGAGCCCAAATATTCAAAGGCTGTTGGCCAACACTCAATGAATCTCTATCCACATTGGCTGTACCAATAAAACTACCATACTGTTCCACCCCCAATGAAGGGTTTTTATTAGGCATTGTCACTGCTCATCTCCATTAATCTCCTTGTTCTGTGTTGCTGTGGTCTGACCAACTCTGCTTCTAATGAACATTCTCTTCCATTACATATGTTGACACGTCTAATAGACACAGTCATGCTGGCATGTGCATCAGTCTGTCTCTTTGAGATGGGTGCTCACAAAGAGTAAAACTTTAAAATCCACATTCCTTTGGAGTGCCTGGGTGGCTCAGTCAGTTAAGCGTCCAGCTTCAGCTCAGGTCATGATCTCACAGTTTGTGGGTTCCAGTCCCGCATCAGGCTCTGTGCTGACAGCTAGCTCAGAGCCTGGAGCCTGTTTCAGATTCTGTGTCTCCCTTTCTCTCTGACCCTCCCCTGCTCATGTGCTCTCTCTCTCTCTCTCTCTCTCTCTCTCTCTCAGAAATAAATAAAACATTAAAAATTTTTAAAAATAAAAATAAAAAATAAAATCTGCATTCCTTTAATTCATTTGTTCATTCCCAAGTCCTAGGGGATCTTCTCACTATTGCTTTTATATACCAAAAGCAGAAAATAGAGTAGAATAGAATAGAGCTAAACTTTAGGGACATTTCAGGCACTTAAATCTTTTTTTAATTTATTTTTGAGAGAGAAAGAGAGACAGAAACTTAAGTAGGCTCCATGCTCAGGGCAAAACCCGACTTGGGGCTCAATACCACAACCCTGGGATCATGACCTGAGCTGAAATCAAAAGCTGGACACTCAACTAAGCCACCCAGGTACCCTGGCACCAGAACCTTAAATGTACTATTTATAGTCATTCCTGGCAAAACTCATAATCCCCTTCCTGGAAATATCAATGATCTTCTGAAAATCAGTCATTGTTTACCCTATTGGTTTTGGATACTTACTTAAGGGTGCTCTGGGTTGACTCCAGATCTACTGTGATTCAGAGTCTCTTTCATAACCTTGTTTCCTAAACTTCTCACCAACTGTGACTCTTGGTATTGCACAAGAATTCTTCATCAGAGATTCTAACCTTATGATGGTTAATCATACCTACCTTTGACTCCTTTCTCTCCCCCCACCTCCCCAGCCCAAACCTGTGTTCTCCCTTTCTGAAGGCTTGCCTATGACACACATCAGCTGGTTTTTAAAGTTTATTCTACCTTTAGAATCACACAGTGTGGTGTCTGTACACTTTTGTCCCAGAGTACTCCGAATTACTTCTCTCTGGAGGCCCCATGCTGCAGTGGTATACGTCATCCTTGGATTCCAGCTTTGTTGTCCTGGCTCCTAAAACTCTCAGTGATTATCATGTCTTCCTTTTTAAAAATTCAGATCCCCTACTAAATATACCAGAAATCCGTCCTTCCAGCCTGAGGAATACCATTGCACAGACTAAGATGACTGATGTCTTGGGATCAAAGTTCTCTGGGTTCAGGTGGCCAGCTCCCCTCATAGCCTCAGGCTCTCCTTGGTGACCATCTGGTGCCATGTTTCTTATTATTTGTTTCCCACACAAACACACACAAGCACACAACGGAAGGCATCAAGAGTGAAGCAATTCCTCTTAGATGCTTCAGGAAGTCTTGGAAGGAAATGATGGCCATAAAACACAATCCCCTTTTTTTATTACTGCCCTGTTCCCTCTCGGAATTTAAATATTTTGAATTTTTATTTTCCCTCTTGGAGGTGTTCTATTAAAATAAAGCCTGGAAAATGTGTGATGCACAAATGTCAGAATGTTCTAGATTTGGGCTGGAAATTAAAACTGCAGACACTTGCAATGCTCCATAACCAGAGTATGGAAACCTGGAACTTCTTTGCAGTATCTGAATCCCGTTACTGCAGACCTGAGATATTGAGGTAATCTCCCCCTAAAAGTTCCATACCAAAGACCGCACCAAATTCTATACTCAGTAAGGTATACTAATCACCAGCTAAGGTTATTACACTGCCCTGGTTCCACTTTTTTCTGCCATAAATTATAAATTTTTTTGATTCTAGATTTACAAATAGCAACAGGCAATGTTTACATTTGTTTTATTTTTGCTTGTAGTTTTCTTCCCAATCGGTACAACTACCTGTAAGATGAGTAACGTGTTGAACTTGAACACAGGTCTTAAACAGCATTTCAGAACTTCTGTTATGTCAGTACTTAGCAACTACAATTCTGAGCATGCCCTCTCCTTATCAGAGGGGACATTCAGAGGATACTATCAAGACTTTTTTTTGCAAATGTAGATAAAACATCAAACAAAGCTAAAAGCAAGAAGCTTAACAAATCACTAGGCTCCTGAAAGTTCTTTCCAGAGTATTTGGAATGCTCAATGCCAGCTCTAAAGCCAGCCCGGTTAACCGTGGCAGGGTTTTGTAGAGCTCTTATGTAGAATGATGAAAAGTATTTTCACAAAAGCATGTCAAGCTTTCTTTAAATGGCCATGATGGTCTTGATAGACTCTGGTTCCAGAATGTGAATAGTCAAAAGCACCTACCTAGTCCTTCAGTGTCAACACACCTGCTCACCAGGTGCTCAGGACTCAGGGTGGCTATCCATTGGAGAGAAAGGGAGAGATGAGGTGAACAAATGCTGTCCACATTTCAGGCTTTCTATTCAGGGGTGAGCAGATGCTCTCCTGAATAACTCCATGTTGAGATGTCACTAATGTAAAAATTAGTGTTTTTCTCTTTCTGCCAGAATGCAGGATTTACATGATCCCTCACACATATCCCTGGAGGACTAGAGTATAATCTCCTAACCAGCAAGGAGCCAATAAACCTTCATTCAGGAGAAAATTCAACTCTCAAAAAATTCAGAGACCTTGTTTTCACTGGAAGCAGGCCAAAATCCTTTGCCGTGTGTTGGGGAGCCTATTCTCATTTTGAGGTGTGTGTCTCTCTCAGCAGCCTGTGGTCTCCAGACTGCCCTTTGATGGTGGTCATGAGCCAAGGTTGCATGACGCAACCGTGAAATCATTGAGGAGAAAGATGGGGTAGAACCCAGATTTAAATGAACATTTAGCAGGCATGGGATCCAGATGTTGGGAGGTGCAAACCTTGGGCACTGTCAAGGATGGGATACCCCTACTACAGCCAGGAGAGCAGTTGGACTTTGGTTTAATGAACTGTATGCTAGGGCTCTGGGATTCAGTTGGGTTTGGTACATTGTGGCTAGAGAGATCACCTCATTTCCTGAAGCCCCTTTCTAGTAGGTTTCCATCTTCTAGCCTCTCCTGGTCAACCATGGAGATCACTCAGCCCTGGTCATAAAGTTCTTCTGGGGCTGTTCCCAAATGCCATGTTTCTTTTTCTTGCTCTTTAAGTTCTGGGTTGCCCATTTGCTCATTCATGATGCTCTTCTGGGTTTGCTTTCAATAGGATTTTGCTCTACTAACCAGCATTCCTTAACTCTCCTCCCAAGCGCACAACTAAGCCCCAAGACTATCCAGGAGCTTGGGAAAACGGAGGCCAAGAGGCTGATGGCTCTGTGAAGTCCTTTTGTAGCTCCTTCCCCTACCAATGACTCGATACCTGAGGAGCATAGGGGACAGGGGCACTCCACTAAAGCAATGGCACGAGTCTCCAGTGAAAGCCAGAGCACCACTTTGTGATATGTAACATGATAGAACACACTCATCCTCACTGTTAGGCTTATTTTCTGAGTCTAGGCTCCGCTGAGGCTCCTTTCTGTCCTTCTTCCCTGACAACTTTTATTCCTTCTGGAAACTCTCCTTGACACTTGGCTTTTACATTGCACTGGAGATGACTTTTCTCTAGGCAACAAGTCTCAACTTCTCTTTCAGGTTTGCAACATTTTTAGCTGATGTTGAACTCCATGGCATCTTTATTCCCTTGTATTCTTCATGTCCCTGCCTGCCATAGGGCCTTTGCACAGGCTTTTCTCTCTGGCTAGAATGGCTTTTCACCTGCTTCATGCTGACTTGTCTTTCATATCTCAGCTTCACCACATTTCTTAGAGAAATCTCTCACTGCTCCAATAAAGTCCAGTCTCCTTATCAGATTTTCATGGTACTAAACATTCTGCGATTTTATACTCACTTCATCATTTTGTTTAGAGGCTGTCTCCTATATTCAAGTAATCTCCATGAATAAAGGCACTGAGTCTATTTGGTCTCATCATTGAGTCCCTCAGTCTAGATGCAGCGCCTGCTTTACAGTAGGCATTCACTAAATACTTGTTGAAATCTGTGATTTATAGATATGAACCTACATTCTTAGTTCGTCTAAATGTGTATTTGTGCCTATGTGATTTATATGACAATAACTATAGCCCCTACTTTATAATCTTCATACTACAGTGATACTCAGAAACTGCCTTTGCTCAGTATTCCTGAGCCAAGGAAGGAGACATCCCAAAGCATCCTAGTAATTTTGCACAGGGAACCTTGGTGTGGATGTTTCACCTGGCAGTGCTGTCTGCAGAGCACCTCTCTGTCACACTCCCTCCCTTATTCCTGGCTTATGTCCACATCTTGGTTCACCTGCTAAGTTATTTCCCTCCAAAATGGCAATAAGGTGGCCGGCTGTCTCTTTAGTCCCCACTGACCCCTTGGACTGAGACTCTAGAGCATACAGGAAAGCGCAGATGAGGCTCTTGCATGTTTCGCCAGCAGCCTGGGGATGGTGCCTGTGGTGACAGGGCCTGGGAGGCTAGCCCAGGATCTCAGCAGGGATCAGAGCTCTGCCTTAGAACTGCAAGAAATGCCTCATTTGCCTCATCTCTTTCTTGTTAGAGATGAGTATCTGGGGCACATCACATGGGGTGCAAAACTGGGTGGTGGTCTCATCCACACTGAAAACAAACAGCTGGGTTCCCAGCTGTGAAGATGTGGTTTTGAATCACTCACTTAACATTCCCACTAAAAGGGTGGTGTAATTGCTGATGAGGGAACCGCATGCCTCCTTATTCCTCTCACTAAACAGCTGGAGCAGGAACACACGTATAGGAGTGTTGGAGGGGTTTTAAATCATCAGCTAAAACCACAGGCTTGATTTGTTCCCATTGGAGGGCTTTTTGGCCGGACACAGACATCTTCCTCCTCCTTATTCCATTTCACCCAGGATCAGGCCAGTGCTTGTGCAGACGAGCCCCTATTCAGGCCTTGCCTTCAGCTCATCCTCTGCATGCCTTCCCCCCTTTGAAGGAGCAGGGTTGATTCAGTACTTTGCGGACTTGGTGACATTAATGGATCTGTTTTATGTAACACAAAGTCATTATTAACAGCATCCTAGATCATAAAAAAGGTATAACAAGAGACAGGGAGGTTTCTCTCCCCCTCCCAAAAAAAAAAAAAAATATAGAAGCAGTCAGACTGAAGAAGAGAGGGGTCATGGAGCCATTCTCTGATTGGTGCCTTGCACCCCATGTTGACATTTCTGCAGCTTCATCAGAAATTCTAAATAATCCATGTGAAAACGGGTGATTATTTACCAAAGATATACACACTGCATGGACCCATAATGCACTGAAGACATAATCTTGGCTCTTGGAGCTGCCTTTTGTGTGTGGCTGCAGTGGTAGCAGCTGCTGCAAGTCTCAGATGAAGGGGACCTAGACATCTGTGGGGAAACTGAGTTAGTGGATGACAACAGGGTTTGATAACATGAAGGCTAAAGAAATCCATCTCTGCTGTGGACAGCAGGCAGAGTAGCTAAGTAGGCACATCTGGCCGGCAGCTTTTAATAGCACTGAGTCACAGAGCCTCCTGGACCCAAGCGCCTTTGTGTTTTTTCAAGCTAGTTCCCATTTTCAAAAGGTAAAGGAAAGCGTCCTCAGCTCTCAGTGGAGGAGCAGATCCATGGGATTCCATCCCTTCTGTTTTGTCTTTAAAGAGCTGGCAGCATCTATCAGCAAGAAGGGTTCCGCTTCTGGGCTCATTTTTCCTTTCCATGCTAATAGGACAGCATTCAGCAACAGAATCACATGGAGGTATGCAGAGTCCAGCCTCTGTATGAGTGCTGGGAGCCCTGATTCCCCTGGATAGATTCCCCTGGATAGATTCACATTTGGGTGCTTTCAAACCTCCTTTTCCATCTCCTTCCACTCTCTCCACCCCCAGCAACGCGGTTGCTGCTCTTCTTCCTCTCTCCCACTGCAGGGATAGCAGGCAGGAGATGTGGGCAGCCAGGCTGATGAAGAATCAGACCCCCATTCTCCTCCTGGGCTCCCTGCTGAGACTGAACATCTAAGAGCAAACATGCAGTGTCCCCAGGCAGTCCATCTCTGCCTGGCCCAGATGCTTAGTGCAATGTTCTTAGTCCTGTGCGTGAGGGGACAGCACCCAGGACAGCAGGACTCATCAGAGTGAGGCTCTTGGTGCACGTGGGTGTTTGTTTTCCCAGGGTTTGCACAAGCCTGATGCTGGGGCATTCTCGTGCTTTCTCTCTCTCTCTCTCTCTCTCTCTCTCTCTCTCTCTCTCTCACACACACACACACACACACACAAGGTGATCAAGATTTGGACCACTCCTCTCCATCAGGTACACAATTTGATTTCAGATTCAGCTTTTGTGCTCAGAATCAGAGTTGGAAAATCTGAGGAACATACTTCACAGGGCTTCCTGGAGCCATTTCCCAAATTTGTGGTACCTTGATCTATAGAGTTCTGAACTGCTGTGTTTCATGAAGTTACAAGAGGAGGGGGAGAAGGCAGGCATGTGTGTATGTGTGCATGCATGCATGTGAGTGCAAATGTGAGAGACAGACAGACAGACAAACCACCACAGGAGCTGCAAAGGGAAGAACTGGTTGGCTCAGTCTAAAGAATTTGTATGGTACTCCCTTCTTTGTATGTTTGTGCGTGATAGACTCTCCCAGACCCAGCGAGGCAGAGGCAGCTTTTCCAGCACATATTATGAATTCCAAGATGTATAATAAATACACATTTTACAAAAGCAATATGTGTTTTAAAATATAATATATGCAAACAATCTTATAAATCACTAGGCTTGACACTAGTCAGCCGAAGAGGCTTCTGGGGAAATGGTGTTGTGCGTCTGCGTGTGTTTTTAATAATGTAAAAATACGTGTAATATGCTTGATAAACAACAGCCAAAAACCCCCTTCTACCTGCCAGCTTTACAATACTTATTTCCCAAGAGCCTCTGTATCCTAGGCTCTCCGGAAAATAAGCAAGGGACTTAAGTAAAGAATATAAATATGAATAAAATGGGAAAGCTCCACCCATCTCAATATATATTTTCCTGATGGACTTGACCAGCCTAGGCTTCATATGTCAAAAAAAACAAGTGTGTTACGATCTTGATGTAAAGGTTTCTGTAACATTATTGCGTGGTGCAGAGGCACAGGAAGCGAGAGGAAAGGGTTCTGTCAGATCCCCTGTTCTGACCTACCCCATGGAGCCTTATGCTGTCATGGTGTGTTAAGGGCTAAATGTGAATCCAGACTATGAATTTTGTGCCCTTTGTCAGCTAGAGACACCCTTTGGATTTTTTTCAAGCCCATGTTTAGTATTTAATGGTTTAGTGGAGCTTTCCTGGTGTTCCGTATGAGATGATCACAATGGGATTTCTGGCTCTCACAATTACTCTCTACTGGATCTCCTTCATCTCTTCAAGTAGCAAGGTGGGGCTCTTCTCCCTATGGGAACTGCCTCTCAAGGCACTAGTATCCCAATCCTAATCCAGGGTTGGTGGGTAAACAGTGATTCTCACAGGCTTTTCCATGCTGCCTCCATCTCCACCATCCCCGCCAAATAAAACTAGCAGAAGGGGACAAGAATTTCTTAAGTGTTATAGCTGAGTCTCTGAAACGAAAAGGAGACAAGTACCCAGATCAGGTGAAGTATACTTGTGAAGAAAGCTTCTATTGGAAAGTGCATGCTGGATACAACAAAAAAAGAATGTTTGCATATATTTAGACAAAATTATATTTATTCCAGGGTTGCTTATAATACCACAAAAACAGAAGCAAAATAAATTTCCAACAATGAGAGGTTCTTTAAATAAATGATGGTACGTATGTGCAGGGAAATACTGTGCTACCATTACAAAAAGAATATTTAGTCTTGGAAAAGTTTTGTGATATATTAGGAAATGCAAAAGGCAAGTTACAAAACAGACCAATTTAAGAGCATGTTGTATTCTACTACATATGTTCTTGCTATCACTTATTACTTATTGAGGGCTATAGACAAGAGTGCTAGACATTCAATATGAGCCCGTTTTTTAAAGTTTTCATATGCATAATAGAAAATTGTACATTTAATATATATTAATATACAATATAGATTTGTATTTGTAGAAAAATATTTGGAAAGATATACCTGAAAATGCTAACTTTGGTTCTGTCCAGAGGGGGCATTTGATATCATTTCTATTTTCTTCTCTTTGCTTATCTGCATTTGTTTCTGCAGTGAATAAAACTGCTTTTAATAGGAATTGAAAAATATATTTAAAAAGCATTTTAGGGACGCCTGGGTGGCTTAGTCGGTTGAGCGTCCGACTTTCGCTTAGGTCATGATCTCGCGGTTCGTGGGTTCGAGCCCCGCGTCGGCTCTGTGCTGACTGCCAGCTCAGAGCCTGGAGCCTGTTCCAGTCTGTGACTCTCTCTCTCTCTGACCCTCCCCTGCTCACGCTGTCTCTCTCTCTCTGCTAGAAATAAATAAAATATTAAAAAAAAACAAAAACAAAAAACAAAAAAAATTTAAAAAAAATAATAAATAAAATAAAAAGCATTTTAGTTGCCTAGAAAAATAAGCCAAGGGTTAAATGTGCAGTCTAGCACATGTGAATAGAGAATTGCCAGTAGAAGAAAGACTGAGTCAGCAAGTGTCATCACAGTGTACCTATGCCTTCATGCTCCTTTAGGGAATTTTCACTGCTGGTTCCCTTCTTCACTTTGTTCTGGGACCCCCATTAGTTGGGAGTCACCCCAGGGCTGGAGAGCTACAGGGAGAAGCTAGTATCAGGTTCCATACTTTAAGTCTTTTCACATTGGCACCTGGAAATGGTCTCTGGCCAGAAGTGACCCAAATGACCCTTTGCCCTTGGTATTGAAATACTGATGAGTGAGGGGATGGGCCTCAGCACATGTAGAATCAGTTATAGCTCTTTTTCTTTCCCTCCTTGCTTGGTGGTCTATCAGCCTTTGGTCCCTTCATTCACTCCAACCCAGGACCTTTTACTTTATTGCCATAAGATAGAATGCCCTCAGGGAAGCACTACCAAAGAAAGCATGAGAATAATGTTGGTAAAGAGTTATCCTAAACCAGGTGTCTGAAAAGTTTTATTAGAACACAACAACACTCATTGTTTTGCATATTGTCTGTGGCTGCTTTTGAACTACAGGGCAGAGTTGAATCGATGACCTATGGCCTACAAAGCCAAAACTACTTTCTATCTGGCCCTTTACAGAGAAAGTTTTACTTAACGTTTCATTATATATTTGGAGGGTTTCATCTGACTTCTCCGTCTGGGATGTAGTACCATGAGGGCAGGGAACTTGGTTTCTCCAATGGTTGTCTCCCTAGCATCAAGACCAATGCCTTATACATAGTAAATACTCTGTAAATCAATATTGAATGAATGAAACTTAGCATAAAAATGACAAATGATTGACTTCATCTGCAGGAAAACAGAAGCCAAGGAAAAGAGGTCAATCCTGTGCAGTTGTACCATGTTATTAAAGAACATAATACAAACATAATTTTTAAGGAGACGAGAAGAAGAGGCTACAAAGTTAAAGAAACTGAGGACAAAAACACTATTATAGAACTCACAGATAAATTAGAATAGCAAAGACTAAAATATTACTAGCTGCAATAAAATTTCAGTATAAAGAAAATGCTTCAATTAATCATGGTGAGTGCAGAAGAATAAAAGACAAATAAGAAAATGTAATCAGTGCATGGACAGTCTGAAAGTGATTCAATATGAAGATGTTCCTCAAGTAAAGAACCCACAAATGATTTTTTTTTTCAAAAGTAGAGTAATCAAAAGCATTCTCTAAGATGAGGGAATAAGGACATTGCAAATAAAAAATAAATTCATTCCAGACTGGTAGAGAAATAATAACTCTAAGCTATATTCTGGTTAAAATTTTTAACCTTGAAAACAAATAGAAATGATTTAATTTTTTCTCAAATCTGCAATACAAGTCACCACCAAGGGGAATGAAATGGAATCTGGCAGCCTTTTGGCCTTGCCAAAGCAACACCCATTAACAGAGACATGGGATAATATCTACTAAATACTGGGGGAAATCAGTTTGATTCCAAGATAGGAAACAAATACAGAGGAAAACTTTATCTGGTTTACAAACATGTCCAGAAAAATGAAAGACACCCTCCCCCCCACACACATAATCAGAAATTTTCTTTAGAATTGCAATTAGGTTTTCTCATGTTGTGTTTCATTTTGGTATATCTGCTCAAATTTCTTTGAGACATCAGTATGTTGGGAGTCTAGTGGATTCTCATTTGGTTGTGTCTAAAGTTGGCTTCTCCAAGTCTAGCTCTAAATCAGACCAGTTAATCAGGTAGGCTGCCTTTCCAACTCCTCAATGTCCTGCTATTGATATAGTCTGATTAGTATGTTCCACAAGCCTTTCCAGATGCATAATTATTATCAGCAGATTATAAGAGCATTTTAGACACTTTTTAATTATTTGCAGTATCTTATTTGTGGAGCTGGTTATTGTTCTTCTGGATCAGCTGCTGGACTCTGTTCTGAGAGGAGCAGGGTTAATATTTCATGAAATCTTCTTTAAGCTTCAGCTATATGTCCTCATGCTTTGAGCTTGCTCTATTGAGAAATGACTTCCACCGCCTGCCAAGTTTCTAACTACAAGGAAAAATGCCATTGTTGAGAAGATCCAAAAACCACATGAATGAAAATATCTGGCTGTCTTTACTACATTTTGTAAGACCTTGAGTGATGTAGCAACAAAAGAATTACTCAGTATTGATGCCTTAGAGAGTTCAGTAGCAATTTCCATTGGTCTTCTCATTACCTTTGTCTTCAATTTTTACCCAGTGTAAGACACAATGTTCCGTGGAATATGAGCTCTTCCTTTTCTTCCTTGTAACTATAACATAGTATATATCACTTTCAGATCACTAATGTGTGATAAACTATAAATACATTGTATACTGCTGACTCCAAGTAGAAGAAAATACCCAGCAGGCTTATTTATAGCAGATATATACATCTTTATGCTGGATAACAAGAACATGATTACTATCTGGTACTCAGTTCTCTAAAAACTTCTTGAAAGGAAAAACTAATTAATACCTTTGACTGGTTCATTAGGGCTACATCTTCTCACTTAAAATTTGTGCAAAATGAATGGACTCTAAGGCAGGCAAAAATATGTAAGATAAAATGACTAGCATCTTATTTTGCAAAGATCATGAATGGGTTGTATAGACAGGGAGGTTAAGACTACAAGAGAAGTTGTGTTAGAATCAACTGAGAAGTGTGGTTGTCCCCACTTAGTAGTACAAGAAAACAGTAGAGAAATGAAGATTGTTTGAAGCTACCCTAGAAGAAAGCAATCACCACTTTCTTCCTCCATCACGATGAAGACCATTCCCAAAGCAAGCATGCTGGGGTTGACTTAGTATTTTGTTTGGCTGGGACTATAACTACAACATGATAACTATAAAGTTACATAACAAGAGATTTCCAGTGACAGCAACACACACCTTATTTACCTGGATTCAGTTTGAGAAACTTATTCCATGGATTTAAATTATCATTTATCAAAGGAATGGGAAAGAATAAAAAAAGCACCCAAGAATATTTCCCTTTGGACATAAAAGTTGAAAAGACACATATTTCTTTCCACCATATGCATAGAAGATGAATTTATAAAGTCAAATGAATCAGAAAAATCTTCAGTGATTGCTCTCTCAGCTTTTATTAGGCACATCGGTGTCCTACAAACAGAAATGCTGTCATTGGATGACAAGTACAGAGTAAATAAAGTCATGAAAGTTTAATTCCTTCTAACAATTTTGGGAGTTATTCTCCTCTGTAAATGGTGGGCCCTAAAGAAAATGCTACCAAACTTCTGAATTTTGACGAGGATTTCATGTACCCAGTAAGAACAAATAGGATGCCACTTACAGCTCAAAGCCACAGAGAATGGCCTTGCTCTTAAACTCTAGAGCCCCAGTGTTGTCCTTGAAAATGATTCATCATCTTAGGCAGGGTTGATATTAACTAAATCTGGGATGACTTTCAGTTCATTCTGAAAATTAAATATTTTCATTAGACAGAAAACAAGGACATCAACATGCAGTTTGTCAGCCCTGAGATTTACCATGATTAAAATGCTGCATTTGTGCCCACACTGCTCCTAAGTTACCTTAACAAGCGTGTGTCAAGCCCTTTGCAAGTTCTTCAGAGAGGGGAAAAAAAAAGCATGAGACATGGTCACTTAAAGATCAAGCTTGTGTTTAATGAAAACAATTCAGAGTACCCCAAATTACATATGTAATTTTACCAGTTTCTCAGTTTCTACAAAACCTTTCCAATAGGAAACTTGGTATTTTGTACATATTTGACCTATTCTAATCATCTGAAGTTCCTCCCAAACCTTGGAAGATAGAAAGGACTGACTTCTCATTTTCTGAGTAGCCTTGGATTCAGCTTATATGATGGAATGTTTGTGCTAGCCACAAAACGTGCTTTCTCCCCATGGAAACAAAACTATCCCTCATTCCTTGAACATTTGGCTTAAGTGGTTCCTGTGAAACTGGTATTGTCTACTTTTGAAAAAATAAATAAATAACCACAACAGAAATGTGACAAAATGGTTTCATATTTATGAACCAAAGAAATAAGGGAGGGGTGTAATTTCCTTACATTTTATGAATTTCAGTATTATGCAAACCTATACCATGTAAGTAATAATACTGTAGGAAATACAGCCATTAAAAAACAATGACCACTCCAGTGCCTAATCAGCTTCCCAAATCAAATAGCACAACCAACCATCAGAGAGAGAATTCTCTCTGTATTCTACAATCCGCCATGTTAGGAAAAATAGAGCATAAAAAGTGGGGCATGAAGTATCATCATCTACTAAGTCCCCAATACTATCCTTCTCTGTCCCTCCCCATCACTCTCTATTGCTACTGACTTTAGGGTAGAGTAAAAGATGCTACCTGTAGGTTGAACTCTCCAAAAGTCTCAGTACATTGTTGAGCAAATTGTTTAATTTATTGTTTAATTTATTGACGTATTTTACTTATTTTCTTGTCTTTTTTTTTCTAACCATGTGGATAAAATACTTTAAGTTTTCATATCCAACAGGGCTTATTTGGATAGTAGTTCTATAGACCATTTATATTCTTCCTATTTTCAGTGTTTTCTGTTTAATTCATCCATAAACCTTATATTCATTGCTCTCTGCACTACCTCCTTGTAGCGCATGATTTAAGAATCTGATCAAAGAGAATTAGGAAATTCTGGACTGTTGGGCAGGAGTAGGATTGTGTTCCATCAAATGGGTTTTTCCACCGGGGGTAAAACGAGAAACAAACATTGGCTGAATATTTTGGCAATATACCAATAATATTGATATTTCTAACAGACACATTTCTTCTTACTTTCCCCAAACAGACCCTTGGAAATGGCACTGGGCTTACTGAGGGCAGTGACTGTGTTCTGTCTCTTCTATGCCCTTCCTCAGACTTCAACACAGTGCTTAGCACAAATCAGATGCTCAGTAACTATTGATGGAAGAAATTAAATGAAAAGCTGAAAGATTTTCTCTTCCTTTCTTCTATTGGCAACATATTTTCACTGGAAGATAAGTGTCATATTCATCGATATAACAAATGTATATTGTGCATCTTTTTAAATGTAACTATTCTTTAAAATAACAGATCTCAGACTTCTTCGCTTCACAGACCAATAACATTTCACACAACCAATTGTGAGAGACAAATATAAGATACCTGGTATTTTATTTTGCAATATAAAGTCATTTACAAACATCTACTCAATCTACTCTCACAACCATGTCATTAATGAAAAGACATTGAACATATGAAGGGAGGGAGAAGGAAGGAGGAAGAGAAGAAGGAAGGGAGGAAGGCAAGAATTGGAGCCTATAGTCTCAGAATAAAGTCAGTTCTTTTACTGTAGTTAGGTAGTGCTTTCATCTCATTTCCACCTCTAATTGGTGAAAAGTGTGTCAGGGTTGATTGTTAGCCAATGGACTCTGTGACCTTGGTTGATTCCCTGGCCTTTCTGAGATTCAAGTTGCTTATCTACAAAACAGGGAAATAAGAACACCCAGCTCTAGGGTTGTTATGGAATTAAATTAGGTAATGCACATAAACCACCTACCAGCACCAGGCACACAGTAAGCATTCAGTAGGTATCAGCTATTAGGGCCATTGTAGATGATGATATTGGTGTCTTGGACCAGAGACTATGGAATAGAGGAAAGGGAAGACCTTACGGCTGCCAAGAACTCAGCATCCAACATGGAAAAGAAGCAGGTAGTAAAAAAGTGCCCAGTAGGTGATGTGGATGATGAAAGGCATCAAGGTGTTGTCAGAGGGAGGCAGTGTGGTGGAGGAGTGGAAGGTGCAGGGTGGGTAGACCAGAAGATACCAGGTCTGAGTAAGACAGGATGGAATGTTAATCTTTATCTGGCACTCACCATGCCCCAAGTCTTTATCACGTGCTTTTCAGTCATCTCCTTTCATCCCCATTCAACAGCTATGTGGCTGTTCCTATTGTCATTCCCATTTTCCACATGAGGAAACTGAGGATCAAAGTCACAAAGGTGGTCAGTGTGATGGGTGGGATTCTGATCCAGTTTTATTTCTTCTCACTTGAAAGCTGCGCTGTGGTATAGACTCAGGGATCTGCCCTGTGTTCTTGACAATGCCACGCTGCCCCTATTGAGCAGTGTAGGCTTTAGCAGGAAGGCCAGGAAAGGCCACAGAGGAGAAAGTGAGCAGGGTCATGGCCTACCCATGGGGGTGGCATGGGAAGATAGCATGCCAGACACAATAACAATAATACAGAGGACTAAATACAAGAAGACTGCTTTAAAGGGAAACAAAGAGGACCCATTTTGCTCAAGTGGCTGATGTCTAGAATGAGTGCTTATGTGCCTAGAATCTTCCCTCATAGCTTATAGCCTAGACTTGGTCATTAGTGGACAATGTGTAACTGCATGGTTCAACCCTGAGGCACATTCCACTGTATTCCAATCTCTAAAAAAAGTGCCCATTCCTGGGCCACACCCAGAAAAATTAAATCTCAGCCTCTGGAGTGAAGCCCATTAGAAAAGATCAGGTTTCATGAAACTTCTTGGAAAACAAAACAAAACAAAACAAAACAAAACACAAAATCATCACCACCATCAACAGCAAAATCCACTGCTTCGTATTTCTTTAACATGAGTTCAGAAATCATGAGAATTACTTAGATTCCAGGTCCCTTGCTTCCAAAATGTCTTTGGGTGTCCAGATTGCAACCTGGATTCTTCCCTCCCCTCCAAGAACACTCTATAACTCCCAGTATGTTCCAGTACTCACAGGGTACTGCAAGTGAGAAGCCCTCACTAGCTTCAAGCAAAATCTTTGTCTGGTCCTAATCATCTCTTTAAAAATCCTTCCTTGATTGTAAAGAGTAGCCTGATAAAGGACCTCTACTCTCTGTATAGCATTAATCCCCTCCACAGGACAGAAAAACCTCTTACTAAATGGCCAGTCTACCCTCTGTGGCTTTAACATCTCCCAGAACATATGCACACAACCTAGTAATGTCCACTGGGAATGTGAGCCACCATCTTGCCTCAATCAATCATAAGATATTTATGGCACCTGCCACGTGCTTGACCCTGAGTTAGATGCTATAGGGTGGGAGGGGGATGAAAAGATCCAGTCTCTGCCCTGAGGTGAGCTCAACATGTAGGAAAAGTGAACATAGAGTGGTGGTGTTGTCAGTGACAATATTGCTGGGTCATTGCCATGTTTTGCCTTTCCTGGGATGCATTTTTTTTAGGCACTTAGGAGAGATTTGATGAATCTCTACTGGAATGAGGTGCATGGGAAGTTGCTTCAATAAGAATTTGGGCAGAGTGGATTTGAGGTGATTTTTTAAAATAAATTATAACATGAAAGGAATCTTAGAGTCATTAGTTATTAGGAAAATGTAATTTAAAATCACAATGAGATACTTGTAGATACCTATTAGAATGACTAATATATAATTCTGGCCAGGATATGGAGAACTGGCATACATTGCTGATGGGAATGCAAAATGGTACATCCACTCTGGAAAGGATTTGGTGGTTTCTTATAAAGTTAAATATATAACCAAGAACAAAGGAATTCCATTCCTATCTACTCAAGAGAAAATGAAATGTATACCCACACAAATACTTGTACACAAATGTTCACAGCAGCATTGTTCACAGAGCCAAAAAGTGGAAACAACCAAAATATGCAAATTCTGGAGAATGAACTGTGGTTCACCCAATACCACTTAACAATAAAAAAGAAACAAGCTACCGACACACACAACACGGGAGAATCTCAAAAGCATTATGCTAACGAAGAGAAGCCACTAGCAAGAAACTACCATGTATATGACATTCTGGAACAAAAAAGCAGTAATAGGGATAAGATCAGTGATTGCATGGTCTAGGGGCTGGAAAGGAAGAGTGACAAAAAAAAGAGCAAGAAGGAATTTTTAGGGCCAGCAGAATTATTCTAGATCTTGATTGTGGTAATGGTTATATGACTGTTCACATTTGTCAAAACTCCTAGAACTGTACACTCTAAAAGGGTGAATTTCCCTGAATGTAAATTATATCTTAATTAGCCTGACTTTTTAAAAACTAGAATAATGATAAGTATCGATTAGGATAAACGGTGCATTCTTAGAATAAGGACAGTTGCCAGGTTAGAGGATGAGACTAAAAGGAAACAATAACTAAAGAGCCTTTTACCCCATAAGTGGCATCAGTTCAGGCCTTTAGTCCCATATATTACATCTCCCACGGTTGCTTAACAGTCTCCAGCATTGGGCACTGCTCAAAGCCGTGCTTCTACACATTCATGGAACATTCTCCAGGCCCACCCTGTTAGCAGTTGCCCCACCACAAATAGTGGACTGAATTCCCTGCTACTGTCTGTTCTCGTTCATAGGAAGTATGTCTTCAGGACTGGCGCTTCCGCCCACACTCCTGGCCTCCCCTGGGTCTCCATGGTTATCCCTAACCAAGAGGAGAATGTAATGTTTTGGGTTACACCAACCCCTCATTTTAAAACAAAGGCCTAATGAAAGGGCAGGTATGCCCGGAGCCCTCTGTGATTAGCTGTAATTCTTGGCAGAGTGTGACATGCTTATTCTTCTGAATTAGCACAGGGCACAAGGCATTTACCACGGTGCTAATTGCTATTGGATGAAAACAAGCAGCCCCAGTATGTGGGCATGAGGCAAGACAAAACAGATGCCAGGGCCATTCAGAGCCATACCCTGCGTCAGACGTTGCGCCGGTGGCTGAGAACACGTTTGTCTAAATGTCAGTCTCCTGTGGGTAGGGTGTGGGGAAGCGAGGCTGGAATCCAACATGATTCTGGATGTGTAACTGGGCAACCACACACCCTCCGTTCTCTATTCTGATAGAGTCAGCACTTGCGTTCTTTATATTCATGTAGAGTTAGGGAAATAATGTGCACATTCTAAAGCATCTTTCCCCCAAATCCACCAGTATATGGAATTTCCTCTGTAAGGGAATGATTGTTCCCTAGCAAAGCCAGCTGAGAGCCAAGTTTAACACATCTACCGAACTTCTTCAAAAATTCAAGTGTAAGAAAAATGAGAGATTTTGTGTCATTTACTGTGGAAAAAAGTTTGTGCACATCTTATTGCTTTGTGTTTTTTGTTGTCTTCCCCCAAATCACCATTGACATATGGAGATAGAAATATCTAGTAAACTAAGTCTTCTGAAATCTTCCAAGTATAGTAATGGAGGCCAATAATAGAGCTAATATCACTGTCCATTTTTATCAACAGATGTACCCAGAGGTCGTAATGAGGAGACTTCAAGAATTGAAAAAAATAAATGCCCTTCCTTGTGATTCTTAAACACTTTTCCTATAGTTAAAAATAAAACTGGAAAAAGTAAAATGAGGGAAAAATTCACATAATGAAGGTTAAAGGTAAATGGAAAGAGCAGTGCTGAGTCTTTCAGATTCCGCTGGAGTCAACGGAGTCTGCTCCTAAGAGTCTAGCCCAGCTGCCCCTCAAGGCTACAACAGGCTGGACCAAGCCTGCTGATGGAGACCTTTGTCAGGCAGAAAGGGTGCTGAACCAAAGGTGTTGATGACAGGTGATCATGGCTCAAAAGGAGAAATGTGTCTTGTAATATCCTTTGTATAAGGAAGCACCATATTTTAGTGAATGTCCCATTTTCAAGATTCTAGGTTGTTAAAACAAAACCCAGAGGCCCATGGGGCACTTGAATGGCTCAGGCGGTTAAGTGTCCGACTTTGACTTTGACTCAGGTCCTGATCGTAAAGGTTTGTGAGTTCAAGCCCTGCATCGGGTTCTGTGCGAAGAGCTCAGAGCCTGGAACCCACTTAGCATTCTGTGTCTCTCTCACTCTCTGCCCCTCCCCTAGTCACATTCTCTTTCTCTCTCTCTCTCTCTCTCTCTCTCTCAAAAATAAATAAACATTTAAAAAATTAAAAAACAAAAGAACCAAAGAGCCACTTAGATTGAACTCCCAAAGCAGGGCTAAAACAAAATGTCATTACAGTTTAAACCTCCCCTAGAAATGTAGTCTTAACCAGTTAGTCAGGAATTTTTCAGTCAGCACCAATGAGTTTGTGACTTGGGCTCTTTCCATCCTTACCCCCATCCCTCAGTCCCACACCGGGCAGAAAGCTGAGGTAACCTGCATGACAAGGCCCTTTGCCTTTCCCCCTAAGGGAAAGCCACCTTCCCTGCAACAGCCCTTCCCTTTTGCCAGACTTTTTTGCCCCACTTCCTTCTACAAAATCCTTCCATTTAGTACCTCTCCTAGGCTCCTCCTCAGAACCCCCTCTAGATGGCAGTTGCTAGATAGGATGCTGCCCCATTCTTGCATCATTTAATAAAGCCAATTAAATCTTTAAAATGTACTTGTTCGAATTTTTGTTATTTAGCAAGATAAATACAGACCTGAGCCTGATTAGTAATTACCAAGGACTACATTTTATGCCCCAAATCTACTTCTCCCAAACCTCAGCACTAAAACCTAATAGCCCAACACAGTCTGGGGTGATCACATTGAAACCATGTATTTTCTGGTTAAACAAGATCCGTCCCCACCCCTCACTAAAACCCTGGACCAAGGAGCACATTCTCCACCTATAGACACAAGGGAATAAGTGTCACACAAGAAATAGGTGTTCTGTAAAGTAACTGAAGGGAGAGATGGTTAATTAAAGTTTTTGCTTGATGCTATTGAAAATGGATCAGATTCTTCTTTTTTTATTTTTTTATTTTTTACTTTTTTTAATAGTTTATTGTCAGCTTGATTTCCATATAACACCCAGTGCTCATCCCCACAAGTGCCCTCCTCCATGCCCATCACCCCCTTTCCCCTCCTCCCCCACCCCCATCAGCCCTCAGTTTATTCTCGACATTCAAGAGTCTCTTATGGTTTGCCTCCCTCCCTCTCCCTCACTATTTTTCCCCTTCTTCTCCCCCATGGTTCTCCGTTAAGTTCCTCCTAATCCTCCTATACGTGCAAACATATGGTGTTTGTTCTTCTCTGCCTGCCTTATTTCGCTCAGCATAACACCCTTAAGTTCCATCCATGTTGCTACACATGGCTAGATTTCATTCTTTCTCATTGCCATGTTGTATTCCATTGTATAAATATACCACATCTTTTTGGATCAGATTCTTCTTGCCTCTCTTCTGTTCCCAATCAGGTTCCTCTGCTTTAGATATTTTTTTCCCTCTTCAACGACACCATGCTCCCACAAAAATACAGTCAAGCTGCAAATATGTTTTTCTTTTTTATTAACAAGCACTCAACTGCAGGGGTATCCCGGAGGCATACTGGTATTGGACTCAGGATACCTGAGTTCAAATCTCTTTCCTTCTTCTCAGTAATAACCAAGTAAGCATGGGCAAACCCCTTAAGTGCTTGGAGTCTGTGTTTGCATCTATAAAATGGGGACATGTTGATGGATATTCCTCCTTCACAAAAGCCTTGTGAAAACTCTAAGCAATAAAGCCTCTTACAGTAGCTAGCACCTCATAGCTATTCGTATATTTCTTGGATCTCAAAGGGGAAAGTGAAGGTATTATCTTGTATTTAAGTTTGCTCCAAAAAGGGAACTGTATTGTTGCAGAAATCTGGTCTGGATCACTGGCGGATGAACCAAGTGGCACTCGGAGATCTTGGAAGGGAAGAGGTTTATTTTACACCAGTGGACTCAGAGGAGATCATTCTCCAGAAGTCTGAGCCCTAAACAAAGGTTATTTGCTTGTAAAGTTAAAAGAAGCCCACCCATACTGGCAGAGGTGTTTAAAGCTGATTTGATGTATAGGGGTAGGGTGACTTGGGGTCATTACTATGCAGAGGCAGGGAAAGGAAGTGGGTGTGGGGAGCACCCAGCCTGGGCAGTTTGGGCAGTTTGCCATTATGACCTATATGACCTCAAAGAGTTTTTCCTTTATTTTCTCCATTAGTATAGTTATCCTTTAAGGTGGGTAGTAGTTACATCCCCCTCCAAACAAACAGTAGCAGGATTTGTGATGATCGGGTTATAAAAACACTGGCATCCATAAAGGAATCTGGACCGAACTGCCTACTGAATGCAGGTTGGCAGCAGGGAAATAAGTTTAGCTGTACTGTTTTGCTTATAGCTCCTAAAGGTTATATTTGCATTTGTAATCCCTGCCCTGTCACGTTTTGATAAATTGAAGAGCAGCTAGATCTTTCTCTTGAAAAACTACAGTCCCTTTGCTGTAAAGAGTAAGTGGTTTGATTCCAAACGGACTGCTCTGATTGCCATGTTTCCTCCATTTTCTGTTAGGCAATTGAAAATGTGGTTCAGGTTTGGGAAATTCCTGCTGGAAAATGAAGAAGCTCATGTGACACCCACGCCCAGAGGCTGTTTACGCTTATATCACTGTCGCTGTGATATCTTGTTTTTCCCTTTCAGGGCCATTTGTGCTTTGGCCAGCAGACCTCAACTCCCATGAGGACTAGAACCTAAACTACCTTCTGATGCCTCCTGTCATATCACTGCAACCATTTTTATACAAATACCCAGAAATTTTAATTAAAGTGGGAGATCTCCACATGGCACAAAAAAACAACCAGGGAAATTCCAAAAGGGCTGTTAAGGTCATGAACCAGAGTTTCCAGGGTGGCAAAACAGAGATTTCCTCATCCCTCCTCTAAATCACTTTTCAAAAGTACCAAAGAACCCATAGGCTGATGAGAGTGGTCAAAACCACTTTCTAACCTGGGTGATCAAAGTGCCTCAGTGTATTCCAAGAGTCCAAGAACGGCAAGTGAAGAAACTTGCCATTCACAGAAAATCATCGTGCAGTTCAAGGATGGTAAAATTCTGAATACTGTGTCCTGGACCAAGCAAGGAGTGAGGGAATGAGCCCCAGTGAAAAGGGAATAGCAGCCAATCTGACCATACGTAGCTCACTCTCTCTCATCAGTCTCTCTGCCCCTTATGATTTCCAGGCCCCCAACTGATTCCACTCTTGTCTCCTAAGCCAAGTTCTTCTTTGCCACTTGGTCTCCTAGTAATCGAGGAGTCAGAACTTCCTAAGACTGTGATTAGAAAACTCTTGGGACTTTAATCAGAAGTCTAGTGTTTTTTTCAACTATGAGAGCAGTTAGGAGGAAAGTCTTAAAGGAGGGAAAAAAAAAAAACCCTAAAGTTGGAAGGACAGGGAATGGATGAAGGATACTGGCATGAAATTTAATGGGAACCAGGAAACCCTTAATTGATTCCTGGAAATGGAAATAGGCACCTTGAGGGGAGAGAGATGGGGGGTGAGGATGTACTATGAGTGAAAGCCAGGTAAAAGGGAAATGAGGGAGGAAAGGAGGATGATAAATGAAAGTTTGGTATCATATGACTCCAGAAAATCACTCCCTGGGTTTCATTTTTATAGGGTGTTCTCTGTTTGCCCAGCAACTCCCAGCCAGTACTAGCTAAGTCCTTTCCCTTTTATTCATACAGGGATAACTTAACAGCATGTTTGCATAGCAATCTAGAGACTGCAAAGGAAGAAGTGAGGTAAGGAGGTTCTACAGACAGCACTTCCATGGGTCCTGTGCCAATCTCTCTTGCTGTTGCTGCAGAATTATGGTCTATGACCCTGGGAGACATGGATCTTCCCCTCCCTCAGTAGAATCCCACCCAGAGGTAGGGAATGTTAATGAAAATAAAGGAACATGGACCCGACAACACATGGGTGAGAGAGGTAGTTAATCATGGTACAGAGTTGGTCACCCAGACATCCTAGAGATGAATTATAAATGTGGTGTTATTGAAGAGAGGCCATCCCCTGGTTTGTTATCAGTTTTTGCTGTATAAAAGACTACTCCAAAAGTTAGTGGCTTAAAACATCAAATATTTATTATATGGCTCACAGTTCCATGGGATGGCTGGGATGGCTGGACAGCTAGGGCAGCTCTGTTGGCCTAGACCAACTCAATTGATTTTTGTGGTCTGCTGGTGGCTTGGCTGGAGTTGGGTGATCTGGGGAGGGGGCATCTCACTCATGTGCCTGGCAGATGGCCAACTGGTTGGTGGTCTAGGACAGCCTCCACTGGGACTTCTCATCTGCACTCCATGTGGTCTCTCATCTTCCCACAAGCTAGCCCAAGCCTTGTCATCGAGTAGCAGTGTCCAAGAGAGTGAGAGCAGAAATTGCAGGACCACTTGAGGCTGAGGCTTGGATCTCACACAACTTTGATTCCACTACATTCAAGGAGTGGAGAAATAGACCTGTCCCCTTGATGGGAGGGGCTATGAGGAATTTGTGGTTATGTACAATCTAACACAGCTGACAGTCCCACCACTGACGTGCTAGGGTTGAATCTTCTCTGGTTGACTATGCCACGTTGGACCACCACTTTTTATCCTTGAAGCCCATTTTTATTTCTTTCATAACCTGGAAAATAAGAGACATGAATTAGATAATCTCAGAGAGGACTCTTCTTGTGCTAAAATTTCATGATGATAAGAATTATAACTTTAGCAGTGCCAGGGAAGATGTAAAGAAATTAGAAAAGCTGTGTGCTGTTGGTGGGAATGTAAAACCTTACAGCTCTTATAGAAAAACAGTAGACCAATTCTCAAAAAAATTAAAAAGAGAACTGCCATTTGATCTATCAGTCCTTCTTCTGGATATTTACTCAAAAGAAATCAGGTTCCTGAAAATATATCAGCACCCCCATGTTCATTGGAGCACTTTTCACAATAGG
The DNA here is from genome assembly GCA_017311185.1 of Proteles cristata cristata. NCBI lineage: Eukaryota > Metazoa > Chordata > Mammalia > Carnivora > Hyaenidae > Proteles > Proteles cristata. Next base: position 144,314 of record JAESUZ010000164.1, on the reverse strand, counting down.
CAAGATAGAGAAACAAACTAAATGTCCTTTTGAATGAGTAGATATAGAAAATGTGGTTCATACACACAATGGAACATTCTTTAGCCATAAAAAGGAAATTCTGCAATATGCAGCAGCATGGATGAATATAGAAGACATTATGCTAAGTGAAATAAGCCAGTCTCAGATGAACAAATACTGCATGATGCCACTTATATGAGGTATCTAAGCCAATCACACTCATAGGAGCAGAGAATACAATGGGAGTTGCCACGAGGACTTGCATATTGGCAGGTGTAAAGTTTCACTTATACAAGTTGGGAAAGTTCTAGGGGCTCTGTCAGTTAAGTGTCTGACTTCAGCTCAGGTCCTGATCTATCAGTTTGTGAGTTCAGGCTTCTGCATCAGGCTCTGGGCGGACAGTTCAGAGCCTGGAGCCTGCTTCAGATTCTGTGTCTCCCTCTCTGTCTGCCCTTCCCCCACTTCTGCTCGCTCGCTCGCTCTCCCTCCCTCCCTCTCTCTCTCTCTCTCTCTCTCAAAAATAAATAAATATTGAAAAAAAAGAATAGTTTCTAGAGATGTGCTGTACTGCATTGTAACTATAGCTAACGATTCTGTATTGTACATGTAAAATTTTGCTGAGAGTAGATCTCACATTAAGTGGTCTTACCATAATAAAATAAAGATAAAAACAAATTATAGCTTATATTTGTTGGGTGATTGCCTTGGGTTGGCACAGTTTTAAATGATTTACATGTAATAACTCATGTAGTCCTCACAGGTACCCTAGGAGTCCCATTTTATGGGATAGAAAACAAGACACAAATTGGTTAAATAAGTTGCTCCGGGTCACAGAGCTAATGTGGCAGAGCCAGACTATGGACACAGCTCCCTGACTCCAAAACCTGTGGTCTTACCTGGTGGGCTGTGTGCCTGAAGCATTACTGAAGTAGTGAACTACAGTGCATTAAAGATTATCCACCTTAGGACTGCTCCTTAATGTATTCCTGTGCTTTTGAAAATTCTTTTTCTGAAACTCAGGTGGGGAAATGTAAGTCTTCTCCCATCTTCCTTCTCTTATAACTTTATCCATCCATTCTTGTATTCAACAAGTATTTATTAAAATCATAAATGTGAGACTAGGTCGTGACAAACATTCATAGTAGCTTGGCACTTTTTGTTTTCACTCTTGCTTTACTTTACTTTCCTCTGGCTTCTAGGTTAATAGTGTTGTACCTATATCACAGATGAAGAGGTTAAATCATAAAAGTATAAGACTATTTTTATTTATACTAAGAAATAATTATCCAATTGCACTTGTGCTTTTAGATAGACTCTTGTCTCAGAAAACAGATTTCCTCTTTTGATACTTGAGATAGTAATAAATACTTTACATTAAAATGGTACATTGTTTAATGTTTTATAGTGTTTTTTAATGCTTCATATGGTCTCAAATTTAAGTGGTACAAGAAAGTTTATAATGAAAACCTTCTTCCCTCTATTTCCCAAATAGTTCAGTTCTTTTATCCACAGTCAATGTTTTTTGCAGTTTGTAAGCTTTTCCAGAGCTTTTTTTATGTATTCATTAGCAAGCACATATATATATATACACAATATATGTATTGTATATATTGGTACATAAATAGTAATACACTGGATACATAGTTCTATAAATTGATTTTTTAATTTAATCTATTTTGGAAATAATTTCTCAATCTTTTATGGATGTATAGTATTCAATTATATGGACTCATAATTTATTTGACCCTATTGATGAACCTTTAGCTTATGTCTAGCCTTTTGCTATTCTATATAATGCTGCAATTAATGATTTTATACTTGTTGCAGGAATTTCTGAAGGAGAAATCACTGGGTTCAAAGTTGGGTGCACCTGTAACAAAGAACACACCTAGCACCCATATCTTGGTTTCTAAATACCATTCTCTACTCAGAAGAACCAGGGCTCTTTAGAAAGTGGTCAATTCCAGGACAGGATCTGGGTGGGAATGAGTTGACCTGGGACAGCTTACAGTGCCAGAAAGTAGGAAGTGCCAGCGAAAAATGGGGATGTAGTAAAAAGAACACAAAAGTAGGCTTGAATGAGTGTTCACTGACCAACCATGAAAGAATTTGGTCATCAAATAAATAAGGTTTATAACCCAAATCAATTTACTAAATCTAGGAGTCCATCCTGATAGAAATTGAATATATCTACAGTCACAAAATATCTCCCCAAAAGATAATTACAAAGGGAAAACCAGCAAGGTGCCTGGGTGGTTCCGTCAGTTGAGAGTCCAACTTCAGCTCAGGTCATGATCTCACAGTTCGTGGGTTTGAGCCCCACATTGGCCTCTTTACTAACAGCTCAGCACCTGGAACCTGCCTTGGATTTTGTGTCTCTCCCTCTTTCTGCCCCTCCCCTACTCACATGGAAGAAAAAATAAATGAACATTAAAAAAATTTTAAGGGAAAAACAGGAACTTGGCAGATACCACCATTACCAAGTGATCAAAATAACATCACCAGTAATTGGGCAAACTGACACCAAGTGAGTACTTCCGTGGTACACTGAGGAAGGGCACAACATCACTTCTGTGGTATTTTTGCCAAAAATGCATACCCTCTATCTAATTATGAGGAAATATCAGATAACCCCAAAATGAGGGGTATTCTACAGAACTGATCAATACTTTTCAAAAATACTCTGAAAGACCACAAAAACTGAAGAATTAGTCCATCTTCAGTGAGAGTAAAGAGACATGACAACTAAGTACAACAAATGACTTTAAATTGGATCCTGGAAGAGGAAGAAAATATTTTACTCTGAAGGACATTTGTTGGAGAGTAGATAAAATTTGAATAAGATATGTGGGTTATATAATAATATTATGTTGGTGCTCATTTTCTGATTTTGACAATTTTTCAGTGGTTAAACAATGGGTTGTACATTTACAATTCAATGGTTAAACAATGTATGTATGTACATTTACAAATAGATGTGTATAGACATAGATATGTATAGAAAGAAAGAGGAGGAGGAAGGAAGAGAAGGAGAAAGAGATTGAGAATTATAATGCAAATATTATAAAGTATTAACATTTTGACCCTCTGGGTCACAGTAATTCTGTGAGATTTTCACTATTTTTGTGAGTTTTCTCTAATTTTGCGATTTTTTTTAGTTAAAAGAAAATATATGTGCGTTTGAAATTTTGATACGTTATGTCAAACTGCCTGCTAGAGAAACTACAAATATTCTCTCCCACCACCAGCTATGTACAAAAATGGCACTTGATACTTACAAAAAAAGACATTCACACACTGCACCAGAAGAATGTATTACTACTCATACAAATAGGCAAAGGTATTTTCTCCATTTTACATAACTGAAGCTTCCAGCAGCGTAGACAGTAAGAGGAGTGGTTAAGAACAGAAGGTTTTGAAATAATAATTATATGCTATTTCACCCTAATCAAGCTGGCAAACATAAAGTTTGAAAATACTGAGCATTGGCAGGAATGTAAAGAAATGAAAACTCTTACAGTCTGTTGGAGGGAGTGTAATTTAGTGCAATCATTTTGTAGAGCAATTTGGCAATATTTAATAAAGTTGAAGATGTGCACAGCCTGCGACCCAGCAATCCCATTTTGAGATGTGTGTCCTGGAAAAACACACACGCACACAGTTGTGCTTCTAGCCATGCAGCTGGTGATAGCAAAAACTGGGAGACAAACTAAATGCCCACCAAGGGAAGAATGGTTGAGCACATAGTGGCCTAGTCCCTCCAATACTGTTTTTAAAATAAAAGTATTAGAATGATAAAACATGATGTTGAGTAAAGAAAGCAAATTGCAGAAGGTGTACTCTTTCTGTGCATTTTTTGTAGTGCTATATGTAGCTTGTGAACATACATCCATGGAAAACCAGTATACAGTCTTTTCCCAGGGAGGCTATGGTTCAGTAGAATTGTTATTTGGGGAAAGGTAGGGAGAAGAACAGGAGTGAAAAAGTCTAAAAGGGAGATTTATATGTGTTTTTAACACTTTATTGCCCAAAAAAATAATAAAACAGCTATGGCAAAAAAAATAGCATTTGTTAAATTTGGAGTGCTAGGTACGTAGGTATTTATTAGATTATTCTCTTTAATATTTTGAATGGTTAAAATGGTTTAAAAGAAAAAATGTAGGGAACAATGAACATGAGCTTTAAGATTCAAAGTTCTGGATTCACATCTCTAACACTTACCTGTTGTATAATATCGTGCAGTTTCCTTCACATCTGTGGACTTCAATTTCACTGTGTGTAAAATGGAGGTAGTATTGCTTACTTTGAAATGCTAGTTTCGGGGCACCTGGGTGGCTCAGTCAGTTAGGCATCCGACTTTGGCTCAGGTCATGACCTCATGGTTCGTGGGTTTAAGCCCTGCATCAGGCTCTGTGCTGATAGCTGGCTCAGAGCCTGGAGCCTGTCTTTGGATTCTTTATCTCTCTCTCTCGCTCTCTCCTCTCTCTCTCTCTCTCTCACCCTCGCCTGCTTGTGCTGTCTGTCTCTGACTCTCAAAAATAAATTAAAAAAAAAAACCAGAAAAAAAAAAGAAATGATAGTTTCAAGACTAACTGTGGTAGATATAAAGCTCTACCATAATCCCCTAATAGGTGCTCAAAACTAGTAGCTATTACTGTATCAAGTGATTCTCAACTGGGGACAATTTTGCCTCCCCAAAAGGGGACATTTGGCAATGGCAGTGTCTGGAGACATGTCTGATTGCCACAAGTAGGAGACACTAGTGGCATCCTACAAGGCACTTCCTATCATGCACAGGATAGCTCTCCCCACAGCAAAGAATTATTTGGCTCCCAATCTCAGTAATGTTGAAATTTAGAAACTCTACTATTGTCAGAATGGCCCCAAATTTGAAATGGCCCTTTTGACTCCCAGTTGAGTGCTCTTGCTTCCACAACACATGGCCTTTCTATTAAATGACTTGAGGACACCTAGGTGGCTCAGTCCATTAAGCATCCAACTCTCAATTTTGGCTCAGGTTATGATCTCACAGTTCCTGGGATGCAGCCCTGAGCTGGGCTCTGTGCTGATAGTGTGGAGCCTGCTTGGGATTCTCTCTCTCTGTCTCTCTCTGCCCCTCCCCCACTCATTCTTGTGCTTTCTTTCTCTCAAAATAAATAAATAAACATTTCTAAAAAACTAACTTGAGTAACTGGTGACCAGATTTACCCTTCTTCTAGTCAATAAGCTTCACATTGGGTAAAAATACTCTACTGAGCAGAATAACTGCCTGACATATAAAAGTCTTCATAAATACTGAATGTATGAATGAATGAATGAGTGAGCCCATGAATGAGAGCACCTTCTTAAATTGTGAAGACCTAATCACTATTCTTGGAATAACTTCTCTGATTCCCCATTCATTTGAAATGAGGGTCTACTCAGTTTTCACTTTCATATATAAAGAGAAGAACTAGAAAAGGAGTATTAAGTTCTTAGAGCTCTATAGCCCATATTAGAGGGGTCCTCTAACTACTGTGGACTAGTCTTCCGGTGACCCTCATTAAGACAGCTCTGGAATTTCCTGAGACACAAAACCTTTCAGCTTAAACTGACCATATCCACACAAAGTAAAGTGAGAAATTATCTAAAAATGAAGAGCATAATTATGATACTTAAATCTCATTTGATTCTAATACAGTTTATGCAAAGTACTTATTATTTTAATGCAGCATCAGATATAAATACAATTTCTTGCAGCTGTTTACTTTTTGTTTTATCCCAGGCACTGAGTTGGGGGTACCCAGACATTGTGGTTGTTCAGAGGACAACTTTGAGTCCATTCTATCATCTTTTTCATTGACTTTAGAGAGGGTAAGTACCATTTCTTTCTGAATGTTTGCTTTGAAAACACTGAAGCTCTCACCAATTGCTTCAAAGAATATAAAAATTTAAAAACTAATCCATACATATTATAGTTTCTACTTATGTGCATATATATCCAACAGGATTTGAAGGAGAGATGTTTCAGCAAACCAAATGATATAGTAAATGCAAAAGGCACCGTGGCTAGATTTTGCTTCTAGTCCTGACTTTCCACCTTGAACTGGCTTAGTGACCTTGAGAAGGTTACCTAAGCCCTCAATTTCTTCATCTGGAAAATGAGAGGGTTGGACTGGATCAGTTGGAAAATATTTCTCTAAACTTCTTAATATCACACCTTCAGGGATATTGAAAGGCAATGATTTCAAGCAATGTCTTCTAATATATGATGGGCAATACATCTGCCTCTATCACTGGAGTACTTGCTAAAATGTACATTTTTCAAGTCCCATCCCAGACCTACCAAGTCAGAATCTCTGAGACTGAAGAACAATAATCAGCTTGTTAACAAACTCCCCAGGTAAACTGGATGCACAGTAATATTTGAGAACCACTTTCCTAACCACTGTAAGCATTTTATTTACATGTGCATTTAGTTCTGTGAGATATGACGATATCCTGGCCCAGGCAGCAACTAGCTAGAATCACTTGTATTCATAAAAGAATTAACGAAGTTGGCATCTAATGGGTTTTGGGGTTTTTTGTTTGTTTGTTTTTTACCTTTTGTTTCTTGGCTCTGTACTTTCCTCTTTGGCTCAGTCCTCCTCTCAACACTTCATTGGCCAGGTCTAGGTGTCTTTGGCTCTCTTCCCCTTGGCTGCAATTGAATGAGAGTAAAATCCTTTTGGAAATGACCATTAAAGGATAGAATCTCCTCTAGACTCTGTTCAGAGTGTGACCTCATTAGTGTGTGTCATACTCCCAGAGATGTCATAGTTATTGCCTCTTCATTTTACAATGGCTTTGCCATCAGTCTTTTGCTATGGAAGTTTGGGCTTTGCTCCCAAGGATGTCAGCAATATGAAATGACTAAAGGGAGGTAGATGGAGGTAAATGATGTTTGCATGTGGAACCAAGATGGCACACTTCTAGAGAGAAAGAACTGTGTCCAGAGATCCCAAATCAGACAGCAGCAGACCCCGCTCAGGGCTCTGAACTATGGATCAGAAAAGCATTCAACTCTGCTGTAGTCCAATTCAGTTGCCAATATAGCATCCATAGCATTTCATGCTTTCTAGATTGTGTACCTAAACCATCAAGGAATCACAGGCAGCCATAAAGAGACTTATATCTTAAAGGAAAACTAAATCCTGGCTTTGAAATACATACAGAGTCTCCCAATACTGTCTACAGCGACTTCCCACCAGGATCAGTCTAATTGCTCACTGGGGTGACTATTGCTCTTCTCTAGAGCTTCAGCAGATATTATTTTCTGGCATCAAATAAAGGGAAGTGGAGCTTTAAGAACAGTGTTGCTGTTGTCTTCTGTGGATCAGATATAAAACTCTCCTCCCAAATCACAGGCAAGCATTGTATGTGATACGTCAGGTAAAGTACTAACAAGTGCTCCTTCATAAGAGAACTACTCGCCCATAACGAGCATTCCAGATAACACCCACTGCTGGCCAGGGATGGATGTGGGCTTTATTTGATTTGGGGTTGATTTATTTGTTTGCCTTGCTTCTAGAACAGCATAACTTGAATTTAATGTTTCGAATACTGAATCCAATGCTTCTAGGTTCACTGACTTGTTATTATTTAGCATTTATGAAGTATATGTCAATGCACTTGGTGCTTTACAATGACTCATAAAAAGGCATAATCCTGGCTGTTGAGCATACGGTTGCTACCAGTTAAATTACTGCCTAGGTTTAAATGATCACAGGGCAGATCTGGATATCTTTTGCCTACAAAACTACTATATATCTGGGTTCCTCACTGAATCTTAATTTAAGCAGGTGTGGTAGCTGCTGCTACCATTTTGATATCAGCATCCTAATGCAGTAGATGCAGCATATAGTTCCTGACACTTAGGAAGAGCTTAGCAAACATGGATGGATGGATGGATGGATGGATGGATGGATGGATGGATGGATGTTTGGATGGATGGGAAGCTCTCTCCTCAATGGACATATGTCATTTCCTATTTGTTTCTTCACCTAATGACTTTATTTATGCATCTTACAAACCTTGCAGTTATAGAGCTGGTTGACTTGGAAGGAACTGTTACTTAAGTGGCCTTTTGCAAAGAAGATGAGATCAATTTATCTATGATGTGGACAAGAACATAATGAGAAACAGATTACCCCAAATCATATGAACTTGTTAACAATATTATATCAATATCAATTTCTTGGTTTTAAAATATAAGATGTTACCATTGAAGAAAGCAGAGTGAAGGGTATAGTGGAAATCTCTGTACTATCTTTGCATCTTCCTGTGACTCTATAATTCAAAAAGGAATTGCATGAACATCATCTTCATGTCTTTGCAGTCACCTCATTATCTACATCTTCCGTTCACTAGGTCCTCCAGTAATAATAGCAAGCCCAAGTCCATCCCCTCAGGACTTCCAAAAAAGCAGGAGCAAAAATAGAATTAGACATGTGAGAGGTTTATTGGGGGAAATGTCTGGGAAGCAAAAAGGGAGAGGGAGTCAGGTTGGGAGAGTCTTCAAACTGCCAGGCAGTTCTAATACCTATAGAAGGAGAGATGGCAGGAGGGTTTATATAGGAAGAACCTCAGACTTCAGAGAAAATTGGAGAAAAATCTCAACCAAGCCAATGAAGAGTCCCTGAGCAAACTTAACTGTGAGAGGAGTCCAACATGGGGAAGGATGGCCCAATTTATTACCTCTACTAGCTTTAGTCCTCACTGGAGCAGCCTGGAAGCAACCTGGCCTGGGATGAACACTGAGGGGAACCAGAGGTGCCAAGACTACTGGAGGCTGTCAGTCAGCTATGCTTCCAAAACAGGTTATCTTAAAAGGATAGCTGATCCTCCAGGGCCACCATATGAAGCAATGTTTTTCTCTCAGTCCTCTGGCCTTTCTGTCTAGACATCAGTGACTTTGACCCCATATCCCTTAGTTGGACTCCTATTCTAACTCCAAAACCAGAGTGAATTTCACTGTCTGCTGCTCCTACATATATGCTCCCTGCCTGTCAAATTCCATTTTTAAAAAGTCATAGAACTGAGCCACTTGATCCACTGTATGTGTCATCCAACATCAGGTGGCCCTCGTTTCCCCCAGTATCTTTCACTGTCCTTCTCATGTTGACTCCATGCCACACTTCTCACTGTGTTTATTGGAACTCTGTTGCGTTTTGATCAAGTACTTCCATACTGCCCACTCGATCTTTTCTGAGTGGCCTTCCTCCATAAGCTCCCTACGTGCTCTCCCTTTCAGGTCTTCACATCACCAGCTTTCTTCATCCTCTTCTCCTTTCTTTAAGTGTTGGAGGAGGAGAGACCTTTCTCCTGTCCAATGAATCCCTCTCTTTGGTCTCTCACTTGCTTTCTGCCTGCCTAGTCTGGCTATGCCTGTTCTCTCTTCTCTCTCTCTCTCTCTCTCTCTCTCTCTTTCTCCCTCCCGCCCCCTCCCCTCTCTCTCATTCTTTCTCTCATTCTCTCTCTCATTCTCTCATGAATTTTCTTTCTCTCTGCTCCACTGAATTCTTCCCCTTAGTCCCTGAACATTGGCTTTTTTATCCTAAACCACTTTCCCCTGATCCTTCCACTACTTTGAACTATACTCATGTATCTCTCCTTGCCTCATCTGCAAACCTCATGGGACATGTGTCCACACTTGATGTATCCTCCCCTTTCTCACCAGACACTCATCCCCTAAACCCCCTTCTCCCCCACTACTCAAATGAAGCTACTTATTTACAAGTCTCTATTGCCAAACTCAATGCCTCATCTTGTGTTGTGCCTTCCATGACCTTTCACCTTGTATCTTACCCCCTCACTCTCCAGATGTCTTCCTCCCTTGGCTTTGCTGCTCTCAACTCTTCTATCTAGCTTTATGCTTTCTGACTACTTATTGCCTCTAAATGTAAATGTTCCCCCAGGATTCTGTCTTTAACACTCTTGATTTGACTCTATTTTCCCTTGACATTCTCCTTCATTTCCATGATTTTGACTCTCCAGGCTCTGTAGAAGCTCTAGGTCCCCACTCTAACATCCACCTCAAACTTAAATTCCTCAACAGCGTCCCTATGCATCTTTCCAGAGCTTCAAATTCTGTGCCTGTCCTTTCCTCCCATATGCTCTTCTCCCAGCTTTTCTGTTTCTCTTAATGACACCCCATTCTGTCACTCATTTTGACTGGAATCTTGTAGAGTACTTGACCCATCATATCCACCGCTCTGGCCTTCCTCCATAGAGTCTCTCCCAATCTTTCCATGCTCATGGTCACTGCCCTCATTCTAGCCCTCCCTACCTGTCCTGTGGGTTCCTATAGACACCTCTAATTTGGCCTTTCCACCTTGAGTCTCTTCTCCTTCCAGGCCATAATAGCCACTGATGGCAGTTTTATTTTCCTAAAAGCATAGCATTCATTATATTCCTTTTGTGCTGAAAATCTTTGATGGCTCTATATTGTATACTCAACTCCTTCCTGCCTAGTAGCTAAAAATAATCTCCCCCCAACTAACATGCCATGATATTTTTCTCCAAATGCCTTTCTTTTAGCACTTGTTAGTAACTGATTACTGACAGGTTAATTCTCCCAGCTGTGTGCTCCACCTCTCACTGATCCCCCCCACCCCAAAGAAATAAAGGTGTGTGTGTGTGTGTGATTCTTGTTCCTAATCTATTTCTGTATGTTTTCACCTGGAGTAACTAGTCTCCTATAAGGGACATGAGAATTAAGCATTCTTTTGGGTTTGACTCTTAAAAAGGGATCCCAGTATGGTGACTGAGAGCAAGGCTCTGGCATCCATCTGCTTGGGTTCAAATCCTATAACCTTTGCACATATAATTTACCTCTCTGAATCTTGGTTTCTTCATCTATAAAATAGGGTAATGACTGTATATATGCCATAGGATTATTATGATGACTACCTAAGATAATGCACGTAACAGCCTTAGAACCATGCTTGGCATCTAACAGCACTCAGTGTTAGCTATTGTTATTATCACCATCATTATTGTTTTATCACGCTTGCAGCATGACATTATCCACAGCTTAATTAGTCACTGTTTGGCACGAGAGACTAACTTGGGAATTATATACAACTGGTGAATTAATATCCTGAGTACTTCCACTAAGACATCAGGCTAATAATTTTTGGTACTTTAGATAACCCATGATGGGTCCCAAAGGATCCTGAAACCAAGAGTCTACATTTTCGTAGTAAGAATGGATTTTTTTTTTTTTAGTTTTAACTCTCCATAGTTTAATGTAACAGCTTCCACTATTGGACACCTGTAAGCTGTGCTATGCTGAAGAAGGAAAGAAAGTCCTTTTAACACAAAAATCTGGTCCCCCACATATAAGATAACGCACATGATTCAGGCTGTAAATGAGACCTCGGACCTGGCAAAGATGGCAAAAGATAAAGTGTAAAAAGAGGGAGCAGCTATATTAGAGGAAGTTTTAAGAAAGCAATTCAAAATATCAAAGTCAATTCCAGCAAAGGCATTAAAAGGAGGGTGAAAACCGGGTGGCTACATGGTTGCATTGTGAATATAACTAATGCTATTGAATTGTACAGCAAAAATGGCAAATTTTATGCCATATATATATTCACACAGTAATAAAGTAAACACACACACCAGAAAAATTAGACAGCTAAAATATATAGCAATTTGTAATAATACTTTTATTTAAGATATGTTTTTATATGACAAATCTGCTTATATAAGTTTAGTATTCATTAAGCACCTACTCTGTGCAAACACTGTGCTTGGTATGTTGTATCATAATATATAGCTATATTTTTTAAGTGTTAGTACGCAAATGATCATTACTATTGATGAAAGAATGATATTATCTATGTAGGGTAAATAGCTATCATTTCAGTCATCCTAGACCTGTGGCAAAAGTACACTTGTCTTAATTGAAACCAAAGAAAAATAAGGATCTGACTTCAAAATTGTTTGAGAAGTGCCTTCTGCTTTAAGCTCAGACAACTCAAATATTATCCAACCATCATCTGTATTATCACTATTTGGAAGAACTAATGTGTTATTTCTTCCCATCTAACTGTATGAATCCACTCTAATAACGATCACTAAAGAAATTTCCAATAAAGAACAAAGTCACAAGCGGCAGCAGAACATTGGATCACGTGGGTGATAGCAGCCTCACTTACTGAGAAGCCTAGTTGCTTTTTGACTCCTCCACACATTTAGGGAGAAGGGATAATGACTCTGGCTGATGTAAATGATCATCTTTGAGTCTGTCCCCAACTCTCTTTCCCCTACTGGAAGAGAAAAACAAAACAAAACAAAAAGAACTTAAGTTGTGATGCTGTGGAAGAGCTTATAATGGGAAGGAGAATCAAACAGACTTACAAAGGTAGGCAGGTTATAATTTGGTTAAATTTGATTTGGGTAGCAACATTGAAAGCTTTGGTAGACACAAAAATTTATTTTTACTGTAAAATGTAACATATATTTAGAAGAGCACATATATGTAATTTATAGTATAATCATAAAGAAAAGGAAGATGTAATCACCTACCAGATCAAAACAGGGAACATTGCCAGCCCCTCATAAACTCCAGCCCCACTACAAGCTCCTTGTTGATCATACTTCCTTCTCCAACATTGATAACCATTTTCCTGGATTTTATGGTAATCAATTCATTTCTTTTTTTTTTCAGGTTTTTATTTCTCATTTGTGTCTTGCTTCTTTTCTTCAATATAGTGACTCTAAGTTTTATCCATGGAACACATTCATTTTTATTATAGTGTAATATTCCATTGTATAAATATAAGGCAAAGTATTCCTGTTGATGGATACGTGGATACATTTTTGTAATGTATACTGTGCCCACACTCACAGATTTCTCTCAGGTGGTGCTTCTTCTACTTGAAAGCTCATGACCATCACTCAGATGGTTCATGAATGACAAGTGTCCACCCTCAGAGTATCTGATTCAGTGAAACTGGGGTTGCGTTTGAGAGTTTACATTTCTAAGAAGCTTCTAGGTGATGCTGATGCTACCAGCCGAGAATAGGAACCATACTTTGAGAGCCACTGCTTTAAGTTATTGGAAGGGATTTTGGGGGGAAGTCAAGGGGAATACATCTCTCCAGATTTACTAATTAATGCAAAACTATTTTCCAAACTTGTATCTTTACAATCCCACCAGCAGTGTATGAGTGTCCCATTGTTCTTTGCACTCACGTCAGCACTTGTTACTATCACACTTCATTTTTTGCCAAGCCAGGGGTGTGTAGGAGGTGTTTCTCATTGCAGTTTATTTTGCATTTCCTTAATTCCAATGAGTCTGAGCACTGACTGGCCATTTGGATTTCTTTTTGTGTGTGAAGTCTCTATTCTAGTCACCTGCCCATTTTCTAGTGGGTTATCTGTCTTTTTCTTACTGATTTGTCAGACAACAAAATTTTTATTAATTTATGCTTCTTTTTTTTAAATCTCAGTATAGTTTATAGGACAAAATCTTTTTTAGTAATAGCAAGAATACGGTATGGAAGAGAATTTTTTAGAGATCCTCTCTTTTGCAAGTGGCTTTGTGGAAAATAAGTAAGGATGTTTTCTCTAAACAAAGTTACTAACTGGAGAGGCAAACCACATAGAGGAAATATCAGCATTCCTGATATGTTCACTGAGAATGTGTCTGTAAGTACAAGGCCATCTTGAAATGATAATAATGCAACTGAAGCAGATCATTCAAGAAAAGGAGATCTATTATTGAGGCCAACATGGCCATCGACACTTGTTAGCTCATCTCTGAAGAACAAAATTCTGAGCAGCAAAAGCTTAAAGTAAATGAAATTGTATCTCAATCTAATGAAACACTTTGGGCTCTGGGCTACAGAATAGATTCGAACCATGGATGGGCATTTTTTCAGGGCCTCCAATTTAAATAACTAAAATTATTTTTAAAGTACTATTCTACTTAATCTTTTGGAATAAAATGTGTAGTTTTCAGTGTTTTTAAAAAAAAGCTTTGTTTCAGTATAAGGATGAAATGCAAGATCTTTATCCTTAGATGATCCAAAAATGTAGACACTTCATTCTAGTGTATACTCCACATGAAGAAGATGCCTATTATAGCCTCCCTTGACCCACACCACACACACGCACACACACACACACACACACACACACACACACACGCCGTATATAAATATACACAGACATTATATACACAGCATACATAAATATGTGTGCACCCACAAAAACACACATGTACATATATACACAGACTATTAAATATAAATACATACATGCGCACACGTGCGCACACACACACATACACACAAACTTACATTTTGTGAATGGAAAACTTGAAGCAAATATGCATATATGTCAATTTAGTATAAAGGGATCTTTCCATTCTGAAAATGTTAAATATTATATCATGAAAATGTCTATAACCTTCAGTTTCTTAACTGGTCAAGAACAAAGGAGAACCATTTTAGGATTACTGCTTTGTGTAAAACCTAATTTCTAGGAACTGAAGGCATTGCAAGTTCTAAGAGTAGAAAAGTATGCCTCAATTGCTGCTTATTTTAAGAATGTCATACCTAAAGAGTATATAGATTTGTTTCAAAATACAAGCATTTAGAAACCCCTGGCTGGCTCAGTTGGAAGAGCTTGTGACTCTTAACCTTGAGGTCATGAGTTCAAGCCCCATGTTGGGTATAGAGATTACTTTTTAAAATGCACTTAAATAAATACAAGCATTTAAAAGGAAAATGTGTTGCTATGGCTTTCTTGCTCTCTGGCTCTCTCTCTTAAGTAAATAAGGTAGAATTAACAGTAAGTATATATTAATCAAGAGATCTGGATAGCAAGGAAACACCCCCCACCCTGCTGTTGGAAGCATAATGAAGCTGCTAAAGCTTTCCACCACCCACAGTATCTCAGGGCTCAATGAGTGGCAGTGACCCAGCTGGCTACTTAAGGAGCCAATCAGCCTGGATTCTGTATTCCTAATCCATTTGCCTCAGAGCGCTGTGCTCAAAGCTCAAAGCTCCAAACATAGCTGGAGAAATCTTGCTTGCCAACACAAACTCATAAATTTGTGACTTAGGAGCCCTTCTTTAGTTAAGCCTCCTTCCTACAAGCCCCTGGCTGTGAGGAGGAAGTCAGAGCCCAATGATCACCAGCAGGCCCTGATATTCAGGACACTTGACTTCTGGGACCTCCATGGACCACCGTGGATCAGCTCCCTCCTAGAATATCATGACTCTGGGGCTTGGAATCAACAGACAAATGACCACCTATCAGCTATTGAAGGTCATCTGGTCAAGGTGCCACCTTCACCAGAACCATTACTGCAAAACCTTGGCTGAGAAGCCTACGACTGCACATAGAGGAGTGGATCTTCTCACTACATTCTCAGGGAAGGAGGCAGGGAAGTGGTCTTTTGCTGTGTCTGCCACCCACAGCTTCCTGAGGCCCATACCCTACTGGAGCATATCCAGTCATTGTCCAACACCAACGACCCAACCCTCTTGAAGTCTATGGATTTAGAGACAGCACACATTCACCTGCCATTCCTTCTCATCTTGTAGGACCCTTACTTCTCTTACTCTTTTACTTCTTTATCAAAACCTTAAAATATTATGTATGGACTGACACCCTTTCTGATCATTGCAGAGTTCTGTTGACCTGTTTTGGAACACTTAGGTCACAACTAGGGACTACAATCTAGTGAGGTTCCAGGAAGTACTGAAAGAGCCCATATAGTAGCCAGCTTTGGACTATATATATTCCCCTGAACTCACTTCAACCTTGTAGAGTTTTCATTGGGATCTTCTGCTTCTTTCCACACAATGTTCTGGGATACAATCCTGATTTATTTACATAATCTAATTGCAGATGGCCATGTCATTTGTGACATCTCTTGATTTACTCACATATTTATCTATCCATCCAACAAACATTGATTCAATGTCTGTTTTTTCCTGACACAGTGGTGAGTCAGGGAATCTGTAGATGAATAAGATACAGTCCCTTTCTTCAATGAGCTTACAGCTCACTAGAAGAAAAAGATGAGTAAATCAACACTTAAAGAACAAGTAGTAACTGCTATTAGCTTTGGGGGAAATGGAGACAGAAGCTTCTAAGTCAGTTCTCATGTGCAGGATAATAGAGTTTGACCACCTCTGGTGTCATATTTCTGATATCCATCCTTTGTTCACAGAGTTTCCAAGTTTAGGGTGCTGAGATAAACAGTTTCAGGTCATGCCAGTGTTGAACTGGGGCCATGTTGATGTTGATGTGTGTGACTTTGACATCCACCTATAACTGTAGAACCTCTAATCTCACTCAAAATGTCCCTTAGGTATTTTAGGAGGTAATCCAATGGGGGTATGTCATGTGTCCCTCCTAATCTCTGAGTCCTCTGCTGCATTTCAGGCTTTGTGAGTATGCTTCATCCTGCCACTGTCACAGATGCTTATAAGGGTATATGGCTGCTATCCAAGCAAAATCACTTCCTCTAGTCATTCCCAAAGCTGGTGGCAATCTTGTTTGCCAGCTTTTCCTTCCAAAGCTGGGAATACCCCACATCACTATGCCAGTCACTAAGGGGAATCTGCTAAAACTGGGACTGATAAGGCATGAGCACCCATGTCTACTTCAGGTTGAAATTTTTGACTTTTGTTCTGCACTCAGGTGCTTTGATCCCCAAGTGCTTCTGGCTCCCATATCCCACCACTCAAAAAGGTTCTGTGTGAAACTAGTTCTCTCTGAATGCTGCAGCTAAGTTACAGGCATTGTTGCCTGGCAAAGTCCTGGAGCTCTCTGTTTTCCACTTCTCAATTCAGATATTGTCATGTATCCTCTAAAGAAGTGGCAGCTGAATTAAAGAGATGTCCTAGAAACCAAGCATTTCAGATTTAGACACACCATTATTGGACCAGTGTTGCTATTTCCCATTCCTCACGGAGCCAACACACCCAAGATTGCCTTCATGAGTATCCCATGCTATAAAAGATCTAAGAACTCATCTTCTGTTTGCACAGCAAACAGGGGAGGGGAGCCTTACATGATTCCATTACCTCAGAGAGCTCCTGGCCATTAGTGTACCATTCAAATTTGGTACTTGGAGGGGACCTCACATCCAACTGAGACTGAATGTTTGAGGGACTTACATACATGTCACTTCAGCAACAACTCTTTTGTCTTCCATATGGCTTTTATTTTCAATTAAGTCCAGGTAAGTAAGGTCGCTGCTGAATGGTTGGATTCTGGATAAGTGAGATGTTGCATAAATCCAAATTAACCCAGTGAACAGATCATACTTCAAAAAGCATTGTGTTGGATGCTTACATGTATTCATTGTGATCTTTTTCTACACCTATAGAATGATGGAATTACTGAAGCAAAACCCTGATGAAAGCTATTCACAGTTTAGCATTTACCATCATATGGAAATGTCAATTTCATCTAACAAAGATAATATTAGAGGCATGTTCAATATAAAATGCAAATATAATAGCTTAGTGGGCTGGATAAGTCAGCCGTGTTTTACTTAAATCTATTACCTTGGCAGATTAAATACAGTTCCAGATCTTTTGCAAGAAGGATATTCTGATGAAGTTACATCTTATAGAAGCTTTTGTGGCTTATCAGTTCTGTTCCATATGAGTAGAATGAGGACCAGAATCGGCAAGGAACAAGAATGAGTGAGATACAGCCATGGAAAAATAGGAGGATCTTGCCTTGCAGACCTTCCAATACCCACTAAGAAATATTGTTATTTGCTCAAGAATAATTATGAATAATTTATAGCAAAGATTAATCTCTCATGTGAGAAAATAGATGACAATGCACCAATCTTCCCAGGCCTGCCTAACTACTTCCAAATTTTCAACCTACTTCTGTAACCCAACTCAGCTAAGCAGAGTTTAGACCCACCCTATCTCATGGTGCTGGCTGTACCTTGGTGTTTCTGCAGCCATGTGAGGCACCCAATGCCCTTAGCTGAAACTCCACAATAGTAGACCCCTCTCTCGTGTTGAACACTTCAGACCTAACCTCATCTTCACCTCCAGGACTCATGTGCACATCATGTCTTGTTTCACAGTTTCCACATCCTACTGGATATAACTTCTTACTTGAATGCCACATAATCCATCATTCCATGGCACTGCCCAATTTATGCTGTTTTCATCTCCCACCATACACCTCCACACCAGTGGAAAAGTTGCTGGCTCCTAGAATAGCCCACTTTATGCCTCCATGAAGTAAGACAGGATTGGTGGAAATTAACCAGCCCCACCCATTTTGTCCAGCCCAGTACTCTTATACCTTCACTGCATGATCATTTATAAGCATTGAGGTTTTTATATCAGGCAGCATTTCTCTGGGGGCTCTTCCAAAGGAGGCTCTTGCAAATTACTGCAGAGAACTACAAAATAATTGATCCCTTTTTAAGAGCACTCCGTCTGCAGCTTTTATAATCCTTTTTGCTTTGTATTACATTAATATACTATGAATATTATCTGTTCATAGATATATATTTATATGTATTGTTTCTATACATACACACACACACACACACACACACACACACAGTCAAAAATATGAAGAAATCATGCTCAATTATTCCTGTTCTAAAAACTCTACGTGGCTGTTGCTGTTAGGACCAAGTCTTTCTGCCAAAGAAGATAGCGGTCCACAGAGCAATAGTTATCAGTCTAGTGGTTAAGAAAGAAGGGGTGGGAGACAGCTAGTGGTTGTAGAAGTAGGTTCTAGAAGGGAAATGTGGGTATAGAGGACTTTACTGAAGTTGTGAGCCAGACTTCAGAGAGCTGCTTTTTCCCTTTGATTTTGCCCTAACTAGTGCTAGAATGCTACACTAGTTAATCGTGTTCAGCCAATATTCTGTTCTGCACATTGTGGAAGTTGCCCTAGAGCAGGTCTTTCAACTCAAATATTCCATGTTTCCATGAATATGTATTACCTAGAAGTCAGTGCACATGACTAATTACGAATCTAGAAAATTGTAACAAAAGCAACAGTTGCCAATTCCCGTTTTCATAGTAGTTTCTTCCTGACTTCAAGCTGATCACTATGCATATATTATCTCATTTAATCCTCACAGTCATTCCTGGAGGTTGGTATCATGGTCCCAATTTACCCAAAAAGGGAACAGCTCTCAAGGCAATTATCCAATCCCATTAGGATGGCAGCAAACATATATAGCAGAGCAGAGATCCCAATCCTGCTGGGATCAACTCCAAGCTCACTTGTAGTGAGATAGAGTAAGAACTTCCAGAGGTTCTTGTCATCACTCCAATTATCTGAAATCCTGCCGTGCTTTACACTCTAAATTCCCGATTTACCCCTTTTCCTGACTTCTAAAATGCATGTGTGTCTGTGTCTCTGGCTTGTGTGAAAGGGTAACATTGTGTTTCAAGTGCTTCATCCATTCTTTGCAACCAGATGGGAATCAACAAGAAAACAGAAAAAAAAAAAATTCTGAGCACCTGTTTGCAAAATGAAATGTAAGTTGAAGATATGAACCAAAGAGGGCACAATTTAGCTCCACAGGATAGCTTTTTAAGACAGTCATATAAAATGCTCTTCATATAGGCAAAGAAGCCTAACATGAGTCAATTGTAGTTTTCATGAGGCTACCTTTAAATCATAAACATTAAGTGGGGAAGGGTGGCACTAGAAGACTTCGCCTAGCTGGTGATGGAATCTAAATGATTGCCCAGACTTCACATCTCATTATAGCAAACCAGTTTTGTTTCTTTGAGAAAAATGCACCGTCCCACCACCCCCAACAATCAACTTCTAGTGACTGGCAATTACTTATGTGAAGAGTTCCAAGAAAGTGAAAGTGATCCTTTGCCAGAAAGGAGTTTTGTACAAATTAGAGAATGGACTCCAAAATCAGAATTGCACTGTGAACAATGTCATCATAGTCCCTACTTGGAAATAAGCAAAAGCTCTAATGTTTTATCAGTATATTCTGATAGTACAATCAATCTTTCATTCACAGACTCTGTACTTAAAAATTCACCTACTCACTTCAAGTTATTTGTAATACAACAATACTTGCAGTGTTTTCATGGTCATTTGTGGACATGTACAGAGGAGCAAAAATTCAGAGTCCTTCAATATGCCCATTCCCAGCCAAGTTTGAATGAGGCAGTACTCTGCCTTCTTGTTTCAATTTTCATAGTTTAGACAGGTGTTTTATTCCCTATTTATTTAGTGCTACATCTTTCACATTTTGTACTTTTGATTCACTGTTTAAAATGGCTTCTAAACATAAAGCAAAAGTGTGGTCTAGCGTTATTAAGTATGAACAGACTGTGCTGTGACGGAGAAAACACATGTATTAGATAAGTTCCAATCAGGCAAAGAGTTATAGTGCTATTGGCCATGAGTTCAATACTAATGAATCAGCAATATATATTAAATGAGATTTCTTTAAACAAAAACACACTTAAAACAAGGTTATGTATTGATCACTTGACCAGATGCTCAAAGGAACCTAAAATATGGTGACCAGAGGCTCAAAGGAACCTAACCCTATATTTCTCCTAGGAGCAACAGTTCAGTATTTGCTAATTCAGAGTCTTTGTTGACTTTATAGAACATAACTACCATAAATAATAAGAATTGACTGTATTTGCAAATGTAGGAACTCCTAATGATGTCTTGAGCTATTTCTTGGAACTGTCAGGGCACTATGGTACTAATGATTTCATGCCATTTGCTGCTTTATGGAAGATAGACGTTTATAAAGCCATCCTGATTCTTCCTTCTATGGTAGGCAGTTTTTCCCACTGTTCAATTCAACCAGTATTAACTGAGTGTGCTAGAATCTGCTGCTATTGGAAGATATGCAAAAGAAGCATTTAGCAGTCTCTAACCTCAGGGGATTTCACCTTTGATAGAAAGACTAGGCTTAAAGTGGCAGATGTAGCCAGGTCCAAAGGAAGGTGGAAACATCTTAGAAATGGCAGGGAGAACAACAAGCTCCCTGAGGCATAACCTAAGGGAAACAGGCTATTTTTCTAATAGTAACCTTGAACTGTTAATTTAGTGTTTCCTCCAGGAACTCCACAAAGGAAGTTCAGCTTTAGCCAAAGCTTCTAATTAACTCCAAAGTTTCTACCACATCAGCACACACCTAAAGACCACCCCAGCATTCATTTCTCACCTGACAGAAGTAAAAAAAAAAAAAAACTGATGTAAGTGAGAATTGCACCATAGGAAATCTTTTTTTCACCATGAGAAATGGTTGCTGTATTTCCCTCACTTTGTTTATTTAGGGGACCTATAATTTGACAGCTACAAAAAATAGCATTTACGATACTCAGAATAAAAACTGTAATGTTAATTTATTAAGCATCCAATATACACCAGATGTATATTAGGTGTGTGCTGGTTTCTGGAACACAGGGATAAAAGTCACAGTCTCTACCTTTAAGTGTCTCACGTCAAGTTGGAGAACTTGATTACTGCGCCAGTAGGCTAAATGGTGTGAGACAGGAGGCAGGGGTAATGGGCTTGTGGCAGCATATAACCTGTAGTAGGAGTCTTGCGGTAGGCGAAAGGGGGTTGGCTCATATTGCTTCTTGCTGGAACAGAGCCTTGAAGGTGAAGGAGTTGACCGAATGAAAAAAGTAGAGGTGAACATTCCATGAGGCAGGAACATTTTATGAATCCCTAGAGGCATAAAAGAGCTATGGGTATTCTGTGACTTATAATATAGGGTGAGAAATGGAAGAATTTTATGAAAGAAGGCTGGGAAGATGCAAGACCCTGATCATGAGGAGGCTTGAAGGCCAAGTTAGAAAAATAGAATCCACCGAAGATTCACAGAGGCAGGCGAAATAGTCATATTTGCATGTTCTATAGATCCGTTAGAAGTAGTACAGGGAATGCATTGTGGGCTGGGCTGTTAGAAAAGCCACTGGAGAAATAAATCAAGACAGGAGCAGTCAGAATTTAATGAAAACGAGTGGTTAGAGAGGAATTAAGAAAGTAGAATTGAAAGAACTTGAAGAGCAGTTGGCAGTGAGAGAGGTGAAGATCAAGAAGTAGGAGAAGGTTTGGGGATGATGACGAGTTTAGGGTATATTGAGTTAGGAGTGCCCAAGGAGATATCAGCAGGCAGCCAGATATCCAGAGCTGAGTTCAGGAGAATGGTTTGGGCTGGAGATGAGAACTTGATGATTAGTTTACAGATGACTGTCGAAATTAAGGGTTTACATTTACACAAGGCAGAGTGGGTACAGGTGAGAATAGAGGAGGACCACAGAAACCACTTTGGGGAACACTAACACTAAAGGGGTTAAAATGGAAGAATAAGTCTGAGATGAAGCAGCCATAAATAAAGGAGGAAATCTAGCACAGCATAGGGTCAGATAGGAAAGAGTAAAAGAGTGTCATGGAGGAGGGAATGGTCAAGGATATTTAACTATAGGGAAGGAAAGCACAATTTAATTGATCATTAATGACCTGAAGCAGTTGTAATGGGGAGTAGAAATGAAAGCAGAGTGCTTTGTTAGAGATGCAAAAGGAAGCAAAGAGCTAAAAACAGGGCAAATGCAGACTGGCTTTGGATAAACTTGACTTTCAAGGGAAGGAAGCAGAAAGGAGCAGATAACAAGGAGTGAAAAGTTAAAGAGGGTTCTGCCAATGCCAGTTGGGGCGCTGCACTGGTTTTTAATTGATGGCAGGATATAAGGAACATTTTCAAATCGCACATGACTACAAATACACAGATTACAAAATGAAAAACTCATAGTGAGGGAGTATGTGGGGGTGAGGGGGGATGAGAGAGGATCAAGAATATAGGATGCCTTGGGTGAGGGGTTCTGAAGAGGATATTTCTAGAAAAATCTATGAAAAATAATAAAATGGCATGAGGTTAAGACTCAATCTGTGAATACCTCTTCCTAGCTTTCACCTTAATGCAGTTTTGTCATCTCCCAGAGCCTGAATATCCTCATATGTAAAATAAGCTAAATATAATCTGTCTTGCCTAGTTGTGGTGAGAATTAAACAGGATAATATGCACGAAGAACACCTTGGAAATTGGAAGACCCTATTGCAATTGTGTGAGAAGAGGGGCCTCCTTGGTGCCCTTTACCATTTGCTGAGATGCCTTTTCCTGCTGAAGTTATTTCAGGTTCCATGGGAAAATTTTCTTCCAAACTATATGCAGGATCTGTCTTCTGGATATTTCTATCTTTTTTCCTACCCACTTGAGATGTAGAGTTCTGTGGATGAATAAGAAGAAAAAAATATTTTTAATTGTTTTTAAACATTAAACATAGCACTAATCACTAATGGTAACAATAGATGGAGATACATATGATGCCAGGGACCACAAGACAAGTATGCCATGCATACATCCATTTCCTTTCCTTCTTTAATGTTTTAAATTAGACCTTCCCTCTTGGTCCAACAGAATATACCCTCCCATTGATGTTTGCTGTGTAATTGCTAATTTCTATATATTTATAATTGAAACAAAATAAAATATTTCATGGAAAGCCTGGGCATTAGGAAAATATAATGGAAAATAAAGTAAACAAAAATACCTAGGTGCTAGGTATTTTAAACTAAAGCAAATATTGCCAAGTAGCATGCTGTGGACCAAGACTATCCTCAAAATTATTTTTATTTGACCCATAGATTGTTTAAAACACACACACGCTTTGAGCCAGTATTTCAAAATCAACATAGTTATATTTAAACGTACCAATGTCTACCATTTCTTAGAACATTAGATTAGGCAACACAAAGCACAGCTTTTATACCCCTAAATAGAAGTGAGTGTCTCTGTATGCAGTTCATCCCAAGCTTCACTCCTCCCTATTGCCTCCTCAGGCGGGTACCCACAGGTCCCTGATGCATGTCAGACAGTATGACCCCTGGTATAAGCCAAACCAGTAGTACACTACAATGGAAGAGAAGATGCTTGTTTCCAAGGATAAAGTGGCTAAAAGATGGGAAAAGGAAACAAACTTTTCCTAGCCCAAATACTTGGTGAGGAGTGCCTGATTCTTAGCTCTTAAACAGCATTCTGTCTACTTTACTTTGGGGCTCTGTAGAAGTACAAGTCAAATCTTCCTTGTGAGCTTTTCTGTATGCTAGAGATTAAAATAAAAGCAAGTTCTTCCTTTGGGAAAAGTCTAATGCATAGCGCAAAAGAAAATTTTTTTTCTTTTTTTTCTTTATTTTACTCAGAAGCTGAGTATTACTCAGAAGCTGAGGCAATTTGTCAAAAGATCCCAAAAGGCTCTTCCTACCCTCAAAAGGTCAAGAAAATTTGATAACCTGTGATGAAATGGAAAGACATCTGGTAGACCACACTTTAGAGTTAGGAAGATAAAGCTCATTCCTAAGTTTTATTAATACAGAAGTACTGGCCATGGCTGGTGTTTGCCACATAGAAGAAATTCCCAAGCAGAGCATTCTTGGGCTCTCATCAAGTGGTCTGTTGTCTGTGGAATTTCCTATTCTCTAGCCCCAGAGCAGAAAGCACCCCCCGCACCGCCCCCCCCAACCCCCCGGCTTTGGCCGTCATGAGGTTTAAAGAGGATCATTTGTTTTCATTACAGCCCCTTGAAGCCCTTCCTTCCCTCCTCATTAATGAATTTCCAGTCTTTCATCAAAAAACAAAAACAAAAAAACAAACACAAAAAAGGACCTGACAGAGGACATGGTTAAGTGGCTGGCGCTCATGGCGATGCCGGCTTTAAAGAGAGTAGACGGCCATTTACTGATTGCAAGGAGGGGTTGACATCCTTGGTTAGTATGCTAATTTCGTCTCCTGCATTTAACATTCAGATCAGGTCTGTACAGGCCCTCCAGAGCAGCAGAGTCCGGGGATGGGTGGCTGTCTGCCTTGCAGCATTGAGCATTCTCGGCATGAATTACATAAATGCCCAAACATTCTGTCTGCTCTGACTTCATTCTCTTTTCCTGCCTCCCCGAGAGATACACAGAGAGCCACACCTATGCAAGCACATCTACTACATGTATGCTATCACACATATGCACACACACACACACACACACACACACACACAGTATAGACACAGGTCTCTATGAATGCTGAAGAAATGCAACGTAAGAGGCCCGTGTTATCTACTGCTGGCTTAATTCCTCCTCCTCTGGGTATCCAGGGCACACTTCTGCAGGATATATTTCTCCTGCTCAAGAAACTTGCAATGTATGGGGGAGTCTGAGTTTAAAAGGCAACATGAAGAATAAAAACCCAGTCAGAAGGAGGACATCTTATCTATTGACCTTCCAGTCTCAGAAATCCTTTAAAAAAAATACAAAACAAAACAAAACAATTCCATCCAGGTGAAAGAGAACCAGATAGCTCAGTTAATTGAACACCCAGAAAGAAACGAAGATCCAGCTCATTTTATTCCTTGGGGTCTCCACTTTGTCATGTGTGTTTGGATCCCTGTATTAAAAGAGTCCTATTCGTGACTGGTTTTGGACTCGCCACACCACAGCTGGGTGACAACAGAAGAAGAATCCCAAACTAGCTCCTACATCATGGTTCAAATGGCAAAAGACAATCTCCTGGCACCATCGCCAGAAGCCCAGTCTACTGAAAACCGAATCTCCTCAACCTCCTTTTTCCAGGATATTTTTGTAACATTGCAGCAGCTTCCTGGAGACAAGCAGAAAATCAGCAGCTCCTATTATCAGAAGGCACATTTAGGGGTTGCTTTTAATAAACAGAAGCAATTTTGAACATGCAGGAGTTCCAATTAAAAGAAAGGGACAGGTTGGTTTTTATTGTTTTGTTTTCTTAAAGTATGACATAACTGTGTAACCTGGCATGCCGTGGTTCCTTCCTCTGGACCCTCTGGTGGTCTCTGGTCCTGTCCCCTGGTGCCTGCACAGGATTTCAGGTTTGGCTGAGGAACACCAGGCAATTCCTGTCGAGCCTCCGACAGGAGCAAGGGGTGTTTCCTCTGAGCTGCAGACTTGATTTGCCTCGATTTTTTTTTTTTTTTGGCTCTGGTCCAAGATGTTTTCCTGTCATCATTTCACTGTCTTTTCCAGTAATCCCTTTTTTAAACATTGCCAACAATTAGTCGATTTATCTCCACCACCACCACCACCCGCCACCGCCACCACCACCACCACCACCACCCCCACCTCCATATCCACGCAAACACACATTCCACTAAGCCCCATCACTGTCTTGTTTCGCCTTGAAGTACAAGAAATTACAGCTTCTCATTAGCTGGAGAGCACGTTTGGAACGGCTTTGTGTTTACTCACTTAGCAAGTGATGCTGGCCTTTTTAATTATTCTCCCTCCGCGTGCCATCACAGAGCGGCAAGCTGTTCCAGTCGAGCCAAGCGACTGCATATCCTCCACAAGGCAGTTGGAAGTAATCGTGTTTTACCTCGCTGCTGCTGCTTTCTTCCTGTCCTTGTCAGCAAGCCAAGGAATCCCCCCAAAGCTCTTACGTAGGAGATACCAAAACTGTGAGTCACTTCTCACTCTCAGAGCCGAGGGAGTCCGCTGCACGGTGCACGGAGCGGCAGACCACAATGGGGGGTTCCTCCAAGCCACCGAGATCCCTGGAACCAGGTGTCCATCATCACTTGGTTTTTCTTGCTGTTGCTCCCTCTTTCTCTTCCACCCTTGTCCACTCCTTCATTTCCCAGTGCCTTCCTCGTTTCCTCTTCCTTTCTGTGTCGCCGACAGCTGCAGACCCAGCAAGAGCTGGGTCCCTCTCGCCTTCTGTTATTTTTTTTTCCCTGCAGCAGGCTTTGGCTGCTACCTCTGCAAGCCGGATCACCAAAGACACACGACTCACTCACAATGAATAATCAATACAGATATTGATCTGCGGAAAATGTTTGTAAATTCCTGAAAGGGAATCAGGAGCAGGGGGCAGGGAGGCTCGTGGGGGACGACGCTGAAGGGCTCATGGCGGTAGGAGGCAGAACTTCATTCGGATCCCGAGTCTCGCCGACTCCGAGGTGACGGTACCGGAATGCGTGAGGTCGAGGGTGTGCGCGTGTGAGTGCGCGTGTGACGAGGGTGTTGTGCATTCTCCTTTCTCTACAGCTGCTTTCCCCGAAGAATCAAGAGCCAAATGGTCGGGAGCCCCCGTCAGTGCCATGTCTTGGCTGCGGGCCAGCACTGTTTTGTTTTCATTATCACACGCTACTTTGCAATTTGCATAAATACAGGGTTATTTTTTATCGTGTCGCCCAAAAGATAGGGGGAAAAAATAGAAGTCTTTGTTGTGTGCAAGAGGGGCTTGCTGCCTACTCATCATGGTTAAGGATTTAGTGTATGTAGAGGGCTCCCGAAGAAATGAGGCCAAAGAAGTAGAAATCACAGAGAGAAAAGAAGGCAGGAGAGACAAAAAAGAGGACTTTAAAGAGAGAGAGCTGCAGACCACTCAGCTTGGTAGAACCAAATATTAGGGATACGTTTTCCTCTGTGGCGAAGGGGTAGAGCCTTAGACAAGCAAAGAGAAGAGAAAGATCACCAAGTTCTAACCAGTGCCCTGGAGTCCGGAGGTTTCACTCTGTCAGCTGAACTGAACTATTTATGGTTGGTGGGAACGGTAGGCAAGACATTGAACACAAACTTGCCTTTTCCTGTCCTCATGCCAAACCTAGAGTCAGGGCAAAGGAGGTGTCCCCTCCCTTCTACAGCAGTGGTTTTCTAGCTGGGGAGCAGTTTTGGACCCCCAGCTTTTATCCTCACCTTTCCCTACAACTCCATCTGTTCACCTGAGCTTCCTCAGTTGCACTTGGCCCAGGTATGGAATGGAATTCTCACCCTCCCCTTGGCTTTCTCACCTTCCGGAAAGTGAGCACAAGAGCATCTCATGCTAGACATTATGCTTTGGGTGACTTTCTCCTGCCTGCGCCCAGTCTTGGCTGTGGAGGTGAGGCCTCCCGAAGTTGTGCCTCCAAGTGGATGCTGGGCACGCTCACATGTCCCAGGGAGTGGCACTTCATTGCAGAAAAAGCTTCTAGCTCCCTCAGACCATTGGATGTCCCCCTTTGCTGTCCTGCTTTTTCATCTGTCCCCCACTCACTCTGTTTTTGTGATTCGGTAGTAAAATCTCTTTGGGATCGTTCTCCTCTTGTCTCCCATTGCTCTGTCTCCTGCTGGACTGGTGACAGAAGGGATGCGTCACCTTTGAGATATTCATCTACAGTGAGACCTCCACAAGAGGATTCAATTCCAGCACCCCTTGTCCAGAAAGGAGCTGTGCGCTTTATCAGCCAGCAGCAGCAGCAGCAGCAGGAGGAATACGGATTTTTTTTTATCCCCTTTCTGGCTTCTGATTAACTCCAGCAATCCAATTAACAGAGGAATTTATATCACTTGGGCTGAGGTGCCCCTACTCATCACGGCAGCTCAAGCCCACTCATAAATTCTGCGGATACTACATCCTCCTGTGACATGGATTAATTACAACATCAGACCTTCCTGAGTAGGTCGACCAGTGAAGGTATATGTGAATTTCAGAACTGAAAAAGAGGCGAAAAGGCAGGACTTTTTGTTCATCACCAAGGATGCGTGAAGCCTGCCCTGTGCATCCGCCACTCTGTGCATCCCTCACTGTTCTAGCGTGTATCAAAGAGGCCAAGTGGTCCAGAATCAGGCATTATGCAGGAGTGGCTAAATCATGGCACACCCATGCATTTTCTCCCTATCATTGAGACATTTATTGTGAAACTTTGGGGCTTCTTGAGACTGACTCATTTCCTGCTTCTAGCCTATACTTCCCCCAACACAGTTAAATTATTTAAAATAGCTTACTGAAGAGAAATGTCATTATCTTCATTGGTATTCCATTCCAGTTGGGTGCAGTCGTGATATTGTTGTACCCTTCTATCCATCTACAACTTCATTCCAAATTTATCCTTACATTCATCAATCTTGAGCATCTACCTCTCCGTTCACCTAACTATATTCATTTATATATCAAGTCTTTATTCTGCTTCCCAGCATTCTGTTCATCCATGTGCATCTAGCTATCCATTTTCTAACCAGGTATTGATCTATGAATATCTTTCTATTATCTGTCATCTACTTGCCTATCCTTTGTGTCTCTATTAATTCATTCATCTGTATTATCCATCTGTTTTTCTATCTATTCATTAATCTATTCATGTATCTATCCATTCAATCATCTATCATTTGCTTATCAGTTACCTTTTACTTTGTGCCTTTTGTTGGCTACGATCTTAACAGAATGCCAGATTCACATTCTCAATCATTTTTCAGGTAAATAATGCCCAATTTCCTAATGAAGTCTATAAATGCCATACATTTGGTTATCTGTTCTCTGGTTTAAAAATCCTATAAACTAAACAAGTCTGCAAAATCACATGATTTTAAATGAGTTAAAAACTGCAAAGAAAATATTTTATCCTGGATTCCTGGGATATTTTCTTTGCTTAATGCAAGTATGCATTTCTACTCCCTTTTAAACCATGGCTTTAAAAGAGAGAATTTTCAGATAACATCTTATGCAGAAATCTCATTCAGGATGTTGTGTCTACCACTGAGAGAACTTCATGCAAAGGATCCAATTCAGTCAGAGCTAGCTAGAGATCATTTTTATCATAAAGCAAAACAGATACTAAGCCCTAACATGGTAATGTGGTCATACATGAGTGGATTTATCTTATATCCAGGTTGGCGGTCAAGTAGCAATTTGGGAACTAAAAATTGATATTATTTCCTCATTACTTTTATTCAGAATACATTCATGTCTCAGCCAAAACTTGAGATTCAACCTCATCTCAGAGTAACCTTTCGTTTATTATCATCCAAGATAATGGTTCAAGTGAGGCATTTTTGAGTTGGGGAGAAACGTTAATGGATGAATCTCATTTCTCTTTGGGACAGAAACTACATTTTGTTGCTTTGAGTGAGAACTGAGGCATTTGGTGGGCTTTTCTCTGTATTTCCAGGGAATCACTTCCCAAAGAATCGCCCAGGTCAGAATCCTAAGGGCAGTGTCTCTGACACCAGCCACCTGTAATAATCTGCTAGTTTGTTGCCAGTATTATCAGTTAAGTATCCAAGTTTTGCTGTTTGCTGGTGTGTGTGTGTGTGTGTGTGTGTGTGTGTGTGTGTGTGTGTAACTAAATTTTACTGTATGAATGAAGATAAAGCCATTAAAGACCTCAACATTTCTGGAGTTATACTCCTTAAGGAGGAGGCAAGGACCCAAGCCATGTGTTCTCAAAAGAAATGAGGGGGATGGAAATCCCTTCATTCCTCTTCTTATGTTATTTCCATTTATTCCATCACCATGGCTTTCTGGATTCTGTTATGATCAGCAATGAGGTTACATGATCTCATGTTCAAGTCTTGGCTTTTATGTCATGCTACCCAGGGCTGACTTCTCCATTAGGCTCAGTAGATGCAGTACAACATTTTTAGGGTCCCACAGAAGTGTTTCTTTTAAAATCATTAAAATGGTAAATTTTTGGTCAAAGAAAATATGGGGTTTTTTTTAAGTTTTTTTTTTTTTTTTTAAGTAATTACTACATTCAACGTGGAGCTTTAACTCAGAACCTCAAGATCAAGAGTTGTATGCTCTACCAACTGAGCCAGCCAGATGCCCCAGTCAAAGAAAATGCTTTAATATCCAATGTTAATGTATTTATCTTGATGTCAGTGCAGTCATAAAACAGAAGTTTGAATAATTTCTTAGGGAGGAAGGCAAAGGCACATTGGCTAATGAAAGATGCACATGATGTGGCTTTGACATTTACCAGATTACATAACAGTTATGCTCAAAAAAGTGTGATGGTTAAGAACTTGCTGAGCAGCCAGATTGCCTGGGTTCAAATCCTGGTGCTATCGCTTCTCTAGAGTCATGCACTTCTTTGAGTCTCTCCTTAGCTGTGAAATGGACATAATGATATCACCTAGTACATAGGGATGCTGTGAATATTAAATGAGATTGTGTGTGTAAATTGCTTAGCACAGAGTCTGCACGTAATAAGGGCTCAATAAAATTTATGATAACTATTATTATTGTTTTAGTTTTGATGTCCTTGCTTTAACTGTCTGTCTCTCTGGAATCCAGTAGCTATGACTAAATCAGTTCCTTTTATTTAAAAAACTTAGATTATCTTCTAGTCTCCATGGACTGAAGAAAAAGATGGTAAATGAAGTTTTCTTCCTATTCCAGAAATTGGGAAATTTTCTCTCTTGGAAGTAGTAAATTCCATACTTTCTACCTGGAGCCAGGTCTTTATTCTGTATTATGAAACTCCTCTAATAAATCAGCATCATCTCTCTTGATCGGAGATTTGATTCTTTCCTAACCTAAAACAATTCATGCAAAAATCTTATTAAGAACCACAGGTTAAAAAGAATATTGTCAAAACTTTCTCTCTCCTTTTTTCTCTTTACTTTATTATCCCCTCATTTTTTTTGTCATTTAACTCCAATTATGAGATGCTAAGTGCTTTTGGAAATTTCATTGTTAATATCTTCTTACAGTGCTATTAACGTAAATCAAGTTTAATAGTGTCCCAGAAAGTGTAAAAGCAATCAAAAATTCAGTACTCACGAATCATTCTGTAATTTCAGCATAAAATGTTAATAGAAATAATATCCAATACCATAAAATATCGGTAAATTCAACTTTAAATATATGTGATTAATTACTTCTCCATCCTATAGCATTCGTGGAATATTCTAATATGAGGTACTTAATTGGCCAAGCCATACCTCAGTCATGTTGAGGGTGCCAGAAGTCCCTTCCTCTGCTTTTTCTCTTACTAGCCAATCCTGGCAGAATGGACAGCTCAGTGACAGGCATTTCTTTATCCCAGACATGCTGAGTTATTTGGCCATCAGGAAAAATGACTCAGGATCAGGGTGGGAAGCACAGTCAACTTGAAGGAAATCAAATTAATGAGAACAAGATATTTTGGTTCAGTTATAAGAATATTGATCAGCAGCTACAAGGCCTTAGCGCCATGTAATCAGGAAAGATGGTTAAGATAGAAGCCCTGTCCTTGGGGAGCTCACATCTCATGAAATAGGCCAAGGCTAAGACACATACAACATACAACACATACAACATATTTCTGGCCCAGGTGTGAAAACAACTATTGTGTAGGTGGCTCTGATGGATCAGTAGTTGGTTGGTAAATTGTAAAAGTAGGCTAAAGCAGGGATATATATAATATATATAGTAGATATATATAACTAGTGTGTGTGTGTGTATATATATATATATATAGTAGATATATATCTACTATATGTATACACACATACTACATATATATAGTGTATATATATATATGTAGTATACATACTATATATATAGTATATGTATATATAGTGTATATATATGTAGTATACATACTATATATATATTGTGTATATACATATACACATATAGTGTATACACTATATATATTTAGTGTGTATATATATATATATATATATATATATATATATATATATATATATATATGTATGTGTACTTTAAGCATTTTAAACTTAAAACACCCTACATATTTTTACATAAACCATCATATTCCTTTTCTACAGTTTCTGCTCTTTGAAGTGAAGGGAGAATATAAGGCACCCAAGAGGCCATCCAAATGCAGAATCCATCAGTTATAGCTATCCTACCTACACAGCAATTTTTAGCAACTCACCTGAGTGTTTTCATAGAGTTAGTTTAGCTGTCATAGAAACAACTTTTTTGCACTTGTATATCTCTGGTTTGTATTTTATTTAATTAAATTATGAATTTCATAAGCAGTAATAACTTCTATAAAGAGGCTGGGGACAAACACAGCTAACTCTTAAGAAGGATACAATTCAGCTGATGGGGCCAGGACTGCTCAGATGCTCCAGGTAATAGATTATTATCTGGGACCAAACGGAGTGCTCTGGGCATCTGTCAGTGGGGCTTCCAAAGGAAATGGAGAGTGGTTGTCAGTTCAGTTAGTTAGTGAAGTGGATGTTGCTTCGGGAGTTTTTACTCCATAAACAGCAAGGTGAGTCCAGAGACAAAGAATACAATGTTGGGTCAAAACAAAGATCCATGTGAGCCAGTGTTTAATCTGTGCTAGGATTATATGATGTATAACACAGGGTTAATACGTCCATCTGACATCAGGAAGTCAAGTTAGGATTTTGAATACCCGTAATTGAATAGCTTGTTGTGACTGTGACCTCCAGACATGTATTCAAATCTCCTTAAACTTGGCTTCATTTATAGCCAAGTTTATATTGTAAACTTGTAAGAATATTCAGAAAAACAAGTTTCATATATTTACTCTCTATTGTAAACAGTCATATTTTCTCTATTTGTCCTAAAAGAAGCTTTCCTTAAACCAATACTTTCTCAAATGTGGAATACGTATCTATAGTGATGTAAAGGCCATGTTTGGAAGTACACTAACAGTTTTAGCATTTATGCATATATAAAAATAAACCACATAATCCCATGTTTTCACAGGTATTGTCTCAGGGTAAGGCTAAATCCACCTAAGTAAAATTGTAAGTCCATTGAAAGAAAAATATGAAGTCACAATGAAGGTGATACAGGAATAGGACAGAATCATGAAGGTGACAAAGCCAATAACTGAAGTTTAGGAAAGCCAGATTGATCTTGAAGAGAGACCTCTAAGTTCAAGTATTCTACAATTCCGCCCCTCCACCATTCAGACTTTTCAAGCAGCAGGCTCTGGAAGTCATAGGTAGTCTGTGTTCATGTGAGGCAGCACACCTTCTTGATTTTATGACTATTTTCTATGCCTCACTCTCTATCCATCTGATTGAAATATTCGGGCTTCCACACACAGGCTTGCATTTTAAAGACACCTGAGAGACCTCTTTTCAACGAAAACTTCTAGGTGGCTGTTGTAGTCTTCCATCAGTCTGCTAACATGGAGTCCTTTTCCTTATAAATAAGACTCTCTTGGCCGTAGTTCTACAAAAGCTCTTCTTTCTTCACAAGCCACACCTACAGATACAATACAAGGCACTTGGGAACAACTCTTGAGGACTGCTGCTTGTTTGAGTTGACTTGTCTTGCTTAGGCGAGGTCGACCTGCTCTCCACAACTCTGTCCTTGGAAATTTCCACATCAAGAAAATTGATATAACCACAGAGAAGTGACCTCGAAGCTCAATATGTGGCTGATCTGAAAAAGACAAATGTCTGAGTATTTTATATACATGTTGTGCTGCTAAATCCATTTTTTATTTTGCGTTTTCTTCCATACTAAGGGAAAGTAATACTTAAAAGCCATGTATTTTCAACATGCCTTTTTATATTGTCAATCGCAGTATATGATGTTCATATGAGGAGAGACTATTCACACCTGGGAAGTATCTTGTTCATCTTTAGAAAATAATTGTAACCATCAGTGATGACTTCAGGGTTTTGGTGTTAGAGAAGTATAAGAAAAAGATGTGAGAGGCTTCTGGGAAGCAATCAGACACATAAGGGAGAAAAAGGTTTATCACTGAGTTTGGTATAATAAATAAACATTTTAAATGACCTGAAAATCCAAACATAAGAGTTTTATTAAATAAAATATAGTCTATCCATACAAGGATACACTGCAGCCATGTAGTGACATAATACTCAAAGACATGGAACATATATACAAGACATTAATACGTGATTTTTTAAGTTAAAAAATAGCATAGATAGGACATCCAAATTTTATTTTTCAATCTATAAAAAGATGCAACTGAAAAGAAATGTATTCTCACATATGAGCAATTCTATAAAAAGAAAATAAATACTTATATATAAAGGTGTATAAAATACAGACTTTAAGATTGTAAAAATGAACAAAAATATTACAGTTTTATATTTTCTTCTTTTTTGTATTTTACAAATTTTCTATGATAATCACATCTTTTGTGTGAAAAAAATCATAGATAAAGATATAAATATATATTACAAGGCAAGACCAGATAGCAACCTGATATATAGAATTACTTTTATTTATGAGGCGTTTGGCCTTAATGCCACCAATTTTGTAATACTAGAAGCATGTTTATCCAGTAAACCCTGTTTTCCATTATGATCACGGCCATGGGTTAGGGTGTTGTAATTAGTCAAATCTTCTTAGAAGTATCCCACATGGAGTACCAGTTTTCAGAGAATTCAAATATAAATATGGCAAAACTAGGCAATATCAAAAATAATTTAATAATTCTGAGTTGATTCAGAAGGAATCTCATAATCCCTTAGTGCTCCAATATTCTTTTCATTTGAAACATCAATGACCTCTGAGCAGAGTATGCACAGAGGTGAGAGTTAATAGACGTGTCCAGTTCAGTACCCTGCACAGCATCTCCCTGAAGACTTTTCTGGCTCGTCCATCACACTGATGGCTCGCTCTCTCTCTCTCTCTCTGAGTTCTTGGGTTTTTAGTTTATATCTCATCCTGTGATATTCTGTCAGCTCCTTCCCTGCTTCTGGGCTCCCAAACTCTCATCCTCAACTCCCCAAAGCCCCATATCCTGACCAAGAACTAAAGCATAGCCTCAAGCTCAGTCTTCTAGGGTGGTCAGAATTAAGTCAAGTCCAAGACTTCAGACATGGTGGCTCAGTTACAACAATGGGGTTCTGCTATGCTTCTTTGTCTCTAACAAACTCCAAGGTGCAGTGTCTCCAAGGAACAACCCTTGGGTTCCTGAATTAATTCATTTGTGTGGCTATAACAAAATACCATAGACTGAGTGGCTTATTTTTCACAGCTCTGGAGATTGGGAAGTCTAAGATCAAGGTACTAACAGATTCAGTATCTGGGTAGGGCCTACTTCCTGATTCATAGATGGCCCTCATGTCACCATGTCCTCACACTGAGATCTCTTTTATAAGGGCACTAATCCCACTCATGAGGGTTCTACCTTCATGACCTTACACCTTCCAAAGGCTCAACACCATCACTCGGGATTAGGTTTCAACATATAAATTTGGGAGGAACACAAACATTTAGTCTATAGCAATTACCTTGCTGTTGGAACAATGCTCCTTCATAGGGCTAAATCCCTGCCCCGTATAGGATATGCCCATCAATTCCCTAGGACACTCTTGTTCTATACACACGTCCTCCTTTGCACACACAAGCACATCCATTTACAGTGTTCCACCAAAAAGGGTACAGGGATTTTGTTATCTACAGAGCATCCTTACGAAAATTAGAAGATGAAAACCATTCTTAGGAGACAGACAAACGAAACCAAGAATAAAACCCCTCTGGGGAAACACAGCTGCACAGCCCCTTTATTTGCAAGCAAAGCACAGGGCACATACATTTCAGCTCCCAGTAGCTCCCTTGGGTAGGTACCTTTGTGTAGCACAAACACTACACAATAAATAGCAGCATTGAGGGATTCCACAGTTAAAGAATTTCAGAAAATACTATGTAATGTGCCTGGACTCTTGGAGGTTCAGGATGCAATGGTAATACTTAGGCTCTGCAAAGACCTATATACCAAGACCTATTTAACTTCCTTTAACTTAACCTTTGGCTGCATTTCTCAGACTTGTCAGTGAAGACCATTCCTTTTTTTTTTTTTTTTTTTAATGGTTTACAGTTCACCTAGATTTCCCCCAAATATATTTTCCAAAAAAAATCCTCACCCATTTTCCTGAGACCCTACTGACCAGAGAAAGCAGCCTTTGAGCTCTCACCAACCTGGACTCCTGGATAGGACCAGTCTAGAAGCAGCCATCACAGTACTTCCTACTCTGTCTTGTGAGACGCTCCCTTATTTCAGGCTCTCTTATCACTAACCATTTGTCAAAACAATGATAGAAAATTGTAATATCCTGCAGACAAATGACCCCACAAGTCCAACACTGGACATGTCTTGGGTGCCTGTTCTGTCCCAGTCAGCAGATTTCACCCAGACTTAACTCCTTGATCCCACAGTATGACCCAACCAAAGACCACCTACATTAATCTCCTAATTATTTAATATAATTCTTTCATCATTTCTGGTCTACCCAAACAGAGCCCTTGGAGGCAAGGACATGAACTTATCAAGCAATACTGATTTAATGCCACAAGTACAGTACATGTTGACAAACTACTAAGAGTAAAATACATCAACAATGTGACTTGTTAAAAACTACAGCAACAGCTTTAGAGCTGTGTGTTGTTTATATGAATTTCTGTCATCATGAAAAGAAACTAAAATCAGATCCAAGAATCCAAATGTCCATCAACAGATGAGTGCAAAAACAAAATCAGCATATCCATGCAATGGAATAGTATTCAGCTATAAAAAAGAATGAAATACTGATACATGCTACAACATGGATGAATCTTAAAGACATTATTATGTTATTATGTAGAAGAAGCCAGACAAAATCACACATATTGTGTGATTCTGTTTTTTATTAAATAGCCAGAAATGGAAAATCCATACACCGAGAAAGTAGATTTGTGGTTGCTAGGGG
The DNA here is from genome assembly GCA_017311185.1 of Proteles cristata cristata. NCBI lineage: Eukaryota > Metazoa > Chordata > Mammalia > Carnivora > Hyaenidae > Proteles > Proteles cristata. Next base: position 106,838 of record JAESUZ010000164.1, on the reverse strand, counting down.
GAGGAGGAAAAAGGAAGTGAGTGCTAAGAGGTGCAGGGCTTCCATTTGGGGATGATGAAAAAGTTCTGGAACTAGATAGTGGTGATGGTTGCACAACCTTGTGCCTGACCTAATGCTGTTCTGTTGTCCATTTTAGAATAGTTAAGATGATCAATTTTATGTTATGTGTTTTTACCACAATAAAACACTGGGAAGATGCTTAAAAGAATTAGTTGGGCCATTCCCTGGAACCAACTTAAGACTATTCTCCATAATCCTCACCCTTAAAGTTTCATTGGACAGGTTAATCACTGCATCCCTATTGTGAGGTTTTAAGATTGGAATTCTTTTTAATCATGCAAGGCCACAGCATACAGAGTAGTTTCCTTTTTCTTATTTAGGCATGGTTATGACACATTACAGGACTTTCTAGTGTGCTATCTCTAGCCTCCTAATGTGTATAAAGGGTTTTTTTTTAGAAAGAGAGAGAGAGAGCATGAATGGGGGAGGGGGCAGAGAGAGAGAGAGGGAGAGAATCTCAAGCAGGCTCCACACCTAGCATGGAACACAACAGGGCTCAATCCCATGACCCTGGAATCATGACCTGAGCCAAAATCACAAGTCAGATGCTCAAATGACACAGCCACCCAGGTGCCCTGCTAATGTGCATAAATCTAGATCAGAACACACTGTGTTATGCTCCATTCTGGGTACCCCATTGTAGGGTGAGTGATTCCAAAACTGCACCAAATATGGCATAACAGGAGAGTGAGAGTTGGGGGAGGGGGGAGATAATGGGATGACATAAATTATCTCCATCTCAGAATAAAACGACGAAACCATAATTCCTCCTATACACTGAAAAGACTCATGGACAGTATAAACCTCCTAATAAAAATATGAATCACCAATGTTTTTTTTTTTTAATCTTGGCATCTATAGATTAAAAGAAATTGAATTTTTTTCTGGCTTAACTACAAAGCCACCAGCAGGGGGAAGTATACAAAGGGATGTCAGGACTGCCTTGGGGCCCCAAAAAGTCCTGGGCTCCTCTGTAAACAGGGGGGTTTCTTTTGTGCCTTCAGTAGAAAAAAAAATAGTCCTATTGTGAGGCTGTGAGAGAAACAACCTTTAATCCTTGCAAAGCCCAATAATATTATGTATATTGACTAAAACCCTGTAGAGTGGGCCTGACGGGGTTTTTTCATTACCACGGTACATTGTAACCTAGCTACCTTTGAAAAGTAACCAACATCGAGAGGCACTTGACATTTGCAAAGTATTATGGGTGTCCTCTCTATGTCCTCTCAAGTTCCCAAATTTACAATGGTCTTAATTTAAAAGTTAAGCCAGGGGATCAATTGCTTAGTGTAGGGCCAGGCTGCCCTTTTTAAAACAAAACAAAAAATACCAATCCCCTGTGGGCCAGTGTGACCCGACTTCCTCATGTGGTTCAGATTTTGGTGGGTTGCACATTGTCTTGTATTTAATTTTGAAGGAAGGTGTCTGAACCCCAACCAAACGGTCATGTTCCACTCCTCCAGGTGTTGCTGAGACGTATGAAGGCAGCAGCAGCTGGTAATGAGTTGGTGAAAATGAAAAAGGAACATAAGTAGCTTCTTTAGCAAATCCCCTGGAAATGACACAGAGCCTTGAGGATCGATAGCATCGATCTATCCCAGGACTACAGCACTGCTCCATCTGACTCATCTGCAACAGTCAGTCCAGGGAAAACAGCAACATTATTACGGTCAAAACTGTGACCAAATCAACTGGGAAGATCAAACCCTGGCCTGCTTTCAGTTCCCTCTATTTGGGCAATGGCCATGGGTCAACAATAGAGCAAGGATCAGGCTGAAATCCCAAGGGAGAACTTAAGTGGGCCATGGCCTTGCTTTCAGAACATATCTTTATGATCTTCAGTGATATTTGCACCGTTGTCCGTCTCCTACTGAAACCCAGATGATTGTGTAAACCTATCCTGAACTAGGAAACTAGAGAGCCTGAGTTACTTTCTTAAAAATACTCAGACAACAGCTGAGTCTATTGTAAGCAAATGGTCTATTAATGTTTCGCATCAAAACCAGGCAGGTTGTAATCGTTACTAAGTAAATTCAATTTGTTTACCAGAAGCTCATGCTGGCAATACAAAGATGAATGGGCTGACTCTTGACTCTGGAGTTCAGTCTTCCCAGGGAAATAGATATAATACTAGTGACATCCAGTAGGACAAGTGCTGATGTAGTAGAAATGGACGTGCTCTAGAAACCCAAAGGAGGGGAGCCAGTCAGTTCAGGAAGATTTTGCAGAGTCCGACCCTCAGGCTAGATCTGGATTGGGAGAGTCCTTCAGGGCCATGGTAAAGAATTTGGACTTGCCCTATAAGCATCAAGGAGCCATGGAACAAAGGACTCAGGTGGCAAGTGTAGCAGTCAGCTATTGCCACAACACTGCTCTGTAACAAACCTTCCCAAAAGAGAGCATCTTAAAACAGCAAACTTACATTTTTCCCTTGTGTAGGCTGGCTTTGGCTCTGCTGCGCTTGTCTGGGGTCAGCTGATCTTGGTTCCAGGGTGTGAGATGGGTTTAGTCAGCTCCAAGTGTTTTGTCATTCTTCTCAGACCCCTTGCTACCCAGGACACTTTATTCCCATGCAGATTAACAGAGCAAAGAGACAGAAAGACACACGCAGTGCCTCTTGAGGTCCCAATCCAAAGCTAGCATGCTCGTGCACACCTACACGCACACACATGTGCGCACACACACACACACTCTCTCTCTCTCTCTCTCTCTCTCTCTCTCTCTCTCTCTCTATTGGCCCAATGAAATCACATCGTTGAGCTGCACAGCAGTTCAATGAGGAAACATACTCCACTTTAAGCACGAGGAACTGCAAAGTCACAAGGCAAAGGGTGTAGATGCACTGTTCTCATACACAGAGGTCAGGAAGACTTGCAAACAGTGATTCCTTCCACCACACCAGAAAGAGGACAAGTTAGGGGTGGAGAACCATAGGCAGCTTATGATATGTTGAGTATGGTCCATGTAAAACAGAAGGAAACAATTCACTGAGTGACACAGAGAACTTTTCTGAAACTACAGAGTCCAACCAAGTTGGCCTCACCCATATATTTAGAACAGGGAGAAAACTCTAGCTAGAACATTATTAAATGGTTGGTTGAAACATTTAGGAATTCCCGGTTGAATTATAGTCTTGGCAGCAGCTGCCTTCCAGATCCATCTGGTTTGAATTGGCAAAACTGCAGCTGTGCTTGTTGGTAAGGGTGAGCCTTTTTTTTGAGTAATGGACCTGCATGGAAGGGGTGGAGAAAGGGAAGAGAAAGATGAAGCCGTTGTCATGAAAAATGGGTAGAGAGAACAGCACAGCTACTACTGTTTTGCTTTGCAGCATGGAAGTGGCCTGTGGTTCTGGACTGGAGGACAGATTCTTGTAGGATTACTGAGTCCCCTCTGCTTCTCTTGAGCTGCCATACCCAGGAGATGCTGTCACATCACATACTTGGGTTATGAATTGATTGTTTCGCTTTTATGGGGCTGGTATAATTAGTTTCACATTTTTAATTTATAGCAACAGCTAAGCTTTTTAATCCGTTATTTATGGCAAAGAACTAAGAACTAAATTGCCTCCTGCCCCCCTCGCAGAAAGCATTTCAGTCCCACAGTTTGGTATCAGTTGTTTGGCTAAGCCATGCAGCCTCCTTAAAGAAAAACTTCTCACAGAGGAGTTGGTGTGGCTTCTTTGCATTTCTTCATATTTGAGTCCTGGGAACCCTGAAATTTAAAAAAAAGTTTCAAATGTTTAAATGGAGTAATGTTTCTCTAAAGCTCTCCTTTAGAAGAAAGTGAAGCTGGCAGGGTTGAGAAACTGATGCCATTAAAAGTTCCATTGAAAGAAAAGCACTCGTGTTTGGTCACATTTTCTGTCTTTGGCCACCCCCTATGCAGTACTTAGGTGTATCATCAGTATTTTTCTGAAACAAGGAAGGAAACTTGAGCCTATGAGAAGTGAACTCAAAGACATGGGGTATGTGAGAAGAAATCTATGCCTATGAACTGAGGGTCTTGGAGATTAGGTGAGTGAGGGACAGAGCAGCATGGTAGACTCAGAAAGCATCCTGATCTACCAGGGGTTCATTAAATATGGCTCCCAGTACACCTGATCTGGTTTGGGAGAGCAGCTGAGAGGTTTTTGGCATCTTCCTGTTGAGTTGTATTGATGACCACACCATCAATCACTTTTTAAAAATCACAGTCACACTTACCGATCTGGAAAGACCAGATACCCCATAGCTCACACTTTGCATGATTGCTTGAGATGGCACTGGGGAATATGGACCATATCCAGAATGGTAGCCTCCACAGTAGCTTGAGCTGTAAGCTACAGTTTAGGCTTCGATCCCGACTTTTATTCTTTGCCCAAGCCCATTTGGGCTGGAGTGTTGAAGGGTTAAAGATGAAGGAGTAGACACACACCAGGAGCAGCTCCTACAGGACAAAGGAGGCATTGATGCTGAGCTGGGGTCCTCCCCCTACTCCCACTCCCATCGAGGCTGCGAGGTCTCAGTGTTTACTGAATGTTAAATAAATAGCAATTGAATCGTATGTTTAATGAGGTGTATCAAACATGTAATAAGATACATATCTATTAAACAGTTGTGAAATCTCAGTAAATATGTTCTTAATAATAAAGGGTGCAGATGGCTTGCAGATTGGATCGAAGAACAAAGAGCAAAGGAGCTTATGGAAGGAATAGGAGAGCCATCTTCTGAAAACTGAGAAGACAGCTAATTTTCAGCCAGAATTTGATACATGTATCTGTGCTCAACTAGAGCAAAAATGGGACCCAGGCCCATTAAGGAGGAGACTATCAACTCCCAAAGAAACCCAAAGACTAAGAGAAATTCAACTAAAATTGAAGACAGAGAAATTCTCGCTCACAAAAATCTCACCAATGTTTGAAATATACCTTCAGGTTTTAGCACTGCAAGAATCTCAGTGTCACACATTTACCCCTTGGATGTCCCCAGACTGCAGGGCCTAGCCACCTATTAGAAAACAAAAGAGTCACATGATAAGTAGGTAAAGGATTATTAACTTGTTTTTCTTTCTCTAAAAGTGGTAATTATCATATTATATTGCAATATGCTAGTGAAGTTACATCAGCAAACTCCTATTGAAAACCCGTCTCTTTCTCCTTGCACACACAGGTCAGGCTAAAAGCCTCGGTAAGCATGATTGTTTGCCAAACAGTTGGTGTGTCGAGTGGAGGGGAAAGCAGGAGAAAGCAAATTTACAGAGGTGGGGCATCTTAGAGTGAATTCTGAAAGAAACACAAAGCTCATGGCCACGCTTCTCAACCTTTGTCAAGTCCTTGTTCACCACAAAAATGATTCTATCTGTTCAGCAGACTGGAATAATCAAAGGCTGGTTCCTATCGGCCCAGGAGCTCTGATTCCTCAGGCCTTTGCCATACCATCATGAGAGCAAAATGAATCACTTTCTCAACACAGTGTGGAAAGTTATACCCAAACGCCAAACAGAGACACTAGGGCTTCCAAGTGTAGCATTCTGTCTTTCAGATCAGAAGCTACCCCCGATCTGAAGCAGTCAGGAAATGTGCTGATGTATATACCAGGACAACAATAATTAGCATTTTTACTTCTTCCCATGGATTTAGCATTGTTCTGAGTGCTTACATTTACTAACTTAAATGATGCAATGACTATGAGCTAGATATTATAGACAGCTCCACCTAAGAAATGAAGAAATTGAGAGATACAAAAGGGAAGTCACTTTCCTAAGATCCCCTAGATTGTAAGTAATGGTACTAGAGGTTCCAAGCCAGCTAATTTGGCAGGAGAGAGCATATTTGTAACTCCTACTATATATCAACATTTTCCAAGACTTTTTGAGTCATGGATCACATAGATAAGACCTTTGGTAGAGTATAGTGAGGTAAATACTGGAGACTACGCACAGCCCCAGGCATAGAGTTGGGGCCAGATATAGACTGGGCTGAGTGGTTTCACATCCTGCACTGGAACCGTCTTGCATTATACCCATATGCTATGGCACACCAGTGAGGAAGTCCTACTCTACAGAGCTAGCTAGAATGTTCACGGCAGGCTTATTTATACAGACAAATGCCTCCTGACAAGTCATTGCTATATTTGCTGCCTGATGGAAATGGGTAAAGTCCATATGCTCACATATTATGGAGACTTGGTAAAGTTTGATGTAGAGATATATTTGTTGGCATGGGAAAGTGTTCATAGTACATAATACATTACGATAAAAAGAAAATCAAGTGACAAAATAGCATATAGAGTTTGACCTCATTTTCAAGCCTTAAGAAAGGACATACATATGTACAGATATGCAAGTATAGATATCCATATTATATCCATTTATCCTTTTCCCATAATGAACACGAATAATTTGAAAGGTTTTTTTGTAACAGAAGTCACTGCTTAATTCCTACAGACAAATTACTCATGTGCACGTTCCATTTCAGTCTAAACATTGTTTTTCCCAGACCAATGGCTTTCAACCTTCTGTTGTTTTTAGCAGCAGAATTTTTTTCTTAATAAAATCTTACTCACTGCCTCAATATATAAAAAACAGACCAAATAGAGCTTCTCTGATTGAAGCCCAGAGTCCACCAACCACTTACCCCCACCCCTGCCCCACCACCCCATTTCCAGTCAGGCCTGGCCTGGCAAATGCTGCCCTCAAACACTCCAGGAAAGTCATGGTAGCCTGAAAAAGTGTGCTTTGGAGAAATAAGTCTATATGAATCATCAAAATAATAGCTAAGAGAAATAATAGAAAACCTGATTATTTGGGGCTCCTGGGTGACCCAGTTGGTTAAGCATCCGACTTCAGCTCAGGTCATACTCTCACAGTTTGTGAACTTGAGCCCCATATTGGGCTCTCTGCTGTCAGCACAGAGCCTGCTTTGGACCCTCTGTCCCTCATGCCCCCTACCCCCAACCTCTTTCCTGCTCGTGCTTTCTCTCTCTGTAAAATAAACATTTTTTTTAAATCTTTAAAATGAAAAAAGGAAAACCTGATTATTTAGAAAGAAAATTCTTGGGGCACCTGGGTGGCTCAGTTAGTTAAGCTTCCAACTGCAGCTCAGGTCATGATCCCGTGGTTCATGGGTTCAAGCCCCACCTCAGGCTCTGTGCTGATAGTTCAGAGCCTGGACCCTGCTTCAGATTCTGTGTCTCCTTCTCTGTCTGCCTCTCCCCCAGTTGCACTCTGCTTGTCTGTCTTTCTCAAAAATAAGTAAAACCATTTAAAAAAATAAAAAGAACATTCTTTGGGACTTAAATTTAAATGCATAGACTTTTGCCAGGCCCTGCTCTGTGAATACTAAATAGGAACACCCAGGTAGCTTATCTCCATGGCAGCTTTCTTGTATCTCGCACAATACCCTCATCATGAATACAAGTACATTTTCCCTGCTTTGTGTTTTCACTTCTACAGCTTTATTTCTGTTAATTTCTTTATTGTCCTTAAGCATCACTGAATTTAAGAAAAGTCCACAAAGAAGCCAGTGGCCAGAAACTCTACTTTCTCACAGCTTGCTTTCATGATGCTTACCTGCCTCTTAAAGGGACAAAGCAATTGCACTTCATGGAAAATTATTTTAAAGAAAACCAGGTTGTTGTTGTTGTTATTTTAATACACTCTGGTTTTCAGCAACCAGAAAGTAATTTGTGGCAGAAAGTAATGACAAGGTGTGACAGAATAGAAGTGAGCCACAACACTGCCCTCATGTAGACTTTGAATCAAAATCAGAGACTGATGACCTCATCTTGTGTTTCTATAGAATGACCCTAACAGTTAACCAAAGAAAGAACTTTCTGCTTATGTTTATTATTCATTCTCAAGAAGAAAGTTGAATAGATTCGTAATGTATAGGAATTGGGTCCATTATCATTCAATCACTGGAGAGCTTTAGTTTGATTAACCTTGCCTCCCAACTATTCAGGAAATCAAAATAGTATTTTATTTTATTTTATTAAAATCTTTTTTACATTTATTTATTTTTGAGAGACAGATTACAAGTGGGGAGGGTCAGAGAGAGAAGGAGACACAGAATTCAAAGCAGGCTCCAGACTCTGAGCTGTCAGCACAGAGCCTGATGCAGGGCTCAAACTCATAAACCACAAGATAATGACCTGAGCCGAGGTCGGATGCTTAACTGACTGAGCCCCTCAAAATAGTATTTTAAAAATATCTTTCCCTTGGGGCGCCTGGGTGGCTTAGTCAGTTAAGCGTCCGACTTTCGCTTAGGTCATGATCTCACGGTTCGTGGGTTCAAGCCCCGTGTCGGGCTCTGTGCTGACTGCCAGCTCAGAGCCTGGAGCCTGTTTCAGTCTGTGTCTCCCTCTCTCTCTGACCCTCCCCTGCTCACGCTGTCTCTCTCTCTCTCCTAGAAATAAAAAAAAAGAAAAAAAAATCTTTCCCAAAGAGAAGCCTGGATGTTCCTACCTTTTTCCTCTTTCCATGGTTTTCTTGTGTGCCATCTCCGCTGTTCCTCCATGTAAGAGTAGCCTTGTGACTCTTAGAAAGGATTAACTGTGACACTATAAGCTCAACTCTACTGAGCTGAGTTGAAATCGTGTTCTGTATGCTACAGGTTATTAGGGTTAGCTGAAAGAATGTGCATTTATTTACTGAAGGTACTTTATAAATCAATACCTTGTTTTTGAATTCAGGTCAATAGGAATAACTCTGAAACACAACCAACAACTACAGCAACCCTAAAACAGCACTTTCAACTTATTGATTTTTAGAAAAGTATCTTTTCCTGGCATTATTCACACACCCTTGATAAGCAACTCAATGCAATCAAAAAATTTAATGGATTTTTTACCCCCAAAATATATATTTATATATTTTTCAACATGCCTTTGAACTGCAGCCAGTTGGGTTCTTTGCAAAGGGTAAGTTTGGGACAGACATGAAAGATGGAGTTTGCATTTATTCCTTCCCATTTGCACAGGGAGGCATTTTGCTGATTCAGTGTTAGAGCACAGCTAACCAGATCCAATAGCTACTTACCATTTAATTTCATCTAGTCTTTTGGCAATTTTAGATATTTCTCTAATTTTGCTGAGGAAATTTTATTTCTTCTCATGCTCCCGTATTTATCAAGCAGCTTAACCAGGCATGGTCTTGACCTGGGGTACTTCAAAATGCAAATGTAGCCAGAACAATTCTTTCCTTCTTTCCAGGCTAAGTATTCTTAACCTGGGGTGTCCATAGACATCAGGGTATTAATGAACTCACAGAGTTATTGACAAACCTGTGTATGTGAATGTGTGTACATACATGCATCTGCATGCTCCTTTCTTGGAGAAGGGAGAACATGCATGGTTCCTGGAGGAACCATGACCCTGAAATGGTCATGAATCATTGCTCTAGAGCAGCACTTCTCAAAGTGTGGTCTGGGAAGCCCTGGGTTTCCTGTGGTCTCTGAGGTCAAATTATTTACATAGAAATAGAAAGGAATTGTCTTTTTCACACCATTTCTCTTAAAAATGTGCCCTGGAGCTTTCCAAAAGCTACATCAGTAGTATATTGCAACCGATTGAACTCAGAAGCAGTTCTGAGAATCTAGCTATCTTCTCCTAAGACTAGACACTAGAGATTTACAATATGTGATACAAGGATACTCCTCTCACCAAATTATTTTGGTTTGGGAAATATAATTAATTTTGTAAAGGTACGTGATTTGTGTTAACATGTAATGGGTATATTCTTTTATTTTTAAAGGAATCCACTTAAAAAAAATTTTAATGTGTGTTTATTTTTGAGAGAGATAGACTGAGAGTGGGGGAGGGTCAGAAGGAGAGGGTCCAGGCTCCAAGTTGTCATGGGGCTCGAACTTGGGAATGGCAAGATCATGACCTGAGCCAAAGTCGGACACTTAACCAGTTGAGCCACCCAGGCACCCCAAAATGACTCCATTTTTTAAAAATGTTTCCATTTCCATGTTTCATATATCCATTCCAGACAAACTAAAGCTCTTTGGCATCCTTAATAATCTTTAAGATTGCAAATAGGCCTGAGACCAAAATATTTTGAGGATCACTGCTTTTGAAGATTTGTGACTTTCTCCGTGCAACACTAGCAGGTGAAAGTAAAAATAACCATATAATCTGATTATTAACTTTACAAGTGGACAGTCTGTGCTGTTCCTTACATGTTGGGTTGAACCACATAAAGTTACCAATGTTTGACCGTTATTTGCTTGCAAAAAAAGATGGCCATTTCATTTGGTAAATCTAATAAAAAGGGGATATTATTATTTTATTGTTACTTTGGCTTTGCAGATTTGTTTGAGCAACATTGGTAAGTTTCACTGCTTTATCCACTTGCCTTTATTCAGGTTCCTTTTGTAAGCTAATGTTTCCTATTCTAAGTACTTTCTTCAAATTTTGATTATGAAAGTAACATATGACTTAGGAAAAGTACAGAAAAGTAGTAGAAAAGGACATCCCTAATCCACCATCCAGAAGTAGCCTCCTGGAGAGCTTTTGTCCCAATATATTACTTCTACTCAGTTATCAAGGCATGATTCACCAAAGAGCATACAGTATTATTTCAATTGTAAGTCTTATGTTTATCATTTAACACTGTTATATTAACATTCCCTATTTTGTTTAAATCTCATCACAAGAAATATAGTTTTTTTCTGATTATAAAAATTAACATGCTAATCTTTTTCATCTGTGAAAATATAGAAAATTGTGAGGAATTAAATAATTCTAAATAACACCATCCAGAGTAATCATGCTTATGATTTTAGTGTATTTTTCTCTGTTTACATATAGCTTTTCACTCTGTATAGCATATTGTTTATATGGTTTCATATTCTGGTTTTCATACAATGAACAGTTTTTTGTGCTAGCAGAAAACTTGTCATAAACAGTTTGTTAACAGGATAAATTCTATCATATGAGGTAGCATTACCTTCTAACTATCCCACTATTTTTTTATATTGTTGGCACTTTTTCAAAAACAGAAATAAGGCTGCTGTGAACATTTTTGGGCAGACATAAATCTCTTTCTCTCCTGGAAGCTTTTTCAAAAATGGAATCATCCCAACTCAGAGGTTTCTGTCACACAAGCATGTCACTGATGGTGTTAAAGCACAGAACATACTGGAGACCGTGTTCTAGAGGAAAAGGGCAGGTTCCCCAACTCTGTCAGACAGATTCCTAGAAGTTGAACTATTGAGCCAGAGGGCCAGAACATACATTTGGCTCTTTTCTTGCCAAATTTCTTTCTAAAAATTGCCCCAATTTACATTTCCATCTGCCATGTTAGAGGGGCTGTGTTCCTTAGTCATGCCAGAACTGGGTTTTCTCTGTGTCCCTTCCCCACCCCTCTCATCCCCTCCCCTCTACTTTTCTCTCCTCCCCTCTCCTCCCCTCTCCTCTGTCTTCCAAAGGAAATTAACAGGAAAAAAGTGCTCCCTTGTTTTATTTTGCAGGACTTTAATCTTTAGTGATGTAAAAATGGTTTTCCCAACATTATTTACTCTCCACTGTCTTTGCCATTCTCTCTAGTGAGTTACTTTTATTTTCAAGGTGGCTTACTAGCATTGGAGTCAAACCTTAATAGCTCTAGTCTTTCATTACAAAATGAGTGAAGCCAACTGGTCCACAGGGCACTGAACTCATTCTTTCGGCTTCATTACTACCTAGTTGCTAACCAAATGAACAAACCAGCCACTGTTGGAAATATCCCTGACTAGAAATACAAAATGTTGAAACCACAAGTAACCTTCTCATTATACCCTACACTGGTCAACATCCCACTGCAGTCTAATTTAGGGCCCTATAATTTAAGAGGAAAGTGAATAACTTATACTTCAAAAAAAAGAGCAGCAACAGAAGAATAAACTTGAAACTGGCCTTATTTAACTGGAAAGCAAGTGGTTAGAAAGGCCTGCATATTATCGAGTACCTCCCTATCTCTTTCCTTGGGGTCACAGTTTCTTGTATGATCTCAACTGCCTTTCTCTGTATCTGTGTGTCAACATATTTGAGATAGTAAGTGTGACAAGACAGAGGTATGTCTAATTCTCCTTTTACAATTTTGCCCAGATAGTTCCTTTCTAAGAATTCTGGTTGGTTATATATTGAGATGGTGGCCATGTGTAGGGGGAGGAAAGGAAGGTGGGAGAATTTTTCTAAATATATTTAATAGAAAAAATACCAAATACATAATAATACGGGAGAGTACTTCAGATTCCAGTAAGAATTTTTGAATGGTAAACCTTGAGAAATCCTACTAAGGTGTAATCAAACTACGGTCTAGATAAGAAAGACAACTGAACTACAAGCTTCCATAGGAATATAAAGAAATCAAAATTGAAGGGAAAACACACTAAAATAAATGTCTAGAAACAGCAGATCCCCTGTTTTCCTGAGTTCTATGGACCAGATCTCTTTATTAATTATCCTGAGGCCTGACCAGTATGAATAGTGGTTCATAATGTTAATCTGGGGGGCAGAGCAAGATTTTGAAGTATCCTCTGTCTTACCAAACAAATACTAAATTAAATGTAGTTTGTTGTGGCCTAATTCTTTCAAGATTGGCAATCCATGTGTGGTGTGTATGATAATTTCATATTAATCCAATGTTTTATTTAACCAGAGCAATATTTGAGTAATCCATTTACCCACAACAGTGAAGAGTTGATGTTAGTTTTCAAGATAGAGTTGAATGTGAATCAATTGCATCTCTATTATACATGGCTCAAGGAATTTACATGAGCACAGCTGAATATCAGTTGTTTTCTTGCTCTGTGATAAAAGTTCATTTTTAAAACCCCAAATTGCAATTTGTCAAAGTCCATTTTCCAGTTCTTTAACAATTTCAGCCAAATTGTAAATTGTATAACTGCCTGCATCATTTGCATACATAATCATGTTAGAGTGATGGTATAATCTAGGCACATCATTTACGAGAAGAGGGAACAATAGCAGCCAGCTTCCAATTCTTGGGATACTCAGAGTAATTTATTACATGGCTGATGTTTTCTTTCTAATTTCCACCAAATGATCTCTTTTAGAATGATGAGCACTAAGGATGGCTGTCCCTTGTGTATTATCTTTACTGCTTTCTTAATCTTGAATTGAGAGCCAAGATGAGTACGATGTTACATGTCTGCTTCATTCACACACACACACACACACACACACACACACACACACACACACAGTAATTTCAGTCCAAATGATATCACAAGAGTTCAATGAAACAGCCTCCTCAAATGATGCCCCTGTGTTAAATTAATTTAATCTCTGGATCTAGTTATTGAGTATTCTTTTCTGTGCATTGACAATTTGCCAATTGCTTGCTTCCTATTTTTAATCAATCTTGCAGATAATTTACCAGCCAACTAAATCGTTTTACTGGCCTATCACACTTCTCTACCCGACAGAGAGCAAAAGTAAATACAATCAGTCTTGTGTTGCACCATTGGAAATTTATGATGACCCCAGGCAAGTAGCTTTCTGCAAGACTAATTTATGTATAGTCACATCTGTCACTCTGGCACTTGGACACATCTTAGCCTTTTTATTAGTTATTCCTGGTAGTAACTCAGTGAGATCACAAGGTAGGTTAGATACACCCTATCTTAAGATGCCCCTGAAATTGCATTAGATGCCCACATCTTGAGACTCAGCCCTCAAGACAAGAGTATGGTCCAGACCAAGTTTAGGGTAACCATGAGTCTTAAGACTGAGAATCTCTGCCAGGCTGAAATTCATTATTCTGCTTATTCATTTCTTCCCCCACCATAAACACTGCAACCCAGATAGGAAATCACTTTCCCAGGGTCATAAAACAATTTATTAGTAGTAAGATTAGGTTCTCTTGTAAGTTAATGATTAACACAGACTCAGATCTGGATTCGAATCCTGACTCAGCCACTTACTAATAGTGTGACTTTGGGCAGGTTGCCTAGTTTCTCTTGCAACACTGTCAGCTTCCTTAAAATGAAGAAAGCAATGCCTACTCTGTAGGGGTTATTGGGAAGGTTACAGTAATAACAGCTCCCCATCTAAGTGTTTCTGGGCTAAGCTATTTATACTTCCTACTTTGTTTAATCTGCACTGCAGCCTTGCAAGGGGTGCAGTGGTATCTCGGTATAGAGCTCCTAATACAGGATCTATACTCATTGTTGTTAGGATACTATATGGTAAAGAATACCACCTTGGTTGTCTTTCTTTTCTGTCTGAAAACCTGCTGTTTATTTACTGAAAACATTTAGAATCCAGAGAGGACTTTCTTTGATTCAAGTTGCAAAATCACAGGTTAATGGAATTTAAAATAATTTTGGTTTAAAATACTCAAGTGCAGGCAGAGAGCAATTGATGAAGCTCTCTGCTAACTCTCAGAACAAATCCATATAATCTCAGCTTTCATATACAAGCATGAGACTCAGCAGATACAACTCTCTTCCCAGATGCAGATTCACAGTTGTCACTGCCTCCAGTGCGAGTCAATCTCATGACTATGGATCATTGTTGAATGGTGGTTTTGTATGTACAAGGCTCTTAGAACAGCATGTGTCCCACAGTAAAAGCTCAGTTCGTGTTAGTTAGTATTATTACCGTTCCCGTCCCATCCCACCAATTATGTTTGATGGATCAGATTTTTTAATATCCAAAGCTAGGAAGATTCTCCTATCCAGTTTGAGATTTGTTTGACTGACATTTACTTTTTTATGGCTTAATGATACCATATGACTTTCCAAAAATGTTTATGGGACAGAAACACATGTGTACACACTATGAGCAATACATCTTTAGACATAGAAAGATGAAGAAGATGTGAATCTTGATCTCAAAGACAACATTCTGTTGAAAAAGAGGTGGAGAGCCTATTCATAAAGCAAGTCAAACTGTGGGATTTTTAAAAAATAATATATATATGTAAAGTGCCATAGGATAGGAAGGATCATATAAAGAAGTAGCATGAGAGCAGAACCCTGAGGGATTAAGTCACCTTTCTTTCTTTTCAGCCATCTATCCACTCTTCCTACCAAATGCCAGGCACTGAGTGATAGGAATACAAGATCAATGCACATATGATCTCCATCATCAAGGCCATTCTAGGCATAAGGAATAGATACACACATAGGTCAGTGGCTACTGGACAGTGGGATAGTTGCTCATAAAGTAGGTACAAAGGGCCTATAGAAACCCAGAAGAGGGTCTTCTAAATTGAATGAGAGATCAGAGAAGGCTTTCAGGAGGAGGTGATGGTGGAGCCAAATTTGGAATAGCTTGGGGAGATCAAGAAGAAGGTAAAAGATGAGAAAGAAAAAGAAAAAAATAAGCTAGGTCAAGGCAGGGAGGCAAGAAAAAGGATAGAGCTTTATGGCACCCTAGGTAGTTCAGAATGTGCAAGAGAGTGAGGAATAAAAGCACATTAAGGTAGGTGGGATGGCTGGGACTCTGATGGGGCCAGAGGAGAGCAAAGGAGATAGCCACTCTAGGCAGAGGGGCCAGCATAATCAAAGTCACAAAGATGTAAGAGTGAGTTACATGAAAGGCAACAAGTGGTGTAGTGTGGCTGGAAGAAAAAGGAGTCTGGAGAGGTAAAATGGGGCAAAGTCCATCTTCCTCCTGTGGAATTCCTATCTGGCTCCCTCAGCACCATCTGGTCAACCCAGTTCTCAGTGATACAGTATAGTCATTCTGCCTCCAGCAACTCTAACATCTTCCCCTGCCTTACTGATGGTTTTATGACTTGGATTTTGATTCTGGGCCAAACTGGCCATATGGCTGAGCTGCCTTAGTACAGAAACTCTTTCAGCCATTTGCCCTGGGTACCGTTCATATTTTCTTCCCAGGCTTCAGTTTTCTCTTCTATGTGGCTTTTGATTGGCTCCAGATTTTGGCCAACAGCTAGCATCAGAAAAAAAAATGGTTAGGAAATAAATACCTAAGAGATAGTTGGTTCAAAATGAAGGTGTTCTTTTAACAGTGTTCATTCTAGAGAATCTCGAGGGCTCAGCAGTGTTGGGTCTAGCCCAGATTTTGGCCACATCTATAAATTCTAAGAAAGCTGGTATTCTTACACATCGTCCTTAGGTAAAGAGTGGGTGTTGGGCTGCAGCAGCTGTAGAGTGAATATCTGTGAATGTAAATCTTTGCATTCACGTGTCTCTTTTTAGAAGATGATTATGTGAGCTACAGAAAAAGAAGTTTCCTCCCATTGATTTATGTTCATGGTGCTTTCTGGGAGTTTTGTCAATCTATAGAGAAGAGGCTGACCATTTTTAGATTGCAGTGAATTCCTCAAAAATACTGGCATCTCCTATGTGCCTTTCCTTTTTTTATTATACAGTCAGAATTAATAGCTAATGGCAATTTTTTCCTGATAAAGTTAGCCCAATAAATGCATACTGTGCCCCCAGGTCTTTGTTTGGTATTATAGATGCCAGTGGAACCCATTGCCTTTTTTTCCAGGAGATTTCATATAATTTAGGATTATCTAAAACAAAACAAAATAAAAGCACTAAATCTTCCTCCTCTTTATTCTTTTTAAGAATCTTTCAAAATCTCTTTTGTTGGGGTGCCTGGGTGGCTCAGTTGGTTGAGCGTCTGACTTTGGCTCAGGTCATGATCTCATGGTTCGTGGGTTCGAGCCCCGTATCAGGCTCTGTGCTGACAGCTAGCTCAGAGCCTGGAGCCTGCTTTGGATTCTGCATCTCCCTCTCTCTCTGACTCTCCCCTGCTCACGCTGTCTCTCTCTCTGTCAGAAATAAATCAGACATTAAAAAATTTGTTTTAATCTCTTTTCTTGATCTAGAAGAGCCTTTCTCAGACCAAGTTTCAGGACCAAGTCTAAGGTGCTTTAGTAGCATTTTCTTCTCAGCTGGACAATGAAACCATTAAATTCCTTTAAATTCAGTGACCCGCCTGAACATTCCAGGTTTATTTCAGAATGAAAAGAAATCTATTTGGAATATGAAGCTCTTTCATAGACAAAATTGTCCTGATTAATCAAGCTCTTTAGTTGAAACTAACTGGGTGGGGTAGGAGGCTTCAAGCTTAGTTGAATTCAAGGGCTCAACCAGTAACATCTGTCTTACTACCCCACTCTATTCACATCTGCTTTGGTTCTGCTTGCCTTATTTCCTGATGCACTATTTGAATGTGGTAGCCCCTTGCAGTTCCAGGCTCACATCCTATTCGTATAACCACCCCAAGGGCAATGGCTCTAACAGAGTCCTGGTTTTAGCTCTCACTGTCTCAGCGTGGGTCCATGACTGTGGACAGGATGGTATGGCATCCAGTGGGCTGGACTTGGGTCAGCCTGGAGTCAGAGGGTTGGCTCAGCCCTACCCATCCAAATGGACTGAGAGCAGAGTAAGGTCCCTCTCGAACAAGGAAATTTAGAGTGAATGTTCCAAAAGAAAAGGAAGAGAGACAGAGCAAGTAGTAACCACCTCAGTATACCCTCAATACACCTAGCAATCACCTCAGTACACCCTAGCATATTGGAAAATCAGGTGGTAAAAGCTAAGTGAAGGACATAAAACTAACAACAACAACAACAACACCATCAGCAACAACAATATAATTGGTGATAGACAAAAAGTAAACTATGTCCTCAAAGATTTGGGGTTTTTCTTCAAATGCCTTTTATTTGTTTTATTATTGGATTATCCTCACTGGTATAAACTACACATGGCCCAGATGATTCCTAAATACACTTTAAGCTTTAAAAAAAGTATGGGGGGGCAGGTGAGTAGCTGGCACAGAAGAGTATGTAACTCTTAATGTCAGGATTGTGAGTTTGAGCCCTACCTTGGGTGTAGGAATTACTTAAAATCTTTTTAAAAAATATGTAATTCTATGAATTGATTAGGTTGATTAGTTCACTGTTTTGGAACCATCTAGGGAAGGCTTTTGGGTCATACAGTCTGACACTTACCAGGTTTTTTCAGGCTATGGTTTCCCCACAAAGCCAATCAGTGATACATTCCTTCAGGGGATTCTTTAATTAACATCATTTTGTAGAAGAAGCAAAGGCAGAATTCAGCCCTATATTTGGATGAAACTGTCATTTTTATATGATTATTAAATAATATTATATTTTCCTTCAAGTGGATACACACATTCTCACCATGACTCTAAATATATAAAGTAGAAATTCATGAAGGAATTTTATGGGTAAAATGGAAAGTATCCCCTAGAAATATATAATAAAATAGCTGATAATTTTTAATTATAGATTTTTAAAAGCAAAATAATAAAGTCCGACTATGATATTAGAAATTCCATCGATTTGATGTGATTTACTACTATAGATCAAAATTATGCTTTCCCCCTTATAACACTGGTATGTTTTACCCAAATAAAAACTCTGCAGAAGATACTTACCATTTTATTCTATATTTTCTATCATGCTCACAGTTTGTTTTACTTGCATTTTTTCCTTGTGGAACTTCGATCACAACAAAAGGCAAAAATATATTTCACAAATTGACAACAGTGGTGATCCTTTTAAAAAAAAAAAAGATCATAATAAACCCAGCTTCATCAGCTTTAGGGTTATTTCAAAAGCCTTTTTTTTTTTTAACTAAGTACTGCTGATCTACAAAATACTATTTCATTTCTGAAATAAAAGTTGCATGGAATCCAGTGGCTCATCAAGAAGGCAACAACATTCAATTTGGAGTTAGCATTGTTCATCTTCTTATGGTAGCATCTGAATCATTGTGAGGCTACGTTTCCCTCCACTATGACCTCCCAAAGGTACTTGTTTTAGCGATGAGACTCACCAATCTTTCATTATTCCAGAAAAGATAGTAGCCGACTGTCTCTCTCTAGTGGACTCAGTGATCTTACCTTGAGGTGTTAAGAATCGCTAAGGGCTAGAAGGACTTGTGTAAATTACAGCCATGCAGAGAGGTGTTGAAAAAATCAATAAGTAATGAAATAGTACTGGAGTGAAGTAGCCAAGAGAGCAATGGGTGGGAAACTCCCGAGGATGCAGTTTCATTTTGTCAAAAGGTAAAAGAAGATGTTCTGATGTGTTTCTATAAAACGGGCTTCATTGGAAATGAGAGGCTATTGGCATAGATGGCAGGAGAATCACTCCAACATGCCACAAAACACAATGGACTATGGACTTCTTGGTATAATAGTTTGATTTAGGCAACCATGTGTTTTATTCTAGTAAAGCACTAAATATGGCATTTTCTTCATCACTTTGGGTGTTTGCCCTGCCCCAGGTTTTCTGTTCCCTGGATATTCAAGTGTACCCCCATTTCTTCTCTTCTACAAGGGACTATCCCTATTGCCTTCACAAATCATCTTCATCATTTCTGATCCTGCATTAGCAATGTTCCCCAAGAATGTGATAGTGTGGTTGCCCACGCATTCACAGATGGCTCTAGACACATACAGCCTGGAGCCTGAAATGCTCTTCTAAGCCTAGTAGCTAAAGGGATTTGTTTTGAATGAAACATTCGTATGGTTGAGAATCCTTGAGCTGATATTTAAATCTCTTGGTTTCTTTCTTTTTTTTTTTTTTCAATTTGAAATGACATGTATCTGTGTTTTTATGTTGATGATCTGTTTTGAGATAGTAGAACTGTTTTTTACACAAAGGAGATCATGGGGTATTTGAATATAAGAAAAAGTAGGTGTAAGGCACCTGGGTGGCTCAGTCAGTTGAATGTCCAACTTTGGTTCAGGTCATGATCTCATGGTTCACGAGCTCAAGCCCCACACTGGACTCACTGACCCTGTCAGCACACAGCCTGCTTCAGATCCTCTGTCCCTCTCTCTCTGCACCTCCCTTACTTGTGCTCTCTCAAAAATGAGACTTTTTTTTTTAAAAGAAAAGAAAAAGTAGGTGAGAGAGAGAGAGATCTAATTCAGTCAAATTTATTTGGGAGAACCTGCTTCTCTTCTGCTTCTGGATGCAGGTCTCCTTTGTCTCTGCCAATGATGATAATGCCCTTTACTCCTTAAATGGCCATCAGGTATATAAGTGAAGCTCTCTATCTATCAGAGAAGGATCAGAGAGCCATCAGTTAAATCTGGAGGTCTAGATCAAGGAAAAGAGAACCATAAAGATGCCACCCAAGAACTGATTGAAACAATGATATTACACTTGTTTTTTGTCTGTCTTTTTTATACACATGTAGCTTCTGGCCTTTGTTTATCAATAGACCAATGGAAAATGTCTTCAAGCTCTCATTTGGGTCAATTGGTGTCACTCCAGCAACAGGAGTTAGAGCTTAAAAAAAAAAAAAAGATACCAGTATGGAAGAAAAGAAAATAACCATGGGTGTTTGAATAATTAAAAGACTTGTAGTCTTGATGATACTGTGACTAGAGTGTTAAAACACCAAATAAAATATTCTACTTATCTATGTTCCCTTTACCAACACCCAAGTACATCTGACCACTGACAAGCAGAATCTTTTATATTTGATAAAATAGGGCAATAACCATAAAGTAAAAAGCATTGAGATGTGAGCCAACTGCCAGTCTATTCCCATCCCTTTTATGATATGTCGAGTATATTTCCTAGTAAGTAATGAACTGGTTTTAATTATTATTTTTGTTCTAAGGCTTTGTCTACCTTTATTGTGCAGCATTGGAAATGAAGCCCTAAATCACATTTAATGGAAGTATCTACAATTCAGGTCCCAGAAAAACACATTCTCTCTGAAATATCCAGATAGTGAGTACGTGGTTTGGGTAGCTTGAGTTATCTGGTAATTTGACTTTTCCCTTCTCCTTACAGGAACATATAGATTCAAACTGCATTCTTTGTAGCCATCATATACTACCATTTCTAGATTAGGGTACCACGATGACAAATCCAACAGACAATAGACAAGTATCGTGTCACCATAACCATTTTGCTTTCCTGTCCTCTACTGGATGTACTCCTAGTAAATCCCTGCTAGTCATGCTCCCAAATCATGGACATAGCAATACCCATCTCCTCCAACAATTCATCCGTTGATGCCATTATCCATTGTTTATGACATTGCAACCGCAGTAATGAATTGATATGTCTTGATCTTTGAAATGCTCAGACAGGAGGCCACACATTATAAGAAAAAACAATGTCATGACAACTCTCTTCGGCAGGGGTTGGAAATGGATATTGTGCAGGAAAGTGCATTAAAGTTGAAGAGGGTTTTGTTTAACATGATGGTTTTAAAGACGTAAACAATTATGATGGGCAATAATTCCTTCAATCAGAAGATTGTGAAAAAGCCCTACGTAGGCCAGAGTGCTGATGTGATTCCAAGTCGTGCTACCACCACAAAACACTAGGGGTCACCATATTAATACCAGTGTCCTGGCCCCATTGCCCTCCAGAGAGCCTACCATCCCAGAGCAGTAGGCTCCCTGTTTATTCAAGGAATGTTGCTCAGTGTCTATCTTCATGACGTGTGACCATTTGCAGTTATTTCAAGCACCACTAAAATAATGGGGTAGAGTCCTCTCTAAGCCTCTTTCTGGTGAATGACATTTTTTAAGGGCCACCTAAGAGCATCAATCCATTATTTTGGGCTAGATGTAATTATAAGGGGTGTGCAGGCCAATTAACCAAATATAGAACATTTTCATTCAAGAGCTACACAGTATGCCAATTCAAATGTTCTGCTAAAGCCTGAGTCTCTCAAACCAAGACAACACTTTTTCACTTGCCAGGATTGGGGCTTCTGTTGAATGTTGGCTAAATAAAAAGGAATGTCTCTCTCTTCCTTTGTTCCTCATCTCTTTGTGTTTTCAGTCCCCAATTTGGAAATTATTTGCCAAAGAAGAAACTGAAGTAGTTGTCCTATAAGCTACAGATATGCTATCACCAGTCTCTACTATAGCCCTTAGCATCTGAACAGGAACCTGCTGGCCCAGGTCCATAGAGGGCCCCAACCCCCAATAGTGACATGATTCTACTTACTCCTATTTTGGTTTAAAGGATAATCCTACCCACCCCATCACCATAAGCAGGAAGCTTTAGCTATCTCATTTGGGGTAAAGCTTCTGAAGGCTAAGATTAAAACAGTTGAAGATCTGTGAGCCACGCTTAGAGCACAAAAATAATACTGCAAAGGAAATGGATGGCAATTGATAATAATGGTAAGATCATAGCCTAGCTAAAGTGCACTTTCAAGGTCAAAATTAATTTCAAAGTTTCTGGGATTCTTACTTGTTCTCTTTGTGTCTCTTTCATTCATTTACTGAGTTCCTAACATGCAGAGGCATGTGTCAGGGGAGAGGGGAGATATAAATATATACATGTGCAAAGAAGGTAACTAGTGGTTACTGTTTTCTTTTCCTTGTTCTCACCATTTGTGCAAATGCCTTACCCAAATATATCCCTTCTGTACGCAGCAGTTGTCTCCTACCTGATTCAGTCTTGATCTCTTGCTTTCTTCTGCATTTCCTACTATTCTGGACTCCTCATCACTTACCTTCACCCTTCCTTTTTTCTCTGTAGCGCATTTAATTGGACATAACTGTAAAGAAACTGAAATGTATTTTGTAGTATGTAATTACCTTTCTTAGACTTAATTTTTAAAGCAGGCATTTCTTTCTCTAAGAAAAGGAAATATTGAATTTACTTGGATTTTTGTATGTAGCCTTCAACCAGTTCTTTTTGTGGGTTATCAGCCCTTGATAGAAAAAAATAAGGAGTTCCCCCTTTCTCCCCCTAGTACAAAACTATGGTTTAGTGGGAAAGTGGTTTCAGATATTTCTATGTAGCAAATTTTGCAAAGCCAATGGTACAGAAGTAGAGGAATAAATCAAAAGCATACAAAAGGTATTTGTTAAGTAGGTATTTTGGGAGACTTGAAATATGCTTCTGTCTAACCTGAAAATTAAACTCTTGTGGGTCCAACCCATAATTCCTACAGAATGACAACGAAGTCGTCCAGGATATAATCATATTGAAGGGTGTATTTGCCATTATTTGTTTTTTAATTTAAGTTCTTCCAAATTCTAGCCGATAAACACTGTACATAAGAGAGTTCTTTAACTAGAAATAAGGAAGCTTTCATTGTTAACTAAGAGGTTCACAACTTTAACCTTTCATCTCTTCAGAATTAGAAATTCTTAACGAAATGACCCTTGGTTATTTGCAGCTGCCAAACAGTAGGAATAAAGGAAGAGAGAAAATTTCTCCAGTGCTCTCTCAGAGCAGTGTATATTGGGCTTAGACAAAAATTGCCATGGTATGCATCAAGGGCATAGGCATAGTACTCAAGAAAGATTGTGTAAATTGTAGTTTGAGTTCAATTATATCATATATTTTGTTTTCTTTTTGGAGCTTAAGCTCATGGTAACCATGATAAAACTTTTCTGATCAGGGATTCTTATTCTTAACTATAGACAAATCTATACATGGATGTTCCTGATAACATAACAGATGAGAAGGCATTAAAACAGGGTCCCTAACCAGAGGTCAAAGAGACCCAGTAATTCCAGTAATTCCATGGATGGGTTGAAGCCCCCTGAAAAACATATGTGAAATTTGGGGCATGTGTTAACTTCTCTGCAGAGAGAGTCTATATGTTTATCATTTTCTCAATCAAGCCATGTCCCCCAGGAGTTTAAGAACCCATTGGACACGAGTGTCTTAATTCAGAGAGGTCTTTCCTAACTGAGTCAAGAATCTCCTGGTCAGGCTTTATCATTGCCTGGACTAGAAAAATTCAAGCAATGATAATAATGCTCTTGACACTGATGTGGGTGTTATCTAGTTGTATCCATGGGACAACATGAGCTTAGGATCCTCCTACGTCACCATCTTCCCCAGAAGTCAAGTTATCAATAATAATAATGCTCTTAACATTTGCTGAGTGTTTGTCATGTGCCGAGCTTTGTTCTAAGGACAGTATGCATATACATGTAACCTTTCTCAAAAGGGAATTATTATGATCCCCATTTTATGGTTGAGGATGTTAAAACACAGAGAGGTAGGCAGCTTGCCCAAGGATACAAGGTCGGAAAGTGGCAGAGTTGAGACATAACCAGGGTCTTGCCCCTTAGTACATGGGCTTAACCAAGTGCTTTAATCACTATGCTTTAAACCCTCTTGCCTGCGGGGCACTCCCAGCTGGGTGGGTGGGTGGGGGGGCATCCCTTTCAAAACAAAATGGAACTGAGAGTCTAAGGAAATGTGACCACTGAAAAAAACTGAGTAAGAAAATAAAGCTTAACTTGCCTTACCTGACTGCTCATTCCATAGAGTGGCCTCAATTCAGGGGAATTGCCAAGGGAAATGCCAAGGTGCTTGTGGGTACTAGAGAGGACTCCAAGGATAGCAAGCAGGGGTCTGGGGCCCCAAGGAGTTGGTTGGTCCTCAGCCTTCAGATCTATAGTGCCTCACACTCAGATAATACTTTCCAATTGACAATCCACAGCCCCTCTCTCCTTTCTTTTAACATTCCCTCCAAGGAAGACAGTGGAGATTTTTAACAGGCTAGAAAGCTGAACCCCAAAAAGGTTGTACCTTGGATTGGGCCATGGGACTCGGTTATAGCAGAGTTCTGTGTAGGACCCAAGTCTCTGGACCTTCAGTCCAATTCTCTATCTACTGCTCTTTGCTGCCTGGCCTGTCAGTGTCACCTGGTACTGAAGAATGAAACACCCCTTTAGGCAAGAATTCCATGTGCACCCAACTCCACTAAAATGGACATCCGTTTTTGTTTTGTTTTATTTTTCTTAAATAGTTTATTGTCAAGTTGGTTTCCATATAACACCCAGTGCTCATCCCAACAAGTGCCTTCCTCCATGCCCATCACCCCTCTTCCCCACCTTTTTTTAAAAAAGTTTTTTAAAGTGGGCACATAGTAGATTCTGAACCAGTGAAAAGCACATTACTTCCATTATCTCATTTAATTCTCAAAACAACCCAGTGAGGTGACTATTATTTCCCCAGTTTCAGGGAAGGGAAACTGAGGCATGGTAGCACAGCTAGTAAATTACAAAACCTGGATGTGAGACCCAGACATGTTGCATTCCCCATCATAGGTTCTTCACCACTGGGCCATTTTACCATCCAAGGAGACAGGAAAAAGCAGAGGAGGAGGAAATGTACAGCCTATTTTGTATGATGAGCAATGCTTTCTACCTTCTCTGAGGACGGTGCAAACGGAAATCTGTTTCAAGCACTAGCACATGAGGTTAAAATTAACGAGGACAATTACGAGCGATTAGTCACTGGAGTGGGGCTCCATGGGCGTCTTCAAAAATAGGATCAGCTCTCACTCACTTGGATCTGGCACAGAGGAGCCGTCAGAGAAGTCTTTTCTAGGCCGTGATTCTGTGATTAACTCTTTTAAAGGAGCCAGACCACTGAAGCTCATTAGAAACAATGGCCCCATTTCTCAGGGGCTGTCGAGTCAAGCAGGTCCCGAGGAAATTTCTTTGGCACCCAGGGATCATGAAATTAACACCAGAGTCCCTGGCACTGGATCACTCTCCTCTGCTGAGACCTCAGGAAGGGAGCAGTCACTCAACCTTTTTGTTCTGAAAACCCAGGAAGCCCGGGCGGCTGGTGGTTTGGGTTTCAGCCCCTCTAAATGTATCATTTCAAACGGCAGTGCTTCCTAAATTTGAATTCATCCCGAGGTCCCAGGAGAAGCATCCTGAATGGACACACAGGGATGGGGAATCCTTTGAAAAGCCGATGGGACAAAGTGTTCTGAAGGGAGACCCTGAGCTTGGAGGGAAGGCAGCAAGTGAGGCTTCCATGCCTCTGCCAGGGGCCCTTCTGTCTCCAGATCCCCCCAGAATAAGGAGAGTGTCCTCACCAGGGGCCTTCAGGAGTTTGCATGGGCCGCTTGTCACGGACAGCCTGCCAGCGTGACTGCGCTTTGGCCAGCAACGCTTCCACAGGGGAGGCCCAGAAGACCACATCTTTGATGTGCTCAGTGGGTAAAATTCCTCTCTGTGGAACCTTCCAGCTTCCAGCATTATGTCTACTACAGAGTGTCTTCACAGTGCAAAGAAGGCCTGGCTTTACCATGGCTACGAGCCAGAGTGGCCATAAGACCCCCTCCAGAGTGGGTTGGAACCCCCAGGACAGCCCAGCTCGGGTCCTGGCTCCAGCCCCCAGAGAATTAGGCTTTCTCCTCCAGCGGTAAAAAAAAAAATATGTGTCTCGAGGGTTCTCACTGAAAGAGCCGTGGGTAGGAGGGAGCCAGAGAACAGACTGACTTATGGCCACTGTAGAAGAAAAGGCACGAAACTAGGGGTGAAAAGAAAAAAAAAAAAACTAGTGGGGTGGGGGGAGTGAAGGAGAGGGCCTTCCTTCCTTCCTTCCTTCCTTCCTTCCTTTCTTCCTGCAGTAGTGTCTCTTTTGGAGATCTAAAATCTGCAAGTGTTACGTCAAAGCTTACTCCAAATGACTTGATGAGGGTTTTGTGTTGTTGGGTTGCCGCACTCCCGGGACTCATTGGGATGGCAGGATAAAAATTAATTAGAGGCTGTTTGGAGGGGGCTTTGCAAGACAGCCTGAGGCTACGCTTCAGTCTGGTTGTTAGAAGCAATATCATCACCACCTCCTCGCCCAGCGAACAGACCTGCGCCAGGGCGGCCGGGGGGAGCCACGGAACATTCAACACAGACATCAGAGCCAAGACTTCCTCCCAGAGAGATTACTTACCACAAACCAGTGGATCTACCTGCTGACAACCTCAGAAATATGTCTTGTTTCATTTTCAGATTTTTAAGAGGGGTTACATATGAAGCTTACAGAATCCCGATGAAACAGCTCCAGGAGGAGGAGGTGCCGGCTGGTCCACGCCTCTGAAAATGACATTCAGGCCAGGGAGAGCCACTGAGCAGACACAAGGAAGGCAAGATCCTTCCCAGGTGTGCCTTGGCCTCCTTTTAGGGGGTGGCAAACTGAAAGAGGGACTCTAGAAATTGCCACGTTTCCACACAACCAAGGCTGATGGAAGATTATTTCAGTTCAGGCAATTTACAGGAAAAATAACTCAAGCTCTCTTTGCTCTTCCGGTTTTATCTTTCTCCCTGTGTTTCCCTTGCCCTGCAGTCCCCATACATCGTTTCCTCTCTCATCCGTATATAATCCTCCTCTATTGAAGGACTGGGTCCATGAGTGATCTTGAAGTTTGAATAATTGAGAACTTAGTTCAAAACACAAAATCAGTCCTGGTATTTCATCAGCCACTAGTAGCTTTTGTAGCTGTACATGTCACTGGAAATAGAATGCAAAATGAGTGGATGCCTGGGTCCTCCTCTCTCTCCCTCTCTTTTTATTTTTTTTTTAATGTTTATTTTGGAGACATAGCGCAAGTAAGGGAAGGTCAGAGAAAGAGGGAGACACAGAATCTGAAACAGGCTCCAGGCTCTGAGCTGCCAGCACAGAGCCCAATGTGGGCCTTGAACTCACAAACTGTGAGTTTACGACCTGAGTCGAAGTCAGATGCTTAACAGACTGAACCACCCAGGCACCCCTGGGTCCTGCTCTTAAGAGCATTTTCAACCATCATGAAAAATCCTGTGCACTTCATGTATGTAGTTTATCTCCAGACCAATGTAAAAATGTTAGCTAGTTAGTCCTTAAAACATTTCCTGGGATGCAAGCAATAATTTAGAACCCTGTTTCATGGATGGAAAAACTGAGATTGTATTTCCCACGTCCAGAAAAAAAAAGCAATCTATGTGTGAGCTCAAAGAAAATATGGAAACTCCTAGAGCCCTTCCCTCTCCCTAAACTTAGCTGTGTCTATTTTATTGCCTATAATTGCTTCCTTGCATCATGTTGAGGGGTGGGGGTGGGGTAGGCCAATGGGAACAATTACCCAAAGAAAAATAGCAAGTCCCCCCGCCCCAAACAGCCATTTCCAAAATGAATTCACCAGCTGCATAATATGAAATTACACCACCCCATAGCATTTTAGCAACTTTGTGCTTTCAAAGATGCCTTCTTTTGGGTGAGTCTTACTCTCTGGACCTCATGAAGTGTTGATCACAGCACTTACTACATTTTCAGAAGAAACAAGGAGACTTCTTCCTAGCAAGGCTCACTGCTGAATCTGAACACTTGGCTTATATCAGAGGGGCTGCACGACAGTGGTGAGCCAGACTAATATCGCTTCCATGCCCCCCTTCCTTCTTCTTATACATTATCAGGTAGACAAAAGCCAGTCCTCAGTGCATGGGGACTTAGTAGCTGGTTAGTGAGCTCAGGGCGGGGCGGGGGGGGGGGGGAGCCCCAAACCACCCCTTGATGGTTTGCACTCTGCCAGAGGGAAGCAAAAGGAGAAATGTGAGGGCTGCATTCAAAAACCAGGTACCTACTAAAGTGAAGGTCAAGGGGTATAGTTACATAAAGCCAAATCCTCTCCACTAAGTGCTTTCAAAACTAACCAGTCTGCCTGAAAATCAATCTGCCTCTTTATAAGCAGCCAGCATTTTTAGAACCATGGAAATTAAAGATGGAAAAGACCTATTAAGTCTTCTAGATCATTCCCTAGGGCCCAGTGCAGGGCTCATTCCCTGGAGTATATTTGTTAGCACTATGTCAGGCCTAATTTCAAGTGTCTCAAGCAATGAACATGAAGGAGGCAGAGACAGAGGTGTCTGCCCACCGCAGTGAACAATGATCATGTGATTAGAGTTCTCCCAGCTGCTCTCTGGCCTTTAGCATGCCCGGAAAGGGTTTGGATTCCCCAGGGTTTGGCCCAGAAGAAAGCAGCAGCTTCTAGAAAGTAGAGACATTTAGAGAACTTCTCCACCTCTTGTGTTTAAGCAGAATAATAGTGCCTTTTGGAAGCATCCAGGCACCAGCCTCTCTGTAAATAAATTGCCACAAAGGAAGAATAGAGAATCCATTTGTACCAAGACTCATTTTTTAAACAAAATAAACCTTACCCCTTAGGTATCCAACCTTCCCTCTCACAAGTTTTATTCTGGGTTGGTCAGCAGTCAACTAAATCATATTTCCAACTGGTAGCAAAATGAAGGAAACATTTTCAGAGACGCCAGGACTTTATTCTAGAACATTTGGGACCAAGTGATATGAAAATAAGATGGCTTCACAATTGTACAGTCAAGGTTTTTCTAAGAAAACCATTTCTCTTTTTATCTCCATTCCCAGCTAGAAAGGAAGCAAGTGAAATTAACAATTTTAGGTGGGAGAATCTTTAAATGGCCGTACACAGAAGCCAATGCTAATAGAATCCAGAGAACAGTGCAGAACGATGTTCTTTTTACTTCTCAGTTTTGAAATGATTGAGAAAGTCCCTTTAGATGTTCATATTAAAATTTCCACCTCTGTTCTATGACATAAGTGAAGTGAACAGTGAGTCACTCACTGGTCTGGTGCAGAAACCATGTGGCAATTCTTCTATACCAAAGATCATGAAAATGTTACCACTTCACATTTCTGGGAATAGGATCATCCAAAGAGGCTCTCCTACCGTATTTCTGCTCTAAAGCAAGAGCTCCATTTTCTTTATCCGATACTTGAAGCAAAACTGAACTTTTAAAAGCCTGAAGTTTGACTCACAAGCCAGCGGCTCATTCACTTCTGAAGTGCTCCCCGCCCTTTCTCCCCACCACCACCACACACAGCCATTTTTCCTCTAAAACATTATCTCATTGCAACATTGCAGCTTTTTTAAGTTCAATGTCAATAGCTAGTTAGGAGAGGGCAGGCAGGTCAGGGCTTAGGACTCTAAACCGTCCTTGACGTTTCTCTGTAGACTGATCTGCTGTTTGCATTGTGCTCCACCCCCCACAAAAAAAAAAAGCCCTCTTTACTATCTGAGAAAAGATCAGAACAGGAAAATGTCAGTTTGAGAGCTGACAGAATTCTGATAAGAATGAACTGGAAATGAGAGAAAGAATGGAAGAAATGCTGTCACT
This sequence comes from Proteles cristata cristata, assembly GCA_017311185.1. Taxonomy (NCBI): domain Eukaryota; kingdom Metazoa; phylum Chordata; class Mammalia; order Carnivora; family Hyaenidae; genus Proteles; species Proteles cristata. The sequence goes on along the minus strand of JAESUZ010000164.1, from coordinate 76,908 downwards.
CTAAGAAGTTTTTAATTTAATGTTTTTAGACAAATATGTTCCCTGCTGAGTATGTATGTGTTTTTCACACACAACCCTTCCATCCCTCTACATCTTTTCCAAATGCTCTTCTTGAGAGAAAGGCTGTCTATTTTGAGTTGATTTGATTTGATTTTTACGGTCTTTCCACAACCTTTCAAAGATCTGGAAGGGTCAACCTTTCTGGCCTGAAAGCTGTGAGCACATTCACTCCCACAGAATTTCTTCTAAGCCCTGGGATAGTTTCCGCTTTCAGAAGTATCCATACATATTTTTAGAGTTAGAGAGATAATTTAAATTCTCAAGCTTAATTGAACCGACAGAATGTAGAATGGAGGGCTACCCCATGGAAGCACTTTCCAAGTGTGACGACCTCAGAGTTCAAATTTAATACCCACATAATACAGCCTTGAAGATAGTATAATGGACATTGTTTCTGTTGCCCCATTTTTTAAAACTTGTGTAGTAACTTTACTATTAGAGGAAATGGCTGGCGTTTTTAAATACAGGCTACATGAAACCTCAAAAAGTTACCCCCATTAAAAGATATATTTTTCATCAAGAATAGGCCAAGCCTTTGATGCATAAAACACTCAGTAGGAGTTAAGTGTTCTTCTGAATGAAAAAAGAAGTTTGCTGGAAACCAAGGAATTGCCTAGTTTACCAACAAAGCACTTCTGGAGCATGTCACTCTATGCCTGGCATTTTGTTGGGCATCTTGATTCACCTCAGTTAATCCCGTGGTAACTCTGTGAGGTAGCTCGTACTATCTGTGCTTTCCCGTTGAGGAGAATGAGGCTAGGAGTGGGTGGATTTGCCCAAGGTCACACAGAAATGGTGTGATAGACTCAAGGTGCATACCTGGTATGTACGGGACATGCCCTATATTTAATGAGTTTGTCCTGTGTCTTTATTCATTTTGTCAGGACGCCTTACATGTCCTGTATTTAGCTATTTTTAACAAGTTACAAACGTTCATTAGAGCTACTTTTTCAAATTAAACTAGGCATTCTGTAGTTTTATTTGCTAAATCTGACACCCCTAACATCTGGGTTTCATGATCCCAAATCCAGAGGTTTGCCCCTTTTTTCACACAAAAGGAATTTTTTATTTTTCCAGGCACTCGACGAAAGTGATATATACATACACTAAGTTTGATGTATAGTAGTTAACAGTGTGGACTCTTGAGTCAGTCAGATTGAGTTCAAATCCTTGCTCTGCCACTTATAAGCTGTTTGACCTCAGACAAGTTTCTCAACCTTCCTGAGCCTGAGGTTGGCTATTGGTAAAGTGAAGGCAAGAGTAGTGCCAGCCTCATAAGGTTGGAGATTTATAAAGAGAATGCATGTACTAAAATAATTAACTTAGCCTTTGGCACGTGGTAAGCACTCAAGAAATATTAGCTATCACCTATGCCCTCAAAGTCATTCTACTGTGGCCCTTCTAAAGCATAGCTCTGTTCATCCCCTTGCTTTAAAACATTCATTCACTCGTATAAACAGTAAAAATTCCTTAACTTTGTAATACTTTATGTGTACTGGCCCCGCCAAAGTTGCCAGTCCTATTTCCGACTTCCACACATACAAGAGAATCACTCTTTGTCAAGATTACTTGTTGAATTTAACTCTGAATTTGATTAGGGAAACAATTACATTTTCAACTTTAAGTGTGAATTCTTTTTCTGCCAAATAGGATTCAACACATTGAATCCTTGGGCTTCCTCATTCATAGACAGGTGGATTTCAGTTTTGTTTTGTGTTTATAAAAATTTGTTAATGTTTATTTTTGATAGAGAGCAACAGACCATGAGCAGGGGAGGGGCAGAGAGAGAGGGAGACATAGAATGTGAAGCAGGCTCCAGGCTCTGAGTTGTCAGCACAAAGCCCAAAGCAGAGCTCGAACTCACCAACCAAGAGATCATGACCTGAGCCAAAATTGGAGGCTTAACCTACTGAGCCACCCAGGTGCTCCGATTTCAGTTTTGAATTAAAGATGCCAGATAACTTAAGATATTCTAGGATACTCTGAACAAGAAGGCCACACTGGAGTGGCCAGAATGTTGATGGGATTGCCTGTAGGAAGACTTTTTCAGGAAAAGGCTCCAGGTTTTGCTCTCTAGGCTCTCCAGGCTTACCACGAGCCCCTCCCCCGACCACACCCATTGGAGATGAACCCCTTCTTGAGTCACATCGCCTCCTGGCCTAGAAGTAACCAGGCCATAAACACCAAGGCGGAATTTTACTGGCCTATCCCCAGCTTGCTGTTTTATTGTCTGGCATTTCCTCTACCTTCTCTTGAAATTGACAAAAGTATCTTCTACGAAGCCTGCGTTTGGTTTTCCAGGCTCAGATTTACATTGTCTGTAAAGGCTTCCTCTGTAGCTGCATTATCTCCTCTCCCCACACTCCCCCTCCCCGCCACCTGACCGTGTTGTCTCTTGGTCCCCCTGTGTTCTTGTAACTCTGAAATAGGAGGTGTCAGCCACTGTCTGTTGCTTCCATTGCTGACCTGGGAGACACTGAATGACATCCAGTCCCTGGTGGAACCACTGTGCACATGGCAAACCCTCAGACCCTAGGACGTGGGATCAGATGGGAGGTTAAGTCAGAAAGGAGGGTGGAAACAACTGGAAAGGGCCGACCTTCCCCTCTGAGAGAAAAGAAGCAGTAGGCCAAAGACTTGCTTTAGTGAAAACCAAGGATACAAAACAGGCCTCTTTATAGACACATGACCTGCATCCCTGAGGCCCTGCTCTTTACGGATTCATGCACTGGCATAAGTTCTAAATTGCTGCCAGTTTCACAACTGTTTTTAATTTAAAGGCCTCCAGGCCATGATATTCCAGGGCAAAGAGAGATTTTTCGGCAAGCAGGGCAGAAGAACGAGATCAGAGCGCCCCCATGGTTTGAGACAGCCAACTTTACCTCCTCTGGCTTGGGAATTCATAGCTAATTTCTCCCCGTCTCCAAAATGTACTTCCATTTGAAGATGAGCACACATTCTGGAAACCATTCAGAGGAGGCTCACAGGGGCAGAGCAATCAAGCGCAACAGCTATAAACATAACTTCCTTTAAAAAAAAGAAAAGAAAAGAAAAGAAAAAGGATATCTCAGAGTCTTCCAGAACTTAAGACAGTGCGTGACATCTGAACTGTAACATCAACCATCTCTGGAAGTTGATGGAAAGAGATGGGCTCAATGACACCCCCAGACAAGGAGTTCACTCAGGCAGGGAATACTTGACAAATCCCTTCAGGGAGGAAAAAACAAAGGAACACTCACCTCACTTTACAGTAACCTAGTTGCGAAAGAACCTGGAGAGCGAGCCAGGATAATTATACGGGCATTTTATTATCCACTGCTGCCTTTTAAAAAGCAAAGTATGAACTTCTAAATGCTCTGTTGGGATCTTCTCCACCTTTCTTCCTCCCAGCTCTAAGGAAAAGGCCAGAAAAATCAGGGCCTTGTCCAGCCTATTCTGGACCTTTGTTCCATTTAGATAATGCTACTCCCTCTGCAGGGGCAGTGAGAAAAGAGTGCTCCACTTGACAGACAAGAGCCCATGGGCTGCACGCTTGAATGGGGATCAAATGCTCCTCTGTGTGTTTCTTCTCCCTGCAGGTGGACACCCCCTGCGTCAGGGCACATGGCATGGCAGCTTGGCAGGTAGAGTGTCGGCTAGTTTCAGCCAACATTTGCCCGTCAGCGGGGCACCTTGACAAAATCCACAAAACACCCAGTCGTGCATGCTGGCCCTAATGGGAATTATACCCCCAACATGCTTCCATCATTTATTGGCATTGCGTAGATGATTATCTTCCTCCCCCCAATCATCATAGCCTATTTATCGCAGAAGATTTTTTGCCCAATTCCCTTTTGAGTGATGACTCTATAGTCGCAGCCAAGGGCACAAAAAACAAAGAATGAAAATTGGATTAGAAGGGCAAAATTCAACTTGAAGACCATTCGTAGATAACGGAGCCAGTGGTGTTGTTAAAGAGCCCCCCCACAGACATCCTCTATCCATCATACATAAACCTTGCACTGCTGCTTATCAGAGTGAAGTGGTTTCGGGAGATGGTCCCACTCCCACAGGCAGAGCTGGGGAAAAAAAAAAAAAAAAAGAAATTGCTCTGGAAACTAAACTGCAACCTTGCTTTCAAGCCCTCCTTACACAAACTGCTCCGGGCATTCCCAAAGGTATTTCTCTTATTGAAGAAGAATGCTATATAAAGAAGCACAGTGACATTGACCGTGTGATACACTAGAGAGATCAGGATGGCAGAGCGAAGCTTTGAATCCCCCTGGGAACACCATCATTGGCACACCAGAAAGGGTAGGCAAAGTGGGTTCACAAAGAAAACTTCCTAGCAACAGTTACCAGCCCCCCAACTTCCCCATGGAAGTGGGCTTCATGCCCACTCATATCTCCTGTGCCTTCGTTTCAGCATCTGTGACCTCAGGACCTCTGCTGGAAAGCAGAGCACTCAGACCAGATGTTCTGGATCCTTCTAGTGAGTCTAGACCAGATTTGAGAGCAAAAGCAAAAAAGAAGAGGAAATAAGAATGAAATAAGAGGATCCTTTGTGAATGGATCTAAGTACTGAATCTCTTCCCAACATGCCTTTAAATTTTCCCTACAAATATTTGGATCTGTGTAGAGCAAGTCTGATTTCGTAGAGAAACTTGCTCTCTCGATGACCCCTGGGTCTAAAAGTTGGCTGGAAACAGAAATGACTGGCCAAAGCCTGGATGGATTCAGCTGGGCTCGGTCCCTGAAGGCTTTGTTCTTCAATCTGTTTATACAGTTTCCCGTAGGAGTCTGTAATTTTAATCAGTAAATATCTCCCTTGATTTATCACCTTCTATTGACATAGTGGTAATTCAAGCAGTGGAACTAAAGCTGGGCCTGCTGTGTGTTTTTTCCCCTCATTGTGCCCAGCCTCTGTTTGATTTTTCTCAGTCCTCTTAGGTAATTGGTCCGCCTCTGACACTCTGTGTATGACCGGCTGTGGTCAGGGGTCAGTAGGCTCCCCCTTCCAAAGAGCAGAATGTTCTAAACAATCACAATTCAGCCCCATCTTGAGTTTGCTAAAACAGAGCAGACAAACCACAGACTGATAGGACCCAGTGGATTTCATTTTAAAAGTAGAAATCCAAGATGCTCATAAAGAACACTGTTATTCTCTCTAGCTCCAGAGACAGTTTGGAGACTTAATCCGCTGATTTAGTATCTCTGAGTTGAGGAGGGAGATCCTCCTTCCCAAACATTTTGGAACTGCCAATTTCCACATTAGCAGATTGATCCATCTGTAAATATGGAGTTGGATAAGGCCTGGTACTCACTTTTACTGTTTTTTAATGTGTGTATTTATTTAGTATTTAAATTTGTATATTGGTAAAATTCTTTGGGTACACAGTATCCTGATTTCAATACAACACGTAACCAAACATGATCTTCTTAATGGCCAAGATAAAGAAATGAGGACTTGATAGTTATAGAGCTAGGTGGACTCAAAGCTGGCTTGATATGCCCCAAGGTTCTGTGCTATGTTGCTTGTGTTTTCAGGTGGCCCAGGACTAAAAAGAAGGGCTTGATGTTGAAGAACAGGGTCTAGATTTCCAAAAGATATCTATGAACTGAATTGATGGGCTGAAACTTTGGAGGACAGAATCAATGTAAAGTTTTGAACTTTGGTTCCAAAACTTAAACGCCACATCACCCAAAAAAGGCAATCTTTTTGAGCATAAGTTTTGTGAGAGTATGTTAGAAATTTTGGAGTCCACAGGCTCAGTAAATTCTGTGTGTCCCATGGCTGCCAAAAGTACTAATGAAATCTTAGGTTGTGTTAGTATGAGAATGGTTCCCTCTAACCATCATCTCATTAGACTTCACTTTCATTGAAGTTGTTCATCTTTTTATTCCCTATAATAACTAGAACAGTGCTTCATATCACAGAAGCTTATTTAAGTATCATTTGGATGGATAGATGAATGGGTGGATGGAGGATGACAAACAAACAAGTGGATGGATGGATAACAAAGGAAAGTGACCTATCAGTACATGCATATCTAAAAATCATGTCCAGTTTTCAATGCCGTGTTTAAGGATGGACATGAATAAAATGGAATATATCAAGAGAAGAATGTCCAGATAGTAAAGGATTTGAGAATCATACCATAGGTGAAAGAGTTGAAGAAATTGGTACATTTGATCTGAAATAAGATTAGGTAAAGAAATCTTTGGGGGAAAGAGCACTGGGAAAGGGGAGAGAAATATTCAGATGTAGAATTTTGAAAATTAATCTGTGTGAGAGGGACTAAAATAATATACATTGCCTCAGAGGATAAAGCTAGAGGCACATGGTGGAAGCTCTAGAGAGCTAGATTTCAGCTTAGAAAAAGGAAGAAATCTTCCAGTTAGAAGGTGTTTGGGTGCCAACAGGGAAATGGTCTGATTCTACTGATGGGTCTTTCTCTTTCTCACTTAAGGCTGACTACCATAGACGCCCCCCATCTGAAACAACTCCTCCACTATGTTGCCTCCACAACTAATTGTCAATAGTCCTTTCTTACTTCTTTATTTAATAGTGCTTTGCATCAAACTTAGTTTATACAGCTGTCTCCTCCACTAAGTTATAAATTCTTTGAGAACAAGACTGTTGCCTTTCATATTCTTTATACATTATAGACACTCAATCAACATTTACTTCATTTGTTGAGTTCAGTAGAACTTGGCAGCCTCTTTGATTCAAGACTAACACCAAAAACCACGTTTGGTTTAGTCTGAGATCTGTGGAAGCACAGAGACTCTGGAATGGTAATAGAGCAGTGCTGGCTCTCCTCCAAGGTTCTGTGTATTTGGGGGAAGAGCTCATCTGTGAATCTACTATTCCTATCTTTAAAGTAAGGAGACCTGTAAATTCTAGAAAATTTGTTTCAGTAAAACTCATTTATTTACTACCCATCCAAACATATATAAACCAGTAAGTCTTTTGCATATAGTGGAAGAGATCTTTACTTTCTTAAAGCAGTTAATAGCTATACAGTCTTTTCCTAATAACTCAAATCACTGCACAGTTTAGTCTGGGAGATATGCAGATTTCACCTTCACATCACATCAGTGGGACAGACTGCCTCAACAGAGTGCTGAGAGACTTGTTTTCACAACTCAGTCACAACTCACACCAAATTTGGGTGAGGCCAAGAATGATGAAGGCAGTTGTCCTTCTGCTTATTCTGTTGGTTAAGAAGAAAAGCTCTGATGCAAACCCTGTGCTATTTCTCAGAATTACATCATTGCCTTCATATTGTATTAGATTCCACGGTGGGGCTAGACCAGCACTTCAATGAGAAGACCTTTTTTGAAGCTTAGCCCTTATCAAGCCTACAGTCCATCACACTGCCACATTCTTTCCCAAAGGTGGCAGCATTCTGGTGAATGATCAAGTAAAATGATTTCCAGAGAAGTAATTAGCAAAGTGCACAGAAGCTTAAGGGGGAAAAAAAAAAAAGACAGGCTATGAATCAATAAATAATAAAAAATTCAGTCGAGGGCATTTTCCATCTTGGTGTTCTTGGTTATGAGAGAGAGCAAGAGAGAGCTATTCATGAGGACAGGTCAGGTTAAGTCTTCTTAGCTCATGTTCCACTGCTTCCATATAATACAGCATATACACATAATGAATGGTGATAAGGATCAAAAATGGGAACTATAATTTCACCTCCACCTGGTTTCTTACTATCATTTTGGGCTTTTAGGTAGGACTATAAGATACCTGCTCTTGGGTATTTGTGGGGTAATTGCTCAGACATTGATCTCCTAATGGTAGATGATGAGTTAATTCATCCCAAACCCTTCTAACTTGGCAGATAAGGAGTTATTAGTCATCAAACTCACTCTAGGCATTATATATTCTATTATTTATCATTTACATATAAATGAAAGCATGAGCCTTTCACAGGAGAAGCTGGGTTACAAGCATGAGAAAAGAGTAGAGTGCTAGTAGAAGCATGGGGCAGCCTCTGGGTGATTCAGAGGATTTTCAATGCCAAGACACCAGAGTCAATACCAGCAAGAGGATGAGGGAACAAATAAATACAGTATTTGGAGAGGAGAAGGTGTCCCAGAAGATATGGTGGGTTGGGCATTAGAAGAGGAAAGGAAAGGAGCACGATTCATTCATTTACTCATTCGTTCCACGGCTGTTTCTTTACTGGATGAGGAAATGCAGTCATAACCCTGCCCTCAGGTGAACAAATAATATGTAATTGCCAGTTGGAAAAAGTGCTAGGAAGGAAACAAGTAGAATGATACAGGACAAAATAGTAGGATTGGGGTTAAAAGAATGGGAACCTATTTGAATAGACTGGTCAGAGAAGATCTCTAAGGAGTTCACATTTAAACTCAAATTTCAAGGATAAGAAAGAACCAGCCACACAGAGAAATAGGCAAGTGACAGAGGCTTTTGTGAAGGCCTTGAAGCAAAGAAGTCCTTGGCAAATTCAAAAAAGTAAACTCTAAATGGCACTTCCATTTATTGAGCATCTATTACGGTCAGACCCTGGCCCAGGTGCTTTATGCGTGTGAAAGCATTTACTCCTCGCAGCCCTACAAGTAGGTGGTGTTCTTATCTCCACTCTACCAGGGAGGAAAATGAGGCTATTGTTCCTGCGGTATAAAAGACCAAGGAAGGATGGCTCAAAAGCAAGTCAGAGAAATAGTCAGGGATCAGTAGGGTTTCCAGCAGAGACGTGCGATCAGTCTAATTGTGGCTTTTAAACCATCTTCTGGGGGGGCCTGGATGGCTCAGTAGGTTAAGCACCTGACACTTGATTTCGGCTCAGGTCATAATCTCATGGGTTCGTGAGTTTGAGCACTGCATGGGGCTCTGTACTGACAGTGTGGAGCCTCCTTGGGATTATCTCTCTCCCTCTCTCTCTGCTCCTCCCCTGCTCTCTCTCTCTCTCTCTCTCTCTCTCTCTCTCTGTCTCTCTCTCAAATATTTAAACAACCCCACTGACCTCACATTGATGAGTGGATATAAGGGAGCAAGATAGGACATGGAGAGACTCCTTAGAAGGCGTTTCAGGCTCCAGGCAAGAGTAGATGTGGTTGTGCCAGGAAGGTGGCAGAGGAGATGGTGGGAAATGTATTCGAGGCATGTTTTGGCTGCATTGAGATTTGAGAGGCAGCCAAACAATGAGGACACAGAAAGAAAACACATGGACTCAAACCTAATACCAGCTGCCTTCTACTATGAAAGAAAGGGAATGGAGAGTTGAGAAATAGACTCCTTGAAACTGGAAGATTTTCAGTCCCTGAACCAGGATCCTGCCTCGCTGTCAGTATAAGACTTAAACACCCATCGCCTGCATGTTGTGGTTTGGCTGTCCTAATTTCTCTCATGTTTTTTTGTTAAGTGGATACATACACATACACACACACATCTCTCTGGATCCACTGAGCACTGAGAAATAGTCAACAAGTTAGGCTTCTTTCTGCGACCAGAGAAGTCTCCTTCAGAGGAAAGAGATCTGCTATCCAGAAACTGCACTTAGAAAGAAAGAAAGAAGGGGGAACAAAAGAAGACTAACACATGTAGACAGCTCACCTGGGGGAAACAGGTTGCTCTAACCCCAAGCCAATCATTAACCCTAACCAAGGCCGTCAGGACAGTCACACGCTCAGGAATTTTAGGAGCCTGGAAACTGAGAGCAAAGTTTATTTTCAGAACAAGGCCTGAAAGAAGGAAGCAGAGGATAAACAGAGACCAAATGTTTTAATTATTTGAAATGTTTCCCCCCCCACCAACACGGTTCCCCAAATCTTAAAAGAACAGAGGTTGGGGAGGATTGATAGGGAGCACTTTCCTTCAGCTCTCTGCCGTGCTGGCTGCAGCAGCCCCATGCCCTCCCTGCCATGACATGTCTTTCACAGCAGTGGCTGGGAATACCTGTGGCTGTTTCGTGACCTTGACCAGAGCTGGGCGTCAAAGCCTGGTGAGTTTTCTGGGTAACCATCTGGAACCGTCCTCGGCTTCAGAACAGTAGCCGTTCTCCAGGGACTGCCTCTGAGTTTCATGTGATACAGTTCTTCATCTGGGTTTTATAGAGAACAGGGGTCTTGACCCTGGAATGGGAGAGAGCACAGCCCTGTTAGCAAACTGTCCGGGGAAAATTTGAAGAACGCATGTGGTGAGGAGAGGGAAACCAGAAGCCTGAGGAGTGCACATCTTCCTTCAAGCAGCTCCCTGGGTATGGCTTCGGACAAGAAGCCTGACTCCAGATTCCTGAGGGAGAGCAAGAGGAGAGGACAAAGGTGTTGGGAAAAATAACGGCTAATATGATAAAATGTGAGTGGATACAACAGGCTGTGGTCCATCGAAGATCTCAGGAAACACAGCTCGGAAAAAGTACAAAAGTCCTTCAGTGTGAGGTAATGAGGCGCGTCTAATTATATTTAAGAAAGAAACAGCAAGAAATGCTTTCAAAGCCTTCCCCCTCTTTCTTCCCTCACGAACGAGTCCAAATCCCAAACGGAGAGACACCGTTATTTCAGAGAAAGTGAGGAATTTCCGAGAGCATCACGGGAAACAAGGTTGTGATTTTCCCAGAACTGAGAAAAAACTATCACACAAACTCTTCTCCACCCCTTTTTTCCCCTCCCCAAAAAGCTCCCATCAGGAAACAGCGGGGGAAGGAAGAAAAAAAAAAAAAAAACACCAAAAAACACACAGGCAGCCCCACCATGAGAAATCAAGGCAGTTGAAATGACATTTGACACCGCCAGGCCACAGCTGAAGAACAAGGGAAAAGTTTTAGGGTGACTGTCACTGACCCATAGTCTCTCACTCCTAACCTTGCTCTCCAACATATGTTTCTCATTTCCTTGCTTATAGCTGGTCCAAGCTAATGATATGTGTTTTGGCCGGGATCCCGTGCTTGGCACACAGCCGGTCTGTTCTCATTGTCCGGGCTACTTACAGAAACCTCTTTCTCCGTCTCTTTCTCTCTCTCAAAAAACCGGCTTTAAAGAACACTAAATATGCAAAACAGCCCCCGCGCTCTATACAGCTACCATCTTGAACACGGCCCCCTCTACCCTAACACACCCCATAATAAAGGCCTGAAGAGACTGCCCACGGGTGAGGGGTACGTTCAACACAAAAGCAGTGGAAATTCAAACAAATTGGCCCATTAGAGTCTCACACGGCTATAAATACAGCTCGGCTCAGGCTATTTTGAGGGATGGTGGCATGGGAAAGTTCCGCCTGGAATCTTGAGTTTGTCAGAGGAGACGGATCTCTCCCAAGACATGGGAAGAAGACGAAGAGCTCAGCAGACAGGGAGGAAGGAGGGCATCGGTTCTGGTCAGTTCCAGGGCAAGGTTAGCAGTGGACGAGGAGACACATCCAGGCCTCGCCCCTGTTCTCCAGCGCCGCTGGCCTTGCCGTTGGAGATTTGGGCTCTGATGTCACTCAGAGTGTCCACAACCTCTAAAAACGCTGAACATGCCCTTTTGCTCCTCAGAGGTCAATGGACCATTTCACTCTTCCTGAAAGACCGGGTAGGCGAGGGGAGGAGGGGTGGGAACGAGAGCAGCCTAGCTAGTCTGGGCAGGCCCCAGGCCACAGCCAGCATCTCCAGCTGACCACAAGGGAATCCTGAGGAGGCCAGTTTTGTTTTGTTTTGTTTTGTTTTTTGCTGGGCAGACCCCAAAGTGTGGCACCCAGTACATATATACTATGAAATTAGGGCAGACTTGTGTGGATTTTAGGAAACTGGAATCGTGAGTGAGTGTTAGCAAAATATACAGGCCGGGAATGCATACGCAAATATCAAGAACTGGTTCACATTTCCCCTCTGGTGTGTCAACAGATGGCAATTAACTGCTAACAGGAAGTAAACACAGAATACACTTGTATTTCTGCCTTGTATACCTACCCACTTTGGGGGAACATGGATCCCTTGCCTTGCAGTTTCACTGCTGGGTCCGCTGTGCCTTCCTTATTGTAGTAGACCCTGTATCCACTTATGTTCAGAAAGCATACCCAGGCCAACTTTGGATTTTCTCATTTAGTTGATAAGATTGAGCACCTGCTGTATACCAAGCCCTGTCAGAGGCATGGGGTCATATAGCCACAGCCCCCACCTCCGGGATTTTCAGCCTGGTAGCTGTATTTGATCTGTCCCTGACCTTAGTCTTCTTAAAACTATCCCAGTTTGCCGAGGGCAGCCCAATTTATATCTGTTGTCCCCATGTAATTATTAATAGTGCTACTTTTCACTCTCCAAGTGTCCCAGTTTGGATGATAAATCATATGGTTACTCTATCTGCAGTCCCTTTTTTAAAAGTGCTTTTTTTTTTGGTATGAAATCTAATACACAGAGAGAAAAGTGCAAAAATATAGCATCCTCTATTTTTGAGGCTCGTTGGAACTTGAAAAGTGAAGAGAGGATTCCCAGATTATCAAGAAAATGGCCTTAGATTAAATTTTAATTCATTCAAGAACGGGCTCAACTGCATTCTGGGCTTGAATCCTTGCCACATGCTGAACTTGGTTGTGTCATTACAGACGTGGTCTGCTCTGGATTTTCCATGTTGCATCTGAAACCTCACAGTGACTGCCACTACGCATGAAGACAGCTGGGGCATATGAGGGCACTTGTCCTTGTACAGCCCAGAAAGGAAGAGCCAATTCAGGTTACCATGACAGCACTCTTTCCTGAAAATCTCTGACTGACACTTCCTGGGGAGACAGGAAGTAAGGACAGGAAGACACCGAGGTCACTCTCTTCCCATGTCCAGCACTCCCACCTCCCAGACTTGTCTGATATTTGACCTTTCCTAGCCCAGTCTTTCTTCTCCCATTCCCATCAGCAAAGCTATCCTGGCAGAGGAAGCAGCCCACTGCTTCTGTCCCTTTCTTCACCGCCAGCCCTTGGGACCCCTAAAATCACTCAATCATAAGCTATATAGAAGTAACTAAATGCCTCAGAAAGTTACACAGCTGATTCTAGAGCAAAAAATTTTTTAAATTATGGATGATCTTTAACTTTTATAATCAATGTTATGACATTAATAACCATTCACCAAATGTTCTTGGGCCCCTACTGTGTGTCAGGTCTTGTGTTAGAGACTGGGTGTAGGAGACTGAACAAAATGGACATAGTCTCTGCTGTCATGGAGCTCACAGTGTCTTCTTGAGAGAGACAGAATTAAGGAAATAATCCCACAATAAATACATAACCACAGATTGTAGTAAGTACTATAAAGAAAAAGTACAGAATATAAGAGAAAGTGCAAGCGGACCCAACTTACATTTGAGTGAATCAGGAAAAGCCGCCCTCCCCAGCATAAGGCAACTTTCATCTGGGACTTGAATAATGAATAGGAAGTAGGTGAAGGAGTCCATTTATACCAGGTCCCTGAGTCACCACAGTATTGAGTCTGACCTTTATGTTTTACTGAAATATGTCATTTCAAGATCAGGAGACTTTTGCAGGTATATCTCCCAAACCTACAAATTTATAACCTGAATCGCAAATAATACAAGGAGGTAATACTATCTCACTTCTAGGTTATTAGTTAATTGTGTGTAAAGCTCCCAGTGCAGTTTTTGAAATGTAGAAAGCATTCAGAGCCTGACATTCATCTCCCTGGAACTATTTTAGCAATTGGAGGGTCTCTCATGTCTGAAACTCCAACACCTAGCATGATTCAAAGTAGATTTATGTAGTAAGTGCTCAATATACATTGAATGAAGGAAGGAATCAATGAACAAATGAGTAACTTTTATAGGATGTCTTCTGTGGACCAGCACTGAGCTGGATATTTTCACAAAGACTCTCTGATCTCAACACCATAATGTTACTGCACCTTTCTCGAGGCTAGGATTCTACTGTGCTGACCTAAACAACAGCTCTGAAAATAATTATAAAATATAACCTTAATGAAGTTTGGAGAAGCAGAGAATGGAGAAAATGCTTTTCAGGAGCATTCTGAAATAGCAAGGGAAGATGCAAGGCAGCGAAATGAAAAGCTACAAATGCTCCAAAGAGTCACAGAGATGAGATAAGAAGAAGGCTCCAATAGGAGAGAAGGCTGTGAGGCAGAATGGGCAGCATTGCTAAAACCCGCAGAACAGTCTGAGCCCCTGAAATAGTCGGCAGAATGTTTTATAGGTGGAGGTGATGGGATTGGAGTCTGTCGTCCTTGGGACAAGTGGTAAATACCCGTCCCCAAAGGTCTGGGTGGGGGACTGCATTTGGAAAGAATGTAGCAAAGTGAGTTTGGGCTCAGTGAAACATTTAAGTGCAGAAAAGCTTCAGAAACAATAGAGTGACAAGGCTGGCTATTATGAGGCAGGGGGTCATTGGGCCATTTTCTGAAACAAAGGTAATGAAAGAAAGTGTGAACTCAAAAGTAGCTTCAAATCTCTCTGGTGTAAGAAAGGGCATTGGATGAGGGAGAAAGCTGAACAGATAATTTTATGTTTTAAGGTGTTCCTCCAGTCTGAAAGAGGCAAGTCTTACTGTGAATGATTGAGACAAAAGAAAGTTTAAGCCAAGGTAGGAGATTATGTTATCAAAGGTGGCAATGGAAAGTGTAGAATCATGTTAGGATTGGAAAGCTCTATGTTGAAAAACCATCCACATTAAACTGGGAATGAATGGAAAAAGGAAATGTCTGAAAAGGTTCAAAGGGATTGGAAAAAAAACCCAAAGGTGAAAATTATTGTAGTGAGCTCCCCTATTCCAGAGGTTTTTCTACAGAAATAGAATTGGGTTTAAATTTGGTGCTCTGTTTGGTTGAATCCCCACAGCTCCCCGAGATGGTGGCAAGTTCCATAATTGTCCCAGCTTTATTGTTTTTCTTCCACAAACCTATTTGTGAAAGTGCCATAAAATCATCTCACCCAAAGCTCTCAGTTTCAGGAAATATGATACATGGCAGATCAGAGGAAATTAATATTTTTTTCTCATTCCACCACGTCTTGGCCCAAGTTCAGCACTGCAATGGTTAAAATATCAGCACATTTCACTGGTCTTAGGTTACTCATAAACATTCAGCAAAGCAATTTCACTCAATCGTACATATTAACTGCTTAAGTTCTTCTCTCTGAGGATGTGGACTGTTATTTTATGCCAAAAGTCCTGTAATTAAGTTTGACATAAGCGCATGGATTAAATATGTGGTTGGGGCGGGGGGCAAGGAGTGGAAGGTTTTCTGCCCTCGCATTCTTGCCATATGGAGACTGTAACCAAATAATGTGCAAAAATTTTTAAGAGAATTTCCAGTCTTATTACCCACTGTTGTTTATCAGGTAAGTCGCAAGGCCAGTAGACTTACAAAACCAGTTTTTCTTTTCCCCAGTTTAGCAATAAGAACAACAACACAACAGTATTCTTAAAGCAGCCCCTCGGCCCCTCATAGTATAGTCTTTATAAGGCAGAGAACAGAACAGCTACTAAAAAATACAAACCCTCTGATGGGCAAGCAACTGGGGCTGTCGTTTGGAGCTAATTTATCAGACTGAGCTAATATATTTTCAATGCCAAAACCATGATTAGGGTGCTATGCATTGCATTGCTTTGCCGACTACATGACAGCGTGAGACATTCAGATGCGCTTCATTCCAAGGGTATTTTTATCATGTCCAGATTCCCCCTGTCTGATGGGTCCTCAGGTGACTCTGAAAAAGCCTGAATCATGGAAGCAGCATAATAACGAATTTACTTTCAGTTTCTGGTCATATTCATGAAGGTTTCTTGTGGTTTGAGAGAGGAATGCTCTTGTTTCTCCTTTCCTAAAAACGGCTGAAAATAGCTTTCTCAAATGTTTGAAAGAGAAAACATCTTCCTTGAATTTCCCCCAAATCGGAGGGAGCATACAGATTAACCCTAAAATGTTAGGCACCAGGCTGCCGCCCACCTTCCCTCCTGTTGAACTTACCCCCCAATGCTCTTGCCCAATTCTGGATCTTTCCCTTCATTGGTTTAGCTGAGTTTACCTCATTCTTGCTGGCTTGGTCTGCCTATAACTTCTTTAAAGCGTCAAAATGCATTACCCAAATCACTGCCATGCTCAAGCTCTTTATACTTTGCCATCACTCTGAAAAATTGTAACCGTTCCCAACTACCTTCTGCTTTGTCTTTATAACTCTGCTCTGAATCTTTTCCTTTTGGGGCGCCATGATCTAAGCTTCTCATAATATCATAAGCCCCATAAATCACCATGTTGTGCTCACTTCTAGAGTGGGCTTCTGACCATTTGAGCATATCCATTTTTATTCTATAATAGGTGGCTCAAACTGAGAACAGCGTTGAGATAAAGCCTTGATATTTGCTACACAGGAGTGAGAATAATTTACTTAGGTTCAATGCAACCCTCTGTATTCTCTGTAATTTGGGGGACTATCTGCCACATCATTCAGAAGCCCATCCCAAGCCCTTCAGGGATGTTCTTGTTTCTTAGTTTATCTTCCTCATTTTATAACTTATATTTCTGCTCATCAAATTACATAAGCCTGTTACTAGGTCTACTGCCTTAATCTATTCCAGGCACTCTGAGTTGTCTTGTACTCTTCTATTTTATACCCCAATCTCATACAAAATATAATTACCTTCAACTCTACTATCCATGTCATTGTTGGAAATTGTCTGGTTCTTTTAAATGGCTTTCACTTTTTCTTTAATATCTTAGGTAGTTCTTTTTATGCTCAAACCATAATCTCTAAAGGAGCCAGTTCACAAGACTTGTCCAAGAGAGCTAATGAAATGCATACCCGTGTCCTGGAGCTTGGCTGCTTTGGTAACAAGAGGTGAGGAGAAAAGACCTGGTGGATTGCCACTCCCTGAGTCAAGTCCAGTGACTCAAAATTAATGGGACTGACCCAGAGCCACTGTGAGAGAGGTGGATGCATTCCTCTTTCTAACAATGTCTATTTGCATTTTCCATGAAACCACATCTGTCATTTTCTCCTGTCACTGCCTGATCCCTCCATAACAACTCCAGAAAGAAAGGGGGACCGTGCAAGGACGCAAGACTAGGCACCAGGTGGAGTGCAGCTGGGGTTGCATGGAGTTGATTTAAGTGGGACGTGTGTGGTGTGTTAAGAATCTGGGAACCCCAGCATAGTTGTGCAGTCCTTCTCAGAGGCCTGTTGAAAACCTTCTGCACTTCAGCCTTTCTTATCTTTGTCCCCAAGTAAGAATTTATCTCCATTTTTCCTCTGAGATGCTATCATGCTTTGCCTCCAGGCTGGGTTAATTCCAGAATGGACCATGTATTTCTCCTGTGCTCCCTGTCTGCCTTCTGACATGCCTGCAGGACTAAGAACCTGTTTGGAATTTTTGAGGTCTGTGCTCCCAGTTCTGTAAAGCTACGATAGCCCTGTTGAAGAGGACAGTGATCTTCCCTGGTTCGTGCATCATGTTTTTTGGTTCCAGCCTTCTTGAGCATGATTCCAAATTACGTACCCCTATGCTTGTCTATGAGTACCAGAATGCCACAGTGCAGTGAACAAGAATGCAAGCTCTGAAGCCAGACCACCTGGGGTCAACTCCCAGCTCTGACATTTATTAGCCGTCTGACCTCAAGCATTTGAACCTAACCATCATGACTCATTTGCTTTATGCATATAGTATGGAATGATAGAACACTCCTCTTGAGGTCATTGGGGGAATTAAGCACATAAAGGGTTAACGAGAGTGCTTGGCCCATGGCAACCCTTCAGTAGGTATTGGCTATATCCCAAATACTCTAAGGAATATCAGCTACATTGTTTTTGGTTTGAGATGAACCAGTCTTTGAAAGATCTAAGATGCTCAAGCTCTCAAGGGGATAAATGCTTAGCAAATCCTGGTCTTCAGTTTGTTCTACACTTGGCAGCATTTAAACACAGCCTTACGTCAAAACTCACAGTCAACCCATGA
Organism: Proteles cristata cristata; assembly: GCA_017311185.1. Classification (NCBI taxonomy): domain Eukaryota; kingdom Metazoa; phylum Chordata; class Mammalia; order Carnivora; family Hyaenidae; genus Proteles; species Proteles cristata. The sequence goes on along the minus strand of JAESUZ010000164.1, from coordinate 58,951 downwards.
CTCGACCTCTCATAGCCTACCGTTATTTAAGGACATGGAGGCCCAGGAAATGGGTGCATTGGTGTAAAAATTAATAAAAATTTTATTCCAAAATTCTTTCTGTTTCCTCTGCTGCGTGTAGATACAAATTGCAGACTTCTCACATAAGCTCCGCATAAAAGCCAGAACCTTGCTAGAGTTTCAAGGTAAACTCTGAAACCTCCAGCTCTGAAACCTCCAGCAAGACCTCCACCCAGTCTCTTGACCCTCAGCTGCCAAACTGGAGTCATTCACCACCATGCCTACCTCACAAGACTGTTGCAAGCAAGAGAGTAAAAACATTTGGAAACATAATCATTGTTATCATGAATTAGTTACTAGTGAATAATCTATCTTAAAATCAATAACACTTTTTAAAAAGAAATTTATTTATTTATATTTATGCAGAATATTGCAAATTGCCCTTGAAGTACTCCATTTTTCCCATCTCATTTTCCAAGTGCTACCCTTTTCTAATGCCCCAATGAAGCCTCACTTCCTCTATTAAGTCATCTTGCACAGGGGCACACAAAGACATTAAATCTTTACTCTTTTCAACTATTAGCTCACTTACTACTGTCCTTTTAACTTGCGTTGGTACTTAAGGAGTCAAAGGCTTTTCTATAAAGGTCTGGATAGTAAATAGTTTAGGCTTTGTGGTCCATACTATCTCTGTCACAACCACTTAGCTCTGCTATTGTAGCACAACCACACGATAGACACTATGTAGATGAATGGGCATAGCTGTATTCCAATAAAACTTTACTTACAAAAATAGGTGTGACCCATGAACTCTAGTTTCCAACTGCTAATTAATAGCTTGGGTTTGTAATTGAACATCTTTATATGTGCCTTTTTAGTCTACCCAACTGGATTATCAAGACCTCAAGGATAAGATTCTTTATTAGGTGTTCGTAATGCCCTACTTCCTGCTTCTCCTGAGCCCAGTACCTGGTTCAGTACATACTTGTTGGATTAAACTATCTCATGGGAAAATTATATTTATTGTGAGTAAATTAACTCAGGCAACCAAGCCATGCTGAATGCCCTAAAGAGTTAAATCAAGAAAAAGAGAAGTGTTGTCCCTATGGAATGAGAGACAGCCAAATGCATGTCAAATACATGAGTGTAAGAGAAACGTTGCCCACTGATCACTGTCAAATCCTGAGGGAAAAGCTATGGAAAACACCTGAAGACCACATGTTCCTGGAATTTGAGCTCTATGCGTGAATAATGCCATAGGAGATCCAGAATATGAGTAGCCTGACTCTTACCTAAGGACATAGTTATAACTCTGAATTCACAGACAACCACCATCCTTTAGAGGTAACTCTCTTATTATTACCCTTCAATTTACAATAATTTTACTGTTGCTTCCCATTTAGATTCATCAGAAAACAAGTATTTTTATTTGTGCAAATATGATACTCCAAGGGCAGTTAGAATATTGGTTGAGAAGAGCAGGACCTGGAGTTACACTAATTCAAATCTATAAGCCTTTGAGTAAATTACTTAACCTCTCTAAGCTTCAGTATTCCCTTCTGTGAAATGTGAATTTTGTGAGGGTTAAATGAGACCACGTCTATGAAGAACTTATATAGAGCTCAGGACATAGTAAATATTCAGTAATTATTTGCATCTAGCAATGGCAGTAGTAGTAGTACTTCTGCTATTACAGTACTTTACTTCTTTACAGAAGTAAAAGATATTTCTTTAAACATACAACTACCATATGGCCTAAGATTCCCACTCCTAAGTACATCCAAGATAAATGAAGACCTATATCTACAGTGACAATCTGTATACACAGAAACTTGTACATGAGTGTTCATAGCAGCATTATTCACAATAGCCAAAGAGTGAAAACAACCCAAATGTGCAACAACTGTCAAATGGATAAACAAAATATGGCATATCCATACAGTGGAATATTACTCGGCCAGTAAAATAAAACAGTGAAGTACTGATAAACACTACAACATGGATGACCCTTGAAAACGGTATGCTAAGTGAAAGAAGAAGGTCCCAAAAGACCATATACTATATGACTCCATGTATATGAAGTGTCTAGAATAGGCAAATACATAGGGACAGAAAGTAGATCAGTGATTTCCAGGGATTGGAAAGAGGTGCAGGGTAGGGGAGAATGAGGAGTGACTACTAATAGAAATGGAGTTTCTTTGCGTATGATGAAAATGTTCCAAAAAGAAATAATGGTTATTGCTGCATAACTATGTGAAATACTAAAACCACTTTGAAAGGGTAAAATTTATGGTATATAAATTATATCTCAAAGAAGTGATTTTTAAAAATTTTTTAATGTTTATTTATTTTTGAGAGGAAGAGAAACAGTGTGAACATGGGAAGGGCAGAGAGAGAGGGAGACACAGAATCCAAAGCAGGCTCCAGGCTCTGAGCTGTCAGCACAGAGCCCGAAGCAGAGTTTGAGCTTACAAACCATGAGATCATAACCTGAGCCAAAGTAAGAGACTTAACCAAATGAGCCACTCAGGCACCCCTCAAAGAAGCTATTTTTTCAAGACATTTCCTTTTTTTTAAAACATCAATTAACTTAGCTATCCTCATCAAGGATTAATCTGTATATATAACTTGTCACGCTTGATAGACACTAGAAGTTTATTGTTTAAGAATTCCATACCCAAAAATATACCATGTGCAGATATATTTTAAAAGTAGATCATTTATTAGTTGTTTGTATATCCATGATGTTTAAATGTACTTACCAAGGGTATATATACTTAACTTTCATTTATAAACCCCAGTTAGTTGAAAGAATCACAGAGTCAATATCTATGTGTTGAGGGCCTACTGTGTGCTACACATTAACTTGGATATAGGGACACAGGAGAGAATAACATCCTGGGATCATGAAGCTTATGGTTCAGTTTACAGTTCTTTGCATATCACACCAACAAGATGATTTCATCATGCTCCACTTTCCTGTAGTTTATATCATAAGAACAACTGCATTTTTTAATATTAATCATATTATCATCTTAATCTGCCTTTTCAAACCCTTCTCCCAAGAAGCAGACTACCCCCATCCCCAGTCGAAAATCATCATTCTAAATCCTAGAAGTTTCAATAAGTTCAGAATCTCTAAGTTTTACATAAAGAAAGGAGTCTTCCAGACCATGTATGGATTGCATTTTCTCATTTGAGGACTTATAGTAAAAGAGGGATTCTCAGACTTTTATGAACATAACAATCCCCTGGGAAGCTTATTTACCATGCAGATTCCTGGGTCTTAGCAGCAGGAAGGCAAATTCAGTAGCTTTGAGGAGGAGCCTAGGAGACAGAATATTTAACAATCAATCAAGTGACTCTGATGCAAGAATTCTGTAACGACACTTTGAGAAATACTACACTCAAAGGTTGGAAACCAATGCATTGCCGGATGTTTATCACGCACTGACCTTAAACACACACTGTCTAGGCGCTTTGGGGGATACAACGAAATATTGTGTCTCACACGGAGCACACAATCAAGTCTGGAAGACCTGAAAGACACAAGCATAACTGACTACATGCTAGACATGATCGTTAACAAATAAGTGACTGAGACCTCAGGGCTGTAAGAATTCAGAAGAGCAAAACAGCTACATGGGCCTAGGTGGTTGGAGAACTTTTTAGAGGAGAGAGTTTACTTAGGCCTAACCTCAACAGGTATCTGTAATTGTAAAGAGGTAAATGGAAGAATCTGGTGCAGACAAGGAGGGAAGTTTGTCTCAGAGAAGTTTGCTAAAGTGTATTTACACAAGGAATAAGAAGAATCCCCGTGGTAAAGTAGAGAAAGTTCAAATTCTGGAAGGCCCTAAATGCCTTGCTAAGAGACTGGGATTTTACCCATTGAGTGTGGGGACCTGCTTTTGAACAGGAGAGTGGCAAACTGAGTTCAGTGCTATAAAAGGATTAATCTAATAAAAAAGTTATTGTGAGCATTTTTGGAATGAAATGACACATAAATAATGAAGCAATAGCAGGATAGAAGTATAATCCAAAAAGGATTTGGACAAGAGAAGACTAGAGAAGAGGGTCTAGGATTCATCCTCCAAAACAGCCTTTCCCCAAAAGAATAAGCATGCCATACCAGAATTCCTATTTTACTTCAAAGGGAAAAGCAGTATTGATATTGTTTCTTTCTTACTCTCACAAAAAGAGATATGCTAACTTAAAGGAGACAATTAGCGAGTGTGATTATGATAGTGGTAATGAGGGACATAAAGATGGAAAAAGGGATTTGACCAGCCTCGGAGATTAGAAAACAATGACCATGTAGTGAGGGAGAAAAGGGCATGGAAAACCACATCTCCAAGCCCTGCTTGGAGTTCTCATACTTAGGCTCTTGCTCATGAGAGCTAGGACGAGCAGCATTGCTTCCCAGGGAACTCATCCACAAGCACATGAGATGCGACCTTTAAAAATGAACACAATGACTACTCAGGAAAACTTGATAAAACTCATAATCAGAAAGGGAGAGCTGTCATTGTGTAATAATTAATAATCATAAGTGCAAACAATGCATATGTTTAAGGAACTGTGTCCCTCATAATAAAGCTTAAAGGAGAAAAATAGCAAGACCCTTGGTTATGATCTGTTACACAGCATTTGCCATGTAACAAACAACCCCACAACTTAAAACAGTAAATCATTTCTCACAATTCTGTGGGTAGACTAGACATTGCACCTGGTCTGTGTTGATTTGACTGCAAAGGATAAACAAGAAGGGCCTCACACTCATGATGCTAGGCTCGTTGTCAACTGAGTGACTCTCTTGCCTAACAACAGACTATCTCGAGTTCCTTCACATGGTGGCCTCGGGATTTCAAAGGGCAGTAAGAGAACCAGCCTCAGTGTTCAAGCATTTTTCAAGGCTCTTTTGCTATTGCCTTGTTGGCCAAAGAAAGTCACCCAGCTAGACTACAATCTGGGAAGGCACTGCTCAAGAGCACAGATAAAAGGAAGCCAATTTTTACTACTCCAGCAATATATGTCTAAAATATCATGAATCTCTGAAGGGAGTGGCAACTATCCACTTAATCTTGCGTAAAGGATCTGGGAAGGTAAGGGTCAGTGTTGGGCTTATGCTACACTTGCCTGAATGTATATATTTGAACTAATGTGAAAGAAATTCGTAAATATATATTACTGATTTTTACAAAGTTTTAAAAAGAAGTAGAGAAAGAGAAAGGAAAGGAAGAGAAGGGGAGTAAAGAAAGAGAGAAGGAAGGATGGAGGACAGGGAGGGAGGAGGGGGGGAGGGAGAAAAGAGAGATCTTTCTTGGCATATCCAATTTCATTACCCTGCATTGGCAGAATGCTACTGATCCTATAAAGATCCTCAACTATCTGGTTGTCATTACTTGTCTTGTAAAATAGCTTCCCATCTCCTGAACTTCTGCATAGGTCAGATTTCCGCCTCTGCAGAGGCGCTCAGCAGTGTATGTCCCGGCCGTTTCAGGGAACAGAAGCCCAAATTTCCATTCCACAGAGTGGTAATGCTTGAACTGCTGGCTCAGCCTCAGAAAGACCGAAGATGTAGACCAGCAACGCCCCATTCTTAGGACATAATTAATGCGCTGTTAATTTTTTTTTTCATCAACAAAGGATTACCAAAATACCGCATGATTTCCTTCAAGAATGTGACCCTCCCTTTCCTGTCTCATTTTTCTTTTCCTGGATCTGAACGTGGTTTCCATTGGCTTCGTGAAAACAGTTATTTCTGTTCATTTTCCTCAACTTGCCTCCGTTCCTTGACCTTAAGGAGTCCAGAAATGCCGAAGCCACAACTATCAGTAGGAATTTAAGGGGCTGTTTCTCTTACTCAGAGCTCTTCTCTCAAATGCTACCTACTCCCCCTTGTGAGGCCAGTGGCTTCCTTTACGTCGTCCCACAGCAAACCTCATGGTGGTATAAAAAGCCAACTAACTAAATAATGCCATAGGAATCTTAATGACTCGGGTTATTTGGCCAACAGCATTACACAGTTTTTCCCTCTCAGAATGCAAGCATTTGAAATTACAAATATCCCATCCAATTCAAATTTAATTACCAGTGTTCAAATTTTAAGAACTTTCTTGTTTTCAATTATGTATAATTGGAAATAATGAGCTACTGCTGAAAGATGGATTATTCCACTCCTTTTTTAAGAAGGAAGCAGGAAAATGTCATCATTGTTATCTCTTCCTGATAAGATTTTTATTGTTGACTGGACATTCCTTTACCAAACTTCCCTAAGTCCCCCAGATCAATTTCTCCACATTGATCATCAACCAAAAATGAAAACCAGCGATGAGCCCTGATGTCTGACTTGGCCTTAGAGACTGTAGTTTCCGGGACAGAAGCCTATGTCTGAGAGCTGAGCCAATGAAAGCTTTGACCATGGCAGAGGGCATTTTAAGGAAGAATTGTCATGGCAAACCCGGGATATAACAGTCACCATTAGCCCAAACAAACTCAGAGTTACTCTGAGTTATCTGTTGGGTGACAAAAGGAAATTGGGAGGTGGGGGAACAACGTAGTACCGTTGGGCTTCTGAGCGATCCCACTCATGACTTGTCTTACTTTCTATGAAAGACTAGACTTTAGAGTTAGGCACATTTGGCAATGCTTTAGAAAAATGACCTCTTAGTTTCTAAAGGCTGAGGAGCAAAGACTTCCATCAAGAGAGCCCTACCTGTTTGGGACCATCTCCTTGAAGTAATGATGGATTCATGGTAGCAGTTCTCTGAAAATTCATTTCAGTATGCTTTGCAATCTAGTCCGTTGTCTCTAATGATCATCTTTTATTTTTTTAAATATTTTTATTTATTTCTAGGAGAGAGAGAGACAGCGTAAGCAGGGGAGGGTCAGAGAGAGAGGGAGACACAGACTCTGAAATAGGCTCCAGGCTCTGAGCTGGCAGTCAGCACAGAGCCCGACACAGGGCTCAAACCCACGAACCGCAAGATCATGACCAAGCGAAAGTCGGAAGCTTAACCAACTGAGCCACCCAGGCGTCCCACTAGTGATCATCTTTTAAAAAGAAAAAGAGGTGTGCCTGGGTGGCTCAGTCAGTTAAGCATCCAACTCTTGATTTTGGCTCAGGTCATGATCTCATGTTCTGTGAGTTCAAGCCCCACATCAGGCTCTGCGCTGACAGCTCAGAGCCTGCTTGGGATTCTCTGTCTCCCTCTCTCTCTTCCCCTCCCCTGCTCCTGCTCTCTCTCTCTCTCTCTCTCTCTCTCTCTCTCAAAAATAAACATCTTTTAAAATAAAAAGAAAAACAGTTTTAGTACCCCAAAAGCCTCTTCTTTAAATTGGAACTACCTACCTACCTACCTACCTATCAAGTAGCCTACCTGCCTACCTATCAAGTAGTTCTTTTAATGAACCTGACTCTTGCATTACTAGAAAAGAAAGTTTTAGATATGTGTGTATACATATGGACATATGTGTACATATAAACATATGTTAAGTGTGTATGTGTATTGTTTTATCACTAGCATCTATTTGAAATGGGCTTGTCTTGTCACTACTGGCAGTTGTGTTTACATGGAAGGTTGAGAGATTGGAGTGAGGACTTAATTTCCACTCAGCTTTCTCTTTGGAAAAAGAGTTCTTGTGTCTGGGAGATGCTCCCAGTTTTATGCAGTAACAACATACCTTCTATTGACCACTAAAGACTAATGCCCCAGTGATTATTTACCCTTAAATGTGTGCTATTTTGACTCTCAAGCAATCTGAACTGTTTTTAAGGGTATACGTGCTTACTGAAAAAAAATCCTAGTTTATCTTTATGCTGTAATTGTGTTGATGCTTCTTTATTTCCACAATCTTATCTCTCAGTATCTTTTTAAAATGACCTTCACTACACATGTCCCCCATTCTTCACCCATCTTTAGTATGATGTTTTCTGAGGATTGAGAATTTTGGATCTTACTCATACTTTTACCCCAGAATGTATTTCTGTTTACCAAAATCTCAGATTGCCATGATAACTATCAGGAGTCCCTAAAATGTATGTTGCCTTTTCTGTACTCAATTTATGGCAGAATCACCGCAAATGGTCACAGAGGTTACCTAAGAATTACATCCACAGCTGTGAAAAGCGCCACCCACCTTCATATCACTAATTTCTTTCCATTATAGTATGTCTTGGTGGAGAGGGAATGGCAGACCTAGGAGGACAATAAATTGTCAGTACAGACTCTTCTTGTTTCACAGATAGGGAGTGACGGACTGTCCAGTGGCTGTGTGTGCCCAGTCTGTGGTGCACGACAGAGAAGAGGAAATGTTGAAAAACGGAACAGGAAACAGATGGGAGATGTGATCTCTCCAAGCTCCCCCAAATTCTGAAAAACCTCAGAGCCTGGTTGCTTGAAGATTAGGACAAAAGTGAGATCTATGCATCTACCAAAGAGAAGCCAGCAGAAGCAGGCACAGCAGGGAGTCCTGTCACATGGACACCAAACTCAACTGGCTGCAGTTCAGCGTGCCAAGGGGAAGTGAGAAATCTTGCTATTACTAGTTAATTTGGGCCAAGAGGTGGGGAGAAGACTTATACTCTTGCAAGGGTAGTCTCAACCCTAGCTTCATGGTGACAGCTGAAATCTCTGTAATCATGTGATTTGGAGTTAAGAATACTTCTTTCTTTACCAAGAATTAAGAGTGGGGGGTGCCTGGGTGGCTCAGTCAATTAAGCGTCTGACTCTTGATTTCGGCTCAGGTCATGATATTGCAGCTTTGTGGGTTGGCGATCTGCATTGGAGTCTGCTCTGACAGTGCAGAGCCTACTTGGGATTCTCCCTCTCTCCCACTCTCTATCCCTTCCTCACTCATGCGCTCTCTGTCCCTTTCAAAATAAATAAATAAACTTAAAAAAAGAATTAAGAGATATTTACTAAAAATTAAGCCTGGGAGGGCACGTGGCTGGCTCACTTGGAAGAGCATGCAATTCTTGATCTCAGGATCATGGATTCAGGCCACACATCAGGTGCAGAGATTACTAAAAATAAATAAACTAATTTTTTTTTAAATTAAGCCTGTAATGGAGACCAGAGGAAAGAGACTCAGTTTTCTACATCTGTAGCCTCTAGGGTTCATGTTAGGGAAAGGAAGGAGCAGATAGAGTCTGGAATAAATGGGTTGGAATCATTTTCTGTGACCCCAAGACAGAGACATCAAAGAATCTAAATGGCATCATTGAAATTCATGCCAAGGTGCAATTATCTGTCTAAAGATGATTCCTATGCCTGAATTCAGAGCTCTGGGAGACCATGTTGTGGGGATTGTTTCCCCAAGTTGTAACGAACATCCAGACTAGAAGTTTCATTTTCTTCACTGGTTTGGGAAATGGGGTGTGGGGGGAGGGGAAGTAATCACTCCCCAACAGCCAGCAAGTTGAACCTGCTTCCTGAGGAGATGCTCAAATCTGACAATCCCGTTGACCTCCTCCTAACAATGCCTGATAGCAACACCATCCAAAATCCCAGACATCCCTCCCCCTTCCAGAACACTGCATTTCCCTTGTGACCTTGCACAGCCTGTGGTCAGGAAAGAGCCTTTGAACACATCTCCAGAGCTGGGGCGATTAGAAGGTCTTTGATTACTCAGCTCAGCTGGTCCCCCCTTCTCTGTATTTCCCTTTTCCCCTCCCTCAGCCCCTTTCACCTTGCCCTGTGGCCCAGGCAGTTTTTTCAAAGCAACCCATTTTTTTCTCTCTTTTCATTTTCCTATAGCATCCTAAACCTCAAGATGTGGTTAACACTAATCCTGATTTATTTAGGGTTTATCTGCATTATTAATTCCAATCGTGAAAAAAAGTGCTCCAAGCCCTGGTTTGTATACAAAGTTCGGGTGTTTGTGAAAGGAACCACAGCGATCCCTGGGAAACATATTTCCTTTAGCTATCTTTTAAATCCAAACAACTTTCTTTTCTAGTTTGGAAATATTTCTTGAGCTGGGTCCCATCCTTGGCAATTTCATTTATTATTATTTTCCCCCACCTCAGTTGATATCCTTTGAAGCTGCTTCCTGCATTAATCTGGACTTAAAATGGATTTAAACATGTACAATGGAAAATAATTTGGGTTAAAAAAATAATCTGCCTTGATAAAGCTAGAAAGCCCCCACAACTGTCACCATCTCTGACAGCCGGGAATATATTAAGATTCTTAAATATGCATATGGAAGAAAAGGAAAAGCAAGTCTAACAGGGTGTATGTTATATTTTATATTTGTCAGCTGTTATGACTGGACTGGAGTTGAATGATATCCAGGGTCTTGACTTGTTGTTTGAATGAATTCATCATCACTTGGAACATATGAACAGTTCCTTGGTGCCCAGGATATACTAAAAATACCTTCCTTCAGACTGAAAGCTGTCTGTCAGAGGTGGCAGCCTGTATCCATCATTCACAGAAGGGCTGCTCAGTCATGGGGTCCAATGCCCTGTGCTCAATTCTTTCAGTTTGAGATTCTTCAGTTTATTGACTGGTATAACACTGGAAATGGTAAGTTCCTATTTCTTTGGGTAGGCCCCCCGCACGGCCAATGTTATCAAGGGAATTCATCCTGGATTTGACTCAAGGAACACACAAGGATTGGAATATTTTCATAGGAATTTAAAGGAATTAAGATCAGACCTCCAACTCTGCTTTGTCAGATCTCAGTACTTACAGCAGACCTAAAAGTGTTTTGATTTCTTGGGGACTTGCAGAACGAGAGTAGGCTGATTCCAAGAGGCACCCCCTTTTCCAGGGATGGAAAATAATGTGGCATGGGTGCCATTACTCTTCATTCCTGTGCCCATGGCAGATAGCACTAATCAATCCCAACATTCTTTTGCACTCAGCCCCAGGCAGCCCCTGTATCCTCCTCAAGACAATATCTTAGGAGCCACCTGCAGCAGAACTGATTTGTGACACACATCAAAAGCTATCTGCCATTCCTACTGGGCCCTGCACTACTTCAGGAGACTCTGAGCTGATTTCCAGGGTTTTAGCATTCCCTTCAGCGTATCTTGTGCCCTGATTCTGGTTCTGTTCCTGTTCCAGACAATATGGCCCATGGTATGAGGGGCAATTCCAAAAAGACTATGAAGACCAATGTGAGGGCATATAAATTCATTGTAGAAATTATAGAAAATGTAGATATACAAAAAAGTGGAAAATTAAAATAATTTATAATTCCATCAGGATATACATATTGATGCATGTGCTTTTTACAAAATATTTCTTTTTTATTATAAAAAGATATATATACACTTAAAAAGTGAGTGAACTTCATAATTTATTATAAATTGTACCTTGATAAGCTGATCACCTTTCTATATATTATACATAGAAGAGTATAGATCTTGTGCATCTGAACTTTGCATGCATTTTAAACAAAAATATGGGTTTCACATTTTATACATTCTATTGAAAAGTCTGTAAACATTATTATCTGTAAGCCTTTAGACCATAAAACGTATAGTTGATAATATTCCATGGAATGGAAATACCAAAAAATTAAAATAAAAAAAAACCATATAATTGAACAATCTTAGGGCATATAGTATTCTAAAGATATCTCAATATGTTGGCCCATTCTTTTTAAAATTTTAACAGCTTTAGGGGTGCCTGGGTGACTCAGTCAGTTAAGCATCTGACTTCAACTCAGGTCATGATCTCGCAGTTCGTAGGTTCGAGCCCCACATCAGTCTCTGTGCTGACAGCTCAGAGCCTGGAGCCTGCTTTGGATTCTGTGTCTCATTCTCTTTCTCCTCCTCCCCTGCTTGTGCTCTGTCTCTCCCTGTGTCTCAAAAATAAATAGATGTTAAAAACATTTTTTAATAAAGCAAAACTTTAGGGGCACCTGGGTGGCTCAGTCGGTTTGGTATCCAACTTTGGTCATGATCACATAGTTCGTGGGTTCTAGCACCACATTGGGCTCTGTGCTGACAGCTAGCTCAGAGCCTGGAGCCTGCTTCAGATTCTGTGTCTCCCTCTTTCTCTGACCCTCCCCTGCTCAAGCTCTCTCTCTCTCTCTCTCTCTCTCTCTCTCTCTCTCTCTCTCTCTCTCTCTCTCTCCTTCTCAGAAATGGATAAGACATTTAAATTTTTTTTAAATAAAGCAAAATTTTAACAGTTTTATTGAAATATAATTTACATACCAACTAATTTACCCAAAGTGTACAATGTCATGGTTTGGGGTATAGTCGCAACATTGTGCAACGCTCATCACACTCAATTTTAAAACATTTTTATCACCCCAAAAAGAAACCCTACACCTACTGGCAGTTATTTCCACTCTCATTTGCCTCCAAGCTCCCTCAGCCCTAGTCAACTGCTAAGCCATTCCCTTTCTCTATGAATTATCTCATTGTAAACATTTCACATAAAATGGAATCATTTGGTATTAGATTTTTGTGACTGACTTCTTTCACTTAGTACATTTTCAAGATCAATCCATGTTACAGCATTCCTTTGTTCCTTTTTACTGCCTAGTAATTTTCCATTCTATTTGCCCATTCTTTCTAAGAGCTTCTGTTCTGTTTTTGTGGTATTGCTCTCAGCACTTTACTGAATTGAGTGGCCTTCACATCTCCTGTCTATGCACCCTTTAATTGTTCCATTGATTATTTTTGTAGGATTCTACTAAATTTACAGAGAAATCCAGTTCGATTCAATTTAACAGATACATATCGAGTGTTGAAATATGCAAGATTCTTTGCCAGAAAATACTGGGGATACAAAGATGAATGGACATACCCTCTGCCATTCAAGGGTTTACAATCTAGTTACATCAAATCATGTCTATGAGTCACTCTGATACCAGTAGCTTTTCACTAATATTTTTTTAAGTAGGATCCACACCCAATATGAGGCTTGAGCTCATGACCCGAGATCAAGAGTCACATGCTCTTACCGAGTGAGTCAGCCAGGTGATCCTCATCTTTGAATTTGCATTATTTTGATGTAGATGTGTAAATGGTTTTCTAGTTTATTCCATGTGTTTTTATGTTTATACCATGCTATTAAGCAAGCTACTCCAAGACAGAAACTATGTGCTCTATTCCTTTTCTATTATAATAATGTTAATTATAAGTATAACATCTATTACTTACTATGTATTTCTTTTATTTGATCTGCCAAACAATCCTGTGAGGTAGCCACTGTTATTTTCATTTGCTGATGGGGAAATTGAGGCCAGGATGATAAAGCAACTGGCTGAAGTTCACTTACCTGGTGAGAGTGGTCACTGGACCACTTTTCCCCCTAGCTGCATGGGAGGCACTCTTAGCAGCCAGTAGATGATCCCGTCTGCATGCCATTCTGACAAACAGCTCTGCATCTTTGTCTCAGAACCCTGAACCAGTCTCTGGGAGTGAAGGATAGGGTCAAAGTGTTTCAAGTCTTCAACCTACAGCATTTGTGGTTGCATCCATTCCATTATTCTCTTGTCAATGATTGAGAACATAGCTCCCCTCAGACTTCCCTCTGTTTGATACAAGAAATCACTGGATGTCATCTTTGGAATTTACCATTTTGGAATCAAACTTTACATGTGCTTATGATAACAAATTAGAATCCTCCCAGCTCCCAAAATGTACCATTTGAAAGAGCCGCAGGACAAATGGCAGCGTTGGAGAACACAAGGCTTCCCATGTGGGATCTCTAGAACTATCCACCTACCTTCCTAAGAAACACCTGACTGTACTGTGCTGTCATCTTCAACAATAAGGCAGGTTACATCCATGAATCTACATATCACACTGAAGACACTTAATAAATATTAAATAATAATTATTGTTTCTTTCACATTCACTGACAGGATAAAATCCCAGTAAAGAACCTTAAAGGTCTAATTACTTCGTTGGCATTGAAACCAAACTGCTAGTTGAGAAATTAATTGTGGAGCCGTCGGAGATGGAATAGTAGGAAGTTGTTTTGAGCAGTGGTGTCACTCTGAAACTCCGAGTAAGACGTGGAGCAATAAACACCAACGCAAACTGCTTAAAGTGACTGAGGAGGAGGAGGCTGGATGTGCAACTGGCACTGAACAGACTTCCATTCATTTACTGATAACTTTGGCACACAAAATGTGTGTGGAGTGGGTGACCATCTGAGTTAATTAATGAGCAGAAAACATCTCTAGAGATATTTAGAACAATGTGGAAATGATCTCTAGCACAAATGAAAGCCCAAAATATTAATAACCACAATTATAATGATAATTAACAGTCACTGAGCACCAGCTATGAGCCAGGTCCTATTTCAAGTGCTTCAAATATATTATCTCATTTAACTTTTATAACAAAATATGCAGCAAATATCACCCTCGTTTTTAAAATGAGAAAATGGAGGCATGGAGAAGTTACATAACCTTTCCAACATCATGCAGTTAGTAGTAAATAAATAAATAAATAGCGCATAGGATTGGCCAAGTGTAAGTATATTCACTATGGCATCTTCTAACCTCTGACGAGATCACTGAGTTTCTAAGACCTTAAAGAAATATCCAGAGATTACCCAGCCTATAGTTCTCAAACTGCTTCATGGAACCATGGAGTTGCTTCAGAAGTTCTACCAACAATGACATATTTGTACCAAACAGGGACGAGTTCCGCATTTTCTGCTTGAACTTACTTTGGGTATTGGATTTCTACGTAACATTTTGTTTTCAAACAAAAGAGATAGAGTATTCCTTTGGTATAGGTCTTAGGCCAGCAAACATTTTCTGTAAAGGGCCAAATAGTAAATAGTTTAGGCTTTGTGGTCCACGCTGTCTGTTTCACAACACCTCTGCTGTTGTAGAACAAAAGCAGCCATGGGCAGTATCTAAATTAATGAATGTGGTTGTGTCCCAATAACACCTCATCATTAAAGTAACCATAGCTAACCTCTGGTCTGGGCCGTCCCTCTGTGGTCAAGTGGAGTTTGCCTAAACTTTGTAAATAGGGGTTGTCTTTCTAAATAGGTATACTCTCCATCACTCCCATATTTATTAGCACCTGTCATCTGTCAGAAAGCCCATGCCATAGTTTAAGGGAAAGGAAACTAATGTGTATTGAATGTGGAGTTTGTGTCAGGTAATCTACTAATGGCTCTACATCTAAAATGATCCTCATTGTAACTGTAGGGTGAACGATATGACCGCCTTTAACAAAAAAAGAAACTGAGATTTACAGATGCAAAAAGAGTAACTAAACTTCATGCTGAAGTCTCCCTATTCACCATCACACCATAATGACATGGCTTAAAGCCACATTGCTTGTCCTGCCATGTGACAGACTGGAAGGTCATTGATAAGTCACCCTCTGTCAATTCTTCTCTAGAATAAAGCATTCAAGTTCATGTCATAACCTCTTTGCTGCCCCCAGATGCTTCACCATCTCTATTAAGTTAGGGACTTAAAGATTAGTGCTACCATTTCTATATGAGTTTTCCCAAGGCTTAACACAGGAAGAGGATAACCTTCCAATTTCAATAAGCTGTTCTCCCATTTATGCTTTTAGTCATTTATTGTCTGCCTTACCAGGGTACATTGGGGATGTGTACTGGTGGTGATCCTCCGTGATCCATATGTCTTTTGTAAAGATATTTTTCATCTCTATACTTTGTCCCCTATCTCTTTTACTTGTCTCTCTTAAATTCATACTATGCCAGGAAATTTTGGAGTTCTGAGTCTTCAACAAACTCATTTTCTTCAAATATTTTATGGCATTACTAGTTTGGTTATATGCCACCAGTAGATAAAGAAATGTAGTTTCTTCCTCCTGCATGAGATAGATTGAGATTTTGAGGCTGAGATATTGATAGTTGGAGTACTGAATCTCTTTCAGAACACACATTTATTGCCTTCTTTCGTGTGCACCAGGATGCTTTGAAATCGAATGGTCTTTTACATCTGTTTTCTTTCTTTCTTTCTTTCTTTCTTTCTTTCTTTCTTTCTTTCTTTCTTTCTTTCTTTCTTTCTCTTTCTTTCTTTCTTTCTTTCTTTCTTTCTTCTCTTTTCTTTCTTTCTTTCTTTCTTTCTTTCTTTCTTTCTTTCTTTCTTTCTTTCTTTCTTTCTTTCTTTCTTTCTTTCTTTCTTTCTTTCTTTCTTCTTTCTTTCTTTCTTTCTTTCTTTCTTTCTTTCTTTCTTTCTTTCTTTCTTTCTTTCTTTCTTTCTTTCTTTCTTTCTTTCTTTCTTTCTTCTTTCTTTCTTTCTTTCTTTCTTTCTTTTCTTTCTTTCTTTCTTTCTTTCTTTCTTTCTTTCTTTCTTTCTTTCTTTCTTTCTTTCTTTCTCTTCTTTCTTTCTTTCTTTCTTTCTTTCTTTCTTTCTTTCTTTCTTTCTTTCTTTCTTTCTTTCTTTCAGAGAGAGAGCACCAGTAGGAGAGAGGGGCGGAGGGAGAGAGAGAAAGAGAGAATCTGAATCCATGCTCAGCATGGAGCCTGTTATGGGGCTTAATCCCACAACCCTAGGATCATAACCTGAGCTGAAATCAATATTTGGACGCTCAACTGACTGAGCCACTCAGGCACCCCTACATCTATTTTCAATTCATTCTGGATTGGTTTCCTTTTAAGAGCCATCAGCCCCATTCTCCTGGCAATAGGAAGTTGGTGCCAGAAGTCAGTGACAGCATAGCCTCTAGTGGCTCTCAGTTCCAGAAAAATCCAGATCCCTGAGCCACCGCAGCCTGCCTCCACAACCACACTGTAACTCAGCTGCATGTGAAGGGGAAGAGAAATCCATCACCTGTGGAAAACTCAGCCATCAATAAGCAGCCCTGCAGGCCTTTTGGTTGGCGACCAACCACAGAACTGGCTCTCCATCAACAATCAAACAGTCTTTAGCTGTGATCAGCCACTTCTGTCACCTCTGAGACTGGCAGGTTTCCAATAAAGCCAATAGCCCCCTCCCCCAGGGTAAGGTCATCAGCAGGAGGCAGGCATTGTCGTTTAGCCAAGCAATTTGACAACAGTGTTAGCTTACACTCTATTAGCCAGCAGCTACACCCTGACCCCTGACCCTGACATTGACCTCAGATGGCCTTCTCCTGAGGTAGACTCTGATCATCTGAGGTGGCCTGCCCTACTGGTTAGCATGAGGGAAGGCCCATCAGGACCAAGCAGGGCTCCCTGGTCACCCCTGCTCCCAACAGGAGGCTTAAAGCTTGAAGTACAGAAACAAGCCAGAGTTGAACCCAAGATGGCAAAGGTGAACATTCAGAAGCATATCCATCAGCAGCCTGTCACCAAAGGACGATGTAAGAACTATGGAAGCTTTCAGCGCAGGGGTAGCCGTTGTCTCCAGACAGTTCTGCTCCTTAATGGAAAAGACATATCAAAATATGGCTTACAAAATACAAAATAATGGACTGAGATGTACATTATATGAGGGTGTTAGATTGCAATGTACTTTACAGTGGGGGAATTAGATTGAAGTGTTAGGCCATGGTAGTTAGGTTGAAATATGGATTATCCTAGGAATGTTAGCTTGAGATGTGCTTTATAACACAGCTGTTAAATTAAGATGTGCTCCGCAGTGCAGGCATTAGCCTGAGATGTGCATTATAGCAAAATTGTTAGGGGAAGATGTGGATTCCACTTTGGGAGGGGATAAGAGCAAGGAAAACACCTTGTGTTGAATATTATTCAAGGTTGCATTACGTGGATTTCAGGGGTTTGAATGCAGGGAAATGAGAGCACAAAATATATAATGTTCCTTCCCTTCTCCTTTCTCCCAGCCAAACAACCTGCCACTTTCCCCACTTTTCCTGTTAGGGACTTACAGGCCTCCCCCATCAATAAAAACATTAGCTCACTAAACAGCCTGATGGCTTTTCCTTCCCTGGCTTAACCCTTCGGGAGCTGGGGTTTCCTTTGGATTTGTAAAGATATTGATCCTGGATAATGTTTGCTTTTCTAACTCTCTCTTCCCTAGACTTGATGGATAGGTTCAGGGCTACATCTCGGCAGCCAACTCACCGCAGCTACCCAGGGAAAGGGGAATGGAAAGCAAAGCGAGCATTCAGTAGTTAACACCATTGGAATGCTTTTTCTGGGATGGACAGACTGGGGAGAAATGTGGGGGCCACAGTCACTTCTAATTAGCACAGGATTTCACTTTCTATTTTCCTCATTCTTGTCCTGATCCCTCTACCACTATTTCTTTAGTTCAACTCAGAGCGTTGTGTAGTTTCTAATTAATATCAGATGCTATCTTGAGGTTGGCTGCCCTGAGTTCCATTTTTTCAAATGTTTTATTTCTAGGAGAGAGAGAGGGAGAGACAGTGTGAGCAGGGGAGGGTCAGAGAGAGAGGGAGTCACAGACTGAAACAGGCTCCAGGCTCTGAGCTGGCAGTCAGCACAGAGCCCAACGCGGGGCCCGAACCCACGAACCGCGAGATCATGACCCGAGCGAAAGTCGGACGCCTAACCGACTAAGCCACCCAGGCACCCCCTGAGTTCCATTTTTAAAGACTGCTTTTTCAGTTAAAGAATCTATGGCATTATCAGCATGGGTAAATATGGTAGTTGTGTTGTTTGCTTGTGATGCTGGCCTAGGTGGGGACAGCTTTAATAAACCCTCACCCTAGACATAAATCTTACCCAAGAAAAATAAGTGAAGAGGAGTGGGAACATCATCTCACTCATTAACCACTTGGCCCACAAAGGTTCACTGTCTTCCCAACAGTGTTTTTGTTCTTTCTTCTCTTCCTTAGTTCAGAAGATATAATTTACAGCCTCCAGAAGTCTTAGCCGAGCACAATTGGATGGTGTCCAGCTTCGCCGGAATCAGAGAGGTGAGTCCCAGCCTTCTTGTTTCTCAATGAAAGAAAATGTTATACCAGGTGAGTTAACTCAGTCAAAAAGACTAACCTGCCAGACAAGAGCACCAAACAAAACCAAACAGTTCAAAGGAAATTGCAGTGTTACTAGACACCTCTGCATTGTGCCTTAAGGTTCCAGGAAAGAGGCAAGCGGGCATTTCTGTGTGCATTTTGTCAGGCTCTGTTTCTCTAGACAGAAAAGAGGGCTTGCTGCAGGACAACAGCACTTACCTTCCCTGGCTGAGTTTGCTATGGGCAAAAACACAAGAAACATGACAGAAATATGCTAGCCAGGTAAAAAGCAGTTCCAGCCATCCTAGGACATCTCTGCCAACTTTAGTCTGTCAGTATTCCCTCTTCTAAGCATTTTTGGGGTAAGCCCTGTAGAAGTTTGGTGTGTTCTTTTCTTCTCTTGGTGTCCATGCTGCCTCATTTTCTAACATCACATTTTCCTTAAAAATAGGCTATGAGAGCTATTTCTATCCACTGTCAAGGGATCTGTCCAGCCAGACTCCCATGGGATGTAGGAATGAGTTTAAAACCAATCCTGAAGAAGAAAGAAACGGAAGGGTTGGCTTAGTCCCAGACTCTGCTTTTAAACAAATCTGTTGGGTCAAGTTATATATTTGTAGTTCCTCCCTAGAATAGAAACTACAGTATGGTTCTCTTGAAAACCACCTAGAATCCCACCCCAAAGAAGAGACCAAATAGTATCATGGCAGAATCACAGTGGCCTGGTGGTTGGAAGGAGCTTTGGAATCTGCCATACATACTCTATCATTTAATTGCTTTGTGAATTTGGGCAAATCACTGGACTTTTCTGAACCTCAATTTTTTCCATCCATAAAATGGGTTTAGTGGTAGTAGTAACCTCACAGGGATGTTACAAGGAACAAATGGGCTAATGTGTATAAAATGCTTATTCTTATGCCTGCCACAGGGTAATCACTCAACAAACAGTGGCTGACAACTTTATAATTTTACTAGCACACCAACAACTAGCAGAAGCAATGTGCTGATTTACCATGGGCTCCTTCAGCACTGACTTATCACATACTAGACTGGCCCTTGTTGCTCATCAATACATCTAGTCTTAGAAACATGCTATGTCCCTCAGCCTCACTCCTTTCCACAACTAGTGTTTATGAGGATTTTCTCTGTACAAGAAGAAGTGCAGCCCTGCCAATGAGGGGATAGACAGATTAGAAGGGACTCATTGATGGAATATAATCCCTCTCTGTACTCACTGGTAACTAGCCATGATTGTATTTCAAAGGTAAAAGTTCATCTCCACCATGGGGATTGGCGTGCACTCCACGAATAGGGCCTAATATGATCCGACAGGCCTGATTTCTCTAGATATATATTAAAACAACATGCCCAGTGCTGATGGCTCCAAGGTCCTGACCTTTAACAAGAACTTATGACGTAAGGCAACCTGCCCAGGAGAGCAAGTGGGGCAGAAGGCTAGAGGGACAAGGTCATCAGCTAATGAAGTGGTCAGCATTGAGTTTCTGTCATTCAGCTGGTTAAGAGGAAACTGAAAGGGAAGTAAAAGATAATGGGAACATTTAAGAAACAAAGAGAAGGACCACGTTTGAGTTAACACTCTGAAAGTGAGCAGATGTTAAAACGCAGGATGATGAAATCCAGCCCATCTGAGCCTTCACTGTAGCCTTGTTCAGTTTTACCTGCTGAACACAGGCTAGGTGAGAGGACATTTAGAAGAAGCTACTTCTGTACAAATCCCATGTTAGAATGAAAATGGGCAAGCACTAAGCCCACCTGCTCTTTGGTTCATGTTGACAGGCACACAGTAAGGAAAGGTGGTCAAGAATATGGGCTTAGAGGGGCGCCTGGGTGGCTTAGTCGGTTAAGCGTCCGACTTTCCGACTTTCGCTTAGGTCATGATCTCGCGGTTCGTGGGTTCGGGCCCCGCGTCGGGCTCTGTGCTGACTGCCAGCTCAGAGCCTGGAGCCTGTTTCAGAGTCTGTGACTCCTCTCTCTCTGACCCTCCCCTGCTCACGCTGTCTCTCTCTCTCTAGAAATAAATAAAAAACATTAAAAAAAAAAAAAAAAAAAGAATATGGGCTTAGAGATGTATTCCAGACATATGCTCTCTGTGTTCTAGGCAAACTACCCACTGACTTCAGCCCTATTCTCTGGAAAACTGAAGATAGTACCTACATGAGAAAATTCATATAAAGGTAATACTGTGGTGCTTGGCACAGAGTAATCACTCAATTGTCAGCCATTACTATTATTATTCCATGTAGCCAATAATCTTCAAGAGAAAAGTAGAGAGTTTTTGAAAAATGGGTAATAAGTTGTGTGTGATAGCATAAGAAGATGGTGTTTCATACCAGTTTCACAGTGGCAATTCCAATGTTTCCCACTGGAGGAGCACTTCAAAATTTTGAACTACTCACCCAGCCAACAAACATTTATTGAAAACTACTGAGTGCTGAGCTCTGTGCTAGGTCCTGAGTAGTGCTGAATTAACTTTGTTCTTCATTGCCTTGCTGGGGAGACAGAAACATCAAGACTTAGAGCCTAAGTGGTGGTATATTTGAAGAGTATAGTATGAGGTGGGGGACAACCAACTCTTCTTGGGAACATCAGAGAGAAGTCAAAGAGATGAGGACATTCATTTCTGTTTTATTGCTTGGTCCTTCAAGTGATGCCTTGGGGCAGGTAAGGCTGGTATTACTCTCCCCATTCATTTTATGTATGAAAAAATTGAAACCCAGGCAGGTTACCCCCTTGCTTTGGTTCTCTGCTGTTCATAGTAGAACTGAGACTGTTACCTCAGCTTCCAGGCTTTCTGAAGGGAGATCCCCCCAGCACCATCAGGATGAATTATACCCTGTGATGATCATCTGAGATCTGAAAACATTTCTCCTGTCACGATCATCAGAGATCTGAAAACATTTCTCCTGTCACGATCATCAGAGCCAGATTATAATCCAACTCTTAAACATCCAAAGGCACAAAGATGCAGAGAGTTTCAGTTCCACTTCCTGAGTTATTAAAGAGATTCTTTTAAGGGGTGCCTGGGTGGTTCAGTTGGTTGAGCGTCCGACTTCGGCTCAGGTCATGATCTCACGATTCGTGGGTTCGAGCCCCACATTGGACTCTGTGCTGACAGCTCAGAGCCTGGAGGCTGTTTCAGATTCTGTGTCTCCCTCTCTCTCTGACCCTCTCCTGCTCACGCTGCCTCTCTCTCAGAAATAAAACATTTAAAAAAAAAAAAAGGAAAAAAAGATTCTTTTAAATCTTTACCCTCTTATTTCTAAAAGTGAAGTAGTCTGGGTTAGGGGAAGAAACACTGGATGGAGAGACTGAGGAACAGTGTGCTGGTTTCAGCAGTACCCCGGTTTCCCTCACATCCCATAGCCACTGATGTCTCAGGTCCCTGGATTAGGACATTTATATTCCCTGACCCCTCTACCTTACAAAGATGATAGGAGGGTAAACTAAAAGCATTGATCTGGGGAAGCATTTTGAGTGTTTAGTGGGGAACATAAAGTTCCAGTGGAAATAATCTTCAAATTAGACTGGAGCAGCCTGGAAATAAAGACTTGGAATATTACCAGGGCCACCAACCCCTATGCCTATCATGACCCAGCCAAACCTCTTTCTCAGGATTCAGTTACTTGGGACATTTCTGGGTTTGGAGACTCCAGTAGAATAGCACAAATACTCGTAAGCCATTAACCAAGGCCACTCTCTTTTTTCTTTCAAATATGGGCCCACGTTTCAGCTTTTTTTTCTGATTATGAAGATAATATACAGCCTCTTTTTAAAATGCAAGCAGTTTATCAAAGTATAACGAAAGTTAAAATCACCCAAAACTCTACTACCCAGAAGCAAACACTGTTGACTTGGACTATATCCTATCACACATCTTTTCTGCATACATATGCATATTTGTGTCTTCTTTTATGTTAGTGGTATCATATTATGTATGATATCCAAAACAGTATACCATGTCGTTGAATTATAGATTTGCACATTCCTTTTCAGTGACTACATTGTATTGCACTATTGGATATACCATCAGTTATTTAACTAATCCCCCCAGATGGGAAGTAATGTTATTATAAACAATACTCTAATGAGTATCCTTGTGCATAGTGAATCTGTCTAGTTGTCTCCTTAGGATAAATTCCCATAAGTTTGAATCACTAGGGAAGCTGCCAGCTTCAACCACTATTAAAAAGGATTTACACGGAGCAGTAAGGGATTAGAAGGGCAGGGACCAGCCAAGCTGAAGGGTCCCATCAATCCTAGTGATTCTTATCCATTCATCTATGGGGAAATGATGATGCCAGAGGTGAATTGTCATATCCTTGAGATTAAGTGTCATGCCATGAGGTTCTAGAAGCTTGTTTTGCTTTGTGTTGTGTTTGGTTTTTTTCAACTACTCTTCTTACCCTGGCCCCTGGATCCATTGCACACCATACAACCCACTCTGCAGCACTGTTCATTCCCAGACACTCTGATCATCAAATAGTGGATTCCATTTTCTTTTTACTGGGTTTTCTTTCTGGTGGCTTTTCTCCATATGGGGCCCAATGGTTGATTAACTTCTTTTGGTTAGAGTCAGCACTGAGGCCAGCTAAAGCAATGAGTTGAGTTGGGTGATTACTTTGCAATGTTTTAATTTGTCTTTGGACAAATTCTCATAAGCTTTCCTGAGAAAATCTCCCATTAGATGTAGTCATTTAATTTAAGAATGGTTGAGAGAAGAAGATGAGATAAGATGACAGATGGAGGAATGCAGATGTGTACATCTTAGAGACTCAAAAGCACCCTGAGGATTTGGCTTCCAGTGAATCACAATGTCTGCTGTTACTGCTTGTATCCATGGACTTCAGAAATGTTCAAGATATCATTAAAATACAGGGATTTTCTCAGATGACAAGCAAGTTTTATTATTTTTCCTTGTCTATAAAATCATAACAAGTTCAACTAAGGAACTCCCACACACCCCAAGTCCAGCAAACATAAAAAATAAAAATTTGAGTAGCCTCATAGGAAGGCAAAACAAAGCAAAAAATAACAAGGCTGCTGTTAGAGAGAAGTTTCCTTTGGTCACATTGCCACAAAGATAACTTTTTAAATTCCATGCTTACTCTGGTTTCCTTCAAACAGATTTTCTGGACATCCTAATTTGGCGTTTGTATAATTCAGCATCTATTATTGTTTCAGGACCACAGTTATTATTTTAATTATAATTTAAAGCTGCCTAATATACCCAGAGGTCACTGGGCACCTAAAAGAAATAAATAAAAACAACTTGCCATTTTTAAAAGCAGCATGTTTATTTGGAAGTCTCATAAGCAACTCAACTAAGACATCATAAAACCTTCAAATAAACTAAAACGGAAACAAAATAAAATGTCCGGTCTTAATCTCCTTAGAAGGCAAGCAGGAGAAGGTTGTAGCTAGCTGAATGCTGGCATAAGAACTCTCAGAATGATTGTATTACTGAGTTTGGAAACACCAGTGTATGTCTTCACACTCACACTCTATATTGTCTTTCTGTATAGCTCTAGTCTGATATTTGTAATCCTTGAGCCTTGTTGTGGAGAGGTCAGTCTAGCAACAAATTTGGTGCAGAAGAAGAAAAGGGCATGTTAGAGTCTTGGAAATGCCTATCTACTCACTAGTGACTACTTCATCCGGATGGCTGTGGATGGCCTTCTCCAGTGTAGGTGTCCATAAGGCAGACTCAGGTCTCATTAACTCTATTTCAAATGTAAAATTACTGAAATATCAGAGCCTAGTGATTTTACATTTGGAAGGCTAACGAAATTTCAAAACAGTTCCATAATGTTTCTACATGTGAGTTTCCATAACAGAAAACAGTAAAATCATTTTCAAACCATTTACTGCTAGTATTCTCCATGTAATCAGAGCTGTTATGGTTTGTTAAGCAACAGAATTATTTAGTGGGAAGGAGGTTTATGCTGCTCCAAAACCTTCCAGCTACGTAAGTATGCAAATCAGCAAGTATTATAGATTCCATTGAGCAAACATAGTCAAGATTTCCAGAGTGAAGCATCTATTCCGTCCACTCCAAGAATGGTCTTAGACAATTTAGGGTGACTCTCTCTGGGGTCCCAGAGAGCTGCACTATCAAATCCAGCTCACTCAAAGCTCTGAGATTAAGGCAGAGAGGGGTGTCTTCACAATGGCAGAGAACAGGCTCCCAGAAGTCTCCTTTCTTGCTGTGGAAAAATAAGAATGAAATGAGAAAAAAGATCACAACAGAAGAGAAGAGGAAAAAAGAGAGAAAAGAAAGGAAGTTGATCCCCAGGATGGCAGACTTGAATGGCTGCAATGGACTAAGCTAAAAATATAAACAGGTGAAGTGGGCATTAAGGAGTGATGGAGACCATGGTAAACATGCCCAGCCTAAAGGACATCGTCTGCTCAAATCCAGCTGCAGGTTCCTGGACCCAGTGTAACCAGAGCTTTCAGTTTTTTAAGTGGAGCTAGCAATATAAATTTTGTCTTACTTAAAATGTCTCACATTTTGAATGTTGGCAATCAATTTTAGTCAAATAGCCACACAATGTATGAATCAAATCAAAGCCTACATGCCTCATGTAGTTCATGGGTTCTAAGTTTGTAAATTGTATGAGATAGAAGTAAGCCCTTGTGCACTAAAAATAGCAACAGGTTTTAGAGCCTGGAATGGATAATTTATGTTAAAGAGTTCTTTCATCCTCTGTCTCAGATAAGGGAGAGTCTTATCAAGCCTTAACACTAATTCTCATCTATAAAGGAAAATATTTTTTTCCTCTCCCATTCTATGCAATGCCCTCAAATCTAAAATAACTTTTAATTTGTTTTATCCTTTCTTTTTTATTCCCTTTGTAAGTATTGGGCTGGCGAATGTACTCTGTTTATACTGAGCTAAGCAAATGCTTATGATCCCTTAGTCCTCTGAGACGGGGATGGATTGATGCATAGAAAAGATTTGTAGATGATGGAAAGCTATCCTGAGCCTATCTTAGATAAATTATAATATAGTTTATTAGTTGCTTAAATATATTATCCTTACAGTATTCTTGGCATTTCACTTTTAAAATATTGTTATTCAGAGGTTATATTAGTTAGTTTTTATTAAATGATGCTGCAGTAACAAATAACCCTCAAGTTTCAGTGGCTTACAACCAAGACATATTTTTCATGCATAGGTTGGTTATATCTCTCCTCTAGTTCATCTTTGTTCTGAGCCCAGGGTGAAGGAACAGCTCCTCCCTGGCTTCAAAACAAAATGGTGCTAGTTGCACCTGAGTGGCTGATTCTCTCTTTCTCTCTCTCTCTCTCTCCCTCCCTCCCTCCGCCCCTTTTCCCCTCTCATGCTCCCTCTCTCTTTCTCTCAAATAAGTAAATATTTTAAAATATATTTTAAAAAACAGTGTGGTGCTAGAAGGGAGAAGGGAAACCACATGATAGCTTTTAAAGCTTCTGCTCAAAAGTAGCATACATTACTACCTCTTATATTTTATTGGTGGCCAAAGCAAGTTACATGGCCAAGCTTGATGTTGATGAGGCAGGAGACTTATTATCCTTTCACAGGGAAGGGCAATAATTAGGAACAATAAAACAATCTCCCACAGGGGGTACTGCCTTGAGGGCTTTGAAAGAAAAAAATAATAGGGAAGCTCCCCAACATCTCCTGTTGGAGAAACAAAGCTAGCCCTCAGGCTTCATTCTGACCTCGGTAGGGACCATTGAGGTAATTTAAGTGGTGAGTGGTTAAAAGGATGGCATCTTTTATCAGATTTCCTGGGATTAAATCCTGGCTTTCCCATTTCTTGGCAGTGAGGCCTTGGAAATGTTACTCAGTGCTTTTGTGTCTCATTTTCCTCATGCAAGCACACCTATCTCAAATGCTGTTTGGAGGATCCAATGAGTGAGGGAAAATATTGAGAAAGAGAAAGAGAATACTTAGAACAGTGTTTGGCACATAATAAGCATTGACCATTACTACAGTGATTATGACTGGAGAGCCATCAGCTCAAATGCTTCTCAGCCCCCTTCTCAATAAGGGCCAAGACTCCCCATATAGATAGATTCCTCCAGGTATTTTCATCTTAAAAATCCTAATGCATGTGTTTCTGGAAGGGCTAAACCCTTAAGTCTTTATCAACCATATTTCGTGGGGATTACTTTGAGAGCAGTTTCCAACAGGATAGAATGTAAGAAAGGGGTCCTGGAGACAGTGAGACAGAAAACAGAAGTTAGGGAACAAGGACCCATAAAATAAACGTGCCACACCTGATGGTTTTGCCAAGAGCTACTCTGACTAGACCGGTAATTCTCATCCTTGACTATACGTTAGAATCCCAGGAGGTGCCAAGACCACACCCTAGGCCAATGACATCAGAATACCTGTGGGTAGGGATGCAGGACTCAACACCTTCAAACTCCCAGGGTCCCTTCTATGTCAAACCAAGGCATTGGAGTAGTTTACCTTCCACTCAGAGCACCTGACTGCCTCCTTCTTGGTCCACATTTTACTCCACCATGGATCTAGATTAACCCTATTTCTCCAGCATAAACTGACCAGGAGAAGAACACTTGCTGACAAAGACCAGGAAGAGATATGGCCGAAGTCACACATTTATCTTTTCCTCCATTCTGATTGATCACTTTATACAATAATAAAACTTTTAAAAGGTTGAACCTGAGCTGAGGCTGTGACGGTGACACAATTAATCAAACCCTTGAAGGATCATGTTACATTATGTGCTCCAAGCATTGATCCACTTCGCTAAAGTTGGCCTGAAATACAACCTAGACACAAGATGCTAGATTCATAAGAATGGCCAGGATGCCATCTATTGCTTTGTGTCTCCATGTGAGATGTGGATCTGCAGCTAAGCAGACCATAAAGCAGGACAGATTCAAACACATTGGAGAGGACATCACTAGTCTCTGCCTTACCCCCAAATTTCTAGGAGTGGGAGTACAGAGGAGAGAGAGCTGATTATGATGTGTTCACCAAGCCTGCTATCACTGAGCCTAGATAATGATGATATTGTTCATCCACAAGGATCCCAGTCTCCCTACCTGTTCTTGAATGGAGCACAGACAATACCAGCATCCATAAACTCTTCCCCATGGAGGCACATTTTTGGAGTCCTTGCTAAATCTAAGTTTAAGGACCAAATGCATCCCCCTTTTTAACTCCTAGATACATATCAAGTCAGTAACAACATCTAGCATCTCCGTGTAGTCATTTCCAGTTAGCCAAACCCTGAAGAGTCCCCAGACCCATTTGAGCCTCACAATAGCTCCATAAGGTAGTTAGGTGAGTGAGGATTTATGATCCCCATTTTACAGAGGAGGAAATTTGCTGGGGAAGTGAATGGAGCTGTGAGGTCATGGAACTTGTGTTAGAACTGGAACACCTAGTTTTAGGACTTGGCCCCTGTGGCCTCCCTGCAACTTCCAGGAAACACAGGAGACCACAGAGGAAACCAGATCTTGTGCTGGCCCTAGGCAAGATGATGTTATAGGCAAAGCTCCTTGGATGCCTTTCCTCTTCCCCTTCACCAGCCTTCTTCCTCTCCTCCGGGTGTCCCTCCCACTCTCTGCCCTCCCATGGTGTCAGCCCACATTTTCACTAGCATCCCCAGGCCCAGGGTTCCTTCTATGAGCACCCCCCCCCCACCCTTGAAACTGCCCTGGTCTGTAGCTGGCCCAGTGGAAAGACAGATGTGCCCTCAAAGCCTAGTCCACCCTTGAGACCTAGCTGTGTGGCCTTGGGCAAGTTACATTATGCTTTCGGGTTTCCCCCTCTGTGGAATGGCTTATTACTAGTACTGACTTCTTGGGGCTGTATGGAAGATTATATGAGTCATGTACATAAAGCACTCCAGACCATGTCTGGCCTTTATTAGGCACTCAAAAAGGGCAGTTGTTTCAGAAATCATTTCTGTTTAGTCATTAATTATACAGCTAGCATTTTTCAAGACCTACTACGTAATGCTGAGTATTGACTTGTTCTCAGTACTGGTCATGTACTCCTCTTTCACTGATTCCTCAAGACAACCCTATGAAGCAAATACTGTTATTACTCCACCTGACAGATGAAAGAACTAAGAAATTAAAAAGAGGCAGCACGAAATCGACTCTGGATTTGGCCTAAGTGGTTTAATTCCAGACCCAGCTGATAGTTCAGGACCAAGCTCCAGTCGTGGGAGGCAGGGAGATAACAAACATTTAACATTGCCTCTTGCCATTTACATTTTTACAAAGAATATCTTTGAATAAAAGAAATAGCCTAGGTGTAAGTACTCAAATGGAAAGGAGTGAGTCTGTGATGGTGTAATATCAGCCATTATAGCAATGAGGACAGACAATCGGTAGGAAAGAGGGCTTTCTAGGTGCTGCTAAAATTATACTATGAATATATTTTGTAAACTGAAGGAAGGAATCACAAGAAATTGTTAAAGTAATACTTTTTGTAGAGCAGGACTGAGTTCAGGTGAAGATAGTACAGTTTTTCCTTTTCCTTTTGTGTTTTTCTATATTGTTGGAATTATCAAACCTGGCTCGGCCTGTTGGTTTTGTTTTATATCAACAGGATTTATCAGAATAATATGACTTTTGTTTTATATGTGTTATTTTCTTTCTTATACACTGCACATTAAAAAATTTATGAATGTCATGTTTAAAAATCATACCATAAAACCAACCACTTTCCCCACTCCAGTGTCACGCCCTCAAGCTGCTTATCATCTTAATACAGAGATGAGACAGAACAGGCAGAAAAATGGGAGTGCCCAGAAAGACGGGTTATAATTAAGTGCCCGAGAATTCAAAGCCATCTCTTGAGACCGTAAGAGTACAGCTCCCTTCCCAAACATGGTATTTTCCTTGTTGGTTTTTTCCCCCACCAGAAAGTTTCCACTTTAATTATGTGGGTTAGGTTAGAGAAATTCACCTTCGGAACTTTAAATGCGCAAACAGCTAATCCCTTCCATAAGACACATTTCTGGGAAAGCCCAAAGATAAATGTTTACAGCCTGTGCAGAGAGAATAGAACCCAGTGAAATTCGAAATGATTTAAGCATTATGTGCCCATGCCCAAAGAAACAATTTAGAAAGCGCTCTAGC
The DNA here is from genome assembly GCA_017311185.1 of Proteles cristata cristata. Lineage (NCBI taxonomy): Eukaryota > Metazoa > Chordata > Mammalia > Carnivora > Hyaenidae > Proteles > Proteles cristata. The sequence goes on along the minus strand of JAESUZ010000164.1, from coordinate 28,983 downwards.
CTCTACATTCTGGAATCCTGATCTTCATTCTCACAAAGAGTGGAATTGTTGGCAATGCTCATAGGCTAGATTTTTTTTTCTCCTCTTTCCTGGTTTTGACTTCAACATGAGGAGGATGGGAATTAAAACCATACTTAAAATATTAAGTCTACTACCTAAAGGAATGAAGTTTATTGAAGTTGCTAAGTGTTCAGTACAGAGATTCAAAATAGCCCGAGCATACTCTCCTCAGCAAAGAACTAAAATATTGGTTGGGAGGAACCTGAGCATAGAGATGGCACACATATGCACACACAAACATCAATACATTGATGTATCAATAAATGGAATACATTCGTCAAGTAACTAGAATTTGACAAGCAGAGAGCAAAGATGACCCCCTAATTAAGGCACTTAGAAAGACTGTTAGTCAGCAAAATTATGAAGTGCTCTCATAAGAGTACAGAGAAGACAGGGGCCAATAAGAGATAACCAGTTAACCTCTTGGAAGCTGTTTCCTCATCAATCAAATGGGGCCAGTAATATCCATTTGGGAAGGATATAGGGAAGTCCTAAGGAGATACGAAGCATGACAACAGGCATAAAGTAAAGAGGTACTAGTGTAAGGCCTACAGTGTCTCGTGGCTGTTCAACTGACAAGAGATGAGCACTCTTCCTCCTCCCCACAAGGCCGGATGGTATCTACAGGTCAGTCCAGGTAAATTCCAACTATGGTCAAGGAGTTGTCCATCACCACCCTTCTCTCCAACACCTGCGGTAATAAGGAAAGGACAGCATGGGGTATTGGCTAAAAATTGAGTCCTGGGCTCAAATACTAGCTTTGGACATGGGACAACTCATGTCACCGTCCCGAAGGTCATTGTAAAGAATGAATGTGAACCTGAATGACAGGGGCTCAACACACAGCAGGTGTGGAGTGCTCTGGGCTTCTCTACTCTCCAGGGACTCCTTCCCCACCTGCATAGCTGCCCTGATCCCCTGCAGGCCGGACAAGGGTGAGGAGCCTCTTAAGAGCTGCTAATAAATGTTTATGAAGGAATTATAGTAAGTGCTCCCAAGTACTGGGCTACTATTATGTGCCAGGCACTGTACTTCAAGAAAATCTTAACTGTGTTATTTCACTTTAACTCCACAAGTAGGAGGAAGGCACAAGAATTTAACAGAAAAGAGAATCAGCCTTAGAGTCATAATTTGAACTAGCCCCCCATCCTTCATTCTAACTGGGTGACCTCTGGAAAAGTATTTAAATTCCCTGAGCTTCAGTTTCCATATCTTTAAATGTTGTGTGTGTGTGTGTGTGTGTGTGTGTGTGTGTGTGTGTGAGAGAGAGAGAGAGAGAGAGAGAGCGCACAGGGGAGGGGCAGAGAGAAAGGGGGACAGAGAATCCAAAGCAGACTCCGTGCTGACAACAGCGGGTCCGATATGGGGCTTGAACTCAGGAACCATTAGATCATGACCTGAATTGAAGTCAGATGCTCAACAGACTGAGCCACCCGGGTGCCCCTCAGTTTCCTTATCGTTAAAATGGATATAATGTAAAATCTACTTCCTAGTGTTGCTGTGAATATTTAAAGAGAGAGAGAGAGATGATAGGTAGATATTATATATGTGTGTGTGTGTGTACACACATATACATATAAAATCACAGACTGCAGTGTCAAAAACCTAGAATATGATACAAGTGAAATATAATATATGATAATACAGTAAGATGGGTATTATTATCCCCATTTTACAGCTGAGAAACTCCTCAGAATGGGACCCTCTGGCAGAAGTCCATTCAGCCTCTTCCAGTGATAAGGAATTCCCTTGTTGTATCCCAGATGAGCAGGAAATTGATCTGGAGCTTTAGAAATACCCAGGATTGGCATAACTAGTGGAGAAGAATATTCCAGATAGGCTCAAACCCTACAGAGACTTATGGAGATGAGGAAAGGGGAACAGTGAATGGTCAAAAGAAATACTAGCCATGTTTTCTTCTCCTATATTGAACACTTGGGTCTGAGACAATTGGTGGATTTATTCCCAAGCCTATATACTAGGAGACCTGTTATTTATTAAGCACATAAGCTGAGATCTAGGATAGGAAAATAGTTAAGAAAAAGTGCTCTAGAGTGGTCTGCTGGGGTTTGAATTCCTGCCTGTCATTTATAAGCTGTGTGTCTGTGGAAAGTCTTTTGACTTCTGTGAATTTTGAGTTCCATAATCATATGATGAGGTTAATAATAGATCCCTTACAAGGCTGCTTTGAGAATTACACTAGTTAATATAGGTAAAGCCTGTGCCATACCTATACCTTGGAAGCATTCAATGCATCCCAAGTTTTATTGTCTTTGCTCTTTTTATGCTTTATATACATAATCCAAGATTTGGGTAGATTAGACATAGGCCAAATTAGCCAACTACTAGCAACTGGTAGACATAGCATTCATTCTAAAACTTGACCTACCTGCATTAGTCAGAAAGGTGTGGTTATGCTGTGTAACAAACAACCCCAAAAGTTCAGTGGTATGACATAATAGAAGTTTATTCCTTACTTACCCAAAATCCAGAGCAGTTCTTGACAACTATCCATGTGTTAACATTCCAGATGCCTTTGCTCCTATCCATACCAATGCACTGTGATCACAGTGGCAAGTAAAGAGCAGGAAAGCAATACACTAGGAATTAAATGCTTCCACCCAAAGGGACACATGTCTCTTCTCACATTTTATTGGACAAAATAAGTTATATAGTCACACCTAATTCAAGAAAGAGAAATGTAACCCTTCTGAGTGCATAGAAGTATAGGAAAATAAGTTATCAGTGAACACTGTATCATCCAAAGCCAGCCTCTTAACTACACTATATTTCAAGTTCTGCCTCTCTCTCACTCTGTGATAGGTCCAGCCATTGTTCAACTTTCCCTTACTGCAGCAGTTAGTTTCAACACCCTTTACTTAAGTTCAGAGAAAAGCATCAGCATTTTAAATGAACTAATTAATCAGCGGCTGTTTCACAAATTCCAGCCCAGCTTGTGTTGCTTTCGTGCACATGAGCAACACTCCAGGACCAGTGGCTGTCCTCTATTGCACCCATTCAGCTCAGCCAAGACCAGGGCCACCCATCCCTCCATCGGAGGGCCTCTCCTCTTCCCCATCTGTCACCAGAGCCCTGCAATCTTGCTTGTCGATGCCCAGCTCTCGCTTGATGTCTCAGTTCCGGAACAGAGATGCTCCAGCTGCTACCTGGGAAGGCTCTGGCCCCAAAAATATTTAGTTAGCAGCCATTCAGTTAAGTGGAATTGACTTTTTATCGGCTTTCCTCTGTACAGCTGCCACCAGCGAAGGCTGTTTCCTCCTTCCCTCTTCTCTGCCTGTCAGTTCACTCCACATTCCTATCGGCAGCCTTTAGCTCTGATCAATATTAACCGCTGTGTAACAGCTCACGCACAGCTGCTCTGGTTTGCATCGATCAGACCCTTCTTCCAACAGGTAGTCAGCTATTTGAGGCAATGACTTGAGATAAACACCTACTTTTACTTCAGGCTAATTCATTTCAGGTGGATTTCAAGGAGGCTCTGCACCCCGTCTCTGTTAGACAAGCTAAAATCATAGAGTCAAGATCAACTCCTCATGTGCTCGAGATCCTAGGAGACCTTTCTTCCGCTCCCCTTTTTTCCCTTTTCCTTGTATGTTCTAAGTGCCACTTATAAACAAGATACCAAGACTTGGGACATTGAAAATGCCACTTCAGAAAATGTGTCAGCCAGCTGTCCCTCTTTCCTTTTAATGAGATGCATCCGGGACTGCAGGAAACCAAGGGCTGCTATGGAGGCAGCATTGTCTCCGGGCAACCAAGCATCTTTCCAGCTTCCCCAGAACTAATCTCACAATATCCTGCAGCCCTGGTTCTCTCACAAACTCAGGGGGAAGTCCTTGAGTCCACCCCCATCCTTGTTCGAGGCTCACAACTGAGTTTGCCAGGAGCTGGCATTACAAAACCAGTTGTTATTTTGAAATTGACTGGGGGTTGGTACAATTTTATAACCTTTGTGTTATAACCAGAATACTACAAGAGTAGATGACACACACTTTTTTTCCCAGCATATACACTGAGCATGGCTGAATGGCACATCTGACACCATATTGACCCTGCCACCTGGGTCTCAGACCTCCTGTCCTCTTTCCCTGTTTTCAAACCCCTTGACATGCCCAGTTCATTGGTCCCCAAACCCCTTGAGCCTTCCCTTGCAGTGAAGTTCTAATGTTCCTACCCCCCATCTCTGCTGGTATCATCCTATTCTAACCTTCATTTCCTGATGCTTGGACTATTGCAGTATCTGCTTGCTGCTTGCTGGGCTTCAGGTTGTTCCCTGCTCTGTTAGTTTCACTCTATGTACACATTCTTTTCCCTGACCCTCTGCTGTGACTACCTTTCTCTGAAATTGTCAGTGGCTTCCTATCACCAGAATGGAGGCCAAATTCTTTAGCTTTTCATTCCAGCCTTCAGAGATCTGGTACCTCTCTCTCCAGACTGTTTCTCATGGTCCTCCAGCAGAAATCCTATAGTCTGCTTCATCTAGATGACTTCCTAATTCTTCTAGAAGAGTTCTCTAGCTCTGTGCCTAAATAGTGAATTCCGTGCCCCACACCACCTTTGAAACTGGTTCAAATTCTGACTCCACTACTTATTAGTTCTGTGACCTCAGGTGAGCTATCTAACTTATCTCTGCCTCCATTTCTTACCTGTGAAATAGGGATAATAATAGTACCTACCTTATAAGATGGTTGTAAAGATTAAATAAATCAATATATGTAAGGCATTCCGAATGGCACTTGCACATAGTAAAGTCTAAGTAAATGTTTCTTCTTATCATTATTTTTATTATTTTGCCACTCCTCCAAGCCACAACCCAAACTGTCCTTTCTCCATGAATATTCTCCAGGTTACCCTAGAAAACAACATTCACTTCCTTTTCTGCCATCCATAACCCCTGGTTTATACTTATAATGTAATAATTATTATTGGGTGATAGGTACATGCTCAGTACTTCTATATGCACTATTGCTTTTAAAGTCTTGGACTGGACACCTTCCATTTGCCCCACATCCATTCTCCCTCCTGCTTCACCTTGCTTTTGGCCTCTGGAGGCTGATCTGTATGTCCGGTGGCTTCTATTTAGATTTGACAAACAAGAGCACTGGGGAAGAAGTAGGCAGAAGGAGGAAGCGTAGATCAGATTCCTTTCACTCCTTTCCAGTGATATCACTTCAGAACAGCTTCATCTCTCAATCCAAAGTCATGGCTCCTGTCAGGTGGCCTTCTTGGACCAGCCTGCTCTCTCTAGCTTCCACTCACCATACCCTCTCCTTGCCTTTTCACACCTGGGATAGTAACATGGCCCCCACAGCACTACACTCTCCCTTGAGGTTCCCTGAACCCCAACCACACCTTTGTAAATACAAGTGTCCCTATATAAACTCTCCCCAAATTATCCTCATTCCCATGTGCCACACTGGCTGACACAGTTCTCACTATAACCCTATAAAGTAGGTACTGTTGTTGTTACCAAAGATCATACCAAGCAAGTGATGGAACCACATATCCTTGGCCCCAAAACCCATACTCTGAATAGTTCTATTATAGGAAAGTGTAAGGTAACTGTTACTGTATTTGTTTCCACACCTCTTAGTTAGAATACATTAGTTTGCTTTTGCCACATACAAAACACCCCAAAACTTAGAGGCTTCAAACAATGATCAGCCATTATCTCACCATTCTGGGGGTCAGCAGTTTGGGCTGGGCTCAGCTGGGAAGTTCTTCTGCTGGATTCAGCTGGATTTGTGTGTATGGCTGTAGTCACCTGAAAGATTTCTCTGAGGCCTGCTGGTACCTGATGGTGTCACATACATCTGGAAGCTGGTGGGGAGCCACAAAGGTGACCAGGTTACATGTCTGCAATATCTAGCAAGCTGGACTAGACTTCTTCACAGGGTGGTTAGGTTCCAAAAAGAGCCAAAGAGAGGAAGCAGTGTGTAAGCGCTTTTCAAGCCTCTGTTTACATCACGTTGTCTAACATCCCATGGGTATAACCCAGATTCAAGAGCTAGGAAAATCCATGTCACTTCTTTTGTGGGAGGAGCTGCAAAATACTTCAGCTTTTTTTTTTTTTTTTCCAATCTAGCACATGGGACACTCCTCTCTGGAAAGATCTATGCCTTGACAACTTCATATCCTGTATCCTCATAATGCAAGTCAGAAAAGCAATGTGAGCAAGTCCTATGTTTTTAAGAGGTGAGGATTACCCACTTTATGAACATTTGATACTCTTCCTGCCTGTTACCACCAGACTGAAAATAATTCTGAAAGAGAAGTCTCTTAAAACTTAGCATGAGGGAGTGGAATTTTTTTAATTGGGCTTCAGCAGAATTTTTAAAAGAATCTTTCTTTTCTTCAGTTGCCTCTCCCTTGTTATAAATTTTAACTCCACCCAGTGGCATACCACAGCCAGCCTGGCTTCTCCTTCCCAACCTTCCACACAACTGTTTGCTTTGCAGCAATGCTTAGCTCACACTGCCACAAAGTGCAGAGGGAGAAGTCTTGCTTCCTGCTTTCCTCACTTCCTCTTTTCTGTCCTCCATTCCTCTTGGTGCTCATTCTTGTCTGCTCACTCCTGCTCTGTACCTATCTGATGCTCTCCTAGGGGCAGGATTATAGGAATAGTTAGAAGGTTTGCCTACAGGGATGCCCTGTATAGCCCCCCCAGGTTGGGCACTGCACATAGTGGCCAAGTGACTTAGCCAGAAGACCGAACCTTCAGGAAGCCCTAAGAATATTCATCTAAAAAGTAGTTGTGTATGAAATTATTCTTTAAAATACTTGTGACATTATGAGCTTGATGTGGTTGCCCTTTCATGAGTTTATTTCACAAGTATTTATTAAGTACCTACCATGTGCCAGGCACTGTGGAGGCTCTGGAAATATAAAACATGGTTACTGCCCTTGAGAAACTTACAGTCTGGGGACAGGTGGGAACAGATAGACACATGAAGAGAGAATATTAATTAATGAGGTAAGAGGCTGTCATGAGAAGGCAGGAGGCCACCACGCCTAGCTTTGGTGATTGGGGAAGGCTTTTTCAAGGAGATGATATCTGACAAATTCTAGTTCAGTGTCGTCCAGTAGAAATATATTATGAACCACATATGCAATTTTATATTTTCCAGTAGCCACATTAGAAAAGTAAAAACAAACAGGAGAAAATAATCTTAATAACATATTTCATTCAATCCAATATATCCAAAATATTACCATTATACTACCCAATTGATATAAAAATTATTAACAAGACATTTTTCAATCTTTTTATTGTACTAAGTCTTTGAGATCAAGTGTATATTTTATACTTATAGCACATCTCAATTTGGACACCAACTTTTCAACAGTTAAAATGTAGTCCCATAAAAGCAATAAAGTTTGTATTTAATAGAAAAATATTTTATATTGCTCCAATTTAAAATGTTTTATTTAAATTAATTTGAGGGGAGTAAAATAAATAATTCTGTTACTAACTTCCACTAGCCACATCTCAAGAACTGAGTAACTATGTGTGACTACTGGCTACCATATTGGAGAATACAGGTCTCAAAGGATAGATGGGAAGCAAAAAAACTAGAGAGGATAGGGTATTCTTGGCAGGAAAAAAAAATAATGTGAGCAAAAGCACATAAATTAGTATGGGGTATGGAACTCCGCAGTTTGATATTATTGTGACATAATGGGCAAGACCAGTGATAGGAAATGATCCAAAGGTAGAGGGATAGGCAAGAAACAGTTATAATGAGTCCTGAGTAATCCAAAATAATGATCTATTTCATAAATGTGTACTTAATGTATGGGAAATTGAGCACAAAGAGAAGTCTCAGGTGTATGGTCTAGCTGATGCCACTCAAACCTAATGTGAAGGGATCCATATTCCTAGTGGCCTAGGACACAAGCTCAGCAAGTCTACCTCCAAGATTCAAAGCTTTGCAAAACAAAGTATAGAGTGGGTAAAATGTGTATATTCTACAAGTAAGAAAAATCAACTCAAAGAGATTTCAATAAGGGGTGCCTGGGTGGCTCAGTGGGGCACCTGGGTGGCTCAGTCGGTTAAGCATCTGACTTCAGCTCAGGTCATGATCTCACTGCTCTTGGGTTCGAACCCCATGTCGGGTTCTGTGCTGACAGCCGGCTCAGAGCCTGGAACCTGTTTCAGATTCTGTGTCTCCCTCTCTCTCAGACCCTCCCCTGTTCATGCGCTCTCTCTCTCTCTCTCTCTCTCTCTCAGAAATAAAAAATTAAACATGAAAAAATAAAAGGGCTTACTGGCTCATAGGGGACAGTCCAGAAGTAAGGCAGACCATACTTACTTATATTATAGCTGGTTGATTCAAATGTTCCAGAGTATAATGAAGGGCTCAGAGCCCTTCCTCCTCTCCACTCTCTCATGCATAATGTTGACCTCATCCAAAGGCCTGCTCTCCTTGGAGTAATAGGATGACTGACACCAGAGTTAGGAGCCCCATGTTTCCTCATTCACGTTCAGTGGTAGAGACTGTTCCTATACCGTCATTCCAAGTTAAGTTTCCTGAAATGCACCTGATGGGACCATCCCAAGACACAATGCCCATCCCTGGAGTAATCACTGTAATAAGGAAGGGAAAAAAGATACCAACTGGCTCAAATCATTCATCACTCACAGCTAGAATAGCCCACAAAGTCAATTGGCTGCATTGGTGTAGTCAGCTGAAAGAAAATCTGGATGCTATTAACATGGGAGAAGGGGACATGGGTGATGAGTAGTAACCAATACGTGTCAGTTATAGTCCACCCTTTGGCCACCAACATCTGTTCATGCCTGTCTTCCACACAGACACTTTCACAAATGCCCACACCCACATAAATATTCATTCAACTTAAATGGAAAGAATCTTGAGGCTCATATAACTATATCTTGTGAAATCCTGCTCCTTGAAATATAGACATAATTCTTTTTTTTTTAATTCAAACATTACTATATTTTATTTTTTGCTTAAATAGTTTATTGTCAAGTTGGTTTCCATATAACACCCAGTGCTCATCCCAACAAGTGCCCTCCCCCGTGCCCATCACCCCACTTCACCTCTTCCCCACGCCCCTTAGCCCTCAGTTTGTTTTCAGCATTCACGAGTTCTCTCATGGTTTGCTTCCCTCCCTTTCCCCAACTATTTTCCCCTTCTTCTCCCTCATGGTCCTCCGTTAAGTTCCTCCCAATCCACCTATATGTGCAAACATATGGTATTTGTCCTTCTCTGCCTGACTTATTTCACTCAGCTTAACACCCTCTTGTTCCATCCATGTTGCTACACATGGCCAGATTTCATTCTTTCTCATTGCCGTGTAGTATTCCATGGTATAGATAAACCACATCTTCTTGATCCATTCGTCTGTTGATGGACACTTAGGGTCTTTCCATGTTTTGGCTATTGTTGACAGTGCTGCTATGAACATTGAGGTCCATGTGCCCCTATGCATCAGCAGTCCTGTATCCCTTGGGTAAAATCCTAGCAGTGCTATTGCTGGGTCATAGGGGAGTTCTATTGTTAATTTTTTGAGGAACCTCCATACTGTTTTCCAGAGGGGCTGCACAAGCTTACATTCCCTCCAACAATGTAGGAGGGTGCCCATTTCTCCACAACCTTGCCAGCATCTAGAGTCTCCTGATTTGTTCATTTTAGCCATTCTGACCAGTGTGAGGTGGTATCTCAGTGTGGTTTTGATTTGTATTTCCCTGATGATGTGGGACGTTGAGCATCGTTTCATGTGTCTGTTGGCCATCTGGATGTCCTCTTTGGAGAAGTGTCTGTTCATATCTTCTGCCCATTTCTTCACTGGAAAGTACAGTTTTTTTGAGTGTGGAGTTTGGTGAGTTCCTTATACAGTTTGGATACTAGCCATTTATCTGATACGTCATTTGCAACTATCTTTTCCCATTCCTTCTGTTGCCTATTAGTTTTATTGTTTCCTTTGCCATGCAGAAGCGTTTTTTTTTTTTTTTTACAAATAGCTTATTGTCAAATTGGTTTCCACATAACACCCAGTGCTCATCCCCACAAGTGTCCTCCTCCATGCCCATCCCCCCTCCCCCCACATCCATCAGTCCTCAGTTTTTGTCAGCATTCAAGAGTCTCTCATGGTTTGCCTCTCTCCCTTTCCCCCACCATTTCCGCCCTTCTTCTCCCCCTTGTTCCTCTGTCAAGTTCCTCCTAATCCTCCTATACGTGCAAACATATGATATTTGTCCTTCTCTGCCTGACTTATTTCGCTCAGCATAACACCCTCAAGGTCCATCCATGTTGCTACACATGGCCAGATTTCACTGTTTCTCATTGCCATGTAGTATTCCATGGTATAGATAAACCACATCTTCTTGATCCATTCATGTGTTGATGGACACATAGGTTCTTTCCATGTTTTAGCTATTGTGGAGAGTGCTGCTATGAACATTGGGGTCCATGTGCTCCTATGCCTCAGCATTTCTGTATCCCTTGGGTAAATTCCTAGCAGTGTTATTGCTGGGTCATAGGGGAGTTCTATTGTTAGTTTCCTGAGGAACCTCCACACTGTTTTCCAGAGGGGCTGTACCAGTTTACATTCCCACTAACAGTGTAGGAGGGTGCCCGTTTCTCCACATGCCATGCAGAAGCTTCTAATCTTGATGAGGTCCCAGTAGTTCATTTTTGCTCTTGATTCCCCTGCCTTTGGGGATGTGTCAAGTAAGAAATTGCTGCAGTTGAGGTCAAGGAGGTTGTTTCCTGATTTCTCCTCTAGGGTTTTGATGATTTCCTGTCTCACATTCAGGTCCTTTGTCCATTTTGAGTTTATTTTTGTGTACGGTGTGAGAAAATGATCTGGTTCCATTCTTCTGCATGTTGCTGTCCAGTTCTCCCAGCACCATCTGTTTTTTTTTCCATTGGATACTCTTTCCCACTTTGTCAAAGATTAGTTGGCCATACATTTGTGGGTCCAATGCTGAATTCTCAATTCTATTCCACTGGTCTATGTGTCTGTTTTTGTGCCAATACCATACTGTCTTGATGATGACAGCTTTGTAGTAGAGGCTAAAGTCTGGGATGGTGATGCCTCCCGTTTTGGTTTTCTTCTTCAATATCACTTTGGCTCTTTGGGGTCTTTTGTGGTTCCATACAAATTTTAGAATAGTTTGTTCTAGTTTTGAGAAGAATGCTGGTGCCATTTTGATTGGGATTGCATTGAATGTGTAGATTGCTTTAGGTAGTAATGACATTTTAACACTATTTATTCTTCTGACCCATGAGCATGGAATGTTTTTCCATTTCTTTGTGTCTTCTTCAATTTCCTTCATAAGTTTTGTATAGTTTTCATCAGACAGATCTCCTATATCTTTGGTTAGGTTTATTCCTAGGCATCTTATGGTTTTTTTTGTGCAGTTGTGAATGGGATCAGTTTCTTGATTTCTCTTTCTGTTGTTTCATTATTGGTATATAAAAATGCAACCAATTTCTGTATGTTGATTTTGTACCCTGTAACTTTGCTGAATTCGTGCATCAGTCCTAGTAGGCTTCTGGTGGAGGAAATACAGACATAATTCTTTGTAGTTAAGTGACCTTTGGTTAATGGCATGTTATCTATATAGTGGATAAAAAACAAAATGTATATATTAAAAACTCTGGGAAAATGAGGAAAAGAACAGATCATATTCATAAAATATAGAATATAGAATCAAGACTCTTGGAAATAGGAAGAATTCTTAGCATCCAGTATAGACTAAGAAGAATCATCTTTGTTTATCTTTGCTCATTTGTTCTTCATGATCAAATCTGAGAAAAGTATTGGGAGGATGTACACCCTGAGAATTATATTTCTTTAGCTGTTCACAACTATTTTGGTGCAAGTTTAAGGGTAAGAGATTATCCTAAAGTCTGCCCTAAGATTTGAGCAACTGAAAATAACTATCACCCTTTAATGGAGTTTCTGTGGCAATATATCTCATGGAATTTTATAGGCTTGTCATCTTCTACTTCTAGTCAACTCCACTGAGTAGCACCCATAGCTAGAGGTTTTGTTTGGTCATGTATTTCAAGCCTGGACATTTATATTTTCTAACCAAAACCTTCTATGCTTTATCATTCTGCCTAGACTACTAGCTTTCAAACTTTTTGGCCATGACTCATGATAAGAAATTAACTTTATTTCATGACCCAGTATCTAATTATGTATGTGTGTGTATTAATATGTATTTGTGTATAATCAAATCACAAGTTTCATGCAGCACTATTTACCCTCACTGTATAAGATGCATGCCTACATTTCCTATTTCATTCCATTAAAAAAGAGAAAGAAAAGAAAGGAGAAGCTGGTCACAATCCACCACATTGATTTTACAACCCACTAATGGGTCACACCCAGAGTTTGAAAGCATTACCCTCAGTTGAGGCCTAGTTTAATAGCCTCCCCATTCATTTTAGCCTTTACTTTAAAGAAAATAAAAATAATAGCCTCAGATAGGTAGATTCTTATAATTTCTCCCAGCCCTTAGACTGCTCCCAGATAGAGGTTCACAAAGCATGTGAGTCTCCCCTTTCTTAGAGCATATTTAACAGGATATGCTGGGACAGGCTAGGATTGGGTGAGTCAGGATTTTTCTGTGTCCCAGTCTCACCTCCTAGGAATTCTCTAGTCTCCCTACATCTGTGTATATTAACCTTGGTTTGAGATAGAAAACATGGCTTTGCCAACCCCACAGGCCCCAGGGTAAAACTTTCAGCCATCTTGAATTGCCTGCCATAGACAGAAAGGATCTCTCTTAGCAAAGCCATATTCCTTTCACTTTCTGCTAGAAAACAGGATACCTTCAGCCTGTCTCTTACAATATTTTATTGAAGGCTGCCAGAAGTAGCCAACCCACGACAACATCCTGATTTTTTTTCTACCAAATAAAGCTTTGATATGTAGTCAGACTAATCCCGAGGTTGAAAAAGCAACAGTTTCACCCACTGTATAATGAAGACCCCCAACTTCCCAGCGTGGGGTCTGGCACCCTTGTAGGCCATTCCTGGCCTCTTCCAGTTGCAATTCCATAATTTCATGGTATTTTTCACAACACTTTCTGGTCCAAATTCTCATTAGGCTTCCTTGAAAATTACCCTGATTCTTCCAGGCCCTCCTTGTCCTAAGGAAAAAGGTTTAAAGTAAATAACCTTCAGCAAGTCCCTGTTAATGTGTTAGTCAGAATTTTTTTTTAATTTTTTTTAATGTTTTATTTATTTCTAGGGGAGAGAGAGAGAGACAGTGTGAGCAGGGGAGGGTCAGAGAGAGAGGGAGTCACAGACTTAAACAGGCTCCAGGCTCTGAGCTGGCAGTCAGCACAGAGCCCAACACGGGTCCCGAACCCACGAACCACGAGATCATGACCTGAGGGAAAGTCGGACGCTTAACCGACTAAGCCACCCAGGCGCCCCTGTGTTAGTCAGAATTTTTATAGGAGCCTCCTTACTACCTCATTTGGAGTGTCAGGACTTCTGTGGAGAAACTCCTGAAGGTAGAAACAGTTTTCAACATCCAAAAACCGGCATCTAATTGTGGGATTTTAAGCAGAGGACAGAAGGCAGGATGGTGGAGTGGAGACAGCAAGCCATTTGGAACCAGACAAACTGGATTTGAGCATTGGCTTCATCAAGAATCATGTGAATTTCAACCAGTCACCTCTCAAACTCAGTTTTCTCAGCTGAGATATTGTGAACAGTAATCCCTCCTATACTAGTGAAAGCTGAATTGGAGATATGAAGTACCTAGCACTGTGCTGGCCACAGAGCAAGTGCCAAAAAATGTTGACATCCCCTTCTAGAAGCATGGCAATGCGGTGGGAGATGCTGAAGGAACCTTTGTATGGATAATGGGCTCCAGTAGCCTGTAACCTTGGGACCACGGTGGTGCTTGGATCCCTAGAATCAGACACCATGGTCCCTCCGAAGATATCAACTCAACAGTGCCTGCTAACACTTGCAGACGAGACAACCAGGGTTAGAGTTTTTCTTCAGCAGTTAGTCCTGACCTTCCTTGTGTCAAGTCCTACAAGGAACTGCCATGCTCAGAGTTGGACAGCAAAGAGGCCTGGAGAGGGGAACTGAAGACAGATTCTTCTGTGACTCCAGACTCTTCTGGAATAGGTAAAGCAGGGCTTAGGATCCCATGGTGGAAATAGGGGCCACCTATTGCCTATAAGGTGCTTTTGTTATCAAAGACAAGACAGACATCTGCCTCATAAGGTGGTGAAACTTAGATCCTTGCAGAAAATCACCAAATGAGTCTGCCTAATTTTTTACAACAACTTAAGAGAGGATTAATAAAGAATACTAAAAATGCAATTTCAGCTAATAAAATTCCAACTTACCTTCAACCATAGTGTTTGACTGGTTACCAAATAGCCTCAGAAAATGAGTAACATATGAAAAATTCAATCCCCTTAAAGTTTCTGAAAAGAATCCCAGTCATGGGGCTGGCCACATAATTTAAACTTTCTACCTTGCAAATATAGAACTTGACACCATTCGACTCCATCTGTAGGAATCAAGACCTCCATTTGTGTTTGATTCCACTTCCTGTTATCTCTTCTGGAACATTCCTTCCTGTGCATTTGTGGCCCTCACCTCCTTGCCTCGCCCCAGTAGTTCACATAGCGAGGTGTGATAGCCTCTGGGGGTTCTTGCTTAATTATAATTGCATTAAAACAATATCTGGGATGATGCCTGACTCTCCAGCTTGTAATGTGGACTTGGGTGTGGATAGATATGTGCCACGTGAATCATGGCCTGCAATTTTTAATTTCTAGGAGGCAGCTTTATGAAAGCTGACAGAAGTTTTTGTACTTCCTCAAGGCTTTCAAACCCTCAACTAGAACTTGTTCTTGATTTCCCATCCAGGCGTATTGATCTTCAGAATATGGTGAAGGGTCTTATGTTATTATTTCCTAGGAATACAAAATGCCTTCCTCTTCTCTTCCCTTTTTTCTGCCAGCTGCTTTCCTTCTTTTCCTTGTTTCTTACCCTCTCCCTTTCATCTGTCATCTCTCCTCTTCTTGTTGTCTTCCTTCTTTTGGTCTTTCACTTTCCCTAGCATTCTCTCTTTTTCTCCTCTCTCACTTTTCCATTCTTTTATTTCTCTCTTCTCAACTCTCTCATCCCCCTGTCTCTTTCTCATGACTATTTTAACTGGCTCACTGCTGCACTGTTACATTTGTTAGATCACTTTGAATGTGTGCCCAGAGATGTTCAGGCAAAGGGAGAACTTTAAAAATCCCTAAGACAGTAACATCCAAGGTGCAAGACATC
This sequence comes from Proteles cristata cristata, assembly GCA_017311185.1. Taxonomy (NCBI): domain Eukaryota; kingdom Metazoa; phylum Chordata; class Mammalia; order Carnivora; family Hyaenidae; genus Proteles; species Proteles cristata. Next base: position 13,612 of record JAESUZ010000164.1, on the reverse strand, counting down.
TGTGGTGCCTGGGCCTGAAGCATGTGCGATATGTCCAGGACATGGAGGAGAATGGACATGCCCAAATTAAGAGGGGCTGTAGACGCCTGGACCAGCAGAGCAACATCCGGATTCTTCACTCCAAATCATGTGCTTAACTGTAAAATATTCCCTTTTATTATTCTTAGAGGACTCACTGGTTTCTTTTCATGAGCAAAAAGTACCTCTTCTTAAAGTGCACTTTGCAGAAGTTTCACTCTTTTTCCAATGAGTTTGAGTTAGGAGCTTTCACCTTGTAGCAGAGCAGTATTAACACCTAACTGGCTCACCCAGGAGCAGAGAGTCCAACCATGGGGCTCCCCGTGTGGATGCTGGTAACACTGATTGCTGGAGAAGGTGTTTTTATGTAAAGCACTGAGGTGGTGGATACCTCAGTAGAGAAATGTAAAGACTGATTTGAATTTTAAGCAAATGTGAAATCTTGGCAGAGAATGTTTTAATAAATAAATGCCTTAAGAGTATTTAAAAAAAAAAAAAAAAAAGAGGGGCTGTAGACCTCCCTACGTGATCAGCCAGGTCCCCAGCAGCTGGATACAGAAGGAAAGTGGATGATGTCTGGTGGGCTTTTCTCCTTTCCACCCTTCACTAACCTCTCCCTTCCCACCCGATGAGGAAAAGTGTTAATTTAAATAGAAAATCCTTCCTGTGTGGATTTGTTGTCATTCTATTAATTTATGAGACCGAGATTCCCTATAGTTTATTGAATCATAGGTCATTCGCCTTCCCTTCTGTCCACTTTCCTCTGTCTTCTCATTTTTACCAACTTCTCTGTGGTCTACCACCTCTCTTTCTCCAGTTATCCTTCCTTCGTCATTGATGCTATTCCTTTTTTCTCTCTTTCATCTCCCTTGAGATGGGGTACCATGAGCAGACAGGAGCAGAAAAAAATGGGACATTCTGAAGAAAAGTTTGTCAGATTTATCCAGGGCATTATCCAAAGTTTCCTCTAGAGCATCTCTAAAAATGGAGGAAAAGGACTATGGGACACCCAGACCCTACAAACGCAAACCCATTCTCTACCCTCTCTTGAGTGCTTCTTAAGTGAGGAGTGTCAGTGGACATTGAGGTCAGGAAGGACTGAGTCTGAATCTACACTCCATCACCTGCCTCTTGGCATGTGTGAGTCCTTGCACAAATGTGTTACACCTTCTGAGCCTTGGTTTTCCCATCTGTAAAATGGAGAGACATTAATACTTCTTGAGTTCCAAGCATAGAATGAAATAGCAAATATGACAAATGTTTGGAATGTGCTAAGTACATAGTGAACATTAATTTTCTTCTTTCCACCCCAAGAATACTGAATCTGTAAAGAACTTAGGGTAAATAATAAACCTTGGCAGTTGAAGCTGATAAGGGCACAACATTCATGTGCTAATTGGTACTGTTTCTGGTGGATAGCAAGAGCCTACAGGTCAATTTTCATTCTGGGCATGTGGTAGTAACTACATTAGATTCTTTAGTGTTTAAATAGTGACTGTTTTCTTTAGTTGTCATGATGGTTAGACCTCCCGTAGTGTGCTTATTTATTTATTTTTAATTTCACTAACAATGCAGGAAAGCATTCTCATGGGGGGAAAAGCAAAATCAAACAAGATAAGATAATATAAAAAATGTCCTCTGATCAGCCATCAGACAACAAAAGGAAATCAGAGGCACCAGAATTGGCAAAGAAGAAGTCAAACTCTCACTTTTCGCAGATGACATGATACTCTACATAGAAAACCCGACAGACTCCACCAGAAGCCTACTAGGACTGATGCACGAATTCAGCAAAGTTGCAGGGTACAAAATCAATGTGCAGAAATAGGTTGCATTCTTATACACTGACAATGAAGCAACAGAAAGAGAAATCAAGAAACTGATCCCATTCACAACTGCACAAAAAAACATAAAGTATGTAGGAATAAACCTACCCAAGGATATAAGAGATCTGTATGATGAAAACTATACAAAACTTATGAAGGAAATTGAAGAAGACACAAAGAAATGGAAAAACATTCCATGCTCATGGGTCAGAAGAATAAATGGTGTTAAAATGCCATTACTACCCAAAGCAATCTACACATTCAATGCAATCCCAATCAAAATGGCACCAGCATTCTTCTCAAAACTAGAACAAACTATTCTAAAATTTGTATGGAACCACAAAAGACCCCGAATAGCCAAAGTAATATTGATGAATAAAACCAAAATTGGAGGCATCATCATCCCAGACTTTAGCCTCTACTACAAAGCTGTCATCATCAAGACAGTATGGTATTGGAACAAAAACAGACACATAGACCAATGGAATAGAATTGAGAACTCAGAATTGGACCCAAAAATATACAGCCAACTAATCTTTGACAAAGCCAGAAAGACTATCCAATGGAAAAAAGACAGCCTCTTTAACAGATGGTGCTGGGAAAACTGGATAGCAACATGCAGAAGAATGAAACTAGATCATTTTCTCACACCATGCACAAAAATAAACTCAAAATGATAAAGGACCTGAATGTGAGACAGGAAACCATCAAAACCCTAGAGGAGAGAGCAGGAAACAAACCCCTTGACCTCCACCACAGCAATTTCTTACTTGACACATCCCCAAAAGCAAAAGAATCAAGAGCAAAAATGAACTACTGGGGCCTCATCAAGATTAAAAGCTTCTGCAAGGCAAAGGAAACAATCCATAAAACTAATAGACAACCGACGAAATGGGAAAAGATAGTGGCAAATGACATATCGGATAAAGGGTTAATATCCAAAATCTATAAGGAACTCCTCAAACTCACACCCAAAAAACAAACAACCCAGTGAAGAAATGGGCAGAAGATATGAACAGACTCTTCTCCAAAGAGGACATCCAGATGGCCAACAGACACATGAAACGATGCTCAGCGTCTCACATCACCAGGGAAATACAAATCAAAACCACACTTGGATACCACCTCACACCAGCCAGAGTGGCTAAAATGAGCAAATCAGAGGACTCTAGATGCTGGCGAGGATGTGGAGAAACGGGCACCCTCCTACACTGTTGGTAGGAATGTAAACTGGTGCAGCCCCTCTGGAAAACAGTGTGGAGGTTCCTAAGGAAACTAACACTAGAACTCCCCTATGACCCAGCAATAGCACTGCTAGGAATTTACCCAAGGGATACAGAAATGCTGATGCATAGGGGCACATGTGCCCCAATGTTCATAGCAGCACTCTCCACAATAGCTAAAACCTGGAAAGAGCCTAAGTGTCCATCAACAGATGAATGGATCAAGAAGATGTGGTATATTTATACAATGGAATACTACATGGCAATGAGAAACAATGAAATCTGGCCATGTGTAGCAACATGGATGGACCTTGAGGGTGTTATGCTGAGCGAAATAAGTCAGGCAAAGAAGGACAAATATCATATGTTTGCACGTTAGGAGAATTAGGAGGAACTTAATGGAGGACCATGGGGGAGAAGAAGGGGGAAATAGTGGGTGAGAGGGAGAGAGGCAAACCATGAGAGACTCTTGAATGCTGAGAACAAACTGAGGACTGATGGGTGTGGGGGAGGAGGGGGGAGATGGGCATGGAGGAGGGCACTTGTTGGGATGAGCACTGGATGCTTTATGGAAACCAACTTGACAAAATATTTGTAAAAATTTAAAAAATTTTTTAAATGTTTAAAAAAATGTCCTCTGGCCACCCCCAGAAATCCCAACTCTGTCCCAGAGATGCTAATGGCTTGATGTGTGTCCATTCAGACTGAAAGGATAAACTTTCATTCACATGCGTATGTGTAACATACAGAAATGTCTAGATTTATTTTGGGGATTTTCAAATATGAAATATATCTTTACTCTTATTATTTTGCAACTTGGCTTTTGTTTCTTTACTAGGTAAAATGCTCTGGAGATGTTTTCTTCTTATTATGTAGAGCCCCATCTCATTTTTTCCATCTGCTTCAGTGTATTCCATAATCCTCCCACTAGAATGTAAGCTCAATAAAAAGATGTTGTCTTTGTCACTTCTTTATCCCTTAAACCTTTCACATTACCTGTCACATAATAGGTGTTTTACTACTATGTTAACAATTACAAATCTTCCTTAAATGATTATGTGAATTAATAAGGATATACTACATACATTTCTGGGGCACCTGGGTGGCTCAGTTGATAAGCTTCTAACTTGGGCTCAGGTCATTATCCCGTGGCGTTTGAGTTTCAGCCACACATCAGGCTCTGTGCTGACAGTTCAGATCCTGGAGCCTGCTTCAGATTCTGTGTCTCCATCTTTCTCTGCCCCTCCTCCACCCTCTCTGTCTCAAAAATAAACATTAATTTTTTTTATTTTTTATTTTTTTAAAATTTTAAATGTTTTATTTATTTTTGAGAGAGAGATAGAGACAATGTGAGCAGGGGAGGGTCAGAGAGAGGGAGATACAAAATCTGAAGCAGGCTCCGGGCTCTGAGCTAGCTGTCAGCACAGAGCCCAATGTGGGGCTTGAACCTCCAAACTCTGAGATCATGACCTGAACTGAAGTCAGACACTTAACTGACTGAGCCATCCAGGTGCCCCTAAAAAACCTTAAAAAATAAGGATACACCATATACATTTTTAACCATTCCCCTACTGATGGATAGTTAGGTTATTTCTTTTCTTTTTCTTCTCCTGTTATAAATAACACTGCAGTAAACATCCTTATGCCTGTCTTATTGTGCAGATATGTATAGAATACTGTAGGCCCTAAGAAATGCAACTACTGGGACAAAGAAGACTTCTTTTCATACATATTAGTCAATACTGCCAAAATGTCTTCCAAAGACTGTGGTGCCAGTTTTTTTAAAATATAGTTTATTGTCAGGTTGGTTTACGTATGTCACCCAGCTCTCATCCCAACAAGTGCCCTCCCTTGTCCCCATCACCCCTCTTCCCCTCTCCTCCACACCCCCTCAGCCCTCAGTTTGTTCTCAATGTTTAAAAGTCTCTCATGGTTTGCCTCCCTCCCTCTCCCCAACTATTTTCCCCTTCTTCTCCCTCATGGTCCTAATCCACCTATATGTGAAAACATATGGTATTTGTCCTCCTCTGCCTGACTTATTTCGCTCAACATAACACCATGTTGCGACACATGGCCAGATTTCATTGTTTCTCATTGCCATGTAGTATTCCATGGTATAGATAAACCACATCTTCTTGATCCATTCATCCATTGATGGACACTTAGGCTCTTTCCATGTTTTGCCTGTTGTTGAGTGTGTTGCTATGAACATTGGAGTACATGTGCCCCTGTGCATTAACACTCCTGTATCCCTTGGGTAAATTCCTAGCAGTGCTATTGCTGGGTCATAGGGGAGTTCTATTGTTAATTTTTTGAGGAATCTCCATACTGTTTTCCAGAGTGGTTGCACCAGCTTACATTCCCACCAGCAGTGTAGGAGGGTGCCCATTTCTCCACATTGTCACCACCATCTAGAGTATCCTGATTTGTTAAACCTGCTAATAATACCTTTATTTTGGTGTCTTTTTGACAATATGTTTCCAAAATAATCACATGTAGTCCTTTTCTGTTTTGATTCCAGGAAAGGAGGAAGAATGATCATAATTAGAAAGAAATAAGAGAATGCCTAGAAATGTATTCATTCATTCATTCTTTTTTTTTTTAATTTTTTAAAAATGTTTTTTATTTATTTCTAGGAGAGAGAGAGAGAGAGACAGCGTGAGCAGGGGAGGGTCAGAGAGAGAGGGAGTCACAGACTCTGAAACAGGCTCCAGGCTCTGAGCTGGCAGCCGGCACAGAGCCCGACGCGGGGCTCAAACCCACGAACCGCCGAGATCATGACCTGAGCTAAAGTCAGACGCTCAACCGACTAAGCCACCCGGGGCGCCCCATTCTTTTTTTTTTTTTTAATCTTTGATTCCATTCTAGGCTCTGCTCTAGGGCGTCTGGGTGGCTTAGTCGGTTAAGCGTCCGACTTTCGCTTAGGTCATGATCTCAAGGTTCGTGGGTTCGAGCCCTGCGTCGGGCTTTGTGGTGACTGCCAGCTCAGAGCCCGGAGCCTGTTCTAGGCTGTGACTCCCTCTCTCTCTGACCCTCTCCTGCTCACGCTGTCTGTCTCTCTCTCTGTCCTAGAAAAAAAAAAGTTAAAAAAAAAAAAGACCTGCTATCCACTCAGGAAGATATCATAGTCTGGACTTAATACTTATATACTTAATTCTTAAAAGGCAATGGCATAAATATAAGGTCTGATCCTAGATTTAATCCTGGACCAGGAAAAACAATAGCCATAATCAAAATTATTGGGAAGGGTGTATGGGTGGTTCAGTTGGTTAAGCGTCTGACTTTGGCTCAGTTTCAAGTTCAGGTTTGAACTCATGGTTCACAAGTTTGAGCCCCATATCGGGCTCTGTGTTGACAGCTCAGAGCCTGGAGTCTGCTTCAGATTCTGTGTCTCCCTCTTTCTCTACCCCTCCTCCGTGTGTGTGTGTGTGTGTGTGTGTGTGTGTGTGATCTATCAAATTTATGAATTCTTTGGCAGCCATGAGGGGGTAATCATAGGACATATTAATTTGACCAGTATGTTAACAACCTCCCCTGGAATGCAGGTTCCCAGAAATATGCCAGCGTGTGCTCTCTCTCTCTCAAAAGTAAACATTTTTTAAAAAGAAAGAAAATATTGGGACATTTGATGAAATTCAAATGGAATCAGTGGATTAGATAATATCATATTGATATTATATTCTTGATTTATATTATCATTCTGTAGTTCTATGAAAAAGTATTATTTTTCTTAGGAAGCACACATTGAAGTATTTAGGGGTAAGTACATACGATTTCTCCAACTGACTCTTAAATGCCTCGAAAATATGAATTTATATAACTCAGAGCTTTCCAGTGGAACTTTCTGCAATGACAGAAATGTTCTCTACGTGCTCTGACAGTATGGAAGCCAAGAGCTACATAAGCACTTGAAATATGGCTAATGCAAATAAAGAATTGAATTATTAACCTTATTCTATTTATTTATTTTTTTTTTATTTTAGAGAGAGAGAACATGAGTGGGAGGAGGGGCAGAGGGAAAGAGAGAGAGAATCTCAAGCGGGCTTTATGCTCAGCACCAAGCCTGACACAGGGCTCAATCCCACCACCCTGGGATCATGACCTAAGCTGAAACCAAGAGTTGGACGCTCAACCAACTGAGCCACTCAAGTGCCCCTAACTTTATTCAATTTAAGTTTAAATAACCACATGTGGCTACTGGCTACCATACTGGACAGTAGTGATATAAAGGAGAGGGGAAAGAGTAATAAAGCAAATGGGGCAAAAATGTAAAGAACTGAACCTGTATAAAAAGTGTGTGGAAATTCTTTGGATTATTCTTGAAATTTTTTTTAAGTTTGAATTAAATATTTTTAAGTTACATAATAAATGCAATGTTATGTCAGGGAAATACAAATGAAAATATCACCAAGATATATTTCATTACAATTAAATTCTCATAAATAAATAAAATTGTACTATCTAGAGGCCATGGAAAGGACACACTCAGACATTACTATTGAGTGTGCAAATAGTCACAGACTTTTTAATGTATACTACAAAAGTGCTTACAAAAAGCACATGAGAAAATATATAAGGATGTTCACTGCAGTTTTGTCTGTAATATCAAGAAATTGGAAGTTAAAATGTTCAAATAGATAATGGTTAAATGTCTTTTTCTTTGGTCTTATTCTGGACTTCCACACACTCTTCACCGGATTGAAGAAAATCTTTATGCACTGACATAGAAAGGTCCAAAACAGATGGTTGTATTTAAAAAAAAAAAAAAAAGCAATCTGTTAGACAAAATATTTAATATGATTGCATTTTTATAATAAAACGACTAAACTGCACACACATACACACACACGTATTCACACACACACTCCCACTCACATTTATATGTCCATAGGAAAACTTTTGGAGAAATACATATGAAACACTTACCAGACTATTCTCCAGAAATTCCTCAAATCCTGTGGAAAGACCACCCAGACACCTCTCTTGCATCCCCAGGCTGGCTGTGGAGGGTCCTCTCTGAGGCGCCTTGTGCTATAACAACAGAGGTGCCTCCGGCCAGCCAAAACTCTCAAGCTGGTGCCCATCAGCTTGTTAGCTGTACCTCAGAGCCTGCACCACCAAGTCTCTGGGAAACGTCCCTAACATGGCCTGTCCTTTCCAGGCCTCCCCAACGCCCCTCCCCATAGCGGGCAGGCCTGCAGGGCAGGCAGGGTCATTACTGAGTTCCAAAGAAAGGAGTGTTTATTATTGTTGTCGGTTTGATGCTGATCCCAAAAGGACCTAATCAACAGGTAATAAGACCTCATGGGAGCAATTAGAAACCTCAACTTTAACCCCATGATAACCACAGCAGAGAAAGCTAGAGTCGCCGCAGTACTGTGCCCGTGGCTCTACAGGCCTGATGCGGAGGAAAGGGAAGGGAAGTGTGGGGACAGCCAGAGAGGTGCTGGTGGTTATGTTCAGGGATGATTTGAGAAAGGAATGGGGATGGTGAGTGGGGGACACATCCAAAATTGAGTCTACCCAATGATATACATCATCATATGTAAGTGAAGAATCGTGCTAGGTAGATAGGGTACAAAAATAAATAAGCCATTGTCCTGTCCCCAAGATGCTCACAGACATGGGAATAAACACTTGCCATACAACAGTAGCTATACCACAGAATAGGTTTATTCAGGGAGTAGGGGTGGTATAGATGAGGGGTGGTATAGATGACTGAGTGAGTCAGGGAAGGCAAATCCACCAGTGAGGTGTTATCTTGTAGTAGGTAGATGTGACAGCATCTGTTGGTTGGGCATGATGGGCTTACATGGATCTCTTTTTGTCTTTGAAGCTGTTTTAAATAGTTTTTCTTTCTTAATAAAATTGGATTAATTGTATAATTAATTTTAAAATATGTACTGATTACTTTTTTGATGTTGCAAGTGATTCACCTGCCAAAGAATTAGACGGAAAGTTAGTCCTATCCATTAATACAAAGTAATAATGTCTGATGAGACAGCAGTGTCATGACCCTCTTCTCATGAGCCACATAGTGACCAAATGCACTGCTGCATTATTATCGTGAGATCATCCTTTTAAAAAAATTTTTTTACATTTATTTATTTTTTTAAATGTTGTATTTGTTTCTGAGAGAGAGAGAGAGACAGCGTGAACAGGGGAGGGTCAGAGAGAGAGGGAGATACAGAATCGGATGCAGGCTCCAGGCTCTGAGCTAGCTGTCAGCACAGAGCCCGACATAAGACTCGAACCCACAAGCTGTGAGATCATGACCCAATCTGAAGTCGGACGCTCATCCTACTGAGCCAACCGGGTGCCCCTACATTTATTTATTTTTGAGAGATACAGTTAAGACAGAGTGTAATTGGGGGGGCAGGGGCAGAGAGAGGAGACACAGAATCTGAAAGAGGCTCCAGGCTCTGAGCAAGCATTCAGCACACAGCCTGACACAGGGCTCGAACCGACGAACCATGAGATCATGACCTGGGCCGAAATCAGATGCTCAACTGACTGAACCACTCAGGTGCCCCAGCATGAGAACATCCTTGGACCTGGACCGACTAACTGCACACAGGCATATCATCATCATTGTCGATGGATAGTTGATAAATATTTTGATTACTTAAAAGTTCCATGATTAATGATGGAGCTGAGGAGACGAAGTCACCTCTTCAAAGGCCAAATCGGCCCCCAGTCTTTTCCAACTTGCACAGAATTACAAAAGCGTCTTGTGTTGTTGTTGCACAAAAATTCTTATTTTGCATAAAACTAGCTGCAAATGTCATGTCAGGTTGGTCTGCAGATTTGACTAGGCCAAGAGCACAATAAAGATAGCAAAACCGGACAGCAGCATGGCAGCCATCTTGCTGCTCAATCTTTTATAGCCTTTGAAGAGCTTCACCCTGAGAGAAAGAGAGTTTGTACATATGCTGCTTGCTTAATTCTGGGTTCTTATTCTGTGAAAACAGGAGTCCTGGAAACCAAAACCTGACACCATACTAAAACTAGTTTACATTGAAAGTCTTCTCAGAGATGGTAAAGAACTTCAACTTTATTGAATAAAAAAGAAATGTAAATTATACAGATTCTTACTTCATAAACATTCATGCCACCTAGCACTTAGTACTGGATATGGGGAAAGAAGAACAAGACAAGATCTTTGTCCTTAGAGAGCTTGCCCTCTAATTGAAGGAAACAGAAATAATCAGAACATGATGACAAAGGTCAAGAGTAGCAGAAGCTCGGGGATCTAAGAGGATAAGCCCCTAACACAGGTGTCAAGAGGCATCAGGATACCCCCAGTTAGCTTGGAACTTTGGCCAAATTACCCACATCTTTGTCCTGATTTCTAGATCTTTCTGTATCTACCTGAGCAATCCTAGTTTGGTCTAAAGATCCAGGAACAGGATTTATGTAAAATCTCTCTCTGAAGACGTCTGCAAATAAAAAGGTGTTGAGGGGCGCCTGGGTGGCTTAGTCGGTTAAGCGTCCGACTTTCACTTATGTCATGATCTTGCGGTTCGTGGGTTCGAGCCCCGCGTCGGGCTCTGTGCTGACTGCCAGCTCGGAGCCTGGAGCCTGTTTCAGTCTGTGACTCCCTCTCTCTCTGACCCTCCCCTGTTCATGCTGTCTCTCTCTCTCCTAGAAATAAATAAAACAAACAAAAATAAAAAATAAAAAGGTGTTGGTATTTTATTAAGCCCAGAAAACATTCATCAAACCCTTAGACTTTTCTAGGCACTGTGGTTGGGATAGAAAGAAGCTTGAGACCTAATTCCCACCCCGAGGAGTTCATAGACTCACAGAAGAGTTCAGATACAAAAACAAATCCACTGCAATTCAATATGAAAAGTGCCATAATAGATGGAGGTTCAAAGTATCGTGCAAACATGAATGAGGAAGTAATTAATTCCCGGCAAGTATCTGCAAATGGGTGGCCAAGAGGAAGGTAGACTCTGCAGGTGCAGGGATCTGCTCCAGAAGGACCTGGAGGGATGGAGGTGCATGTCTGGCTGAAGGATGACAGGGAATCTGGGCTGGGGTGATTGAGTGTGAGGTATATGGGGCCATGCCTGGAGCTGGGGCTAGAGACCTAAGATGCTCTTAGACCAGCATTTTAAATCCCGTCCAATAGAACTGGGAGCCTGTGGAGGCCTTTACAGAGATGTAATTGGAGGGACACCAGCACACAATGGCTACCGTGTACTGAGTATCTGACACATTCTAGGAACCCTGTGAAGCACTCACATGTGTTTTTTTTTTTTTTTCTTTCAACCTTTACAACAACCTGAGTTGGGTGTGGTTATTACTCCCCTTTTATAGAAGGTGAAACTGAGGCTTAGAGAGCTGGGAACTTGTCCAATGTCCCCAGTGAGTGACAAAGCTGAGGTTCTAAGCTCAAGTCCAGGTGGCTGTCATTGTTTTATTTTCCATCTTTGCAAATGCAGATATACTGAAAGATGCAAATACCAAGGAAACAAAAGACTAGCTATACTTATGATTGCAAAAGTGCTTTGGGAGGTTGAAAAGTCTGTACAAATATCTACACATCAGTGGTGGACTGTAATTGAGTTAACCTGTCCAACTCAATAAATGTTTTCTCAAAGCATCATGCAAGGTCCTATGCTACAGAGAAGCAAAGATGACTTATAGCAAAGAAACTCACTATTGGGAGCTTCAAGTCCATTTGAAGAAGTAGATAAGCAAGCAGAGATATATTCTCAAATAGTGGATAGAAAATAAGTGTTGGGAAAAGTGAGGAACACATACCCTAGATTTATAGGCTGCATTTGAGGTGCATCTTGTGGTCAGTCTACCTGTATGGTTTCCAATTCTTAATCTAGAGGTGCAAAAGTGACAGTGATAGAAATGGTGCTGAGGAAGTAGCCTCAATGAGGGACACATGGGGGAAGGGTGGCAAATGGGAGAGGATGACTGGAGGGTTAAGATTTGAAGGTTAGGGCATGGTGTCATTTACAAAAATAGGGAAGTCAAGAAAAAGCCAATTTCAAAATGAAGTTTAATTCAGAAGAAATGCTGCACTTCTTTGTAGCAATCAGCTGGATTTTTCTTAGAACAACATTCTTAACCATGGGCAATTTACCCCACATTGGAATGTTGGGACTTGCTGGAGACTTTTTTCGTGGTCACAACTCAGGGATGGGAGTACTATTGGCATCTACTGGATGGGGGCCATGGGTGCTGCTACAGTGCACAGGAGAGCTCCCACAGCAAAGAAGTATCTGGCCCAAAATGTTAATAGTGTCAAGGTTGAGAAATTCATTTTGAGCATCTTTAGAAGTGTGACCTCCACATCCTAAGAATAAATGGAGAAATAAGGATAATTCAAAGGCCATGAACAAATGGAGTGCTTTTCAAATTACACATTTCTAGTTGTAAAAATCAGAGGAAGGGCAGTATAGATCTTTGTAGAGGGTTCCAGAACACTCACCTGTGATGACTACATTCTAGGCCCTCAAAGAGCTAATACCATTTGTCTGGACTCCTTCTTTCTCATGTCAATAAATGACAGGTGTCAACTTCAAACCAAACCCCATTCCTGTGCCTTTCCTTCACATACATTCAGAAAAAGAGTGTGGCCTTATAGAATCCCATTCATGATAACTACACAATGGTACACTATTTTGTTAATATGGCGATCATATTACTCAGGCCAAAAGATAGCGTTCTCAACTGTATAAGTAATTCTGAGGGGTCCAAACTGACCTTAGAAATTCTGCTTTGGTAGCTCTTGGATGGGGTCCAGAAATGTGTGTATTTAACTAGTACCCTCAGAAGTTCTGATCAGATGGGTCATGGCTACATTTGAGAAACCCTTGCTATAAGGGTGCAGATGGGATGGGTCCAGGGTGGGGGGCATTTGCATCAGATCAGACAGGGCAAAGGCCAGCAGGGCTCCAAGCTGATGGGATACAAACCCGATGGGTTTCAGTGGGTAGAGATTGATTGCAGAGGATGAGAAGAGTCTGGAGCACAAGATAAAGGACATGGAGGTTTCTAAAAATGGGTCAAGAGAGAAACAACAGAATGGTGCTGGGAATCAATTGTTTTCTTATGTTTTACCCTCATAATCCTTTTTTTTTTTTAGAGAATCCTAGGAATTCTAACCTATATTTTTGGTTTATACCAAAAAACTGGGAGATGTTCTGATTTAAGTGGAGTGACAGGGCTCTATTAAGCTCTGCTACTTCCTGGTATTTCTGACAGCCAAATTTTGCCAAAGGTTTGCAAAGTTAATCAAACCCAGCCCACCCTGTTTGACCAGACCAAAAAGGAAATAAGGCACACCCGTTGGTCAGATCACATCAACCCTTGAGGATCTACTGGCTGATGTTTTTCATTTGGTAAATATTTTCCTGACTACCTACCATGGGCAGGAGACTGTTCTAAGATATAAAAAGTACAGTAGGGCCATCCATATGTTGTCCACCTTTTCATTCCTTCTTTGCTCATTAGCCTAACTCTCAGAAATTAGGGAAAGGAGAGGAAAAGAAACTAAATGAAACTCAATCGATTTGTCTC